>OY747129.1:30009364-30609364 GCA_963556465.1 Berberis vulgaris | reverse complement strand
TATGCAGGAAAGTCATTAAGTGTCCATAAGATAGCTGCACACATCACAAAATTTTCCTTCATTGATGCATCGTATGTTAGATGCCCAACGTCCCATAATTCCTTCAACTCATCAATCAATGGCTGTAGATATACATCAATATCATTGCCTGGAACACGAGGTCCAGGAATAAGCAATTACATCATAAAGAAAGGTTGCTTCATACACATTCATGGCAATAGATTATATGGAATTAAGACAACTGGCCACGTGTTGTAGGAAATACTAAGAGTTCCAATGGGTTAAAGCCATCACTTGCCAATCCTAGCCTGACATTTCGACCATCAACAACAAAGTCTGGGAATTGATTGTTGAGATGTCGCAAGGCAATAGAATCAGCAGGATGCCTTAGGATATTGTCTCATGCTCGTGAGTCTGCATGCCAACGCATGCTTGATGTTGTCTTTGCTGACATAAATAGCCTCTGTAACCTTGGAATAAGTGGGAAATGCCACATTGTCTTAGCAGCTACCCCACGACTCAAATTCAAAATTATCCATGGATGAATGCTTTGAGTTGGAGTCTAGTCTTAAAACTTTGGATTTTAACCCGATTCGCTTGCATGCTGGTGTTTTTGTTGGTGTTCCAGAACCAGCGCCACATGTGCTTGAGATAGTTCATCCTTGCCCATTATTAAGGAATGTAGATTTCTTTCCTCTTCCTAGAAGAATTCAACATTCTAAGAGTTGGACACAGGTAATTGATGAAGTTTTTAATGAGATATTCAATATTCCGTTGAGGTTTGAAATCTTTTGCCACCCTTTTGTCAAAAGAAAATGAGATTGACCTCATTTGGCATTGAGATAATTGTGTTTTTTTATAGGTTAACATTCAATTCAAGTGACATTGAAACTTTAATCACACTTAAGAAAAAAATGATACTTTTGGGGTACATGTAGGCTACTCGAACAAATGCCTACGTATCCTTCTATATTTTACAAACCTTTAATCGAGCTTTCCAAACTACTCTTAAATATTGTTTTCAAGAACTTTGTTCACCAGACTAAGCATCTAATATTCCCATTCAAGTTAGCTTTAACTTAAATATGTCTAAAGTGTAACTACTTTTCAATCTATGATTCATTTATCTTTAATTATTTTCACTACTTAGTCTTTTTCTGCTCTCTGTTTTGACCTAGTCCTGCTGACCTGCACAATTAACGCATGTGAGCTACAAACCACTGTGGGGCAGCCGATAGCACTCCGATGCTAAAGTAAGACAAGGCTATGAGGAAGACGTAATTCTGTAATAGGGAATTTGTAGTGTACCCTAGCTTACCAACCTCATGTCATATTTATAGTGCAAGGAGTCCTGGTTCTACCAGGCTATGGTAGGCGTAGTTTAGGAATGAGATCTTCGTGGAGATCCCTCCCTAATTAGGAGTCGTGCTACAGGAGGGCAGTTTCCTGTTAGCTCTGTGCTCCTAATACGCGAGAGATAGTTCCCAATCCAAGAGAAATCCGTAGAAAGGAGTTTCCTTGTGTGGAAGATACTCTAGTGTTTGCTTCCTAATTGAAAGCGGAGAGTAGCTGTAATTGCCCGTCCGAAACTGATCCTCGAGATACTTGCCCGAAGAGGGCTTATGGGTATTGAGGATAGCTGTGAGACGTGTGGGCCTAGCATGCTATGAGAATTCAGATCCGCCTGGCGGAATGCATTTGGACGGGCTTAGAACCGCTTGGGACGGATCAGTGTTGGGCTGACGCTTGAGGCCGTAATTCCTCGAGATCATCATGACATGTGTACAACTCCGGGGTGTGACCATTTTTATGCATCATCAGAAACATTTCCATGTAACTTTCTGTGTTGTTGATGAATATCTACTAATATATATTCCTTTGGTATTGTTTTCCTAATGGAACTAGTTGTATCGCCTTCTAGGGAAGCAAAATATGCAACGTCCAATGACAATTTGATCTCGAAGAAGAAGATTTTTTGGAGTAGTGGGGTCGTCTAGTGAAACACGTGTTCTTGCAAATTATATAGGGATAACATAGTATTTAGCGGATCCAAATTGGTCTTTCGAGATTAAGAAGACGTGCAGTAAAGATTGTCATATATTTGAGCTTAGTGGCGGTGAACGAGTAGTGAGCATCTTTCTCGCATAATTTACCAATGGTCATTTTAATTGTTTTGTTTCATGCACGTTTCTTTTCAATTTTGGAGTAGTTACTAAATGTTTATAATGTTATAGGTCTCAAGTAGGGATTAACAACAATGTGACAATGTTACCCGCAAAATCCGACCCTACCTAGATCCCTAATGAAGTGGATTTGGGGATGTCTAACTGTGGATTAGGGCCTTGAGACAGCCAAATCTACCCGATGGACTTTGTTGGATGGGATAGGATCCCCATTTAAATAACTGGTTTCTGGAGCATCAACTTTAAATGAGGTGGTAGAAAGATCTGAAAAATCTACCATGCCCCATTGCCATTCCTAATTGAAAAACCACTATATGGTATTTTGCTCCTGTAAATGTGATAAACATACTCCTTACCTAGGGAAATATGACTATAAGATTGTCATTTGCTAGAAAATGGCCCATCATAATTAATTGATACGGGTTACTCCCAAATGCTATTCCTATATAGTGGTTTTGCTAGTCATATACCGTGTTTATAACAATACCAATATGTTCCCCAAGTGTCATGTCTAGCATTGAATTCCAATCTAGGTCAAATTGGGGGATCAACTCCGGCCATGGGAGAACCACCTTTAAGAGATAGGGGGCTGAAACAAGCTGCTGGATCCAATCCATTTCGGAACTGAGTCGCTCTAACATTTTGTAGCAGACACAAGAAGGGCTTAGACCCTGCTACCGAGCATCGACCAAATCTGGAAATTTGTTCAATCATAGCCCCAAAACAAAATCGACCTTTGTCTATGCCCAAATTCCTTTTAAACAGAACGATATCCGTAATTGCAAGCTACATCCTCTAGGAAGCAAACGAACAGAACATGGAGAACAAGAACAGATGTGTCCAAAAAAGGTGCACAGGACTAGAGGTGAACTGCAACAAGAGCCTGGTTTTTTATGCTGGACTGGGCCAAAAGCGGGCGCATCGCTAAATATTAATGAATTTCATTCGTGTAAACTTGCCTTTGTTTCGAAATGGAAGGGATGCCTTAGTTATTGATGGTGATGCCATTCGGGAGGAGGTTTTTAAATAATAAGAGGACTCTAAGAGTTATGATAGCTCTCTATTCGTTTACTTACTACCTCCTATTATAGCTATAAGAGAGATAGAAAAGAAGTTGTGTACTCCTCTTCGACTTGATTAATCACCGTCCCGTCGGCATCCCAATCGAAAATATGCAGTAAAGCCTTTCCCTTATCGGCAAGAGTGTTGGCAATAAGAATCTTAACTTATTGGAGCTGCAGCTGAGGATCCATTGCTAAAACCGAATCACGCCAACGTTATGGAAGTTCCTGGATCGTTTGAAAAACCCGCTACTACTTCTCTTGAGACGTCCCTACTTTTCATAATAGATAGGCACAATAGAAAGAAGATGGAGTCAGGTTAGAGTCAGATGAGAGGACCAAGAGGTGTAGATGAGAATGAGACTGTAGGCTAGGAAGTCCACCCTACTCGATCTGCTTCTAGGTTTTGATATGGAACAGGGAAATGAGTCTTGGCTATTGTTGGTGTTGGACTGAGCTAATTAAATTGAAATTATTGTGCATATCGGGATGCTCTTTGATTTTGCCTTGGAAAGGGGCTCATTTCTGCTTTGTCTAATAAGTTGGGATGGTCTCAAGACACATTCTTTCGAAGAAAATAACATGGATCACTAGGGAACCTCTACAATAAATAGGAAATGGGCCAAAGGAACAAGCCGGCAAGCCGAGCTTGAAAAGGAGGAATCAAGCTACAAGTCTCGATCTATACGAAACACACTGGGTTAATGTTTTCGAACATCAACAAAGGTGGGTGAGAAATGGAAAGTTTTCCATTAAGAGCGCATGGAATCACGCTCTGTAGGATTTGAAACTACGACATCGGTTTTTGGAGACCCGCGTTCTACCGAACAATGGCAAGCAAAGAGAGTCCTAGGACACCCATTTGCGCTTCACTTTTCCTTCCGCCCCACCCCAAAAGAAGTATGTCTTGTCTCACATCCTTAGCCATTACTTAGCTGCCTTTTCGAACTTCGTGAAAAAGTAGGGATACGAATCTTTGACTGCGAAATGATCCAAAAACTCACAATTTAATGAAAAATGGTGAATGTGATGTTAATTTAGGTGAACAAACTGCCCTAGGAAATGATTGGGAGGTACATAAGGAAGTTAGCTCACTAGTAACGAAAATAGTTGTGGACAAGAAATAACATGAAAATGTGAAGAATGATTCATTTGTTAACGATGCAATCGATTGATTTACCTGTGGAAATGTGATAGAAGGTGTTCATGGTGGTAGCTTTGGGTTTGTGGGAAAATGTGGGAATAATGGCCAATTTGGGAATGCAACGTGCAGTACACGTGCAACATGTTTAGCCTTTTTTGTTGATGGGGACTTTTAGTCGTGCGACTATGATGTAGGGCGATCGTGCTAGTAACTTCTGTTTAGTGAGCTTAAGTGGTTTAGAATCGTAATAATGTATGTATCATTCCATGTATGATGTTTTTTTTTTTTGTTTAAAAAACCTTCACTATATAATATGAATACTTCAAGGAAAATATATTCATATTTATCTTGAATGACATCTACAATTTGCAACAATATTTATTACTATAATAAAAAAATAATAATATTTTCTGTGTGTTTATCATGCCCCCACCATTTACTTGCATTGTACCAAATTTGCAAAATCCAACCAAACTTGTATGAAACTCAATGGGTATGAAGGGTACACATGGGATAATTGAGACTAAAACTTGAGGGGAATCCATATCAAAATCTTGGAATGTATAGGTTTAGGGTGGATGACCTAGCTGAGAGGCCGCAATTTCGGCAGCCTGCCATTCCTTCACCTTGTTCTCTTAGGTTGTGTTTGGTTTTTGTTAACTCCACAGGATTTGGGGTTTTTTTTTTTGCGAACATGCGCCTAAATCCGATGTTTGATTGCACCTTTTTTTTGTTAGTAGAGTTCCTAACACGACTCCATTTTCTTAAAATTCCATCATGAATCTTGTTTCTTATCTTCGCCCCCTCCTAGGAACATGGATTAAAGTATCCACGATATTTCGATAACATCTTGAAATATTTCCTTTTTTAGGTTGGACATTTTTAGGTTGCACCAAAATAAATTTCTACTTTAAAGTGATTGTGATACGACGGTATGAACACGATACCAAGGCAAACACATGAAAATACCCCTTTATCAAAGAAAAATAAAGAAAAGATAGGAGGAATTTATTGACGATATTATGGGCGAACAACGGGAATTGAACCCGCGCATTGTGGATTCACAATCCACTGCCTTAATCCACTTGGCTACATCCGCCCTTCCCTAACAGATAAGATAACATAAATAATTAAAGTTTTTCCACTTGTATAGAAAATTAATAGAATATGTAATCTTGTTTCAAAAAAAAAAAAAAACAATATATTAACATTTCGATTAAAAAAAAGGGTTATTTCCCATTTGACCTCCATTAGTTTATTCTTATTCCTGCTTGACCCCCATTAGTTCTTGTATTCCAGTGTAACCCCCATGACCGTGAGTTCAACTACATTGACTCATAAACTCCATCCAAAATTTTATAAATGACCAACTTATCCTTATGCATGTGTTTTGCACATGTTTTTAAAATGACTAAATTTTTCTTTTAACAAAGATGAGGCCAATTAGAAATTATATACAAACTAATAGAGGCCAACAAGAAATTATATACAAAAAAAAAACTAATTGAATTTTATAGTTGAACCCGCATACTAAGTACAACCATAATGCATACTAAGTACAATATGCTACAAGAGACCTACACATGTATTAAAAACTTCCATATTTCCAAAAGAGCTACAAATATGTGAAAGGCATCAATATTTCCAAAAACCTACACATGTTAAAAAGATGTTGATGTTTCCAAAAAATACCCATATAAAAAAATAGATGCAAATAGCCAATTACAAAAATAAGACTTGAGCTATTGTTGATCATGAAATTGGGATTGAGTCAAGCTCTTACTCAATTGAAGAACACTCTCTAACCCAATAGGTGTACATGGCCATGCGTTCTCAAAGCTAGGATTGTTGGACCACCTTGCCCAACCACTTTCACTCTAACTTTGGTCTTCATTACTTGTAGAATTAGTATAATCTAATAGTGGTTTTCGGACAATTTTTTGACCATCATTGGTTGACCTTTGTGGAGTACTAATTCCCTGTGCAGTTGTAGTTTTGTTGCCAGCAATCACACACTACAACAATTAAGGCATTTTTCAAGAAAAAATTTCCTTGACAAAAATAAAATTTTGTTGGAAAAAACTTTTAACAAGGAAAAAATTTGTTATTGGGTTCGTGGTGGCATCCCCGTAGCTAAAGGTTTTTACCAAGGAATTACATTTTTTGTTGGTAAAATGGTTGATAAGTCAAGGAAACACGGTGTTGGTAATACTGACAACTACCAAGAAATTCTTTGGTAAAATCAAATATCTTTACCAACAAATTGTTTTGTTGCAAGAAAACTTTTGTTTACCTATGAAATTTTACTTGAAAAAGATTAGAATCATCAAGGAAAATTGTCTTGGGCAAAAGTTGATTGATCGATCTCAAATCGTACCGCAAGCGCACAGTTATCTATTGAGTTAGATAACGGTAAATATGGGTCGAATCCCACATGGAGAGCTATAAAGTTAGGAAAACTAATCTTCAAATCTCTTTTGAAACTTAACCTAGTTAGAAAAGAAGTGATTGGTGAAGTGTTTAAAATAAAAATGCAAACTAAAACCTAAATGTGAGAGTTAGGGCTTTGGGTTTACCACCATGATTAGATGGCACTACTAGGACACTCTTAGATTAATCATTTCAAATTCATTAACACATTCTAAGGTAGATTATCATCTCACCTTAGGATGGAGAATATGGTTTTATGAGCAAATTGATTTCAAGTTTTAATTATATTAGTAATCTAAGAATCAAATGTAGATTTAAAAGGATACAAAGAATCCATTCTTAAATGAAATACCAAATATCTAACAAATCAAAATGAAACTAAGACTAATAATATATAAACATTATAAGTGGGAGCTTGTTAGAGAAATTGCAATGATAGAAACTTATCTAATCTTGAACTTAAGAAGTAGAAGAAGAAAGCATGAATTGAATTCATATGATGAAACACAAAACATCTAACTTACCTCATTGGTTCATGACTTAATCAAGTTACAAGATCAATCTAACTACTTGCTTCTCTAATACATAAACTTGGAAATAAACTAAGCTAAATAAGAACCATCTTGGAGCTATCCTCCCATGGGCTCACCCACACCCTAAGGCGGGATGTTAGCCAAACATGGTAAGCTCTGGGCCTTCCCTCCACTTATTATTCTAAACTCTACAAATACTACAACTTCTTTCAATTTGATAACAACTCTTTGGTTTTCTTACTTCATCAAAGTATACTCCAAGCATGGGGTATTTATAGGTGAAGAGGTGTGAGATGGTAGAATTGATGGTGGAATAAAATAAGGAAAAAATATGGTAGAATAAAATAAGAAAAAGCTAAGGGAATATGTCAGAAAATGGATGGTGGAGTAAAGAAAAGATAAAAGAATATGGTAGAATAAAATAAGAATAAAATAAGAAAAAGATTAGAGAATGTGTTGGAGAATGGATGGTGGAATATGTAGAGATTTCTTTTGGCTAGGATGAAGTTTCCATGTGGATGTTCAAATCTTCAAATAATTTTCTCGAGATCCATAGATGATGGTGCTTTGTGGGCTTGACTTTATGGACCTTGGGCTTGAAAATCATTGGTAATGCATGTGTTATCTTCCAATGGACTTTGTTGTGGAACTTAGCCTTATTGTGTCATTTTGTGCATATTTGATTATTAATACTTGAATTCCTGCATTATACACAAAATACATGCAATGACAATATTTTATTAGATAATAAAACATAACAAATATAGAAATAGGGGCTTAAGATGCATCATTTATAATGCTATCAGTGATGCGGCCAAAAATCGTCTTCCTGTGAGTTTGACCTGCAAAACCACTGTTAGACTGCCAATGACCACCTTTTTGGTGGCCGAAGGCACCACGCCGATGCTTAAGCCAGTAACTCTGTTGGAAGAATGATGTAAATCTAGACAAAACTCAATTAAAGTTGCATACCTTTGTCGAATGTTCCTTTTACCTTTTATAATGGTTGTGGTTAACTCTCTGCACAACTTAAGCATGTGAGGCACAATGGAAGGAGATGTTTCTTGTAACAGTCTCCTCCTTAATGGAGATGCGTTCGTGGAGGCGTAAGCCTTTTATAATGGTTGGTGCAATGTTCTTCTTCTTTATGAGATAATACGTATAGGGCTTGGACTCGAACTCTGATTTGTCGGGTCTGGATTCAGGCCTTGTTTACGTCTCCTTAGTATTGGGCCTAGTCTGGGTCTCAATAATTGGCCTCATTCTTCCTAGGCTTTATGGGCTGGCCTAATAGGTCGAACGTTGTATTCTCGTGATGGGTCTTTATGCCACGTGTACGGCTGTGATAATCAGTCTATTTTAATGTATCATCAGCTACTCCCCCTTTAGTTAGTGGGTAAATTCAAGTATCTACTAACTGTGTGGCGATTTTGCTTTTTGATTGCAATACTATGGCTTGGTTGGTGCTATTGCTATCTGTCGTTGCTGTTTTCTCTCCGTTGTTCAACCTGTTCGTTTTGGCGCGATTTATGGGATTTCGTGTGGTTGTCACACCTTGCACGTTTTCCAATAGTAGTCCTTTCGCCGCCCATTCCTATAAAAAGGAGAAGCTCTATGTATGGTCTTCTTCCTTCTACATCTTCTCGTTTTTTGATTGTTAACCTTTTGATTCTTCACATTCATTCTGTAGTCATGTGCAACTCCAGAGTTTTGGGTTGCGATGCCCTTGATGTTTGCAAAGCTTTCTTCATGCCCAAGAGGGCGACACGCGCGATTCTGGACAACATTCATCACGACTACTCGTTGCCAGATGATCTAGAGATTTTTCTCCCCGGAGATGGCTACAGTCCTTGTCGTCCTAGGCATGGATACATCTTTTGTATCCAGGTATGTTCCATTCTAGTTTCAGACTTTCAGCTCCTACTATCGTCTGGGAGTACTTGGATTTGGTTGGAATTTCTCCAACTCAACTTGTCCCTAACGGTTGGAAGGTAATGATTTCAACCTTGGCGAGGGCTGCCTCTGCTTGCATCCTATGAATGTTAGGGTTTTGAATTCCCTGGTAGGGTTCAACGTGGACCCTAGTTACACTTGTTGCTTGCGTTCTCCTCCTTATTTTGAGGACCCGCGAGAGGAGTATGTAGGCTGGTCGAGGTCCTGGTTCTATGCCTCTCTTTCTTCCAACCATTTTAGGTTCCGTGGGAATTAGATTCTGCGATCGTTTCGGGAGCCTAAGAAGGTTGAGTTGTCACCGTCTTTAAATAATAGGAGTTCTGTCGTTGATTTTGTGATCTTCCCCGAGTATCAGTAGAAGATTTCCTTACTAAGGACGGCGTTGCTCGTGGTGGTCTACTTTCACCGGGTAGGGCAGGCCTCGCTTCTGAGGTTACTGTTGTGCGCGTTGGTGATGTAGGAGTCCATGCTTCTGCTTCTGCTCGAGGTCCTAGGAACACTGGTCTAGTTGTTAATAAAAGGAAAGTTTATAGGCCTCCTAACCCCTCAAAGATATCGGCCATCAGTTCTGGTCATGTCTCGAAGAGGAAAAAACTTGCTTCTTTTGTCCTTGAATCTGCCAGGACCCCCACTCATCTTGCCTCTCTTCAGAAAGGAGGTTGTGGTTCATGGGATGATTTTTCTGCCCGTGAGGACGAAGAAGTAAACCGAGTCCTCGAGATAAGTAAAAAGGAGGTTTCTCATCCTCTGGATGACCATGAAAAAAAATTGTTGCTTCTTATGGCTTGCCAAATTCTGATGGCCTCTCGATTGACGTTTTGCGCGTTATCGAGAATAAAATGCTTCAGCTAGGTGTTTGGTTGTCAAATAATCCAAAGGGTACTAGACTTTCGATGACTTCGAGTATGATTCATCAGTAAAGGATCTGTTGTTGCTCGTTCTTGAGTCACAAGCTTACTATTTCTTCTGTTGTGGCGGAGACATCCGAGGTCGAATTGGGCAGGTTGCATTCTCGTCTAGATGTTGCCGAGAAAGAGTTGCTAGACCGAAAGGCCTAACATGACGAGGTCGTTCATTCCGCCAAAGAGCGTTATGCTAACCTTAAGGTTGAGCTAAATTTCGAGTTTGTAGAGACCAAATCAGTGGTCGCTGCTAAACTTGCTGAAGTCGACAAAGAGTTAGCGTCAACCCAAGCCAAGCTGTTACAGAGAAGCTTAAGGCAGCGGATTTTAAGAGAGTAGTTGAGGGTCGCCATGACTTTTTGGACTTCTTGGAAACGCAAGGTTTGAACATGTCCCCATACCACAGCTTTGCTGAGTAGGAATTCGATGATGTCGAGGAAGTTGTTCTGGATTCGATGGGTGATCCAGATGTCGAGGAGCTTGTTGACCCTATGCTTCCTAAAAATGTTGCTCACGATACTGATTCTTCTTCTTAGTTGTTGTTTTCTTCATTTTGTAATCTCATTTTTTAGAAGATAAATGGAAAATTTATTATTTCACATTTTTGTGTCCCGTATGTCTAGCTTGTTTAGCTTTTATTTATGGCATTTCCAGGATATTTTTGACTTTGTTTGTCCGAATTTTCGTTGGTGGCTTCGATACTTGACATTCTAGTCGTATGGAAACTGTGGTTTACAAATCTTGTTTCTCATTCGAATTACGATGTCATACATTACAGTCGACATAAAAGTCCGACTCTTATGTCCTGGTACTTTATTACTTCGTGGTTGATCAGGCCAGAAGTTTTTATGTCCGACTCGTTTGTCCAGCATATGTATTTGTGTTTGCTTGATACTGTAGCCATACTGAGAGTTTTTCTTGAGTCGATTTAATTTGAATTTTTGTCCTGATTAAATTCTTGTTGTTTTAAAATTGGGAGCAAATAACTTTATTTGTAACATCTTTTCAAGTACTATACATTCCATGGTCAATGTATCATTTCTTCCTCTTTGTCTGCCAACCAGTATGTTCCTGGTTTGTTGATTTTTGTTACCCAATATGGTCCTTCCCATTTTGGGTCAAGCTTGCTCGTGCCAAGTTCTTTCGTGTTTAGTTGAATTTTTTAACACCCAGTCTCCGACGTTAAAAGTTCAGATTCGTACCTTCTTGTTGTATTTCCTTGTCATGCGTTGTTGATAGGCTGTTTGCTGTTTTAATGAAGGTCGTTTCTCATTTTTCTTCGAGGAGATCTAGCCTGACTCTTAATGCTTCGATGTCAGAAATCTTCGAAATTCTTCGTTTCGGAATGTTGGCATTCCGATCTCTATGGGTATCATTCCTTCTAACCCATAAGCGAAGGCGAAAGGTGTTTCTTCTGTCAGAGTTTGTTTTGGTCTTCTGTATGCCCAGATGACACCAGGTAACTAGGATGTCCATAGTCCTTTCACTGCTTCGAGTCTTCTTTGGATTGCCTCCAAGATTGTCCTGTTAGTGACTTCGGCTTGCCCCGTTTGCTTGCGGATGAGCTGGTACAGAGAAGTGTTGCTGGATATTTAGGCTCTTACACAACTCCCTAACCTTTTTGCCTTCAAAGTATCTCCCATTGTCCATGACGATTACTCTTGAGATCCCAAATCGGCATATGATGTCTCTCCGAAAAAAAAATTCGACTTGTGCTTCTCCTATCTTTGTGAGGGGCTCTAGTTCTACCCATTTGGTGAAGTAATATATTGCTATGATGAGAAACTTCTTTTTATCGAATGCTGGGAGTGGCCCTATGATCTCTTTGAACACGGTTACAGGCTGCAGATTGGCTGGATTAGTGTCACAGGGCCACTCATCAACAAATCGCAGCTAACCCGCACGATCACATCTTGGATTCACGCTGGTGAACCTCTCTAACGAACATTCACCCACTGATTTTCAAAATATCCAACCAACCACGCAACACCCTCTGCAAGTGGGGCTTACAGGTTCCACTCGACGCCACAAACACCTCTTAAAGGGCTGATCGGAGTTGCGCTGTCCGATTAGTCACCAACAACCCTGTCGAGCTCACACTCTCTGATATGCTTTTTTTTGGTGGAAAATCGAAGGAGACGGAAGAGTAGGAGAAAGGAAGAAGAGGGGAGGAGATTTGGGCGGGGAGAACCGCTGAAATGCTCGGACGCAGTCGAGCACATCGCCGGAGAGACGAAGAAAAGGACGTGCAGTGGAGGGAGAAAGAAATGGGGAAAGAAGAAAGGAGGAATCTTTCTTTATATATTTGGGTGGCTATTCACCCCCACAAGAACTCTGATAACTGCCCCCTATAAACTTCCCTAAACATTTCTAAAAGAAAATCATTTAAAGTCCATGAAATTTAAATTCACTGATTTCCATCCAAAAATGACTTTCTAACCTCTACTGATACCAGCCCACTAAAATCAGTTAAAACAATCCCTAAAGCAATCCCTAAACTCAACTTGAAATAGCCCCAAAACCTTGTTGAAACAACCTGCTAACCCCGCAGAAACGGAACTAAAAACACCCATGAACTGCTGCAACTAATAGCAAAAAATGTCTATGCTGATTTTAGAGCAATAGAAGGCTAAAAAAACAACGTAAATAACAAGAGTTTAAAGGAAGAAAATGTTGAATTCTGGGTGCTACATTAATCGGAAAAATGTTAAACTAACGTGAATTGGTGGAAATATCAGCTGAATTTTAGCGCCCAAAAGGGACCTGAATTTAGGGCAAAACAACGACTGGAACAGGGTGTTACCCAGTCGATATTGAGTCTGACTCTCGCATACAACAAGCACTAACTTAGTTGGGGTTATAAGATTCACAAAATCCGCCAAACCATCTTCATATGCTGAGTTAAATCCTATACCTTATGCATTCACCAAGGAAAAACTTCAAAGTAAAATCCATGAAGATAAACTTACCAAAAAACTACTCTAAAACCAAATTAAACTATGATCTCAGTCACAACATTATCACAAATCAAACCTCTAGCGTTCCAGCATTTCACCCAAACTGGATTCCAGCAACTCTTACCAATCCAATAACATACATTAACAACAAACAAATTCAACCCCACACAACCAAATCAATCAAAAATTTCTCACAATGATATTATTATGAAAATTCTAACTATTTCCTTAATGGGTTATGCACGCTAAGTGATTAAGAAAACCTCATTTCAAACTTAACCAAAAATGACAAAAACAAGAACAAATAAGAAAAAACCATTTCAAATACTAAGTAAACATAGAGGGTGAGAGAGACAAATCCCACACAGTATGTTATTCAAACAAGGGGTTTATAATTGCAAATGGAAACAAAAAACATAGCTCTAGTCGAAATTTGTCAGACTATGACAAATCAAATCGGCAATCGAAACAAAAGCTTAAAACATCAATTACCACAAGCAACCATATTAGAACATGAACCAAGCAGACCTAGAAAGAACCCACACATCCAGCAAATCAAAATAGTAAAGTTCACACATTTCTAACACAAAACACCACAAAAACACTAACCCATTCTCAAACATCCCTTAATAACATAAAACTAATTGGCTAACATGAACTCATTTCTAATTAACCCTTATTTATCAAGAAATTGGATACATTTAGAAGAATCCTTTGGCCAAATACTGAGAGTCACACACACCTCAAAAGAACTATCAATATTCCCTACAATGTAAATGTTAACCTCAAACACTGTGGCCCAAATTACAATGCCTGAGAACTCATCAATGGCGTTAATAGTTTTGTTCACTAAATGCATCCAATTACCAACACTATATGGATTGTCTGCAGCAATGTCATCATCATATTCACTCTTCTGCAACGTCTCATTCCAAAGGTACATTCATCTCTTCCAATTGCTTTAGTACACGTCTATATTCTACTTAGCCATATAAACTGCACTCGACCTACATCTCCATGAGAAAGAAAATCGAAAACCATAATGAAATCATCAGGGGAATCCCAAATCACAAATACATCACTACTGTCACACTTAGGGTTTCATACGGAGCCAATAAAACAGGCAACAGAAAACTACTAACACTATAAAATAGGCAAATCCATATTCCTACGATACCCACCACATCTACCAAGACACCAACATTGGGCATACTCTACGTGCCCTCACCTTCAAAAAAAAAATCGGGTCAACACATAGTTCAAACACATTAGCACTTATAACTTTGTAATCAACTCCATGTCCGAAGGCAAGCTAAGCATTGCTGCTTAATGTAACTATGGCTCTGATACCATACTATCACGCCCCAATTCTCAAGTTATTGAAATATCTCAAAAACTGAGTAGCGACACAACCCTAAAAAAACTTTTCCATTTATTTTACTCTTATCTTTCCACTTACTTACTCGCCAATGATTACACCTACTAGCTCATGAAAAAATAAGCTAAATCATACAAAACCTAGACCTGGTTTATACCCCTCAGTTGTCTGACCACGTAGACAACCAATTGACCACTCGACGTCTCCTACAGCACTGCCCCCAACAACACCACCACCTGCACCAAGGTAGGAGTACAACCATTTGCTACAAAACAAGCAAACGAGTAAGCACTAGATGGTATGAAGAGAACAAAAACTAATCTATTCCCCAATTAATGCATATTATCAAATAAGATGGATAAAAAACGATAAGAAATAACGATGTAACACTACGTTTCATCTTAACTACTCAAATCATAATAAATGTGCATATGAGATACAACACGAGTTGAATAAAATACATAATCTCAACCACAACACTTCAAAGGAATCATAAACCTTAACAATGCACCATCACTTTTCATTCTCGCTGCTCAATTATGATGTAAATATGCATGTGAAATGCTACACTCTAATGTGCTTAGCCAATACTCATTTTTCCTACATAGAAATGCCCTATTTATCAAGGTTAAGTGCTAATCCCTTCACAAGTTTGGCGTAGTTCCCTATTTTGAAACGGGTATTTATGCAAGTGCTCAACAACATTAATTCATTATATCAATGTCACCACAATTCTTTTTCCTTGGTAGCTTGCTAGCCATATCTTCTCTGTTGCCTGCCCACCGAAGGTGTTACAATATCACACAAGTGTTCAACAACACCAACAATAGTCTTCCCTTGGTAGCTTGTCGGACATATCTCCCTCGCTTCCTACTCACCCAAGGTGTTACAATAATCTCCCCTTAGTAGCTTGCCAGCCATATCCTCCCTATTGCTCACCACCCAAGGGAGTTATATCAATATATAAACAGAAAAACATTGTCCAACAAAATTCCAGATGAATTCTTACACACATGTTATGAATGCTTAATTATGCAATCACTACTCCCAATTATATGCCATGAATGCTTAACTATGCAATCACTTTCTTGTGCTATTTTATAGCTCAAAGCAAACATTCATGGAATATTATGCAATCTCAGTAAACATGCCACTATGCAACTTTTCATTTGCTAACATTAGAGACTACCATGCCACATGGCTTTTCAATTAACATTTTTGTATCTTACTATATAAGCAATATGCAAAACCACATTCGTATATCAAATAACATGGACATACTTAAAAATATCATAATGGCAACATTCTCAAAAATATATGCTCTGCTTACCTTAGCAGAATGAGTTTTCGGAATCCACTTCCAACCTGACAAAACGCCTAGCCCGCGGAATAGTGGCTTGGGAACTACGAAAGATTCCCAAAACAAGCTTGAACTCTGGCAAACCACACAAAAAAAACTCAAACTCCGGCAACACCTGACCGCTTGATTTTTCCAGCAACACCTGACTGCTTGAGCACCTTACTAGTAACACACTCGAGGATTATGGACTAACTAACTTTTGGTGCGATTGCAGGGAACAAAACTACAGCTGTAGAGGGAATTAGTTTTGCCACCTATGCCAGGCCTAAGAAGAACTCGAAAGAAGAAGGCTAAGAATACTGATAATGAAAACCAAAGTCATAGCGAAAGTGGTTGGGCAAAGAGGTTCAACAATCCTCATTTTTAGAACGCAGGGCCATGTACACCTGTTGGGTTAGAGAGTGTTTTTCAAATGAGTCAAAACTTGACTCAATCCCAATTTCATGACCAACAATAACTCAAGTCTTGTTTTTATAATTGGCTATTTGCATCTATTTTTTTATTTTTTTTGGGTATTGTTTGGAAACATTAACATCTTTTGAACATGTGTAGGTTTTTTGAAATATTGATGCCTTTCATATATGTGTAGCTCTTTTGAAAATATGGAAGTTTTTAATACATGTGTAGGCCTCTTGTGGTAGGTTGTACTTAGTATGCATTATGGTTGTACTTGTAGCAGGTTGTACTTATTATGCATTATGGTTGTACTTAGTATGCAGTTTCAACTATAGAACTAGATTTTTTTTTATGTATATAATTCCGTGTTGGCCTCCATTAGTTTGTATATAACTCCTAATTGGCCCCATCTTTGTTAAAGAAAAAAAATTAGTCATTTTAAAAAGACGTGCACCACGTGCATATAGGTAAATTGGTCATTTTGAAAATTTTGGATGAAGTTTGTGAGTCAACGTAATTGAATTCACATTCATGGGGTTAGACTAAAATACAAGAACTAATGGGGGTCAAACAAAAATAGCAATAAATAATGGGGGGCAAATTGGAAATGGCCCTTTATTCTAAAAACATATCAAAAACATAACTTTATTTGTATAATAACAATCTGGTTGTCAATTGGGTACTAGCTCAACTAGTAGACTTGTGACAGAGAATATCACAAATTCATCGTTTGAATTAGGGCTGGGCCAATCCGATTAACCGACCCGTATAGCCCAAACTGAGGACCTACCCGAAATTTAAGGACCGAACCCGGACCGGGTTAGTCGGTTAACCGGGGATTTGGTTAATTGAATTTTCGAGCCGTTCCAGGTCGGTCTCGATCCAACCAGTTTTTCAGCACAATTTTTTCCATCCCAGTTTTTTAAGCCCAATGTTTTCCAGCCCAATTGTTTTAAGCCAGTTTTTCAACCCAATTTTCTCCAGCCTAGTTTTTTAAGCCCAATCTTTTCCAGCCCAAACGTTTTAAGCAATTTTTTCAGCCCATTTGGTCCTGTTATTTTACAAATCCGAAATTTTTTTTTTTTGCCAAAATACACTAAGAAAGGATCAAAATTTGAAGTATCTAAAGCCCAAACTAAAAACATCTTTGTTGGTGCAGCAAGTAAGAAGAACACATCTATAACCTGATAAGCTAGAACTAATAATGTCATGATAGTGAGAAGAACACAACAGACAATGTTTACAAAGTACACCACAAAACTTGTTTCAAAAAATTAAGCCCTCTTTTTAGTTTTCTTGGGGAAGAAAACACAACAGACAATATGGGCTAGAAAACACTTCATTTTCTTTCACTGCATTTGATTTGCTGCAATCCTCCCTTTGTTCCTTTTCTTTCACTGCATTTTCTTTGCTGCAATCCATCCTTTGTTCATGAACCAACCGCCAGCAAAATCACAATGTCGACTTTCTAATAAGTTAATAACCTGAAAATAAGTTATTCAATTTCATCAAATGCATAGATGAACTAAGGGAATTACTATAAGTTAATCACATTAATCCTATTCTATTTTGTTATTCTATTACATTTAGAGTATACACTTCCAAGGAAACAGAACAAATCAAAGATACTGATGATGCTAATCTTACGATAAATGACAATGTTCAAAGGTGTAAAATAATCACTGGACCATACGATGCATGATCTCAAATCTTCAAATACAAATGGAGTTACCAGATCTTTGTATATCACCATTTTGAGGACTAGAATAGAAATGGAGCAATAATTGGTACAAAATAAATAGTAATTTAGTATATGGAGGCTCCTCATTTGTTTAATTGAAACTTTGCAACATACCTTTGTTCACAGTCATCAATACAAATTATAAAAAGGTCAAAATCTTGGCAGGTTAGTGAAGCAATAAACTATGATTTGAAGCAAACTCTAATAAACTATGATATGAATCCCCGAACACATTCCACAATAATCATTCCAAGACTTCCCAGGCATATTAATGCTAGAAAATCTCAAACGAACTATGATTTGAAGCAAACTCTCCAATGAAACCCAACAATAAAAAGAATCAAAGAAGAGAAGAGATGATTTGGGGATTCATACAATTGAAGTATAAAGTACAAATAATTGATGAGAAGATATGACTTTGGTGTGAATGGGTACCTGTCTTGCGCTTTTGTAGGTCTCGAACTCAATACGATCGTGTTGCCATGACTACATGAAGAGGAGAACGAATTGTAAAGGGAAATAGGAGGTGGATTTGCGAAGAGGAGGAGGAAGATGAAGCAGTCTGTCTCTGAATTTGTGAATAAAACACTAGAGAAGACATTGTATTTATATTTAATTTTTTCAAATACTCGGACCGGGCCGGTTACCCGCCGGTTTCAAGTAATTGGGACTGACAACCAGACCGAGAATACCTAGCCAGGCCAGGCTTTGAGACCGGCTCTTGAAAAGACAATAAAAACCGAACTGGACCTGCCCGCTCGGTTTGGTTCTCGGGCTGGGCCGATATTTCGGTCTAAGTTACCCACACCTAGTTTGAACCCTATTGGCAGCATTGGGGGTGGGAGGGGTTTAGGGATTAAAAAATCAACAACAATTAAATTAGGCCTGCATCTTTCCAACAATTTTTTTATTAAAAATTGAGCCTTTAGCACAATTCTCTAACGACCCGATTCTAATGTACTAGCATTAGTTCCATACATAAGGAAATTTAACTTCTATTCATATGAAGCTATGAAAGCTTGAATCAATTGGATGCATTGAAGTTTAACAACAAAACTCAACTTAGAAGAAGATAGTCCAACTTTTTTCTATATATAAATCGAGCCATTAGCCTAATTTCGTAATGGTCTGATTGTCATGCACAAAGATATGATGTTTTCTTTCTTTTCTTTTATCATTTTTGTGTTTAATTTAGCAATCTGATTTGATTTAATTTCTTATTATGGCTAGACACTGGACACCAAAAATTGAGGAAAAAAGATGGACCAGAAAAAAGTTATTAGTTTTCTACAAATTGTATAAAAGAATTTCATTAGCCGCTACATTGAATATTGCACAACTCTCAACACTCTTGAAACAAACATTTGAAATGGTTGAACTGAAATAGCAATAAAAATTGCTTAGCAATACATTTACTTGTTGCACCCCCTATTTCTCTTAAGCCATCTCATTTAGTGCCGATGAACAATAATATAGTTGCAAGTTAGATAGGAAAACAAAATTCCGACCCGAAATTTTAAAAAAAAATCCGATTTCCAAACTATTCGAATCTAAAAATGTAGATATTTGATAATTTGATAAATTTGTGGAATAAAATTGAAATGTCTCTAAATATCCAATTCTAACTAAATAATTTCGAAACTTGCCAAAGTATTCTGATCTGAAAACTTATGAGATTC
Source organism: Berberis vulgaris (assembly GCA_963556465.1). Taxonomy (NCBI): domain Eukaryota; kingdom Viridiplantae; phylum Streptophyta; class Magnoliopsida; order Ranunculales; family Berberidaceae; genus Berberis; species Berberis vulgaris. The sequence goes on along the minus strand of OY747129.1, from coordinate 30,589,647 downwards.
TCTTAAATAAATAACATTTCATATTTTATAGTCTAAGTTATAACTATATATTTTTATTCATCATATTAAATATATATGATACTTATTGGTTATAAGTTTATGTTTGTATTCATCGTCATACTAGTAAAATAAGAGCATATATATAATTATTTGTAAGTTGTTGACAAAATTTTTTGGCCCTCATTAGTTAATACCTAATAGAATTTGACCCCTATTTTAAAATTTTAATTGAGTGCAACTCACATTTTCTGAAAATTCTATTCTATTTTTTTCTGAAAAAAAAAACCTCAAAATTTTGCAAGTGAACTACTGAAAATTTTTATCATAAATTTCCATTTCAATTATAATTTTTTGGAATAACAATTGGAAAGCAATTCCAAAAAAAATTGAAACGAAAATTAGAACACTTGTTCAGCCCTAAACAAGAGAAGCATAAAAAGTTGATTACATGGAACCAAAGAAGTAAGAATTTATGGGAGTGGACTTGGAGTTCCTCAAATTTCTAATCCATAACCACCATGAAACCTTTTTATAATTTCATGTTTCGGGACCCTAGCAAAGTAAACAAATATTATGTTTACTTGTTCAGTGATTAGTTTGAGTTTTGAAATTTCACGACGCTTATAGATAACCAATAAAAACAATGTGTCAATCAACGTTTTGGACCATTGCGAATCTATTCCTCGAGATACATATTTAGGTCTCTGCCATTAAATATTTTGTTAAACGACCTTTGGGCTTAAGGACCAATATTCCGGGTAGTCTTGGACAATGGGCGCTAGCCGCCTACTTAGCATGGATTTGTAGGCGCGTGTATCATAATTTCAACTCAAAAATTGTAATGGAAGGGTATAAAATTAAAAATGTGTTTTGCATTATGCAAAACATGTGTAGTTTCAACGACTTCAATTGGAAAGATTGGTGTAGAGAGTGGATATCTTTGTTGTTACAAAGAGGCTAGGCCTCATGAATAGTGATATTGTAAATACCCGACAGTCAAAAATGACCAAAATGCCCGTTGTCATTTAGTTATATATTTCGTAATAGTTAAGATATTAAATGAATAGTTAAGGGTATAAAACAAATATTAATGGAATAATAAAATTTAAAATCATTTTAGCCAAACCATTTAAGCCAAGAAGGCTATTGGCTCAATTAGTTTAGAATTTTGCCATTTTATTGGTATTCTATGATATATATATATATTCTAACCCATTTTAAGAGAAAAATAAAACTCCAAAAATAAAAGGAACATTAGATTTGAAATAATATAATTATTTTTCATTTTATATTTTATAAATAATTCTTTTGTACTATGTATTTTCATTATAATCTTTATTAATATTATTAAGAATTGTATTTGAGTTTTGTTTTTAATTTTATATTGTGTCATTATTGAATCTCATCCGAATACACCATAAAAAATTCATAATTAACCTAGATCTTAACTTCATGAATTATTACGTAATAAGTTAAACAATCTTAAATAACTTATTTGAGTCCATCACTTAATCTTCAACGATCTTCTTGAAATAAACCTTCAACAAGACTTTGTGGAACACCATAAAAAAGAAACTAAGGTTTTTCTATCTTAGCCTATAAACTCAATTATGTGTTTACTGTTACGATCCTCCGATGAATCATGCATCATTATTTATAGGTAGAAAGAGGACCTTGTTTCCTAATCCGATTACACAATCTCAACCATCCATCACAATGTGAGATTGAGTAGAAACCAACTTCTTCTAAAACCATAACTTGATTATTTTAGTGATTCCTATTAAATCAATATTCCTAATATGGAGCACATTATAGCTGTAATTAACTAACAGTCACCCTCTTGGTCTATATGAGAATCAAACTTGATGATTTAAATAAGAAATACAAGGCTGATATTCTATATTGGAATTAGTCTTTCATACATACATTAATCAAATAAAATATTAACGCGAGTCATAGCAGTTCTACATTATCGTTATCATTCATTGATCCATATATATATACATTATCGTTATCATTCATTGATTCAAAATTTTCAATAAATGCTCAAAGAGTATCATAAAATGCATTAACCAATCCATAAAAAATCAATCATAAATGGGTTATATTCACGACTCATTATGTTAACATCATTTTGTTAACATGTTCTTGAAATGTCTTTGGTTGTATCTCCTTTGTAAGTAGATCAACAATGTTGAGCGTCATACTGATATGCTCAATTGTCACTCTTTGTTTTTTAATTTCCACTTCAACTGATAGGTATTTTTACATCCATGTTCAAAGATCATTTAGTTTACCTATCATGCACTACAAGAAAAATGCCCATTAATAGCGTTTCAAAAACGCTATGTTTCAAAAACGCTATGGTAGGATACCATAGCGTTTTAGAAAACGTTGTGTCTGCCGAAGCTATAATAGACCCAGGGTCTATTATAGCATTTTAAAAACGCTATAGTAAGTTGGCCTTTTATAGCGTTTCAAAAACGCTATTGTAAGTATACATAGCAATTTTTTATTTTTTTATTTTTTTGCTATCAAATGACTTTTTATTACATCTTATAAGTTTTATTTCTAGAAAATAAAAATTTTAATGTGCCAAACTTAAACATTTCCATGAATGGAGGCAAAGTAATATAATTAATGAGATAATGTATTACATCGTGTCACAAAATCTATCAAATTAATAATAAAGATCAGCTCTCTGTATTACATCGAGTCACAAAACATTTCCAGCTTTTCAAAACCTAAATAAAAACTAAATATAAAGTACCACAGCTCCCTGTATTAACACCTTAACCACCTCAACAGAACCACAGTCATCTTCATCAGTCCACCTCAACAGAGCGCTCCATTTTCCAGCAGGAGCTCGACCAATCATCAACTTGATCACAACGCCTCTTGTCAGCCTCGCTCAATCAGCAAAGTCCCTTAAAATAATGTATAAGACTGTCAGATAGTTAAGGGAGGTTTCATGGCCTCAATCAGCAAAGTCTCTGAAAACAATTGTTAGGTAGACCTTAATTTATTTTCATGGAAACTTTGAAGGAGAACAAAGGGAGGTTTCATGACTAAGTAATTACTTGAGATTTATTTGACCCAGCCCCAGTTCCAGTCCAAAAACATGATGAACTACCTAGGACTGCTCTCAAAGAGAAGATATAGATACCTGACCCAGCCCCAGTCCAAAAATTCCATGAAGGCCCCTTGGCCTCATACACCTGGAACCTACATTATCAAATGCGGCTTCCGTCTGTCACCACTATCAGTTCAACCTGTAACAAATGGATGGAAGATAAACCAAAAATATGAAAAGTATTAAAGAGTTCATACAGTAACTGTTCTCATTATGTAACAGTCAATCCCAGAAAATTCATCAACATTCATAAAGGAATGACAATATACTGGTCTAACATTGAATGAGATCATGCAAAAAGTCATATATAGAGATAGTTGGGGAAATTTATCGAAGAGAGTTGTAGCTAGAACATGTACCTGAACTTAATTTCTTTACTAGCACTGTGAGCAGTAACAGCACCCTGCAAGCTTTAGTCTCGCCCAAACCACTACCAAAATCCAGCACTTAATCACATACCATACAGGCAGCAATATAGGACGCTCCAGGGTGCGTTAAGACAGAGTACTCTGTCAAAAAACAAAGCACTCTGTCCAGTGTCATTCCTGGACAGATTAGTCACCGCGCAAACCTGCAAGCAACCCGGACGCTCCTCCGTGGTTTTGGCGCATCAAACCGGTGAATACTCCAGAAGTATTTGCAACTCTGACCTCCAGAGTGCATGACCGCACCATGGAATGATCTCCTGAAACCAGTGACGGCCCAATCTGTCCATTAAGCCTGTCCAGGTCCTCGGCCACCAGCCATGTTGCTCCGCAACCCAGCACTCCCAATTTGTGACCTACACTGATTTACCTTGTAGAGAGCCTGAAAGGTGAGGACTTGCTTGGCTACAGAGATGACTTAAGCAAGGTCATCAACAATGTTTTCAAACTCGAAACACTCATTTCACCAAATACAACATAGCCATACACACCCTTTTCCACAAAAAGAAAATTCATTCTGTTTGAATAAATTGTAAAACTAGTGTCCAGCAAATAAACACAATAACATTGTTTTCCTTGTTACCTGTGTTCATTAACTAACAAAATCCCAATTCTCGATAAAGAAAAACCAATGGAGTGACAATGTACCTTGAGACTGTCTGAGTGGTGTAGTGAAGCTTGGTTCTTTGCTTGTGCAGACTCCATTTCACCTCCACTTTTGGCACCCTGGTTCAAGAAATGGTACTTGCAAGGATAAGGCCTAAAACAAAAATAAGTTTAGACCTTAAAAGACCTTTATCATGAACTAGGCCAACCAAACTTTCAAAACCCAAATTGCAACCATAAACTTGTAAGCAATAAAAACACCATACCCGACTGACTCTAGCCCAATCCTCTGCTGAATTCCAGCACACCATCACGCTAACAGCAGAAAAAAAAAAAAAAAAAAAAAAAAGCAACAGAGTGCATCAGGACAGAGCACTCTGTCAAAACAGAGCGTGCTGTCCAGTGTATTGCAGCACCGAAAAAAACTGGACAGAGCAGCTCCAATTCTCGGCAGATCAACCCTGCAAGCAAACTTCGCTGCTCCGAGTCCACGGCACCTGACAGCACCTAACAGTGTTATGATCTGACTTACTCTTATTATATCCTGCAGAAGGGAAGCACATCAACTCTTAAGAGAAGGAGCATCATTAACTCCATCACCTGTCATTCCACATATATGTTTCCTAGCTTGCAAGCACTTAACGATTTCATATTTGTGCTTTGAAGCAAAACCAAACAACCAGTCAAAAGAAGTAAGGAAAAAAGAAAAAGCAAGTTCCAAGCAAAAACACCTAGCAGCAACTACCAGCCTCCCTCTCATGGACAGTAGAACCTATAGATTACTATCAATAAAACATCATACAATAGGAAGAGTGTTACAGGGATTTGTCAAACTCAAACACTTATAAATCTTCAAGCTAAATCACTATCACTGACTTCAGTTATATAAATTTGTACTTTCTTGTAAATGACCACTAAATGAGATCCCTGAACGATAAATATGTTGTGGCAGGGTTGAACTTGGATGGACGTAAATTATATCCGTGTACCAACTAAGGATAAGCTAATTGGAATAATAATACATATCTATTTTCCAACCGAAGTTTCCTATGTCACTTTCCATCACGTGCTAAAAGGTCAAAGAAGAATCCTTATGGTGTTCAGACTTAAGACATGATGAAACACAAAAACTCAGAGATTCAAATCTTGTTAAGTGTTTTCGATGGATGGTCAAGTCAACATTGTATTTGCAAATTGTCATAATTTTAATTTCCTTATTTTTTGTCGCTTTGAAGAAGACGATAGAATATTGACTTACCAAACTGGTCAATCAACATGTAGAGCAAACAAATCAAGGTTGGTAATATATATTCTTGTCAGATATGCAAATTGTTGCCTGACATTCAATACAACACCATATTTCGTTTGAGATGGTTATTTCATAAAGGAGTTACGTACTTGCCATTTCCACCCATGGGTTTAAAATCCACTTTACCCAAGAATTCCAATGGCTATATTATACTGTGACCGAACCATCTGTATCACAGGCAAATACACAATTTAAAAGCCACAGGTAAATGAAATTAAAATTACCTTTGTCAAAGATTATAAATCTAGAATTATAATCATTGAATCTCTTACGTGGGAAACACACAGAAAATACAAGACTTGTTGTTATATGTTTGTTTTCAGTATGGAAGCTAGACCGAGTAGAATTAAACTTTTGAAATTAAAAGGAAGAAGTCAAAGGAAATAGAAAATGCCCCACTCGGTCGGAAAGAATTTGTTATAGTCCAGGAACATGTGTTTTATATCCTCTTGTATTAGTTTACTTGCTCAGTAGGTTTATAGGGAATAAGACAGGAAAGCAACAACTTATTCCAAGTCAAGTTGTACTTCCATTCATGTGTTCTATCCTTCACCTGTGAGAGTTCAGTGAACCTAAATTGAATGTTGACATTCAACACACCGCGTGTAAATTGGATCAAAATGGAAAACTGACTCATTGAAAAAATTTTAGTTCACTTGCTTTCAGAGAGAATGTGTGTGTTGACATCATTCTTTGATTAGTCCACACAGTTGCGATTAAACTAACAAAAAATATCATTCATGGAAATAAGGAGGAAAACAAAAGGAAGAACGACAGAAACAGAAAGAAATCAGTACTTCAAAAGAACAAAGATTTCATCAGTTCTACCTCGGAATTATATTCTATTCTATTGTGGGATTTGGTAAAAAGAAAATTTTTATTGGTATAAAAAAAATACTTAAGCATCTCAGTTGTGAAAAAATCCAGTGAATGCCACGTGCCTATGAAGCTGTGATAATTCCTACAGGTTTCATTTGTGCTAATAAATTTGAGCACGCACTACCGAGCCTCCAGAAAAGGCACGCGCAGCATATATTAGGATGTAATCCTGTATGAGCCCATGCCTTTTGTATGTAAATTTCCCTCTTTTATGACTGACTTATGTTTATCATGCTCAAGTTTTCTCTGTCTCTGCAAAAAATAATTCTGACTACAATAGCAACATCTAAAGATTGAGACTACAATAGCCAGATGGCCGTGGCTTTTTTTTGTGATTCAATTTGCTTGGTTTGTGTTCCATATCTCTATCCATAAATCGGTTCTGAAGTAATTGCCTATGTAATAAAGCCTTTGTTTAACTGTCCATAGTTGGTGTCTTTCTACTTCCTCAGTGACAATATTAATTAGTTCTACAATTAGTAGTACCCATCATTTGACAACATCGATAAAAAAAATTCAAGCTATTATGCACAACAAGATTTCATGGAGATCTACCTCAAAATTTATTCTATTCTATTGTGGGATTTGGTAAAAGGAGAGTTTCCAATTGTATTCAAAAGTACTTAAGTACCGATTTCCCATTGTTGGAAGCTTCGGAAGATGAAGTCAGGGGCATCTCAATTCTGAAAAAAACTAGTTGAATGATCGCACACCTATGAATCTGTGATACTTCCTATCAGTTTCATTTGTTTTAATAAATTTTAACACATGTTACTTTGCCTCCACCAAAGGCATGCATGTATCAACATATAATCTTGTATGAGCCCTTGCCTTTTGTATGGGATTTTTCCTCTTTTCACGACTGGCTTACTTGACTTTCTTTCTTCCTCTATCTTTCTCTCACTTTCAGGTTACAATAGCTACCTCTAGAGCTTGAGGCTACAATAGCCACCTCTACAGCTTGAGGCTACAATAGCCAGATAGCTATGTCTATTGTTGGTTTGTGTTTCATACCTCCATCCCTGGGTTGCACAGATACTTGTTTGCTTGTCAGACTAGGACACAGATGTGGAGTGTCGGACATGGGTAATCTAGAAAGGAAGATTCAGGCGGGACACATGGTAATCAATTCTCATAATATGTTACATTTCACAAAGTGTCACACAAGAATCTGTCATGTTGGACACTGGCATGCCACTCATTTAGAAGCGTCTGTGCAATCAATACAACAGACACCGCTCCTTTGGAGATAGACTCTTTTCTACTTCCTCGATAGCAATATTAGTTCTACGTTGAGTAAATACAAGCTATTATATATGCACAACATGAATGGAATTAACTGGACAAACTTGGTGTCTGAACATGGCAACTGAAGCTATTAGAATATCAGCAAGTAATTAAAAAAATCAATTGATCATAAGAGAAAGACCAAGTAATTAAAAATTCAGCACATAATAACGACTACAACAATGAATTAATCATAAGAACAACAATTAAAACAACATACAACAAAACCCGAAGCAATCAACTGAACATAAGAACAACTGAAATCAACTTAGGAAACGCCTAATTGAGAAATGCTTAGTAGGAAACAAAATTCAAATTGCTCAATCTAACCTTGGTATTGTTGAATTCTAATCATATTGCTTCGGCCATCTTTGTTTTTAATAGATATGGAGGAAAAAACAATATCAAAATTCCCCCATCTGTAACGCATAATAGTCTTGTCTTTCTGTTGCAGCATCATTGCCAGTAAGACCTTAATCTTGCGTAAATACATATATTATGGACATGATCAGACAGATTTCACTGATTCTGAACCCAAATAAAAAACAGTGGGACCACATACATTGGATACAATATACAGTTTACACATGGCTCAAGATTTGCACACAACCAAGTTAATTCGATTTCAAAATACCTGTGACAGCAGTTCTCCAGCCCCAGATAGGTGATTGAAGCAAAACTCCATGTCATAAACATCATACGAACTATATTGAGGAGAAGGCAGAAACAGAAGTTCTGGATCAATCAGATTAGATGCATAATTATGTGCCAAGTTGGTTTCTTCCAACTGATCACAAACAGAAAATGCCAATTACAAGCAACACCTATTCCTTACTAATTCCAGAATTCTTTTGATATTCAGGAGAAGAAAACGATCTAAATAGTACATGCAATGAAATTGATATACCTTCCACTTTGCACCCTTGAAAAGTACAAAATTCATATCAAGTAGCTTATTGAGTTGTTCAAGCTCAATCATGGCACCTGCAATTCCATCCACTAATCTATTGTCATTTTCAGCATTAAAGAAACATCCACGATCCTTTGCATCTAGGACTAACTTCGTCCAAACTGTATCACTGTCGAGTAAAGTTTGTTCATTTCCCACAATCCATAGGCAATACCTGGAAGCAAATTACAAAATCCAGCTATGTTCATTTTTAGAAATTTGGGCACATCAAGTGAGACCATCAAAATAATGAACAGAAATAGGAATAATTATTTTCCATATTTACCTTGCTCTTGTCAGAGCCACATTTGTCCTCTGATGTTTGTCAAGGAAACCCACATCACCCTTCTCATTTGACCTTACAGTACTGATAATTATCACATCTTCCTCGCCACCTTGAAACCCATCAACAGACCGAATGCTCAACGAGAAGTTACTATCTGTCTTGTATTTGTCACCAAGTTCCTTTTGCAGCAAAAAAACTTGTGATTTATACGGAGAAATAATGTCAACACTGATCTTCTATTTGTTCGAACTTGCAGCTGCAACACCGACACTATTATAGACAACTTCATTCTCAATTATTAAAAATTAAATAAGGGCAATTCAATATAACTGACCTTCATAAAGCTTTGCAACAATCTCAGAGACCACAGCTGACTCCACTGGATTTCTTGGGCTATGTCCAGTAACTAAAACCTCATTCCCATACCCAACATTGATAAATGAATAAGGTCCATACATGTCTCCTTGAAGCAAATTTTTCTTGTAGATACTTTCTCTCACACTAGAAGCATCAGAAATCCAATTGCCATAGAACATGCTATTAGGGAATAAGCTTATGGCAGGGTGCATTCTGTATTGGACATCAAGGAGGTGCTTCCTCTGACCCAGCAACACCAATCTCTTAAACATACTTCTTCCAAAGTCAGCTTCCATACAAATCTATTAAGCAGAAAAAAATATTGTAACAATACAACAAATTGTGATCAAGCATGCAAAGCTAAGAGAATATAGACAATAAGAAGATAAACAAACCTGGCTTTTGATCATTGCAGGCAATTGACATTCATCACCAACTAGTATTGCATGCTGGATACCTGGAAGTAGTAGAGGAACAACTGATTCACACTCTTTAAGCTGGGCAGCCTCATCAATGACCAACATTTTCAATGGTTTCATTTCTTCTGTCTGTAAAGTAGACGAAGTCGATGCAGTACAGAAGATAAGACAGGCATTTTGCAAACAAAATTCTTTGATCGAATTTGTATCACCAAACTCAGGAGCTGAAAGCGATTTACGAAGAAAAGTAAGTATTCGAACGCACTCTGCTCTGTTGTTATGTAACAACTCAGACAATGTATTTGAGTCTTTATCACTGGAAGGAATTCAAGAAACAACTCAGATAATGTAAAAACCAGTAAAACACCAGGATTCGATCCACTTCATATCTCAAGAACAAACAAAGAAATTCAAGCTCCACTACAGTGAATGAAATCCATAAAAAAAACCCTAGATCTTCAAACAGTGAATGAAATCCATAAAAAAAAAACATAAATTTTTTCTTAATCCAACAAAAAGAACCCAAAAAGAAGAAGTAAACCCCATCTATAAGAAGAAGAAGCTAACCTTGTTGTTGTTGAAGAGATGGAGGTAGAAGCTAACCTTGTTGTTGCTAACCCTGCAAGAACCACTAATTTCAAACCCCACAGAGAGGACAAAACTCAAACACCAAGCAATCAGAGCCGAACAACATGCAATCAGAAATGAGAACTAATTATGCAGAACCACCAATTCAAATCCCACAGAGGACAGACCTCAAACACATCATACAAATTAGAACCTCCACCCCATTTAGTCGGTTTTGCTTCTTAAACTTCATTCCTTCTCATAGTCATTCAAAACAAATACAATCAACCAAACCCACGCCAAAATCCACCTAATCAACCTCCATTCACATAATCACCCAACAAACCAACACCCCCAGATATAAAAATTCAACAAAAACAACCAAAATCCAACATGCAAATTCACAATTAACACAAACAAACCAAAACCCATTAAGAAAATCAAACCAAAAACACAATTACCTTCAAAACAGCAGGTTTTGCTGACAAACCATTGGGGAGGCTCTCAAGCTCAATAGCTCTCCTTGCAATCCGAATGGGGAGCTCCTTGTGAAGAAACTGAGCAGAGATGAGCAAGTTTTTCTCAGTGGGTTCAGACCCAAACTCCATTATGTACCTCAAGCTGACCCCAGTCTGTTTCATTCCACCCCATTTCTGTACTTCCTCAATCAGAGCCTTGGAGAAGGTCTAGATAATTTCTTAGCCACCATGGCTGAACAGTGAAGATGAAAGGGGTGAAGGGGGAGAAAAGGAAATTTGAAGGAGGAATTGAAAGCCCAGCATAGACAGAGAAGACCAGCAGAGGTTACCATGCGCAGAGTCAGTGAGTAACAGTTGTGGAAGGGAGACGCAGAGAGAGAGAGCTGCTCGAAGGAGATGAGAGGTGAGTAAGAGGTCGAGCAGAGAGAGGCAAGCAAAAAGGAGATGGGAGGTGAGCAAGAGGTCGAGCAGAGAGGCGAGCAAGAAGAAGATTCACTACGCCAGTTCTGTAGTGAATGGGGGGAGAGGAGAGATAAAGTCGCGAAATCAAAAAAAATTTAGGAGCGCCAAAACGCCCGCCAATTGACTATTGCATTTTTTATTGAGTAAGTCTACACAGCGAGGAAATGGGCGAGGAAATGAGCGAGGGGAGTGAGGTGGCGAGGGTGGGAGCCGTTCACCCTGCTCGGGATGCGCGCACGAACAGTCAACGCACGCATCTCAAGTGGGGCGAACGGCTCCCACCCCCGCCACCTCACTTCCCTTGCTCATTTCCTCGACACTTAGAATTTCTGTTTTTTATTTGCAAAGTCATTCAAAATTGACTTTTATAGCACATTTATAAAAAACGCTATCGGCAAATGCTATCAATGAGCATTTGTGTTGTAGTGATGTTTCGGAAAGAAGATTGGTGTAGTATTATCACGATAACAATATCCCCCCCCCCCCCCCCCCCCCATTATCCATTATTATGGGCAATCAACATTTTCATTTCAATCAAAGGATTTTCTCAACAGTATATTATACACTCAAATAAATCCATATTTGATAAGCCCAATTCAATTTAATTCTATTAGTATATTAGAAATTCAATCCATACCTTTATTCAACTAAACCAATCAATTCAATTATGGGCTTAACTATTCAGCCCAATCGAAATCATTATCCAGCAAACAACAATTCAGATTCTTGGGCTTAACTATTCAGTCCAGCCCAATTAGTTTTACAACACACTAACTATTTAGTCCAGCCTAACTCTATTTGTGCCATCTTCTTCTCCTACACATACATACCTCTAATCTATAAGTTTTTATGTCATAGGAAATACAGATCAATGATAGGGATAATATCAATTTCAATTATATCACGCTCAAATAACATCGCGGAATAAACTTGGTAAAGATCATAGGATTTCTACAACCTGATCAGTGGTGGTTTTCCCTGCCTCGAGGTAAATCCAACCGTTAGATGAACTCGAAATAAAACCATAAACTTTCCATGGATGGTTTCCAATTACGGATTAAATTTGAAATCATTTTGACGATTGGAAGATCTTGATCCACTGCAAAACTTTATACTGCGCAAAGCGTTTTTTTGTTACTAAATTTAACAAAATCTTAGTTCTCTTTTAATTCAACTATTTTTCACGAAAATTATAATACAATACTACATGAATTTATAGATTGATTTATTTATTAAAATCTAACCCGTAATTCATGGATTTATATATCTAAAGAGAACTAGAGAATCAAGAACACTTACTTCTACCAATATTCGATAATTCTACCAATACATATCTAACAAAATATAATATAAGAGTGAGAACAATCACTACTTTTTTTTTGCTTTAAAAAAATCATATTCATAGAAACTAAACTTCAATTATATCCAAAGATTATATACTAAATCTTTATAATAAAGAGAATGAAGAAAACTAATAGAATTTTTATAAAGAGAAGAAAATAATAAACTCACCTTTTACTTTTGTCTTCCTTTCCCTTTTTCTTTATTCCTTTGTTCCTTCTCTTCTTCTCCTTTTTTTTTCTACAGATTTTTTTTTGTGCTGCTGGGAAGAACCAAACCTATTTTTTGCACTAGGTTATAGTGACACCCCCTTATTTATTTATTTAGTTATTATATGGCTAAATATCAAATTTAATAAAGCCCTAAAATTTTATAATGTGCATTAATTAGGGTCGTTACATTATACACACCTCAAAAGGAATCTCGTCCCGAGATTCACTGGATGAAAAGCTCCTGGTGCAACTGTTTCACCTTGTCTTCTAGCTCCCAAGTTACATCATTTTCCTTTTCACTCCACTAGACTTTCACCAAATTCACTATCCTTCTACGAAGTTGTTTCACATCACAATCCACAATCTTGATCGGCCGTACTACTTGGGTGAAGTCGTCATTAATTTCAATTTTTGTGGGTTGGACGATGTGAGTAGGATCCTTCACACACTTTCTCAACATGGAAATATGAAACACATCATGAACAGCTGATAAGCTCGGTGGCAACGCGAGTCTATAGGCTAAACTCCCTACTCAAGCAATGATCTCAAATGGTCCCACAAATCTAGGACTTAACTTCCCTTTCTTACCAAACCTCAATACGCCGCTCATAGGTGAAACCTTGAGAAAGACAAGGTCCCTAACCTGAAATTCTACCCCCTTACGCTTCCGGTCAACGTAACTCTTCTGTCAGCTTTGAGCAGTTCTGATCCGCTCTCTAATAATCTGCACCTTCTCCAATGTCTCCCGGACCATCTCTGGCCCCAACAAGACTATGTCACCAACCTCCGCCCAACAGGATGGTGATCGACATGGTCTCTCATATAAAGCCTCAAATGGGGCCATGCCAATACTAGAATGGTAACTGTTGTTATAAGCAAACTCAATGAGAGGTAAATAATCCTCCCAACTACCACTAAAATCGAGCACACATGCCCGAAGCATATCCTCTAGAACCTGATTCACCCGCTCCGTCTGACCATCAGTCTGAGGATGATAAGTTGTACTCAAATCTAGTCTCGTCCCCATGGCTTGCTGAAAACTCTCCCAAAACTCAGCTGCAAACAACGGATCTCTGTTAGACACAATGGACACTAGTACTCCGTGAAGCCTAACTACCTCACAGATGTATCGTCTGGCTAACTGTTAGGTAGTGCGGTGCACACCAACCAAAACAAAATGCGCGGACTTAGTCAAACAGTCAACTATAACCCAAATTGACTCATTACCTCATCGGGTCTTCGGTAAACCATCTACAAAGTTCATAGAAATATTCTCCCACTTCCAGATAGGTATTTCTAATTGCTGCAACAAACCTGAGGGTCATTGATGCTCAGGTTTCACTTGTTGACAAGTGAAACACCGTGATACATAATCTCCCACATCCTTCTTCATACCGTACCACCAGAAAGTTCGCTTCAGATCATGATACATTTTTGTGCCTTCCGGGTGAATGGTAAAACGCGACTTATGAGCCTCATCCATAATTTATTTCTTCAATCCCTCAATCTCAGGCACACAAAGTCTCCCGTGAAATCTCAAACCACCATCGAACTCAACTGACCACTCTGTGGGACAATCATCTAGATTATCAAGCACTACGTCCTCTAATTTGCTCATCAAACGAGAATCCTTATGTTGCTCCTTTAAAACCCTGCTGATCAAAGAAGGTTGAACATATAAACTACCAACATACGCTGTGTTCGTTCTCTGGACGAGCTGAACATCACAAGAAGAAATAGTCTCAAGAAACTTCCATTCCTCCACCATGAGTGAAGCCATAACAGTGTGTTGCCGACTCAGAGCATCGGCTACCACATTTCCCTTACCTGGGTGGTAAATGATCTCAAAATCATAACTACTAATGAACTCCACCCACCTTTGTTGTCTCATATTCAGCTCCTTCTGCGAAAACAAATACTTGAGACTCTTGTGATCCGTGAACAACTCAAAATGCTCCCCATAAAGGTAGTGTCGCCACATCTTCAAAGCAAACACAACTGCCGCTAATTCCAAGTCATGGGTAGGATATCGCCTCTCATGAGGCTTAAATTTTCGTGAGGCGTACGACACAACCTTCTGATCCTGCATCAGTACACAACCAAGACCTGTGCCACTAGCATCAGTGAAGACCACCAACTTCCCACCTTGCACTGGAATAGTCAGAATGAGCGCAGTGGTTAATCGGTGCTACAACTCCTTAAAAGCTTTTTCACACTCATTGGTCCAAATAAACTGAACATTCTTGCAGGTCAACTTAGTCAAAAGGGCAGCAATAAGATAAAACTTCTCGATAAAGCGTCTATAGTAACCAGCTAACCCTAAAAAGTTTCTCACTTTCGTTGCATTATTAGGTTGTTTCCAATCTTTCCCTGCTTTCACCTTATCAAGATCAACTGTTATACCTTGACTAGAAACAACATGCCCTAAGAAATTTACCTCTTTCTCCCAAAAATGGCACTTGCAAAATTTCGCATACAATTTCTGATCTCTCAAGGTCTACAACACTGTCCTGAGATGCTCTCTGTGCTCTGCTTCACTGCGGGAGTAAACCAAAATTTCATCAATAAAAATATTGACGAATTTGTCCAAGTATGGTCGAAAGATCCGGTTCATCAGGTCATGAAAAAGGCTGGGGCATTTGTCAAACCAAAAGGCATGACGGGAAACTCATACAATCCATATCTCGTGCGAAAAGCCGTGAGAGGAATACTCTCTTTTTCTACACCCATCTTATGATATCCAGTTCTCAAGTCAAACTAAAAAAACACCACTGCTCCCCTCAACTGATCAAGAAGATCATCAATTTGAGGCAATGGGTACTTGTTCTTGATAGTCCTTTTGTTTAGATCCTAATAGTCAATACACATCCTCAAGGTACCATCCTTATTCGAAACGAAAATTGCGGGTGCTCCCCATGGAGAATTACTAGGACGTATGAACCTGGTTCATACACACCTCAAAAGGATTACACATATATACATTAACATGAATAAACATGTCAATAAGTATATTCGAATAAAACAAAGAAAAAACACTAAAATTACCCTTTTGCAACATCTCATCCAACTGAACTTTCATTTCGTTCAACTCCTTCGGTGCCATCCGGTATGCCGCCTTAGAGATAGGAGCGGTTCCAGGTACTAAATCGATTCGGAACTCAACTTCTCGCTTAGGTGGAAAGCCAGGAATTTCTTGAAATACATCCTCATAATCTCTTACCACTTCTACATCTCGGATTGCTCCCTCCGACGTCCCCATCGAGTAAAGAAAACTAGACATCACTAACTCTTCACAATTTCCACAAGTGTGGGAAACAGGAGGCAGACCTGGAGCATGAATGGAAACTATCTTCTTTGCACAAATCCAGCGTGACTAGGTTCTTACACAACCAATCCATTCCCAAAATCACATCAAAATCCTCAAAGTCAAGCACAATCAAGTCGACAAGAAACACTTTGTCGAGGAAGAAAATCTTAAAATTTTTACATAATTCATTTAATGTCGCTGAGCCTCCTAAAGGGGTGGTAACACATAATGGTATAGCAAGTGGCAAAATTTTCAACATTTTTCGATTAACTAAACGTCGAGATATGAAAGAATATGATGCACTAGTATCAAATAAAACCTTCATATTAGAGATAGAAAAATTAGGAGTACCTCGAAAGTTTTCCTAATCTGGTAGGGTGACAAATACACGCCCTTTGGTGGGTTGACCTTGCCTAGTCTGGGGCGTGTTCCTATCATTAGGGCAATCTCACATCCGATGACCTGGTTGCCCACAAGTGAAACAGGTCATGGCATGTCCCCCCGATGCTGCTTGGGTAGTCTGGTTCCGCTGACCCTGATAACCTTGTCTCTGGTTACCCTGACGATGGAATTGGTTCCTATTCTACCTCTGATGCTGATTACCATCTTGTTTTTGGGAATGATTATACTCGTCTCTGGAACTGATTTCCACCCTGGTGGTGGAACTGGTTTCCTCCTTGCTGTTGGTTCTGGTAACCACCTTGAGATCTCTGATTCTGAAACTGTTGGCCCCTTTGCCCTTGATCATAAGGGCGAAATCGGCTACGGTCACTACGATAATCACGCGATGCACCCTGGTAACGAGTGTTTCCTGACGCCTCGCCCAACTTCTTCTTGCCTTTCTCCCTACTCTCATGATACAACTTGTTTTGTTCCTCGTACTTCAATGCCAAATCCAAAACTCTATCAAAACTCTCCCTGTCAGCGGTGAGAAGAGCCCTCGATAGATAGTGATGCAAAGCCCCAATAAATTTGGCATTTTTCTTTTTTAGTGTGTCCACCAAATACGGAGCATAACGCGACAACTCGTTAAACTTCGTGACATACTGCTCCACTGTCATATTCTCAGTCTGCTTCAACATATTAAACTCCGCAGCCCATTGCGCCTTAATTGCATTAGGCACAAATCTACTCTCAAACCGATCCTTGAAGTCATCCCATGTCATAACAGCAATATCATTGGAGGGTAGTAAAGCCTCCCACCAGTAACTGGCAGCACCATCCAAATGATGTGCAGCTAACTCCTGTTTTTGGACATCAGTAAGTCGCAGCCTCCTGAAAATAGTCTCACAGCTTTGGACCCAGCTATCTGCATCTCTCGGATTATCTCCGGTAAACCCTTACCACCCAGTGTCCCAAACTCCTTAACCCTTCTAGCAAAAGGGCCACCCTGATTACTATTCTGTCGCAATCCTTATAGCAAATGCATCATCATAGCCTGACTCAACTGGATCGTATTCTCACCATGACCATTTCCATTGCCATTTCCATTTGGAACAACATTTTCACTGCTACCGCTACCGTTCCCATTTGGATTCTAATGAGTATATCTTTTAGCCATATCCTTCAAATAAAAATGGCAACGATTAGACACTCCATAAGATCCACAAAATACTCTACAACTTACCCATAACCACATTCCGAGGATCCCCTAGACTCTCCCTAGACTAGGGTAAACTGTGCTCTGATACCAAACTGTCACACCCCGATTTTTTAAGAAAAACGAAAATTCTAAAATTTACGTAGGATTATCCGTTTTCCCCAAAATTTGGGACATGAATTGCCATTCACGAAAAGTAACAGTTGGCATCTACGAGAAATAATCAAATGCATAATTTACCAAACTAGAGGGAAATAAAACAACTGATTTAAAAAGTCCATAAAAAAGAAAGAAAATATATTAAATCTCGTAGAACCAATTCTAACAAGTTCAACTAATCACGAATGTATCTCTCCCAATAAATAATAAATAAAACTCCAAGTTCTATTACAAAAGATTAAACTGTCACCTACAAACCAAATGACCTAAACTCTCGAACAACATGCAACTCCCAGCAATGCTCGTCACGAACGAAATGAACTTCTCTAAGCTCGCCCGAAACTACTAAATCTTGAAACAAACTAGTCGGCTACATTCCCAAAGGAATGTACCCAAGAAGCCAAAGCCCACTTGGGTAAGAAATTAAGCTGGTGTGAAATTCTTCGTTCCAAAAAAAAATCAATAAAAAAAATAGCATGGCATGACAGGAAAATATAGTATGACAAAATAACTAAAACAAAATAGGTAGTTCCTCCACGAGGCGAATGTATAAAGCTAATTACAGTTTCTAACAATTTTAATTACACCTGTCCTGTGAAAACTATCCATGGCAAGTCAAACCTGCAGAGAATGTTAGCAGACCTGCCATCCTGCACTAAGTGATTACAAGACAATGATTTTATTATTCTATTTACTCAAAATTTATTGATAAATTTTTTTTTTTAACTCAGTTATCCGTTTATAATGAATTTGATCACTTAGACTGTATCACACTCGCACCACCTTCGTGCCGAACATACATGTCCGTATGCCTCTCTCATATAAAGGAGGACTTCTCCGTCATCCATGCCCAAGTGGGGACACATCACATACAGACATGCATCACCGGATTCTCCTAACTATATGAGTAACAAAAGCCACTCTTGGGCTATCAATGCGCATAAAGTCACGTCATATTTTTTACGGATAAATATCAAAGCTTATCTTAGGCATAAAAATTTACCTCATTTCCGCAAGACTAACCCGAAGGTTATTTTAGTTTCTCTATAAGAAATAGGCGCCCCACCTCCGCAAGACAACTCACAGGTTATTTAGTTTCTCTAGTAAGAGAGGGAAAATAATTAACAAAAAGAGGTGTTGTATTTCTAAGTGACACAATTTCAGATGATTTAAGTTTTAAGAAACAAACGTATTTCATGTCATTTATTGCAATATCTCAAAATTTCCTTCATAATGACATTTTGTCATTAATAAATAAATCCATGATGGTATCCGCCCATTAATTGTAAGGAAACATATCATTTGGCATTTCGCAAAAATCAACAATTTCATCACAAAACCACCCCCCCCCCCCCCCCCCCCCCCCCCCCCACCCCCCCCATTATTTGGGGCAATCAACATTTTCATTTCAATCAAAGGATTTTCTTAACAGTATATTATACACTGAAATAAATCCATATTTGATAAGCCCAATTCAATTTAATTCTATTAGTATATTAGAAATCCAATCCATACCTTTATTCAATTAAACCAATCAATTCAGTTCTGGGCTTAACTATTCAACCCAATTGAAATCATTATCCAACAAACAACTATTCAGATTCTTGGGCTTCACTATTCAGTCCAGCCCAATTAGTTTTACCGCACACTAACTATTTAGTCCAGCCCAACTATATTTTTGCCATCTTCTTCTCCTACACATACATACCTCTAATCTATAAGTTTTTATGTCATAGGAAATACAGATCAATGATAGGGATAATATCAATTTCAATTATATTACGCTCAAATAACATCGCAGAATAAACTCGCTAAAGATCATAGGATTTCTACAATCTGATCAGTGGTGGTTTTCCCTGCCTCGACGTAAATCCAACTGTTGGATGAACTCGAAATAAAACAATAATTTTTCTATGGATGTTTTCAAATTACGGATTAAATTTGAAATAATTTTGACTACGAAACGATCTTGATCCACTGCCAAACTTTATACTGCGCAAAGCTATTTTCTATTACTAAATTTAACAAATCTTAGTTCTCTTTTAATTCAACTATTTTTCAAGAAAATTATAATACAATACTACATGAATTTATAGATTTATTTATGTATTAAAATCTAACCCGTAATTCATGGATTTATATATCTATAGAGAACTAGAGAATCAAGAACACTTACTTCTACTAATATTCGATAATTCTACCAATACATATCTAACAAAATATAATATAAGAGTGAGAACAATCACTGCTTTTTTTTTGTTTTAAAAAAAATCATATTAATAGAAACTAAACTTCAATTATATCCGAAGATTATATACTAAATCTTTATAATAAAGAGAATGAAGAAAACTAATAGAATTTTTATAAAGAGAAGGAAGTAAAGAACTCACCTTTTACTTTTATCTTCCTTTCCCTTTTTCTTTATTCCTTTGTTCCTTCTCTTCTTCTCTTTTTTTTTCCTACAGATTTTTTTTTGTGCGCCTGGGAAGAACCAAACCTCTATTTAACCAACCTAAAGACAAAACCCTACAAGGTTAGGGTTTGCACAAGGTTATAGTGACACACCCTTATTTATTTAGTTATTATATGGCTCAACTTCAAATTTAATAAAGCCGTAAAAATTTATAATGTGCATTAATTAGGGTCGTTACACACCGCGAATTCATCTCGCGGCTATTCTTGGTCATGGAAATGCGAGGGTACATTATTATTTTTGTCTATTACATAGTTGTGTACGCTATTAGGATATTATTTATTCATTGTACCAAGGAGAATTTGCATTTTAGCTTGTTGTTATGTGCACTCAAGATATGTGTTGTGTGCCCAGTTTTATGCATTCGTTGTTTTCCCAATTGAGGCTCTTTTCGATACGGGAAAATTTAGGTCTCTTATTTCTCGACAGTTAGTTGTTAGGCGGCGTTTAGAGTTAATTCCATTACCAAAACCCTTGTGTGTTGAGTCCCCTTTTGGTTGTGACAATATTGTCCCCATGTCGAATTTTCTTTATTGGGGCACACCATCATGTTTAACTTTATTGTCTTGGGTTTTGATGGTTATCATTTTATTCTAGGGATGGATTGGTTATCCAGTCATCCTGTGCTCATTGATTGCATGCATACAACGGATTCGTTAGCGTCACATGATGTTTCACCTTGTGTGTTGGCTTGTCTACCCAATTATATTTCTATGATATCAAGTTTTGTTTGTTATCTTGAGATTTCTAGTTTCCACCCCAGCTCTGTCAAGGTTGTGTGTGAGTTCCATGACGTCTTTCGAGAGATTCCTGGTCTTCCTCCTCGCCATGAGATAGAGTTTAGGATTGAACTTGCTCCCGGTACTGCACCGATATCGAAATCAGCTTACAGGCTTGACCTTGATGTGTAAGGGGTTTATTCGGCCGTGTAATTCACCTTGGGGAGCTCCATCAATATTTGCGTCTAAGATGATGGATCATTGAGGATGTGCATAGATTATCAGGATTTGAACAAAGTTACCATCAAGTATAAGTATGTGTTCCCTCAGAGTGGTGATCTTTTGGATCAGCTGAGAGAGGTCTTCGTGTTTTCACAGTTGGATTTCCAGTTTGGTATCATCAGATGAGAGTTGAGGAATCATCCTAATAAATATTTTTAGACTTTTTATGGCTTGTATAAGTTTTCGGTGATGCCATTTGTATTGATGAATGCACGGCTTTCTTCATGACTATGATGAACAAATTATTCAGTTCGTACTTGGACAAGTTTTTGGTATTCTTCATTGTTGATATCTTGGTGTACTAGAGGAGTTCAGAAGAGCAGAAAGAGCATCTTTGCATTGTGTTGTAGACACTAAGATAAATTAGTTGTATGAGAAGTTTAGTAAGTGTCATTGTTGGGGGACTGAAGTTTGATTTCTCTTACATATCATCTCTGGTAGAGGTATTGTAGTAGATCCCGAGAACGTTGAAGCAGTGAAGTCTTGGAGACGACAGAGTAGTGTGACTGAGATCTTTAGTTTTTTGGGTTTGGGCGGTTATTACCGACGGCCGAGATATTTTCAGTGATTGCGATACCACTCACTCAGTTAACAAGGAAGAATGTTCCTTTTGTGTGGTCAAAGAACTATGAGGAAGCTTTTGAAACTTTGAAGCTTCGGTTGACTTTAGCAACAATGTTGACTATTCTGACATCTGGAAGTCGAGTGGTGGTATTTACTAATGCTTGTGGTGTTGGATTGGGTGGTGTGTTGATCCAGGACAAGAGGGTTGTAGCCAATGTGTCCCGCTAGGTGAAACCTCATGAAAGGAGATATCCGACACATGCATTATTTAAAGTTGGCAGTAGTAGTCTTCGCTTTGAAGATTTGGAAACATTATTTGTATGGTGAGAAGTTCGAGTTGTTCACAAATCACAAGAGTTTGAAGTATCTAATCAATCAGAGGGAGTTGAACATGATGCAACATCTATGGGTTGATTTTCTTAACAACTATGACTTCGAGGTAAAGTACCAGCTTGGTAGAGCCAATGTGGTCGTCGATGACATGAGTAGACGACGTGCAGTAGTGGGGACCATGATTATTCAGGAGTACGAACACTCAAGACATTAGCTTCGTTGCAATTCAGTCTACTTCCAGTTTACGAGACAACATGATAACGAGTTTAGTAGTTCATTTGTCGTTAAATAGTAGAATGGTGGAGAGACAAACATCTGATCCGGTGATTACGAGGTAGATAGAAGATTTGGTATAGGACACATTGGATAAATGCCCTATCAATTGGAAAGTTAGTTCGGATCGAGGTTTGAGGTTTTGTAGATGGCTTGGTGTTTCGTCTGATGAGGAGTTGTGAAGGATATTTTACAAGAGACTCGGGGATCTCATTTCACCATTCGCCTAGGTGGAACAAAGATGTGTCGAGATTTGAGACGTTTTTCAGGTGATGCAGTAAATAGAAAGACATTGGAGAGTTTCTGACACAATGTTTGATTTGTCAGTGGGTCAAAGCCGAGCATCAAAAACCGTCTGGATTATTGTAGCAATTGGAAATCCTGACATGAAAGTGGGAGTATATCATCATGGATTTTGTCGATGGACTTCCACGGTCGAGGTGAACTCATGAATCGATATGGGTCATTGTTGATCGGTTGATGAAGTGTGCACATTTCATTCCTATTAGTACATAGTAGATGACAAAAATCTAACAGTGTTGTTCATTCAGAAGATAGTCCGCCTTTATGGATCACCTGTGTCAATTGTATTTGATTGAGATCCATTTTTCCCCGCACACTTCTGGTAGAGTTTTTAGCAAGCTATGGGTACCATATTGGACATGAGTACAACGTATTATCCATAGATAAATGGTCAGTCTGAAAGAGTTACTTGAGTAGTGGAAGACACGCTTAGAGCATGCATCTTAGACTTTGGAGGCAGTTGGGAAGATCACCTACAATTGTGCGAGTTTGTGTACAAAAAACAACTACCACATGAGTATTGGCATGACACTATTTGAGGCACTCTACAAACAACCGCGTAGGTCCCTGGTTGTTGGGCAGAGATTGAAGATTTATCCGTGATGGGACCAGACTACTGAGAAGTTTGAGCTGATTAGAGTGTGTTTGTTGATTGTCTAGAACAGACATAAGAGTTACGATGATAGGAGGCGAAAGGAGCTAGAAATTTCAATTAGTGGTTGATTTTTTTGTGAGAGTTTCCCAATGCATAGAGTTGTTAGGTTCAGAGGTCGATGGAAGCTTGAACCGAGATATGTAGGACCACAGATTGGCTTTGCCGCAGAGTATGTTCGATATCCATGACGCATTTCACGTGTCCATGTTGCGAAAGTGTTTAGCAAAGCTGTCACATATTGAACCTGTTGAGTTGGAGATTTCTAATGAGTTGACTTGTCCAATGAGGCCAGTAGCCATTATTGATTCTGATGTGAAGCAACTTCGGCGAAGTTGTGGAGGTTCATTGGAGTCACCAAGAGGGTGACGACTTGGGAGTTGGAGAATCAGATGAGGCAGATATATAGCTTTTCATCTAGCCTTCATAGTCATTGATTCATTTGATCACGAGGATGTGCTCCTTTTGAGGTATGTATAATGTGAGATTTCATTTTTATTTCCAAATTATTTCTTTTAGTTATATGTTATCGTGTTAGTCGTAGTGTTTTCATGTCTTCTGATTTTTGGTTCTGGCACTTAGGTTGTGTAGGCCCGTGTTTGAGTTCGATGGGCCAACCCAAGTTGTTGACCTCGTGAGTGTGGATCCATGTGTATGATCACTTGTTAGTGTGTTGACTCATTTGACATCGTTATTCCGTGTTTGGAAATTATCGGTGGAGTTTAGATTGCCTTGAGGTGTACATCATAGTAGTTGAAACCAACCACCCCCACATATGGGTGTAGAGATCAATTGAGAATTCATTTTCTACATTTGGCCTTTCTGATCTCATGATGAGGTTTGAGAAAGAGCAAGAGAGTAGGGTTGGGGTTGCTAGCTTGTAGGGTGTGATTCTTAGGAGATCTTGGGTTTGCATGTAGGATTTCAACCTCTTCTTCTTCTTCTCTCCTTTTATTTCTCTACCATTGTTGGGTTTGAAAGCTTTGTGAGTGGGGTGTAGAAGAGTTGTTGCTTAGTTGGGGTTGTCCATGCTTGCATGTTGATGGAGTGGATGGATAATTGAAGTAGGAGTCTTGGCTATTCCTTGGATTGTGGAATTGGGGCTGAATTTCACTTCTCTGTCTTCTTATTCTTCTTCTTTTTGCTTCTTGCTTCTATCTTGTTACTAATTAGTGTGTCTTGATTGCTTTATTAAAGCTAAAATAGGTGAATGTAACTATAATGTTTAATTTGAAGGACATATATGTTGAATCCATGACATGTATTGTTATATTATGTTGAATTCTCGAATTGAATTGCTACAACATGACTTTGATTGTGTGCAATTGAACTCCAAGTCAAGGATTTTGGCTCATATGGAGTACTTATGAAGACTTTGATTGTTATTTTGGTTCCATTATGAATGAGTTTATGGACTGAATTTTTGAATTTATGACATCCATAATTGCAATTGAATTGCATATTACGTAATTGTATCATGTTGGGGGAGATTGTGTGGAATTGTAATTATAGAGGCATGCATCTTGTAAATGGAGTAATTTAAATGATTATCTTGTTTTGTATGTCTGCATAGTTGAGGGATGAAGTTCTGGATGTTTCCCCACCCTTAGAATGGAATTGAGATTAATGTATTCGAGTTTCCTCAATTCTGTCCAATTTGACTGATTTGTATTGGTCTTTTGGTAGATTTATAGTTATCAATTTGAAATGAGTCTTATACTGTTAGTTGTATGTTTGAATGTATATGTGTTTAGGCTTTGATAGAACACTATTTGACCTTGTAATCAGGGTTTTAGAGCTTAGTTTGTATGACATTGCCGGACTAGTGTTCAAATTTATGAACAGCAGTTGCACTGTTTTGGGTGGGCCTTTTGGTAGACTTATACTTATTAGCTAGACACAAGTCTTAATAGAACACATTTGAGCTTATAATCAAGGTTTGGGCTTATACTTATCAGCTTGACACGAGTCTTAGTAGACACGAGTATGAATGTTGATGTGTTTAAGCTTTAGTAAGAACACATTTGAGCTTGTAATCAGGGTTTTAGAGCCTGATTTGTATGACACTGTCGAACTAGTGTCCCAAATTTTATGACCTGAATTTGCAGGAAAATTTGCAATTGCACCGGTAGAATTTTATTTTGAATCTTATGCCACTACTTGCATGTGTAAATGAGGTTTCTTACAAGTTTTTTTCACTCCGTTTGAGTGAACAGTTTGTGAGTTGTTGGCAATTAAGCAACTGTAAGTCAGGTTGACGATGTAAAAAAGCGCACCTGATTTCATTTGCAAAACTGTGTTGATTAAAAAAGAATTAGGATTTAAGGCATATTCCATTAGTTGTGTATTCAAGTGTAGTTTTCAGATTGTCCTGGCTTTCTCATATATGACTTACAGTTTGGTAGTTACAAGTATTTTATTACCGACAAATCAAATGTCTAGTTTGACCATTGTAACATTAGTTTGTGTGTTTTACCTTGAATGTCGAGTCTTGAACCCGTATTTTTGTTCGACTCGAGGTACTTGATTTGGCTTGATTTGGGTCATGTTGGAACCCGGTGTAGTCGTGAACTTGTGAGGATTGTCCAGTTGACAGTTGACAGTTGGTACACATTTGTTGTATTAGGCTTTGTATAGACTCATAGTAAGTATATTGGTAGTCACATAATTATTACATGAAATATCTTCTAATTTAAATTTGTTTGTATTTTAATAGACTCATAGTATATTCTAATTTAATTTAAAATATTTTCTAATTATTACGTATATTGATAGACTCATAGTACGTATATTGATAGTCACATAATTATTACATAAAATATCTTCTAATTTAAATTTGTTTGTATTTTGAATATTGTATTTTATTCTATTTATTTCATTTTTATGTTTTTGTAGGAATTGGAGCTTAAACGATAAAATCACATTAACGTGGCATGTTTGGAAGAACAAGCATGAAGTGGCACGAATAGTGAAGTCAATGACAAAGCTCAAGCCAAAAAATTAACCGAAAAAGCCATGTGAATCAAACTTAAGCCCAAGCCCGACCAAAACCTATTGATTCTTCTTCCTGCCACACACAAAACCCTCTCCCCTCTCCCTATCTCTGGGAAGAGCCCTTTTTCATCTCTTTCTCGCTGCCACAACCTCCCATTCCTCTCATCTCTTTTTTCCAACCACCAACACCATCTCATTGCTCCTTTGCCAGTGATTCTCACTCGTTAGAAGGACCCATCTTCCCGCATCCACCTTGTTTCAGTCACACAGACTTCATCTCCTCTGCTCTCTATTTCCTTTTGCAAACAATAAAGCTCTTTTTCCATCTCTGATTTTTCACAACCCATCTCCACCAGCCAGTCATAGATCTCGCCCTCGTTTTTTCCCCTATTCTTCATCTCGCCTTCATGATCCCTCTCATCACCATCTCTCATGCTCCTCCTCCTAAAACCAGCTAATTACGTTGCAGCCTACCAACGAACCATTGTTAACAAACATAACATTGTGTGATTTGATAGTCCTCCCCAAGCTTAGTAGAATTTACTTACTTTTTTTTATCGTTTTCTGATACATTGTGTGATTTGACATTGGTTTGATTTGTGAACAAACACATTATTTTCACCGTGTATGTCATGCATCCATGGTAGTTAGAATTATCCTATATTTTTGTTTAAGCATGTTTTATTCGTATTAGTTAAACCTGTGATTAGTTGTGCCTTAAACAGACAATTAATGCTAGAGGTTTGCATCTTTGCTAAAATAAATCCACTACATTGCTAGGAGATAATAATTGACATTAGTGTAATTTTATGAACTTGATGGATGATGCGCAAGCCTTAGCATCTCTCTCTTTGATTTTCAGATTTTATTTTTAATTTTTTTGCCTTCCATTAGTTTAAAAATTTTCAATTGTTGTAACCCCCCCCCCCCCCCCCTTTCAAATTAGTTTAAATAGATTGTAGTTTTCGATTGGGTTTTCAATCCTCGTGGGATTGACCCGTATTTTCCATTGTCTACCAGTTAGACAACCATACACTTCTTGTATGACAATCAGGTTAAATTATCCTATTAAATTAGGTTAGTAAAATCTTCATCAAGTTTTTGGCGTCGTTGTCGATGATTGTAATGGTACAATAAAAAATCTAGGGTTTATTTTCACTAGTTTATAGATTAGGTGTAATTTTCTTTGTTTAGGAATAAGGTTAGGAATCGCTTGCTTATTTGTTTTACTTGTTTTTTTATATATAGTTTGAGTTTTAATTATTTTGCATTTGTTTTGCAGGCAATCTTACACATAGGAGTTCAAGTGGGAACAAAGTGAAAAATAGACGTCGTGAAACACAAATAGAAAGGAAACATAACAAAGCAAAATAAATAAATAAACATATAGATTGCATTGTGATTTCCCTTTTCACGTTGTGATTCACGTGGACACTCTTAGAAGTCGGCGAGTTGTCAGATGGACAATGCATCTGATTGACGACAACTCGACTTCTACCCGGCGTTGCAAGTAACCCGAAAGAGGTTCACGCCGGAGGCAACTTCTAATCACCTGTGTTTTGGTTTTTTAGGTAGTATTGCATGAAATTTGAATAGTGGCAGGATTGATTGGCAACTTTTGTGCCTTTTCTCGCAGTTAGGCTAACCACCAACTATTTTAGGGTTAGGAATCTAAGCTTCACTGTTTAAAATGTCTAAAATTTGTAGAAAGAAAATTGTCTAGGACAAGTTTGACGTTCATAGGCCTCTTTGGAAGTTTGAAGGCTTAAAGTTAAGTGAATGAACATATCCTATCTTGGAATAGTTTTTGAACTGGCATTTCATTTTGAGCTGGAAAGTGAAAAAGAGATAGGAACAACTCTGTAGTGGCAGATTGATAGGAAATTATAGTGCCTCTCCTATGGTTAGGTAAATTATATTGAATTTTAGCCTTGCATCAGTAATCAAACTCTAAGGTCATCTGCCATTCATCTTGTTTGCGCATCATTGAGGCGCCGTTTATTTTTTAGAGTTAGATCATCTACCTATAGAGGTTAGGCTTGCCAAAAAAAACATGAACCCTGTTAAGGAGTGTTGACTTTGAAACTTCGGTGTCCATTAGTTTATGTGTACCTGGGTGCGTGATTCTAAGAGTAGGCTAGTCCGAAAAGATCCCAAGGAGTTCTTTGAAATTCCTGTTAGATGTCTAGGTTTCCCCTCATTGTCTACTGAGGCCAAGGAGATGGCTGAGGAGAAGGCCTCTAAGGATTAGTTCTCCCATCTTTCCAGCAGTGTTCTGTCTAGCATTGTCTTACTTGAGCCAACTGCAAATAGCTTTGAACTCAAACCATCCATTATCCATATTTTGCCTTCCTTCCATAGTTTTGACAACGAAGATCCATATATTCATGTCAAAGAATTTCTTGACATTTGTGCTACCCTTAAGTACCAAAAATTTTCAGATGATTCGATCTATCTTAAGTTGTTTCCCTATTCTCTGAAAGATAAGGCAAAGTCGTGGTTAAATTCGTTAGAGACATGATTCATCACAACATGGGATGTGTTGTCAAGAAAGTTTTTCAAAGTATTTTCCCATTCATAAAACAAATGTCGCCCGACGAGATGTCCAATTTTCAACTAAAAGAGGGTGGATATTCTATGAATGTTGGGAAAGATTCAACTATTTAAGTATCCCCATCACGGATTTGAGAAGTGGCGGATAGTTTAATACTTCCAAGATGGTTTAGCCATTCAAAATTGTCATATGATTGATGCCATTAGTGGTGGGTCACTAATGAAGATGAACGTTAATGACATTTGGGAGTTCTTTGAAACGCTTTCCAAAAATTCTCAGCAATGGGATTATTTGAGAAATGATTCTAACGGGCATAAGGGTGATATATATGAAGTTAAAGATACATCCGTTCACTCCCATTTTGCCTCGAAGCTAGAAGCAACTGGTATGACTATGGCTCAGAAAATAGATGCAATTTTGAATTTGACTCAACCTACACCTCCCACGAATGATTCATCTGAGGTTTGTGCTGCATGTTCGAGTCCTAATCATTTCGTAGCTGATTGTGATTTGAAAAATGATTATTCTACATACTATGCTGAGCAAGTTAATTTTTTAATGTTATGCGGCGACCTGGTAATAATCCATAACCTAATTATTACCATACAACGTTCGCCTTTCTCCTGGGCCCATGGCCCACACCAAAGGGGACTTGTTGTTGTCTCCCAGGCTCATCAAGCCCCTAGCTTTTTTAGGCCTCAATTTAACCAAGTTTCTTCCATCTGACATATCCAGTTTAAAGGACGCGGTTACTCAATTTATGCAGCGCACATAAAGTATAATTGAGTAGAATTCTCAAGCTATATCAAAAGTAAAATTAGACTTGAGATAGTTGTGAGTAAGATTGCTTAGTCATTCCCTAAAAGAGAGCCAACAAGATTTCTTAGTCAACCTATTTCAAACCCAAATGGTCAATTCGCTATTGGTAGCACATCTAAGCCATGTTATGAAGATGTCCAATCTGTTACTACCCTTAGGAATGGAAAACAAATTGACAATCAGGTTCGAGTGTCTGATTCTAGTGTCATTGCATCTCCATTTAAGTCAAAACAGGTTGCATCTCCATCTGACAAGTAGGCTAATAAAGCCTCACCTTATAAAGATGTTCCTCTTGACTCTGACCCCACACGGGCATCTTATTTTCCTAGGGCACCGGTTCCAACACAGTTAGCTATGGCAATAAAAGAAACAAATGTCAACGATGTAATGGAAATTTTTAAAAAAAGTTCACATTTTAATATCCCATTGCTCGATGCCATTAAGGAAGTTCCTATATATGCTAAGTTTTTGAAGGAGCTTTACACATAGAAGCGAAAAGCCACATGTGCAAAAGAGAGCCTTCCTCGTCGAGCCTTCCTGTAGGAATGGAATCATGAAATTGTCATTTGGTAACATGAATGTCGAACTCAATGTTTTTAATGTAAGTAGACAACCTCCTGAGTTCGAGGATGTTTGTGAGATTAACATGATTGAGAGTTTGGTGGGGAATTCCTTTTTGCAATCTATGTTAAATGAACCCTTAGCAGCATGTTTGACTCATTACAATTTATACTTTGACATTGATAATTCCATTAGGGAAGTGAATGATTTGCTTGATTCAGCCCTTATTATGGATCCTAGTTATACATGGAAGCCTAAAGTATAACCCCTTCCACTCAGTGAGTCAAAATTGACCCCTTCTATTGAGACTATTTTTCTTCCTGACCCATTCCCCTCCTCACATTTTCATGTTGACTTGTTCGACATATGCCTTCCTAGTGACTCACGCATGAAGTTTGATTCTTAGTATTATTTTGAGTCTTGCCTCGACTATTTTTAAGATACGAATGATCCATAATTCAAGAAATAGTCATGGCATTATCAGAAGACACAACTAATGAGATACTACATGCCATAGGTAGTGTTGATTCTAGTTTTTCGGGGTGTTGTTGAATTGTCTAGCCCATCATCTTGGTGTAATTCATTTTGTTATGATGAGCGTGTATCACCCAATATATCTATATACATACATCTTTCCATCCCTTTCACATTGAATGACTTTATTTATGTGGATCCCTTGTTTCAAGGGATGACTTTAGTTTCGACCATCCTATTGTGAAACATATTCAATCTTCTTATTTGAAACCTGACTTAGGATGTCTCTTTTAAGGAGTAGGCAAGAGTCATTTGCTGGATAACCTTGTTTTGTGACCCTTTTATGCTTCAGATCCCGACGAATTTTCTAGGAATGCAAGTTCATTGGCATTTTCTCTATGATTTTGCATAGTGGGTGCTAGTACTTATTGGATTGATGAAGGATATACGTCGGGTTGACTGTTAAACCAAACGCTCCTGGGAGAAAGCCCAGTTTTAGTTGTGTCATTATGGTTAGTCTAGATTGATTTTCGAGTTCTTTCTGGTTGCGTTCCACTCATACTCGTTAGCTTCGTAACAATTTTGACTTACAATTGGTGCAAGCAATTTTATTTTATTTTTTGCATTTTTTTTGTGTCATGTATGTGTTTTATCAATTTCACATGATAACTCCACAGTTTTTATGGTTTTGAATTTTCATTGGTGGATGATCTCTTTGAAATTGGTAAAAACGTCATTATGGTAATATCATTCTAATCCTCATTTTTTCTTTTTCCTTCATTTGTCATGATTCTTTTTTTTATACATTGAGGACAATGTTTGGTTTAGGTTTGGGGGTGAGGCTTATGGGTTTTTGTGTTTTTTTAAAAAAAAATTGAACTTAAATGCATTTCACATATATCGATTAACTACTGTATCCTACTCAATCTCCATTGAATATGTAGATAATTATAGTAATTGTCAAAATCTTTGATTTGAAAATGCATTTAAAATCTAATGTTCCTTTCCAATTAAAAGAGTATGCTTTCGAGTATACTTTTAAATTTGAGAAAATACATCCTATCACTTATCACATTGATATATTAATAGGAAGACATAAGGTTTGATATTATCTTTAAGTTAAATATATTTCATTAGATTTTTCAACTTGACTATTCTTGCATTATAAGCCAAGTTAGCATAATTTGAAGTTGATGACTGAGATACTTACTAGAAATCCTTACAATAGTAGGGGAGACTTAACCCTTGTGAGTCTTGAGCCATTCTATTTTTCTTGAGCGTTATTGAATAAACTTTGATTTTCCTTGAGTCCGCATTATCTCGTTGATGATCTCATTATTCATGTTTCTTTTAGTGATTGTTTTGAGAATGACACTAAAATTAAATCATTACACTAAAACTTCATTGGTTTATTTAGTTGAGATGTCATAATACCGACTAGTACTTAAGAGGTGATATAGTCATTTTTCTTCAAACCATTCTCTAGCTTTTTAGCTTACCCAGTAATAAATATTTGTTTGCAGCCCTTTGAGCCTTTGAATAGCCGTTTCTTGCTAACCCCATCTCCATTACCTACTCTACTTATGGAGTAATACCCCATATTGTTTTATCCTTACCCAATTTCTCTGAAAATGTGATGATTGGATATATATTTGGAAGGGCGACTAGAAAGAGTTGAAACTAAATATTCCATGAATCTTCAAGACTGAAATGTTTCATTGTGCAGAAAAGGGGAAATCATGTCATTGAAAAAAAGGATTGATGCTTATATATATATATATATATATATGAAGAAGAATTAAGAAGGAAGAAAAAAAAATTATTCTTCAGTGCCCCATGTGTTTATTAAATGGTGTATCCATTCTCAAAGAATTTTTATATATCATTTTTCATTCTTGTTAATAATAATCTTAACGTCATTATAACCTAATAAAAACCTAATTGATCTTAAGTAAAAGTTTGGTCCATAGATGTGGAGATTGAATAGAAAAGAACTATGGTGTGTGATTCGAAATTCTCAAAAGTAATTGATATTCATGTCAATGAGATCATATTCACTTCAATATTTGAAAAGTATGTTTTTCATGATAATTATATGTGAGATGTTTGTGTTTCCATAATTTATTATTTTCCTCACATATTTGTTTTACCTTTAACCCTCCCCACCCCATGCCGCCGACCGGGTTCGAACCCGTGACGTATGATTCCATCAGGTACACCTCTACCAATTCAGCTGGTACAACTTTGGCATTTTCCTAACATATATACTGAGTGATAAATACCCAATCTCTAAGATATTCATTTCCGAGTGACATAAGATATTTGTAGTCGAAGCATACTTTCTGATGGTTATCTAGTCGTGTCTTTACTATGAAATTGAGAGTTATGTTGATAAAGCCATGTACACACACAATTTGAGTTGAGAATGATGATGACTTTTATTTAACCTTTGGACACTATTAAATTGTTGTTAAAATTTGTTGATATACTATTAAATCCAGTCTCTCACTCTCTCGCAGTCTTTCTCACTAGTTCCAAAAACCACAAGGAGCGGATCAAAGTAGAAAAAGAGGAGTGAAGGATAAGAGATCTTAATCTCTTGTCTTCATAGTATCTGCACCAAGTTGTTTCTCTCTACCACCACGTAGCAAACGACAATAGTGTTTCATCTCTTAACTCTTTTTATTGTTTTTAGTTGGATATTTAATTATGGATTGTTGTTCAAACATGATTAATATGTCTAGCTAGATCCATTTTTAACTAGGGGTGGATTCGAAGTCTCGAACATGTATTTTATGAATTAATTGAATTCAATCTTTCCTTGTGATGCAGTCAATTCTCGCTCCCTACTTTGACCCTGTTCCTGCTGACCTGCACAAGTAACGCACGTGAGCCACGGTCGATGGCACTCCGATGCTAAAATCAGACAGGGATTTGAGGAAGGTGTAATGCTGTAACAGGGAATTTGTAGCGTACCTTAGCTTACCAACCTCAAGTGTTATTTATAGTGCAAGGAGTCATGGTTCAACACTACACCAAAAATACCCATCAGCAACGGTTTGAGACCATGGGGGTAACCTATTATCACGGCTTAGAGGCCTGGCCATTTGAGGCGTCGCCAAATCACCATTGACGGCTATAAACCGTGGCAACACATATTAGCAACGGTTTTATGTTCGAGGAAGCTTGATGATTTTCTACATTTAGCCACGGTTTAGCCACGGCTACCCGGCATGGCTAGATGCTCCACGTTCCATAACCGTGGCAACATATATCACTTATTTTGAATTGCTTTGGTCTCATAGCCGTTGCAAGCATAATGGCCACGGTTTGAAGCCGTTGCAAGCATGATGGCCACGGTTTTAAGCCGTGGCAAGCATGAAGTACCACGATTTTAAGCCGTGGCCAGTCAAAACAAAATTCAAAAAAAAAGGAAATCTAGTTTGTTGCGAGGGTTTGAAACCGTTGCAAATTAATATAATCGAAAAAAAATTACATTTTTTTGCTGCTGCAGCAAAATCACATCCCCACACCTACAAAATCAGCCCTTACTAAGATCGACCAGACACTTGCCATGTGGCGTGTATCCGTGCCTACGACACGGCTACCGTGTCATGCCTCCGGCACGAATAGGATTCTACAAACTATATGCTCGATAAATACAAAATCAACCGTAAAATGGAACCTTGGAATTGCATTCAAATGAAGCCAAGTATCTATTAAATTTGTAGAAGTCATGCACGCTACATTGCATGACGCTACATTGACAAGTCATGGAAGCATGTAACAAAATAAACTTGTAGAAGAAGAATTCAATTAAAAAAATATGTTGAAACCCCAAGTGGTTTATCTTATCTCCCTGCTTGTGCACAGACAAATATATGTGTCTTGGTAATATTTGACTGAAACCCCTTTAGTTCTTAAACTCTAGAAATACAAAGTACAAAATAACAATGACAAACCTGTTTATGACTGGTTTCAATCTCGTTGAGCAATGGATTTAACAGGAATGAAGAAAACCATTGCCTGAGGCAGTCTCGCCATTGCTCGATCTGAGGGTATATGCCCAAATTTTCAAAAGCTTCAATTGCTTCTTCTATTGACATGGCTGGCGGAAGCTCATTTTCTCCTTTCTTTGGAGGGGTACTGAATTTTTGGGAGCTGGGAGACATCCTCACAGTCCTAAGTGGTGTACTCCTTGTAGTTCCAGAAGCAATATTACTTGAATTGGCAACTGTAACAGGACTAGCCATGCCAAAAGTATTAACAGTTGGTGGAGGAGTCATCAACTTCTCTGCTGATGCTGCAATTTTCTCATCTACATCTGCCAAGAAATCTTCAAGCATTTCCTCTGTTACAATCTCCTTTCCAGCGGAACTTCTCTGCTTTGACCAAGGGGATTTTGATGATGCTTCACCACTAGCATTCGGCAACAAGAAAAAAATCATAAATTGCCACCACCCAAGCTTGCCAAACTACAATATGCACTTCACCAGATTTAATTTATTCAATTATGCTGAAGGCAACAAGAAAAAAATCATAAATTGCCAATGTGAGAAGTAAACACACCTCAGTTCCTGAATATGCCTTGAGAATAGTCTTTGCAAGTTGTCCTGCTGCAACTCTCCCAATAGTTTCTGTTGCTGAAGATCTGCCACCACCCTATAGTTCCATTTGCAGCCATATCAATTAGTCCATAAATTAAATATTTGGTATCTATAGAATTGTATTAAGTAGAAAACGGTAGCCTGATTGTAAGAAGTAGAGGTCACCTACACAGATCGCACTCCATACGTAAAGTCATATGTTGCGTTTGCATGAGAAGGCCTATACGCAACAGCCCTTTCACTACAGTCCTGACAAGATTTCAACAAGGTATGCAGTTTTTATAAGTTCAAACATAACACTAAAACCAACACAAGAAACAGGAGAAAACTTGAAGACCTTGACTGAGATAAACCAACCCACATTTTCATGTGTATGGCACAAATGCCATGTGTTCATGAACAGCGAATCAGCTAGCCTGACTCTACGAAAATCAACTCCATAATCTATACACTCCTACACCTGAAAAACAACATAATAATGCACAACTCCTTAATCTATCCACTACTACACCTAAAAAAACAATGTAAAAATGCACAGTATAATGAATACACAAGATAGACTCCATCATGGTAATTAGATATCTACCCTGTATTACAAGTTTTGATTGAGAGCTATATGTAAGTAAACATAACTTGGGAACTAAAACATTGGAAGTAATGATTTCCCTACTCACTCAGGATTGCCAACATAATTCTAAGTCTCAATGTCATCAATGTTTCTATTGACAACAAACTAATAAGAAAATTCATTTGGGGGATCTACTGGGAGAAGAATAAGTACCAATTGATTCATGGGGGAAGTTGCAACCCAATTGATCAAGGAGGTCTGAGATTTAGAAAGATGAGGTAAAACTAACATTA
This sequence comes from Berberis vulgaris, assembly GCA_963556465.1. Lineage (NCBI taxonomy): Eukaryota > Viridiplantae > Streptophyta > Magnoliopsida > Ranunculales > Berberidaceae > Berberis > Berberis vulgaris. The sequence continues at coordinate 30,553,401 of OY747129.1, read as the reverse complement.
CTCGGGAAATGGTTGTGGAGGTTTGGTACAGAACAACAACAGTACTAGATTGAAATCACTTGCTATCATATCATATGAATTGACATTAGCAAACTAAAAAGATACAAATGGATGAAACCACTTCTGGCTGTGTCCTCGTTGTACCTCTACCGGGTTTTTTATGCAATTTATGGACTACATAATAGAGGCTGAAGCTTAAGATGAGGGCCTGAGTTGATAGGTTTAGAAAAAAGACCACAAGTGGAGCTAAGATATGAGCATCAAGCTTTGGTTATGAAGTTACCTGCGTACGAAGATCTTCTTTTCCAAGCTTTGTTTGCCATATCTTTAGAGTGGTTTGTTCGGGTTGAACACTCAAAGAGTACGCTTCCATTAATGAAAGAGCAATTGCAATGGCATGATAACTAGCAGCAATCTGTGCAAAATATTCCAAGTAAAATTGATAAACATGACTGTTTCAGAAGCAAGTATTGTATAAATTCTTGGCTGTCTCGTTTTACGGTTAACTTCTCAAACCACATCTCATGCTCTATCTTTTGTCAAGTGATTCTATATGATGAAGATTCACTTCAAATGTTATCCATGAGACGTGAAATGAAAAAACAAAAACTGCAAGTGTTAACAGTGAGTAGTTTACTTGATCTAAACGAAGTACAGTACAAACAACATCTGCTGCATACTTGAGAGCAAAGAACCTGGAAAGGGAAAAAAAAGTTCTCATTCAGTTGAATGCTTTCTGCAATAGCAGAAACCATAGTGCATTCATGCACTCTGGATGAAGATAATGTACGTAAAAACTTGCAACTGTCGATATTAATATGATTGAAATTTTATTGTTTTTTATTCAAATTTTCAAATCCACCATTTCCCTTGATCATTATCTCCTAGAAAAAGGACAATGCTTTCTGTTTCTGTTTACTTCTTAAACTATTTCTATTTCCATATTGCAGTGCAAAATAACAATGGCTGTATGAAACAATGGAACCCATTAAGGAAACAAGAACAGTATAAACCATTTCCTAGAAAAAGGACAATGCTTTCTGTCTCTGTTTACTTCTTAAACTATTTCTACTGCCACATTGCAGTGCAAAATAACAGTGACTGTACGAAACAATGGATCCCAGTACGGAAACAAGAACAGAAGAAAATTCATCATGGGGACGACAGATACATGTGTGTGTGTGAAAATAAGGGAGGGAGTGGGGGACATACGACAAAATTATAATAAAATGAACATGGATACTAAATATGAAAAACAAATGCTCACTTGGTGACAGAGATCCCAGACATTCATAGTTGATGCTGATGCATCTTTGCAGACACCTTCGGATAGGTCAATACCAACTTTGGTGTTTCCAACCGCCTGTTCAACATATAATGATGATATGATTTCCATTGCATTGAGCCTCGCATTATCAGCAAAAGTATTAGGTACCATCTCAAAACTCTCGGAAAATTTGGCAATAGCATACTGATCCAATCTGCATATAAATATTCGTCCTAATGAGTTATGACTGTTATGCTTGATATGTATTGTATCCATATATTTAAAGGGAATAACTGTCAATCCTTCCAATTCATGGGATTTAGCGAACTAGAAACTACACAGTAAGTCCAAGACAACCTATCTACTACTTTCATGTAGAGCCTACGTTGTTTCCAAAACCACCATACCAAAAGGCACACAGCATATGGAAACGAGTGTACATTACTAAGTTGACCGAACTATAGCAAAGCGATGCGAAAATAAGAAATTGAAAAAACTTATGGCAACTACCCAGTTTCTTTAAAAGATAATTCCTTCAGTCTTCTTGCCAATTCTATTTCAGTTGTCGCGGCTCCAGGAACGATACGGCTGTCCCTGCACATTGCCTGAAACAAAATATATATACATGATTTCTTATGGTGCCTCCAAAAAAATAAACATCTAAGAGTAATTTCAGGATTGCATAAACCTCTCTATTTGCAACATTATATATATAGATCAATGAATTCAACATGTTTTCTGTTTTTTAGAAATTACCTTATAGGTATTCACACCATCGTCAACAGCTCTTTCCAGGTCATCCAATATACTATCAGTGCTTCCTCGTAAAACCAAAGTTGAGACAGAGTTTCCACCCTGTTCAGTTTTGACGATAGTAACTTAAAGATGAAAGCATAACAGGCTTTACTTGATTAGAAATTCATAGACGAAAGAGAAGTAAGATTCTGATCATCAAGCTTTATCTGGGAAAGTATACCCGAACACCACCAACTTCCTCTACTGAAACAGAATATGCATAACCCAAGTCATCGGGATTTGGCTGGCAAAGTTTCAACTGCCAATGAAATTTAAAAGGTAAGTATTAATAGGTAAAAAGGACATCCACACGGAAATTACCAATGATAGGCTCACCATAGCAACAACACCAGTGGTACGACAAAACCTCCGTAGTTCAAACTTTTAACTGATCTTTAAGACCATAAGCCTGTTGACAAGATTTTCAGTATTTAGCATACATGTCCTATCTAAGTCAAATATCATTGAGCCATTTAATAAAAATATGAAAAAGAAACAATCTCATAAAATTTGATGCATGGTAATTCAATTTTGTAACCTCTAACTCCCGCATTTAAGTGGCAGATATAAGCAAGCATATTAGTTGTAAATTGTTTATTTAGGGTTGTCGACACAGCTGTGGGTTTACCACATTCAAGTTGTGCAAACAATCACATCCTTGGACTCATGCATAGGTTCCTAGAGGTTCAAAAGTGATTCCTCTAATCAAACAGTATGACGCCCCCCACCCCCCCCCGCGCGCGCCTATGAATAATGGAAAATGTTGGCTTGCCAATACCTTTAGTATGCATCCTTGATCATTCAACATTTTCAAAATAATAACAGTAATTATCAGAGTCAGGGGCAATTAGTTTACTTGTAACTCACAAAAATGTAAAGCCATATCTCCTACTGCTGCTCCGCTAACAATAATCTTGGCACCGGAATCAACAACTGGTTTGATGAGTTCCTCAACTTTTGCCTCTTCTGTTTTTGCGTAGTTTTCAAGCTGCAAGGTACTCATTAAATGTATTTAACAAGAGAACACAAAATTGGATTCTTGTCATGGAAAAGGTCATTCAGGACTTGAGAGAAGGTCGACATACATAGAAAAAAATAAAAGCCCCATAAAAAAGCAATTTTGAGTTAACCATGCCATAAGCAAACCAATTGCGAAGTGGTTTCAAGGACTAACAATAGAAAACCAAACTCATTAAGTCATAATAACTTTTAATTAATCTGGGCAGCCAACCAGATGTTCATGCAGAGGGTTTATTTAGCAACTGGACTGTACTTGAACCAGGGTAGTATTGTTACATCATAGTACATCAAACATGTAAACAATGGACTCAAGCCCTCATAAAAAATTCTTGTAGCTTCCTTTAGGATGTCTCTTAAATGTTTCAACAACGGTAGTTCAGATTCAACAATTTTTTCATTTAGTAACTAAAAGTGGGGGATTAGAACCTGCTCTGCACTATGGATGAGTACGGTTCCCTTTGTTTCGGTTGCAGATGTATCGATGCCACCAGCGAATACAGCAACCTACACGAGCAAGATTGCATATCATAATGTATAACAAAAACCAAATTTAAAGAAGATATTTCCATGTCTACCAATTTCAAAAGAGTGGCAAAATAAAAATCAGATGTTTTAGACAGGTATAACAGAAGTAACATAGTTGGGTTTTTTTTCCTAGCTGGTTAGTGGACAATGAAATGATTGAAAAGTACAACAATATTCAAAACCAGTTGATTATACATTTATAAGTAACAAATGCTACAAGTAAAGACCTTAGCTTTTTCCATTCTCTTTATGCTCCCAACAACATCACTTTTCAAGACCATACCATCAACAATTGTACTGTTGTGCAGACCACCACCAACAAGCTTTGCAATACGAACATTATCCACATTAAAGTTAGCCGGATTCTTTGGGCAAACCTATATGCATGCCTAAACACGAAAAATATTCAACCACATTCAGCTCCAAAATTCTAACAACTATAAAAATATAAACCATTAAATAGATTGACATTACTTACATCTGCAATAAGAGGGCACAAAATGTCTTCTTGACCGAATTGCTTACTAGCCACTGCAGCTTTCATCCAGGTTACAACTTGCTCCTTATTACGCACATCCATTGTCTCTGAACCTGCCTCTACCAACTCCTTTAATATTTCAATGGTCTGTCATACAACCCATGTAAAACAGTAACATTATCAGATTTCATTCACTGACGATGCCCCATGCAGTAAAGGGTTTTCTTTGTGCCACCTAATCTATTAAAATCTGTCAATTTACTTTAAAAAAAGTCATCGCAAAAATTAGACTTCTAAGTTAAAACAAACACTCTTCAATCTATTAAATGGCGACAAATGTTAAGTAAATAAGCAAAGGGGATCTCTTCAATCAATTTAAAAGTTTGAATTTATCAAGTAACACACCATTCTCGCAAAATTCATACTTAAATTAAGTAAGTGTGAAATATCTTACGAAGTTGATTCCTTTGGTGTACCCACTAATAATCTCACTAGGATGCAATTAGGTCTTCTTCTTCACTTAGTTAATCTCACTGAATCGAACAATTAGGTCTTCTTCTTCACTTAGTTGATCGAACAGAAAAAAAAACTGAATTGCAGAGAAGAGGAAGAAGTAAAAAAAAAAAAAAAGGAAAATAAGAAATTGAACGGGGTTTTGATCATACCTGATTGATTGCTTGGATCTGGCATCTGGGTTTCTTGCCGAACCCATAGTTTCAATTCTCTCTTAGGTATTCTTCTTCGCAAACCCTTCCAGTTCTTCTTATTCCCTTCGATTTCTTCTTCTTCGCAAACACTTTGATTTTTTCTTTGCAAACCTTTTGATCGACTGAAGTGGTGTGTCGATAGAAGGTCTGGGGAGTGTGACAGGTATGTTGATCGATCAATTGGAGTGTAGAGGGCTATCAATCAACTGGTGAAGGCGGAAGATGGGCTCAATCGACTGGTGCTGAGGGTTGGAGGGTTTTTGGATGATTTGAGTTGCGATATTTGTCGATCTTGGTAGCAGGAGGTCGACATGGTGGGTGGGATCGTCGTCTCTCTCACTCCATTAAACAAAAGGTACCCATATCAACTCCAACACTCTGATTTGAAGTGCCAATTTTTTTCGCAAGACCGCGAAACTGTTTTCGCAATGGCGCCAAAGCAAACATAGGTGCATTTTCTTTTTATAGCCATGGTTTTAGGCTCTAGCCACGGTTTTGGGCCGTGGCAAATAAACTAACGATTTTGAGCTGTGGCCATCACCGTGTAGCTAATCAAAGCCTTTTGGTGTAGTGACGGTTTTAGGCTCTAGCCACGGTTTTGGGCTGTGGCAAATAAACTAACGGTTTTGAGCCGTGGCTATCTCCGTGTAGCTAATTAAGCCTTTTGGTGTAGTGCAACCAGTCCATCATAGGCGTAGTTTAGGGAGGAGATCTTCGTGGAGATCCCTCTCTCATTAAGAGTCGTGTTGTAGGAGGGAAGTTCCCTGTTAGCTATGCACTCCTAGATACGTGAGAGATAGTTCCCAATCCAAGAGCAATCCATAGAAGGGAGTTTCCCTGTGTGGAAGATAATCTGGAGTTTGTTTCCTAGTTGGAAGCAGAGAACATCTGTAGTTGCCAGTCCGAAGCCGATCCTCAAGATACTTGCCTGAAGAGGGCTTATGGGTATCGTGGATAGCTATGAGACGTGTCGGCCTAGAATGCTGTGAGAGTATGGGTCCGCTTGGCTGACTGAAGTTGAGCGGGCTTAGATTCGCTTGGGCTAGATCTGTGTTGGGCTGATGCTTGGGTCCGTAGTTCCTCGAGATCATCATGACACATGTTCGTCTTAGGAGTGTGACCGTTTTTAGTTATCATCAACTACCCCCCTAAGTTAGTGGGCTGTCACATCGGTTCGCTAAGTCATCTCTTGAAAGGATGCGACGCGCATGATGATTGAGTCTGAATCGTTGCTTTAGCCGCACACTGCATTAATTGGGCGTGCGTTGGTTCAGCGGTAAAGAGGCGGGAACCTATTCTCTATATAGGTCATCCGTAGTGTTGAAACTAACCCTTCTACTTTACTTGTTTTTGAAGATATTGTTCTGAAAGGTTCATTCGTCATCTTCATGGCTCGAGAAAATCTTCTTGATAATGTTGTTCTAGCTAAGGGCCTAGAGGTTTTTTAAGACAGGCTGCTGTCCGAGCTTGGTCTCGCTGAATTCCGTACAAAGTTTGGAGTTTCTGAAGACTTGCCATGTACCATCTGACAGGCGACCGGACGCCAATGTCTCCTCCGGCAGGTTTCATTTGTTTACATCGAGGGATGCTTCAAACTAGAGTGTGTTTCCCAATTCTGGACGTGATTTGGGATTTCTTGGATTTCTTGGGGATTCCTCTGGCTTAGTTGGGACCCAATGGGTACATGATCATTCTCATGATTCGCCTCAGTGCTAAGTAGACCGGCGTTAGTGTGACCCCGTGGGTGATTCAGTTGTTGACCGCTCCTAGACTGCAGTGCAATGCTTTTTGCAAGATGAAGTCGCCGAATTGCTTCGTTAACCTGTAGGATGATTTCAGGTTCTGGCAGAAGTATTGTTTTCTGTCCCCTGCTGATTCAAAATATTTTCGGTGCAAAGGTCGTTTTGTAAGTTCAACTCCTTTCCTGTGACTTTGATGTGTTTGATAGCGGTCTGAGTGATCATTGCATGTGTTCTTTTGCAAGAAGGTTTCCCACTGCTCCCCTTACCTTAGAGGAGCAAACCACCATGGAGGCATTCCGTGTCATGGAAAAAGGAAGGCAGTTGATTTCATCAGAATTTCCAATTTCCTTCGTAGTGGGTTTTGGGACAGTTGGCAAGTTGCCCCCACTCTGCATCGAGAGTTGCACATTAAGCTGAAAGATAGGACCCCTTCCAGGAAGAGGAAGGCTGCTAGGGCCAAGACTCTCATCCTATCTAATGCGGAGGATCCATCTGAGACGGTTGCTTCCATTGTGAGGAAAAAACCTCGGGTTAGGACTGGGCCGTCTTCAGCACGACCCGCTCTGGTGAGAAAGGAGCGCGAGTCCGCTAGGCCTGTTGAGGCGGAGAATAATGTTCCTAGCTTGGAGAAAGATTATCTACGGTTGGCGGGAGTTGCTGACGGGTCGAACCTTAGTGACGCGCAGGTTGAGGCTCTGAATGACCGACTGGTGCTGGTTGCAATAGCGGGCTTCCGCTGGCGCTGATTCGCATGGGGTCGCTTTTGTAGAAGGCTCTGTTGAAGATTCGCCTGAGGTGGTGGAATCTAATCACCCCACCGTTGACTCGCCTAAAATTGGCCATGGAACCAACTATGACTCTTGTAATCCGCATTGCTCACCGTTTCATTCAAGGCCACAGCTAGAACTATTGAAAGGTTTTGTGGATACTTCGGTCCCTCCTCTGCTTCTGGATCCTATTTGGTCATTTTGTAGTAAAGGGTCATCCATTCTTGACAAGGGAAAAGCCACGGAGGAGAGTCTGAGGACGGAGGAGAGTCTGAGGACAGTAGTGATCGTGAACGGCAACGCTAGAATAGTTCCTGATCATGGGAAGCTTCATCCTGGTGCACAGATAAGTTTGTTCGCACTGGACTTGGTGAAGATGAGTTCACATGTCTGGCACCAAGAGGTGGATGTTGAGTATGCTTCGAGGAAGCATATAAGCAGACATCATAGCTGGCTGATGGACCACAATCTTTTGTTGAAGAGAGTGCTTTGAAGGAAGTTGACTGGGCTGCTGAGAAGCAACAGTTGGAATCTGATGTGGAGTTCTATGCTCGAGAGGCGAGGAAGGCCAAGGACCAACTCGAACTGGGATGGCATGAGTTAGTGCTGTGAAGAGCAGTTTGGCCACAGAGCAGTCTCGAGTCGATGCGCTAATTGGCAAGTTGGAGCTACTGGAATGTGACCTTATTGATGCAAAAGTGTGAGAGGAACAAGGCAAATGTGAGTTCCGCTGGGTTGTTCATGGCCGGCTGGAGCTATTGGCGCTGATGAAGGATGAGCATCCGGAGTGCGATCTTTACCATTAAAAGATGTCATATGTGGACTTGTCTGTTACCTCTGAGTCGTCGGGCAAGGAGGATAGTTCTATCCCTAACGTCCAGGTTGAAGCGAGTACAGATGCAACTTCTGCCCCTGTTCCGCCTAAGCTTGGCTCTTCCGTTTATGTACCTTCTTCTGATTAGGAGCAAACTTTGTGTGTTAGTACACTTTTTATCTTGGCCAGTAATGCAATTAGTAATTTTCATTTCATACATGGTGTCTCTATTGCACATTTTTCATTACTTAGGCATAGGCTGGTTGAATCAATAGGACGTTGTCTAGTCTGTCTATGGCAGAAAGCTTGACCACTTTGTATTGTGAATGACTCGGGGTCATTGTTGTGTAGTTATGTCCGATAGTGGGCATGTTGCGAACAGTTTAACTGGGGGTTGAGTCACCCGAGTTGTGTCTTGTCCCATAGGTAAGCTGCTTGAGCTTTTTTTTGTTTGTCTGACTGGTTGATTGTAGTTGTTGCCATGGGCAAGTTGTGGTGGCCGAAAGTACATGTCAGAGCGTTCGCACCGATTCAGGCGCCATAAGCTCGGGTTGGCATCCTAATTAGCTTTTACCGGTTGTACTATCCTTGTATCAGCACGAGTGGCATTTTTCTAATGTTAGAATGTCAATCTATTTGAGCATGAAGGCGTTGACTCAGTTAAGCTCATATTTACGTCCGCAGTCCTAAGGGAGAGCGAAGGTCGTGTGGATAGTTGTTTGAGATTTCCACCTTCCTAATCATTTATAACTGAGTAGAGTGGTTGATAGATTCGAGGAATAAAGGTTTGGCAACCAAGCTGAAGAGCAGTGGACCCGTGGAAAGCCATCAGAATCAGTTCGGGACTGACTAGGCTTCCACCTTCCGAATTATTTATGACCGAGCAAAGCGATCGACAAATTCTAGGGATAAATGGTTTGGTGACCACGCTGAAGAGCAGTGATCCTGTGACAAGCCATCGGAATCAGTTCTGGACTAACTAGGCTCCCACCTTTCGAACCGTCAACACCCTCCCCGCGCGGTGGGGGCTACGTGTTTGAAAGGAGTTTGGCAAGCACGTTGAAGAACAGTGGTCCCGTGGCAAGCCATCGAAATCGGTTTGGGACTGACTAAGCTCCCACCATCCAAATTAGTGCACCAAGCTACAAATTTGGGAGGGTTCGGCGGCCACCCTGAAAAGCAGTGGTCCCGTGCCAAACCGTCGAAATTAGGTCGTGGCTAACTGGGTTCCCACCTTCTAGACTATCTACACCCTCGCAGCATAGGCTACAAGTCTAGGTTTGATGATTTGGCGACCACACTGAAAAGCAGTGGTCCGGTGGCGAGCCTACATAAATTAATAGGCTTACCTCCCTACATAATTGCAAATGAGTTTGTCTTATATTTTCCTACAATTTCACCTAGTCCAACGTGTCAAACATGTCTAACCCTGACATTCCTCTACACACACACACCGATACCACTCCTGGCATGTATGTTCCAAGCCGGGGTGCCACCTCTAGCACATACAAGTTGCCACGGAGATCGTGTGGCCCAATCACAAATCATAGCACGCATTGGGGAACATTCAACCTAATAAAAAACCCAAAAATATTCAAGGCCAAGGTAGTGATCAACCGCGCTGGGAGTTCTTCGATGTGGGGAATCAAAGATCAAACACCCAATAGGCTGAGGTAGTTAACTACAACCAGTGGTTCTTTTCTTGGATGAGATATCAGGATCAAACACCCTTAAGGTCTAGGCAATGATCAGCTGCGCCAGAAGTTCCTTTCTTTGATGAGAAATCCAACCCTGTTCTCAAGGCCACGATGCTACTCCCTACCAATGTTTCGCATAGTTCCTAGTGTTGAGCGGGTGATATGCACCAAAAACAATATGCATATCCATCTGGCTAGAGTTGCGGAAAATATAGTCTAAATGATGCAAAACAATTACTGAAATAATCTGTAGATATTATCCATGAGATGTTCCATGACTTTCCAACTGTGTCACAAATATATAACTACTCTCAGGGCTCTACCGACACATTCATAACCACAATAACATATCTCACAACATTGAAATGTATAAATAGTCAGCTCAGAATATTCTTTCCATAGTATCCATGACATACACCATAATCTAATCCCTAGTATGTGCTTCATAGAAATATCATTTCATATTTATAATTTCACTATATTTAACATCACAGTGAGACCACCATCATTATCAAATGAATTAAATTTCACATGCTAAAAATATTTCGTTGTCATGCTTTTACTGCTACATATTTAATGTAAAAACTAGAGCTGAGCAAGTACGGATAACCGACCCAAAAGCTAAAATCGAAAACTGGCCCGAAAAATTCGGGCCCGTGTTTATGAGAACCGAAACCGGATCGAGTTGACCGGGTAACCGAAGTCCCGGTTAACCGATTTACGGGCCGGTCTCGGTCCTAAGAGCAAAAAAAATGATTCTACAGTATAAATAAAAAAAAAATACTGAAACGGTGAACCATACAACAAAATTACAAAAAAAATTATAGCATACAACAAAAATTATATCAAAAAAATACAACAAATTACAAGATCTGATCTGATCTGATCAAGAACAAGATCTGATCTGAACATATCTGATCAAGATCTGATCTAGGGAAAGGCGGGGAAGGGAGGGGAGAGGGAGGCAGCTCGGCCTCCGCCTTCGCTGAGAGTAGGGCTGGGAGTAGGCCTCCGCCTTAGCTGAGAGAGGGAGCCGGTCGATCTCCGCCTTCGCTGAGAGAGGGAGGTGGTCGATCTCCGCCTCCGCTGTGAGAAGAGGAGGCGTCTGCGGCTTCGCCTGCGCTGTGAGAAGGGAGGGGAGAGGGAGAGGGAAGCGGCCTCAGATCTCCGCGGCTTCGCTGTGAGAAGAGAGGAGCGTCCTCACTGGTTTCCTTCTGCTGCTTTCCTTCGCTGGTTTCCTTGTTAGAATTTTTCAAAATTGAGGGAGTTTGAGGGGAGAGAGAATAACTTAAGTGAAGTAGTCGGGCCGGGCCGGTTACTCGACGGGCTTTAGAAATGGAAACCGAGGCCCGGACTAGAAACTTCGGGCCGGGCCGGGCTTTTACAACCGAACCGAACCGACCCGATCGGTCCGGTTGTCGGTTCGGTCCGAGTTTCGGTCCTAAATGCCCACCCCTAGTAAAAACCATAGCAAGATTGCCAACAAATAACCATATCTAAAGTTAGAACAAACATAATTGAAACAATTCAAAGGAGTGGTGAAACCAACTAAATTATCCCCAGACAAGCACCTTGTCCGATCAAGACAATCTGACATGTCGTTATTCAGATGGACCTAACTCTCACACTAGAAATCGGAATTTAATAAACCAATGGAATCTGAAAAGTAGACTCGAATATGAATTAAACAATGTGTATATCACCCCTTAAAAGCTTCTGAGTAAAATCATTTTTCATAACCAAGTTAGGTGATCTGCAATACATTGACAAACTGACACTGTGACATTCCCGAGGGATAACTTTCTTTAAAAGTATCAAAATAAGACACCGTCAGATGATTTAGAAATTAGACTGAAAGATAAATACCCATATAACACATGTTTATGGCAAGTAAACCAAGTAAATCAGATTGATTCCCGAAATCAGAGCATTTAAGGATGTTGGAGATTGTCGACAAGTTCGACAACTTGTCACAACTCGAGGCATAATTCGTTACAAATAAAAAACAAAGGTTTTGATATATGGCACAACCATAAAAACATAAAAAGTCATACCCAAAAACCTTGAACAATACAATACAAAATTTTGTCCAGGAATTATATGTTGGTTTCAACTCAACACCATTTGATTTCACCATCAAACTAAGATATTTTTGTTCTAAACTTCTATAATCATACTAACAGTAGAAATCCCATCCATATCAATCCCCATTCAGTAAAAATGGAATAATACACCACTCAAATTTTCACATAACAAAGGACTCAAAAGTTTATATGTAGGAAAATTATGGCAATTTATTAAAGCTTGTTAATTTCATCAAATTAAACCAACCTACAACAAAAACATGCTCTAATCATACACATGCAACTCTATAATAACAGGAGATGAACTCAAACCCCACCATCACTCACATGCAAACAATAACTTTCCATTAAAGTAACAAATCTTAAACATGCAAGTATGATTAATGTCTCACCATATGAAATCAAGGATATGTATGATCTAACTCACCTGGTTGGTGAAATTTCAGCTCCCTAAGCCACCAAAATGAGCCCCAAACGCAAAGATCAATCAATCAACTTTGAATTCAGTTGAGCCTAACCACGATTTCAGCAGAAAATCAACAATACATCTCTTTCCCAAGAACACCCCATAAGATCCTTAGCTTCTTTGCTACTCCGAAACTCTATTTTCCAGTGTTCTAAAAATCGCTAGGCGCTGGGCGGGCGGCGAACAGGTGCCTAGCGCCCAGGGGCTTAGGCGGGTGCCTAGGCGATCTTACATTTTGTATTATAACTTTAATAATTTACAAAAGTTAAGCATAATACCTTATCAATTACATCCAATTTAATGTCAATATACATATGCAAAATTTAAAAACATGAAAAATTAACAATCGTGAACAAAATTTATTAAAACTCAAATGACTGAAGTTGGTCATGATGGGTACTTTATATAAATTTGAATTTGTGTAATCTTTTATTTTTCTTCAAATTGCATGAATAACCTCAGTTATGTTTGATAAAATCCACATTAGTAAAATTGGTACCGGCAGATCCTTTGAGAATTCCATTAAGTAATCATCTTTCACTACATTTAGACACATCATCATCATCATCATCAAAGCCCATTCCCGAGATTTTCTAAAAAAACAATTAAATAGTTTATTTCTAAAAAATAGGAAAGAAAAATAAAATAAGAACACATTCAACCTTATTAAAAAAAATAATAATAAAAAAATAAAAAAATAAAATAAAAAATAAAAAATCTCCCAGACCGCCTAGACCCCGCCTAGAGTCCGCCTAGGCCGCCTAGACCGCCTAGCCCGCCCAGCCCGCCCAGACCGCCTAGCCCGCCCAGCCCGCCCAGACCGCCTAGCCTGCCTAGACCCGCCCAGACCGCCCAGACTGCCCGCCCAGGCATTAATCTGGGCGGTTTTCCACCTTCTAGCACCTAGGCTGGCGGCCGCCTAGACCGATTTTTAGAACACTGCTATTTTCTGGTGTGGGAATCAAATGTGATGGAGAGGGGAGAGAGAGGAATGAGAAAGTACGAGAGGTGAGATTTGGCGGAGGAAACTCGCTAAAATGCTCAGATGCAACTAAGTTTCGCTGGGGGAGGAAAGGGGGACCAGACCATGCTCTTAAGCAAGGGAAATGAAGAAGGGAAGGGGGAATCAATATTTAAAAGTGGCTATTCTCCCCCACCAAATTTCTCAAGGCACCCACCTTTTAAAAAATTCTAGAAAAATTCTAATAATACCAAAATTAAATTTAATGGGTGTTACACAAATGATGTACCATAAAATGAAGAAGAAGAACATAGAGAACACCCTCCCCCAAACTTAGACACTTAGTCCATGATGTTAACTAAATCATATAGCAATAACCTAAGAAGTTGAGGATCAATCCAACACCACCAAACCTGGAATCAACATTGCCTTTGGCTTCTAGTCCCTTGTTAGACGCGTCTTCTGATAACACCCTAGCTATTTCTTGAGTTATGGGGTCATTCGTATCATGAAAATAGTCCAAGCAAGACTCCAAAGAATACTGAGAATCAGACTTCATGCACGAGTCACTCGGAAGGCATACGTCGAACGAGTCACATGTTACCAAATGTCAATTTCATGATTCCATTCCTGCAATTAATAATAGAATTAGATGTTGCTAAAAATGGGCGACCCAAATTAACTGGAATGTGACTGGATGGATTGTGAACAGGTTGTATATCAAGAACTATGAGGTCCATTGTAAAATAGATTTTTTCAACCTTAACGATCACATCATTTATAACACCGCGGGGAACTCTAATTAACCTATCTGCCAATTGCAGTGTTACTTCAATCTGTTTTAACTCGCCGAGACTTTACTGCTCATAAACGATGGCAATAGATTCACACTGCCTCTAAATGCAACAATGCCTTATCAATCATATAATCACCAATAACACAAGAAATGGTCAGGCACCTGGGATCCCTATACTTAGGCGGGGTTCTATGTTGGATAATTGAGCTGACTTGCTCAGCAAGAAAGGCTCTCTTTTGCACATGTAGCTTTCGCTTCTTGTGTGCAAAGATCCTTAAAAAACTTGGCATAGATCGGAACTTGCTTAATGGCATCGAGCAATGGGATGTTAATGTGAACTTGTTTAAATTTTTTCCATCACATTATTGACATTTGTTCCTATTCTTTACCGGAGCTCACCGTGTTTAAAATTAGATGTCTATTTGGGGTCAAAGTTAAGAGGAACATCTTTAGAAGGTGAGGCTTTATCAACCTCCTTGTCAGATGGAGATGCTACCTGTTTTGACTTAGACAGAAATGCAATGACACTAGAATCAGACACTCGGACCTGATTGTCATCTTGTTTTCCATTCCCTAGAGTAGTAATAAATTAGCCATCTTTATGACAGAGCGCAAATGTACTACCAATTGTGAATTGACCATTTGGGTTTGGAACATGTTGACTAGGATATCTTCTTGGTTCTTTCTCATGGGATGACTAAGCAATCTTACTCGTAGCTATCTCAATTCTAATTTTTAATATAGCCTGAGAATTTTGCACAATTATATTTTATGTGAACTGCATTATCTCAATTCTAATTTTTAATATAGCCTGAGAATTTTGCACAATTATATTTTATGTGAGCTGCATAAAATGATTAACTGTGCCCTTTAAATTGGATGTGTCGGATGGAGGAACTTGGTTAAATTGAGGCCTAACAAGGCTAGGGGCTTGAGAAGCTTGGAAGACAACAACAGGTCCCCCTTGGTGTGGGCCATGGTCCCAGAGAGTGTTGGATGCTTGGCAAACCCTGGATTGTAATAGCTAGGTTGTGGATTATTACTCAGTCATCGCATAACATTAAAAGAAATAACTTGCTCAGCATAGCATGTCGGATAATCATTTTGCATATCACAATCAGCTATAGAATGACTAGGACTCGAACATGCAGCACAAACCTCATATGAAACATTCATGGGAGGTTTAGGTTGAGTCAAATTCAAAATTGCATTTATTTTCTGAGCCATAGTAACAACAGCTTCTTCTAGCACCGAGGCAGAAGGGGAATGAATGGATGTATCTCTAACTACATATATACCACCCTTATGTCTGTCAGAATCCTTTCTTAGATAATCCCATTGCTAAGAATTTTCAAAATGCATTTCAAAGAACTCCCAAATCTCATTAATGTTTATCTTGATAAGTGACCCACCACCAGTGGCATCAATCATACGATGGTTTTGAGGGGTTAAACTGTTTTAGAAGTATTGAACTAGCCACCACTTCTCAAATCCATATGGGGACACTTAACAATGAGTTCATTGAACCTTTCCCAACATTCATAGAAATGTTCGCTCTCTTTTTGTTGAAAATTTGATATACCTTGTCAGAGGGCATTCGTTTTATGAATGGGAAAATACTATGACAAAAAATTTATTGAACGCATCCACGTTGTGATGGATTTTGTCTCTAACAAATTTAACCACGACTTTGCCTTATCTTTCAAGGAAAAGGGAAATAACCTAAGACAGATCAAATCATCTGAAAAAATTTGGTAGTTAAGCGTGGCACAAATGTCAAGAAACTCTTTAACATGAAGATATGGATTTTTTTTCTCAAACCATAGAAGGAAGGAAAAAGACGGATAATGGATGGTTTGAGTTCGAAACTATTTGCAGTTGTCTCGGGTAAGACAATGTAAGACGGCACACTGTTGGAAAGAAGGGAGAAGTGATCCTTAAAGGCCTTCTGCTAAGCCATTTTCTTGGTCTCAGTAGACAAGAAAGGGAAACCTAGACAGGTAAAGGGAACTTCAAAAAATTCCTCGAGGTCTTTTCGAATTAGCCTACTCTTAGAATCATGCACCCAGGTACACATAAACTAATGGACACTAAAGTTTCAAAGTCAACACTCCTTAACAGGGTTCAAGTTTTTTTTTTTTGGCAAGCCTAACCTTTATATGAAGATGATTTAACTCTAAAAAAATAAAAACAACGAAACCCTAACTGATGCGCAAAAAATATGAATGGCAGACAACCCTAGAGTTTGGTTACCGATGTAAGGCTGAAATTCAATTTAATTTACCTGATAGTGGAAGAGACATGATAATTCCTATCAATCCGCTGCTATAGTGTTGCTCCTATCTCTTTTTTTACTTTCCAACTCAAAGTGAAATGTCAGTTCAAAAACTATTCCAAGATAGGATATGTTCCTTCACTTGAGTCAAACCAATCCTAAGCTATAGTGACTTGACTACTTTAAGCCTTCAAACTCCAAAGAGGGACCCTATGAGCATCAAACCAATCCTAGACAATTTTCTTGCTACAAATTTAAAATAGTGAAGGCTTTGGTTCCTTACCCTAAAATAAATGGTGGTCAACTTATCCACGGGAGAGGACATGGAAGTTGCAAATCAATCCTACCACTATTCAAATTTGCATATAATACTACCTAAAACAACCAAAACACAAGTGATTACAACAAAAGTCGCGTGCAGATGCGATGGGGAGAAGTTAACTCCGGTGTGAACCTCTTTCGGTTTATTTGCGACGCCGGCTAGAAGTTGAGTTGTCGTCAATCAAAAGCATTGTCCACTTGATAGCTCGCCAACTTCTAAGAGTGTCCACACGAATCGCATCCTGAGAAGGGAAATCACAATGCAATATATCTATATAATTTTTATTTTTATTTTTTTGCTTTGTTATTTTTCCTTTTTGGTTGTGTTTCATGACGTCTACTTTTCACTTTGTTCCCAGTTGAGCTCCAATGTGTATGACCGCCTGCAAAAATAACTAAGACTCAAACTATATATAAAAAAACAAATAAAACATATAAGCAATCGACTCCTAACATTGTTCCTAAACAAAGAAAATTATACCTAATCTATAAACTAGTGAAAATTAACCCTAACCTATGATAGTTGGTACACATTTGTTGTATTAGGCTCTACATAGACTAATAGTGCGTATTTTCTTAGATTAATGTAAGTGTCTTTACCCCACTGTAATGTCTCTTGTGCCGATGCTTTGGATGTTGCTTGCATTGTGAATTTGTGGTTCAAGTTAACTTGCACAGTTGAACGCTACGGTAGAATTTTTTGTGGATATGTTTCGCCAACGCTCAGACTTGGTTCCATTGTTTTGCATGTGGTCTTTGCATTTACTTGGCTCCAATATGTCGTGGATGCTATCGCATGTGGCATGTTTTCTAAGGTGCGGTGAGCTCCCGCACCCACTTGCTACTAGAGAGTGTGGTATGATGAGTCCCAGAGGACGTGCTTTGAGACTACTCAATTCCCATCCCAGCATGTTTGAGTTTGATTTGATTTGTGCTACGCCGGCCAGGTTAAGCATGTTGGTTGGGACTTTAGAGTTTGTATCTTAGCAGATGGTGCCCCATTGGGATACAAATAAGCACGTAGTGGTACTAGTGCACGTTGTGGGATGTGTCTGGGTGAGACACATTTGTAGGGTATGCGGGGATACCTACGATATGAAACACTTGCATAGGCTTTTATTATGGTTTTTGGCCTTGTATGATATTTGGATGTTTATAATTTATTTCGATGGTATGTTTATGGGATTTGATCATTGTATGTGCTTTAATGTGGTCATATCCTATTTTGATGTGTATCCGAGGTGATTGTTGTTGATGCCTTGTTGCATAGCTTATCTAGTTTGGATGTGATGGAAGCGAATGCTTTATACATTTTGATGAATCAAATTATCTCGTTTGGATAATTATTGGAAATGCTTGTTTTAAGTACCTGATGAATAGCTTATTCTACTTGTATATTCATGACAACGATTTTTTATGTTTACTTGTCGTGATTAAAGATCAAGACTTAGAATTTTGTTTGTTCCGGGATACGTATAATTTTTCTCTTACTCATGTGTTATGTTTATCAAATCTCATTTGTACGTATTTCATTTTACTTGTGGTCATGTGGATAACATGTATGTGTTTGCCGAGTTATGTGATATTGTCCGAGGATTCGGATTGAATCCGCGAGAGAAATCCTTAAGAAAATTCCATTACACAAACCTTATTGGGTCTCGTCCACACGAAACCCCCGTGCCAGTTTTCCTTGTGTGTAAACTTTGACCGTTTGTTGCTTTTTCTAATCTTCTGTAGAAACCTTATTAGGGTTTTATCATTTGTTGCTTTCCCTGTATGTGAACTTAGAAAATAAATCCTTAAAGACACTGTGTGACTCATAATCTAGAAACTTGTATAGGGACACCGCTTATTCATTCTACAAATCATGCATCTTGGATTACTCAGATATTCATTATTGTGTGGCATGGCTTCCTACTATTGTAATGATGCTCGTATTTAATTCACCTGCACCAGCTTGCTTTGTGCTTTGCTAACGCCACAAGGGGTGTGCTCCTATTGGATTATAGGCAGTGTTGTACTTGTTGACCATGCCGCTTAGGACCAGTCTCCAGTTGTTGACTTGTTTTGTTGTTGTTTAGTCCTGTCCACTCGGTGCGATTATATTTTGTAATCGTTGTAGTATTTTCGTTGTACTTGTAGACTCTGATAAATACCGGATGATTGTATATATCGATTTTGTCGCTATGGTGCAAGTGTGGATCAATAATTTTAAGTTTGTTCAAAATTTATTGTAGTTGGTTATTTTCATTTTGTTCATCATTTCAAGAATGTTTTATATTATGATGTTGTGTCCAGTTACGATTGAACATTGGTTATAGATTCAGATCACGCGTCGGCATGCTGCGGGTTGGGCGTGAAGATGCCTTATCTAAAAAATTTCATGAACAAATATAACTCGGGGCAGAAAACTGAGTCAATGAGGGATGCAATTAGCAACTTTAAAGGAAACCAGAGGAAGACTTTTACGAAACAAGGGAAAGGCTCCATGATTTGCTAATAAGATGCCCACACCATGGGTATGACAAGGTTCAGTTAGTCCACTTTTTCTACAAGGGTTTGTCTGTTATGCACTGTACCATGATAGAATCCATGCATAAGAGGAAACACTTGACTAGTGTTATGCCTTCTTAGAGGAGTTACAGAGAATGCAGAAAATTGGAACCATTCCAGTGATGAGTTTCCTAGGATTGAATATGTTCTTAGAAAATAAGTTATGTATGAGATCAAGGTTAAAAGTGAATTGAAATTTGTTAGACCAACTAGCTAAGGGTATGAACAATTCTAACCAAAAGTTTGATGTTTTTCCACACATGGCCACTACGAACAACCCCGCCCTTGTCATGTACTAGGGTATTCCCCATGCCGTTGGCACTCAACATACATTTGTTTTTGCTAAATATCATGGATTGAACACCCAGACACCATCCCCAATTCGCCCTTAATCAGTTTTGAAGTGCAAGCCAATTCTTGTTTGCTAAATATCATGTATTTAACACCCCTACCACCATCACCACTTCACCCTCAATTAGTTTTGAGATACAAGCATAATATAAGGTAAAAGTATATAATATAAACTTTAAGGTAAGACTCAATCGAATTTTGAATTGGTTGGAAAAAATTCAAATGTCGAGAGTGAGTTCTCCCAAAACTTTGAATCCGCCAAAATATGAAGTTTAGGGTTATTGTTTAAATGTGTATTAAGATGTCCATCTCATTGTATTTTTGTTCCTTGTATAATCAGCCCATATAATTTATTCGAAAAATACTAACGACGTGAAATGCATTATACACTTGTAACAATGAAATATATACTTCTAAATTTAGCACTTTTATTGATCATCCGTTTCATTGGAAAAATCTTCCAATGCATTCCAATGATACGAAGTTTACCTCCAAATTCTACAACCAAGTAAACAGTTATGTCAATTTTAATTTTGAGAAAAAATATATACACAAAAGAAATTTCTCCCACCACATATACAATATTTCGCCAACTATTTTGTTTTTACTATTTTTCAATTTTTTTGCCCTTCTACATATTTTATATTTTATATTTACAAACATGTCATTATAGGAACTAAATCTCAACCCTCAATATACTTTCCAACTTTAAATCCTCGCTATCTTTTATCTCCAATTCCTTGTGAATAGTGAAACACCTTGCTTATTTATAAGACAAATATCACTACACCAAATCAGGGTTGTTCAAATATATCTCAACAAGCTTATGAGTGTCAGGATTATAATACACCGAACACTTCTAAGGCTTAGATGTGTTCTTATACCAACTTTCAAAAATCAATGGCTAATTTGTGTAGTCAAACTTACCATCCTGATCTAAGATTTCACCCAAACTTTCAATCGAGTCCCAATTCTCCTTCAAAAAATTTAGGTAGGCCACAAGGTTTTCAGGGAAATCAAAATAGGCAACCACAACCCCAAAGACAGATGGTTCAACAAAATCAAATTGCACCCAACCAACAAATGAGTACCAATAAAAGTTTAGTGCTTGATCCCATGAGCAATATTGGGACTCTTGTCCAACAAGTCAGTGCAGGTCCTAATTTACATAACACAATTCAAATTGAGAATCTAGTTATTGGGACTTCTGGATGCGCATATCAAGATTCCAAAGTGCATTAATGAGGATGTGATCATTAAAGTGGCTAATTTTTATTAGGGGTGGGCACTGGACGGGATGGACCTCATCCCTATCTCGTCCTGTTTGTTTGGGATCGGGACGGGATAGACCTCATCCCGACTAGTCCCATCCCAAACGGGTTCGGGAAGAGACGAGACGAGCATGTACTAAATAGTCCTCCAATGAAAAATAACAAAAGAATATCATCTCACATTGCTCACACACCAATAATTTCATATTTATGTACGTGTAACTTTCATCATAACAATATTAAATGTCATATAAAATTTTTGGAGGGTTACCTTACAAGGGAATTAAGTTTGTCAATTGAATGGTGAGAGATGGAAGCCCTTCCATAGATCCATTTTGCATATTTCTGTAAGAGTAGGAATATCATTCATACAATATACAATTAGGAGCAATATTCCCCGACTACATAACTCATTGTGCAAAACTAATGCAAACCATCATTTGCCTTTATTTTCTACAAGAATAATTGTTTTATAACCAATCTAAAATGTGAAAAAGCATAAATTTTCATGGATTTTATTTGATCTAAAATATCCAAATTAAACTTTTTACCTAAACAAAGAGTTCCAAATCAAGCAAGTAAATTTTCAAGCAGTAGATGTTTTGATTTAATTTCAACACATCCTAAACTTTCTTTTAGAAGAGTATTGAAATATTTTAGAATAATAATAATAATAAATATAAAATAATAAATAAATTTGGACAGGATGGGAAGGATTGAAATCTCCATCCCGATCCCGATCCCATTCCAGTCTAGATCAAGATGGGACGGGATCGCCTAATGGGATGCCCACCCAAAATTTTTATCACCGTGCCGACTTCATCGTCCTTGACACGCAACCTACTCAGGGTAAGTAAATCCTAATCATCCTAGGTCGTCCATTCCTTACTACTGCCAATGTGTTTAGCCTGATGAAACAACCGGATGACTTGGAAATTGTCGAGGAAGTTTGTCTCCTAGATTCCCTATCTTCTCACGCCTTTGAGAACTCTTATCCTAGTGATCCCTTGCAGCAATGTTTAGAGCACTTTGGTGCCTATTTTGATGATGAGAGTTATGTAATAGAAGTTTACTCTATGCTAGACTTTGTCCCTGTGGTTGATACACCAAGATATAAGGCCAAATTTGAACCCTTAACCACTAGTTTACACTACAAAGAAGCTTGAATTAAAACCCTACCTGGAAATCTTAAGTATTCCTACCTTGTTCTATAGAGGATATCAAAGGTATTAGCCCTTTAGCATCAAACATCTAATCCATTTAGAAGATGATGCTAAGACATATAGGCAGCCTTAGAGGAGACTTAACCGAACATAAAAGAATTAGTTACAACTGAAGTCATCAAGCTTTTTTATGTTGGCATTATCTACCCAATCTCAGATAGCCAATGGGATAATCTAGTTCAGGTGGTGCCTAAGAAGTCAAAAATCACAGTGGTCCCTAATAAGCACAATGAGTTAATACCAACCCGCGTCCGTAACGGTTGGAAAGTTTGCATAAATTATCGAAAGCTCAATAGTGTGACTATGAAAGATCACTTTCCTCTTCCCTTTGTTGACCAAATGTTGGAGAAATTAGTTGATCAAGCATTCTATTGCTTCTTTGATGGTTATTCTGGCTATAATCAAATTCCTATTCATCATGATGACCAAGAGAAAACCATTTTCACATGCCCTTTCATAACTTTTGCATACCATTGCATGCCTTTTGGTCTTTGTCATGCACCCGCTACCTTTCAGTTGTGCATGATGAGTATCTTTCATGATATGGTTGAGCGATTTCTTGAAATTTTCATGGTTGACTTCTCATTATTTGGTTAATCTTTTGAGAAGTGTCTACATCATCTTTCTCTGGTGCTAAAACATTGTCATGATACCAACCTAATTCTTAATTGGGAAATTGTCACTTTATGGTCAAGTAAGGCATTGTCCTAGGTCATAACATCTCGAGTGCGAGATTTGATGTAGATAAAGCCAAATTTAAGCTTATTGTGAACTTTTCCAGTCCCAAGTTTGTGAGAAAGATCCGAGGTTTTTTTTGTCATGCTGGGTTTATAGATGATTTATCAAGGAGTTTAGCAGGATAGCAAGACCATTGACTCATGTTTTAGAAAGGATGTGCCCTTTGAGTTCATTAAGGCTTGTATTGTAGCCTTTAAACAATTGAAGTCTTCCCTCACAATGACATCCATTATTCATCTACCTGATTAGAATCTTCCTTTTGAAATTATGTGTAACACATCTTATTATGAAGTAGGGTTGTTTTGGGGCAACAAATGGATAAATTGCCATATGTTATCTACTATCACTAGTAAAACCTTGAATGATGCCCAACTCACATATTCTACCAATGACAAATAGTTGTTGGCAGTCGTTTTTACCCTTAACAAGTTGTGTTCTTATCTCTTTGGGTCTATGGTCATTATATTTACCAATCATGCAGCATTGAGACGTCTTCTTTCTAAAAAGGATTCCAAACCTCAATTGATACATTGGATCATTCTTCTTGAAGAATTTGACCTAGATATCCAAGATAAGAAGGGATCATAGAATGTTGTTGCAGACCACTTATCCTGCCTTATTGTTGAATCTATTAATGATTCTCAACCAATCTCTGATTATTTTCCTGGTGAACACTTGTTTTCAATTTCACAAGTACCATGGTATGCAGGTATTTTCAACTACCTTGTGACAAATTAGATCCCCTCCCAGTGGTCTAAACAAGAAAAAGATAGGTTATTTGCGAGAGTTAAAGACATATTTTGGGAGGACCCGTACTTATTTAAGTATTATCTTGATTACATAATTCGTTGATGGAGCCCTGAGACTAACTAAAGAGTCATTCATGTCCTTTTGACATGACAAGGCTTGTGGTGGCAATTTTAGTCTACAACAGACAACTAGGAAAATCTTGCAATCTGGATTTTACTGGCCAACCTTTTTAAGGACACCATCACTTATGGTCGTACCTGCCCTAGATGTCAACAATTAGATATGATCACCAAAAGGAATGAGTGGCCCCAACAAAGCATTTTAGTAGTTGAAATATTCGATGTTTTGGGCATTGACTTCATGGGTCCCTTTCCACCTTCTTTTGGGTATTCTTATATCCTTTTGGCAGTCGATTATGTGTCCAAATGGGTTGAAGCCTTAGCTACCAAGTCTGTTGACCATCAAGTTGTGGTGTCATTCTTAAAAGACTTGATTTTACATAGATTTGGTACTCCTAGAACTATCATAAGTAATAATGGCTCACACTTTTGCAACAAAAGTCTTTGAGAAACTTATTCGAAAAGTGTGGGATTACGCACAAAGTAGCTTTACCATATCATTCACAAACCAATTGTCAAGCTGAGGTATCCAATACGGAGATTAAACACATTTTAGAAAAAGATGTCAACCCTAATCGTAAGGTATGGATGCTTAGACTTTAGGATGCACTTTGGGAATATCGTAACTCATAAAAAAACCCTTATTGGCATGTCACCTTATAGGTTGATCTATGGCAAAGCCTGGCACCTCCCTATTGAAATTAAGCACAGAGCATGTTGGGACATTAAGGCCACGAACTTTGATTTGGATATAGCTAGTGAGCGTAGGAAACTCAAACTCAAGGAGTTGGAAGAAATAAGAAATGATGCCTTGGAGATTTCTAGAATTTATAAAGCTAGGATCAAACTAGAAAATGAAAAAAACATCATTAGGAAAGACTTTTCCCAAACAAAAGATTTTTTTATGCAGCTCGAGCTTAGTGTTATTCTCGGGAAATCTACGGTTCACGATGGTCTGATCCATATGTTGTGTGTTGTGTTGCATCCCATGTTGCAATTGAGATCAAGGATCCAAAGACAGGCAAACACTTCATGGTATTTGTGCATCGTCTTAAACCTTTTCTAGAGCTCGAGACTCATGATGGCGACGGGGTCTTCCTTGTTGATCCTGATTACCATCAGTGATTTGTTTGGGATACTTGACCCTAGTTGCGTCTGGCTGAAGTCGTTAAACTTAGCACTCTTGCAAGACAACGCAAGCATTTTGGTTGTGTCTGTGCAATTCACCTGGATTGATTTTCGAGAACATTATTTAGTTGCACTTCACTTTTACTCGTTAGTTCCGTAACTCACTACACCAAAAGGCCTGTTTAGCTACGCGGAGATGGCCACGGTTCTAAACCGTTGGTTTATTTGCCACGGCAAAAAACCGTGGCTATAATGACCAACGGCCTAAAACCGTGGCAAAAAAAATGGCCACGGCTCAAAACCGTTGGTTTATTTGCCACGGCAAAAAACCGTGGCTATAATGACCAACGACCTAAAACCGTGGCTAAAAAAAATGGCCACGGCTCAAAACCGTGGCTATAATGACTAACGGCTCAGAACCGTGGCTACACTAAAAATGCTGAAAAAAATTGGGCGGGCTTTTTGGCGCTCGATTCTTTCCTCTCTCCTTTTACTTGGCGCTCGAAGCTCCTCCTTCCCTGCTCCCTCCACTCGACTTCCACCTTCCCTGCTCCCTCCACTCGACATCGACCCTCCCTGCTCCCCTCCACTCCACTCGAAGCTCCTCCTTTCCTGCTCCCTTCCACTCCTTCCCTGCTCCCTCCACTCGACATCGACCCTACCTGCTCCCTCCCTCGACTTCCCTCCTCCCCTCCTTCCCTCCTCCCTCGACTTCCCTCCTCCCCTCCTTCCATGCTCTTCCCTCCTTGCTCGGCGTCTTCAACCTCCAAACCATTTTGCAAAATCAATCAGCGACTACAGATTCTCTCGTACAGGTACTCTCTTTCTCTCTCCTTTCTTTTTGTGTCTTCTATCTTAGTTTTTATGGGGTGCTAAGTGTTTGATTAAATTTTTGAAGAGTGAATTGAAATGTGTTTGTATTTCTCACATCTTATGCTTTTTGCTCTCCTACTCATATGTTCATAGATGAAGTGTATCTAAAGCGTGAATTGTTTGATGAAATTAGGGTTTCTGAATCTAGAGTTTTTTTATTTAGAGGTTTTGAATCTCTAGGGTTCGAATTGAAACTGTATGTTTTTTGAAATCTGGATTCGTTTATTGATGAAGATAGAGAAGATGTTTCACTGTCTTAGAACCTAATTTGTTTCAATCTCTGGAAGCTGAGTTGCATTATTACATTCCTGAATTTGGGTTCATTTATTCTTTGAAGATTGTTATAGGGTCTGTTCCATTTCCAATTTAAAAGCGTTTTTGTGAATTCATGGACATAACTTTGTTAAGCAAGAGTCAAGTGCGCCAATGTCGTAACAAAATTGAGAACTTTAGACTCCATAAGTTTGAGTATTACAACTATAAAATTTGGGGTTTGGGGTGTCCCATTTGGGATTCAGATCCCATTTTTGGCAGTTTGTTTCTATCACTTGATCTAGTTAGACGTCTATTTTTTGTCAAAATATAGCTCTTTTTTTTCAAGAAATTCCGTTAGTGTAATTTATTTGTTTGCCCCCTAAAACTAAAATAGATTCATTTTCCTGTTGTAGGATAATTGCCTTGCGAAAAAGCAAAGGAGGAAGAGAGAAAAGCAAGGGAGAAGATCCGTCAGAAACTCGAAGAGGATAAGGTATATGTTGAATTCTCAACTTATCTTTTATTGAGGTATGATTGAAGAATATGAAACCACAATGGTGAATTCATTTCCCTTGAGAGTTCATATCCATTTATTGTTTTTCTTAAAATTGAATATTTTTAGCTTGTAATTGATGTTAGACCAAATTGTTGTAAGAATTGTATTTCTCATGTCCTTAATTTAGACTTAAATAAAAGTTTCTGCTAGGATTTTCTCTTGTTTTGGTCGATCCCTACTTACCATTATGCTAGACTTTAGTATAGTGTTTTGTAGGTTTTGTATTTATTGGAGAGTCACAACAGCACATTATTGTAAGAATTTTCCAAAAATAATCGGCACAATGGCGTTCATCGAGTGCTTTCGTTTGGGGTGGAGGTAAAAATGGGATTCAGAATGAATGATGATTTGGGGGTGAGAAGAGATAGAGGGTGTTGGGTTTTTTAGAGAATAATCAGAAGAACCTATTAACAAATTTACCTTGTAATGTTCTCCACGGAATAACCTAACAAATGGAGTGGTGAATAAAAGGTGTTGGGAGAGTGGGGTTGTTTTGGTTCGGTGACAGAGCATTGATTAAGGTTGACACAAAGGCATTTGTCGAGTGCTTCTTCCAATCATGGTGGAGGTATGAGTGAGAGTTTGCATGAATGAAGATTTGGGGGTGAGAAGAAAGAGGGGGCATTAGGTTTTCGAGAGAAAAATCAAAGGAGGATGGGAGTCTCATGAGCAGAAGACGATGGGGAGAGGATAAAAATACCATTGTTGCCTTTAGTTCTCTATGTTTACTCGAACAACCCAGAAGACGAAAAAAAAATTGTGTTAATTCAGAACTAGTATTTCAGTTGTGCCGTTGGAATGGCCATATACTTTCCACATAGCGTGTACTTGTTCCGTCAACAAGGGTATTGTGTCATGCCTTCAATATGCAACCCTGGTCCTTGGGTCATCCCTTCGGCACTCCCCGTTACACTTCTTCTATTTGAAACTTTGTAAGCTTCACTAAATGAGGTTCAGTTGTGTGGTTAAGGAAACAACCCCCAACCAAATTGAATAGTTTCGATCACTCGAAAAACAAATACAAACCCAATCATAGTGCATCCATGTGACATGTGACTGATAGATTATTGTTTACCTAATAGCAGGACCTCAAAACCAAAAACATAAAAAATTTACTATCAGACAATTTGGATAAAATTCACCTACCAATTAAATAATTAGACATGCCGAGTTCAAAAACAACCTTGTCGTGTGTACGGTTGGCGTAGAGGAAAAAGATGCCAAACACTCACTTTATACTTGTCCAGATCAACCGCAATAAGGCTTTTAATGCTACCCTATATTGACAACACAAACAACATATATTTTCAATACATAAACACACAAAATCTGATTGTTTATCATTCAGAGTAATTCAACTGCAATCACAACTAAAAAAAATAGATTGGTAATAGGCTATTCCAAACTTAAGTCAAACTACCCGTTATTTTTTCTGTGACAACATTACACTGTCATACCCAAATGTTTGTTCAATTCTTAAGCTTCTTTTGTATCCAAATTCTATCAAAATATTACATTTTAAAACAAAAAGGAAAACCCCATTTGATAACTCAAGCTCACAAATGCCACCCAATTTGATCTGAATTACAAAACCAATATTTTCTGAATTACAAAACCAATAAATAATTTAGCCAAACCCTATGTAAACAGATCAAACACACAAAAAACTATAACTTTTAATCAAAATCACATTGAGTCACTGAAATGCCAAAAGTAATTTCAATGGAGATTGAATTCATATAGAGAGAAAAGGGTTTGGTCACCTAATGCATACCGGGGGGGTTTTGTTGTACGTGACTACCTTACTTGAAACATAATTGCATGAAACACCATCCCATTTGCAACAGTTGGGTTCATGTGACCATAAAGAGATGATTGAACTATTTGTGAGATTCCCAACAAATTTTTTCAGTGCCAATAGGTCATTTGGATCACAACTTGTTTAGGGCTTATAGACCCAAAGATGATCAAATAAAGCAAGCCATGAAAAACAATTTTAGGAAAGTTTTGGAACAACATGCTCCATCATCATCATCATCAACAACATTAGTATAATCCAAGAAGATCCCAACTCAGATAAAAGCCCAACACTCCATGAACCTTTGTCAATCTGCAAAGATTATGCAAGCAAAACAAAAATGGAGACGTCAAAATGAAAAAACTTCACACCCAAATTTAAAAACCCACTAAAGGGGCTCAATATCATAAAATTTCAGAGGATCCCCAAATATCAAATCAGATCCTAGATCCTAGATCCCAGGTCAAAAACAAAGAAAACCCATCAACGAATTTACCTAATAATGCTCTCCATAGGATATCTAACAAACAAGGCGGCGAATTAGAGGGGGTTGGGGGAACTTCAATAGTGATTGAATTCAAATAGAGAGAAGTGGGTATGGTCACCTCGTGCGCCGATGGTGTTTTTTGAACTTGACTACCCTGCTTGAAACATAATTGCATGAAACATCGTCCCATTTGCAACAATTGGGTTCATGTGACCATTAAGAGATAATTGAACATTTTGTGAGATTCCCAATAAACTCCTTAAGTGCCAACGGGTCATTTGGATCATGACTTGTGTTTAGGTCTTCAAAACCCAAAAATGAACAAATAAATCAAACCATGAAAACCCATTCTAGGAATGTTATTGGAACAACAGACTTCATCATCATCATCATCGTCGTCATCATCATCAACAACAACATTAGTAAAATCTAAAAAGATCCCATCTGAAATCAAAGCCCAACACTCCATGAACCTTTGCTAATCTGCTATGATTATACATGTAGAACAAGAAATGAAGAAATCAAAATGAAGAAACTTCATACCCAAATCTAAAAGCCCACTAAAGGGGCTCTAAGTCATGCAGTTTTAGAGGATCACCAAAAATCAAAATCAGATCTCCAGATAAAAAACAAAGAAAACAAATTAACAACTTTACCATATTATGTTATCCACAGAAAAACCTAACAAATGTGGTGGCGAAGCAGAGGGGTCGGGGAGTGGGGTTGTTTTGGTTCGATGACAAAACATTCATTGAGGTCAGCACAAAGGCATTCATCAGGGGCTTTTTCAGATTGGGGTGGAGGTTAGAGCGGGAGTTGGCATGAATGATGATTTGGGGGTGAGAATAGAGGGGGTGTTGGGTTTTCAATAGAAGATTCAGTGGAGAATGGGAGTCTTATGAGCAGAGGACGACGACGGAGAATATGAAGAAGAAGAAGACCCATCACCACTTCGGGTCCTCTATGTTTACTCGAAGAACCCAGAAGAAAAAAACAAATTATGTTAATTTAGAACTAGTGTATCAGTCTTGTTGTTGGCACAACCACACTATCCACATAGCGTGTACACATGCCGTCGGCAAGGGTATTGTGTCATGCCTTTGGCATACAACTTGGTCCTTGGATCGTGTTTGTTGCATTCCCCATCATGTATGTTCTATTTGAAAGTTTATAAGTTTCACTGAATGAAGCTCAATGGGTGGTTATTGGAACAACCCCCAACCCCAAATTGAACAATTCGATCACTCCAAAAGCAAACACAAACCCAATCATAGTCCATCCTTGTGTCATGTGATTGATATATTACCAAATAGTAGGATTTCAAAACCAAGAGCATAAAAAATTATCTATAAGGCAATTCGAATAAAATTCAGCTACCAATTAAATAATTAGACATACAGGATTCAAAGATGGACCTTGCCGTGAGTATGTTGGCGAGGAGGAGAAAAATGCCAAGCCTTCGCCTTATACTTGTCCAGATCAACCGCAATAAAGGCTTTGAATATTACCCTATATTGACAACACAAATGACATCAATTTTCAATACATAAACACAAAATTTGATTGCTCATCATCCGGGAGTAATTCAACTGCAATCACAAC
Source organism: Berberis vulgaris (assembly GCA_963556465.1). Lineage (NCBI taxonomy): Eukaryota > Viridiplantae > Streptophyta > Magnoliopsida > Ranunculales > Berberidaceae > Berberis > Berberis vulgaris. Next base: position 30,522,982 of record OY747129.1, on the reverse strand, counting down.
TAAAAAAAATATTGGTAGTAGACTCTTCCACACTTAAATCAAACTACCCATTGTTTTTTCCGTGACAATATTATCTAATTACCCATTGTTTTATTCTGTGACAATAATACACTATCATCACCAGCATAACTAAATGTGTGTTCAATGCTTAATTTTCCAGTGTACCCAAATTCTATCCGAACATTACATTTCAAAACAAAAGGGAAAACCCCATTTGATATCTCAAACTTGCAAATGCCACCCCATTTGAAACCAATAAATAACATAGCCAAACTCATCATAGTAAACAAATCAAACACACAAAAAACTATAAATCTTCATCGAATCACATTTAGTCACCAAAATGCCAATAATAACTTCAATGGCTCAAATAGAGAGAAGATGGCTTGGTCACCTCATGCGCTGACAGTTTTTGCTAAACATGACTACCCTACTTGAAACATAATTGCATGAAACACCATCCCATTTGCAGCAATTGGGTTCATGTGACCATGAAGAGATAATTGAACTATTTGTGAGATTCCCAACAAACTCCTTCAATGCCATCAGGTCATATGAATCACAACTTGTGTTTTGGGCTTATAAACCCAAAGATAAACAAATAAAGCAAACCTTGAAAACCCATTTAGGAAAGTTATTGGAACAACAAACTCCATCATTACCATCATCAACAACATTAGTGAAATCCAATAAATGCTTAAAATATATTGATGACTTTAAAATTCCAACCGAAATTTATACATTTTCTCTTTGCACAACGAAATATTTATGAAAAATAATTTAACGAAATTACATCAAAAAACAAAATCACAATCCTTGGTACAAAGGCGTTCATTAGTGCTTTTTTTTTATTGGGGTGGAGGTAAGAGTGGAAGTTGGCATGAATGATGATTTGGGCGTGAGAAGTCTTGCCTCGATCACTCACTCAACAAGCATTCTGAAGAAAGTATATCTGCTTGGCTAAGTCTTATCCTCACTCTTTTTATTTGGAGGATTCATTTATTTTTCACTCTCTTGATATTACGTACAACAACCAAGGTGCATATTATCATATAGAAAGAAGCAAAAAGTAAGTAGAGAGGGGGTGTTGGGTTTTAGTGAAAAGAGTCTAAGGGGGATGGGAGTCTCACGAGCAGAGGACGACGATGGGGAGAGGATGAAAAAAAGAATAAGTAAAAGACCCATCACTGCTTCTAGTTCTTTGTGTTTACCGAAGAACCCAAAAGACAAATAAAAAATTGTCTTAATTCAGAATTCAAGGATCGATTGGGGGCTTTTGAATTTTAGGCAAGGACACTTTAGGAAATCCAAATTCTTGACGGAATTGTGCAAACACAAATAGTGTTCATGCTAGAATGAAATTCAATTTTAGTTAAAGAAGTAGATTTAGGAAAGTTATTGGAACAACAAACTCCATCATCATCGTCAATAACATTAGTGAAATTCAAGAAGATCCCAACTCAAATCAAACCCCAACACCCCATGAACCTTTGTCAATCTGCTATGATTTATACATGCAAAACAAGAAACAAAGACACCGAAATGAAGAAACTTCAAACCCAAATCTAAAAAACCCACTAAAGGGTCTCAAAATAATTCAATTTAAGAGGATCCCCATAGATCAAAATCAGATCCCAGGTCAAAAATAAAGAAATCCCATTAACAAATTTACCTTGTAATGCTCTCCACAAAAGACCTAACAAATAGGTGGGTGAATCAAAGGGGTTGGGGGAGTGGAGTTGCTCTGGTTTGGTGATAGAGCATTGATTGATGTTAGCACAAAGGCGTTCGTCGAGAGCTTCTTTCGATTGGGGTAGAAATAAGAATGGGAGTTGGCATGATTGATTATTTGGAGGTGAGAAGAGAGTAGGTGTAACGACCCGATCCGCACAGTACGATATTGTCCGCTCTGGGCCCAACCGGCCCGCACGGCTTTAAAATGACTCTTATTATGGTAATCTATCCTCGCACATAAGTAGCACATCCCCCTCCCGCACTCAGGCGATGTGGGACTATGTCCCCCTTTGTAGCTCATCCAACCCCTCTTGGGCCTGTTGGGCCTATTAGGCTCCAACCCTCACCCTCAGGTCTGCCCACTCCAGGGTCTCACAATCCACCCCCTTAGAGCCCAACGTCCACGTTGGCAAACTTTCGGCTGGGTCAGGCTTTGATACCATTTTGTAACGACCCAATCCGCACAGTACGATATTATCCGTTTTGGGCCCAACCGACCCGCACGGCTTTAAAAGGCCTGGTATCAGAGTGTGGCACAATGGGCTTATTGGGCACCAACCCTCACCCTCTTATAGTACGATACTGTCTGCTTTGGGATCCACAGGCCTGTTGGGCACCAACCCTCACCCTCCCCCTCACGGTTTTAAAAGCCTCATACTATGGGGATCCGACCTCGCACAAAAGTAGCACATCCCCCTCCCACACCCAAGCGATGTGGGACTATGTCCCTTTTTGTAGCTCGTCCAACCCCTCTTGAGCCTGTTGGGCTCCAACCCTCACCATCACCCTCACCCTTAGGTCCGCCCACTCCAGGGTCTCACACTCCACCTCCCTTAGGGCCCAACGTCCACGTTGGCACACTTTCGGCTGGGTCAGGCTCTGATACCATTTTGTAGCGACCCGATCCGCATAGTATGATATTGTCCGCTCTGGGCCCAACCGGCCCGCACGACTTTAAAATGCCTCTTACTATGGGGATCTAACCTCGCACATAAGTAGCACATCCTCCTCTCGCATCCAGGCGATGTGGGACAATGTCCCCTTTTGTAGCTCGTCCAACCCCTTTCGGGCCTATTGGGCTCCAACCCTCATCCTCAGGTCCACCCACTCCAGGGTCTCACAGCAGGGGTGTTGGGTTTTTGAGAGAAGAGTCAGAGGGGGATGAGAGTTCATGAGTAGAGAACGACGATGGGGAGAGGATGAAAAAGAGTGTTAACTCGAAGAACCTAGAAGACGAAGAACAAATACTATTCATGCTACAATGAAACTAGTGTGTCACACACTTTCCACGTAGCATATACCTGTGTCGTCGGCACGAATACTGTGTACTGTGTCATGCATAGGCATGCAACCCTGGTCCTTGGGTTTTTTGTTCGGCACTCCCCGTCATGTTTGTTCTATGTGAAACTTTGTAATTTCACTAAATGAAGCTCAGTTGGGTGGTTAAGAGAACAACCCCAATTGAACAGTTTCGATCACTTGAAAAGCAAACACGAACTCATTCATAGTACATCCATGTGGCATATGACTGATCTATTACTACGTTACCAAAATAGCAGGTCTTCAAAGCCAAGAGCATAAATAATTTACTATTTTGGTAATTGAATAATTAGTCGAGACACGATGAACATGGTTCAAATAGCATAAAAAATTGTTAAAACTTTATATCAAAAAATTAGAATATGACTTTTTATTCCTTTTTATTCCAAGGCAACTAAATATTCAAATTTAGAATACAAATTCATTTTATTATCGAATATACAAATTAAAAATAACAATTCCTCTTATTATCGCAAGGATATAACAATGGCATCCTATTTTAGTTATATGAGAAAAAAGCACAACATAATATCATTATTGATCGAAATGCTTACTTTTATCAATTGTTTGATAATGCAAGACAATTGGGGGCTGAATTCTTCTTTATATACATATTAATGAGGAATATTTTTTTTTTTAAATCCCTTAGCCCTTCCTAGGGGTGTTAATCGGTTTGAAATTGGATCAAAACCGAACCGAACTTGGGATTTGGTTTTTGGTTCGATTTTCTGATTTTTCAAACAAAATCTCGTAACCGAACCGACCAATTCAGTTCGGTTTCGGTTTGTTTCGGTTTTTCTTTTTTTATTTTCTATTTTTTTCCATCCTCTATCTTCTTATTACTGTGACAATTATGCGTTGCCATTACCATACAACAAGACCTAAACACAAAGATAAAACCTTTTCACACATACAAATTTCAAATAAAATTTGAACCTCATTAAGATTATTTTATCCAAAACAAAAATAACAAGATTATACCAGTTTTTCCATTATGATAAAAAAAGATTAACATTATTGCATTTTGATTAAACAAGCTAGAATGACTATACAATTCAGCAAAACCCCCAATAGTGCTAATGCAAAGAAAATTAGTCGAACAAAAGGAAAAACAAGCTCAGACACACGGTGCCGTACGAGTTCCCGAACCTCCACCTAGCTTGGCGCGCCGGAATTCAAGACCCGATTTAGCATGAGCTTCAAAGAGTCACATTTCTCGACCGATTTGATCCCTCTACGGAACCCTTGGCGGCATCGAGGATGGTGCTGGAGAGGTACCCGTTGCCTTTGTAGCAGCTGATGTTCTCCAACGATGTGTGGTGCTGCGCTATGACTTCTTCAGCAAAGAGGAACTCTGGCGATGTTGGGAAGTTTTTGACACATATATATATATATAACAACTCTACAACAAGATGACCAAGATCACTTGGAGATCATTTGTATCCAATTTTTATAAAGCAACAAAAACCCATTTCAACAAAAAAGCTGAAGAAAATCTCGAAACAAATCTCATTTACAAGATTATCAATAATGGATCTTAGCACACCAGGCTCACCTATATCTATGATATCCATGGAGGACATTTTTACTTCTCTAGTTGGATCCAATCTCTATATATTCACCTTAGCTGAACTAAATGGGGTGAGTGGAAATTAAATGGGGGTGGTTGGGTTGGGAATTGAGTTGGTGGGGTTGAAATTTGGGAATTAAATAGGGGTGGGAATTGAGCTGTTTGTGGTGGGGCTGGGAGTAAAACACAGATAAAAAATTGATACTGTCCGGTTCGGTTTATTTGGGGTTGAAAAAAACTCAAACCGAAGTAACTCGGTTCAATTCAGTTTTGGCATTTTGGTTTCGATTTTTTCAGCTTGGTTCGGTTCGGTTAATTCAGTCAGTTTACATGGACCAATTAACACTCCTAACCCCTCCCACTCTAGATGTCGCCGGTAGGATTCGAATCCTGAACTTGTGATTCCATCCTCCACAGGTCTAAGGCCTACCGGTGAGCTGGTACCCCATTGGCTATTAATGAGGAATCAATAACTTCATAGTAACTAATATGATAGTTATTATGTCCTTTGGTTGTTGAATAATAATTCCAAACTTTATATCAAATTAACTTATCTTTCGATTATAAAATTAAATATTAAAAATTAGTAATAATAAATATTAAATAGTAAATAAATAAGTTCGGGATGGGCGGGATTGAAAATCTCTGCCCGGATCACATCTCACTCTAGATCGGGACAGGACGAGATCGAGATCGAGGGATAGGATGCCCACCCCTACTATTAACAGGTCCTTGAACATAATTTATGAATTGCTCCCTTAATTCTTAGGATTATAATATTTGACGATATTATTGCTTTCATTAACAAATGTGCTTTGCATATTTGTAATGATCTAAGACTTAAAGCTCAACTAAAGAAACAAAATATCAATGGCCCAAGAGAGCTTGGCGATTTCTGTCAACAATATGGTTATGATGATTTTAAGCTCCCACATCAAAAGCCTTCTCAATCAAAACTCCAATACATGTCTCATCTTGCTAGACAATTTAAGTCCAAAAAACTTTATGGACCTAACCAACTTAAGAATCGCGAAAGGAACCTATTCAACTAAGCGTCGTTTAACCTTAGGTTGTTGGTAGGTGGTGTTCTAATAATTAACTTTTTAATTACTATATAATAATACAATCTTTGGATTGATTTCTTGATTGTTTATGTCTTACGCTCGCATTCCTTTCTTTCTCCTTGAGATTCAAAGACCAACTTTGAGGTTTTTCTCTTTCCCTAATTTTCTAGGGTTGGTTTCATGGCGATTCCTTCTGAGCAAGCTACAACCGTCTGCAATCACTGGTAACACATCCTTTTCCTACCAGATCATGGCTGCAACACCTAAATTTTTGAAATTTTGCATTTTCATTTGATTGAATTCGTGAATTTTTTTTATCCATAAGTTTTGCTAATTTTAGGAAATTTGTTTGAATTCTCTAGCTGGCTTCTTTCCATCAGCTAAGTTGGAATTTCGAACTGTATCTTATGTTATTGATCTGTTTTTTGGTTACTGTTTGCTCAATTGACGTGTTTTGGGATTTTTGCTATTTATTTTTATGGATCGTAACATTGCATCATAAATTTCAGATTTTTATTGGATTTCTCATGAATATCCAATGCCATACGGTTGATAAAAGGGAAGGGAATTTCAATTTGATGTTTTTTGACCAGCATTTAATGTATGACGATGTAAGTGTACTTGTCGTTTTACAGTTCAATGGTCTGTTTGTTTTTTTTTCAGCGACAGAGCTATTCCTTCTCTAAATATTGATTTGCATTATGCACACTGCTCTCGAAATCTAGAACGATGCAAGGTTTGCGGGGATATGATTCCAACAAAGCATGCCGAGGAACATTACCTCAACGCCCATGCTCCGGTATGTATCTTTAGTACAAAGATCAATTTGACAACCTTACATCATCTGTGACTTTTCTGAATGTTAGTACTTATTGTTTGAAAGCCCTTTGAGACGTGTGATTACATCCATAGTATATGAAAGTTCTTGGATATGCTAAAATATGTAACCTCTTTTTATTTGAGACTAATTTGTGTTTTGGTATGATTTCATAGAGTTACGGTATGGTTTCATAGAGTTATGTTGAGCCACGAGTTATCAAGAGGAGAAACATAAATTGACAATGCACTCAATCATGATGTAACTATGCACATGAGATGCAACATGAGTTCAAAATCACATTTTCCCACAATCGCAACCTCCATCATGCCGAACATGTCTCACCCTGACATGCATACACACGCCGATACCACTCCTGGCGTGTATGTTCTCAAGCGGGGTGCCACCTTTGGGACATGCATATCGCCATGGAAGACCGGTCGTGCGGTTCTATCACAAAGTATAACGCATGTTGGAGAACTACCAACCCAAGAAAAAACAAACCTCGTTTTCTAGGCCACGGATGTTACTCCCTTTCGCATCGTACCTAGTATCGAACAGGTGATATGCACCAAACATAGTATGCATATCCACCTGCATGCACCAACCCCGTATGCGTGTCCTCCTGATGTGCACCCAACACAGTATTCACGTATCCTTGATTTGCCTTGCTAGAGTTGTGGGAAAATAATTTTTAAATGATGCAAGTCAATTACAGAATTCATAACTAAAATGGCCATATGACTCCTACACTACATGCCATTGATACTCGTTGTCATTGCACAGTTTAAATAAGAAATCATAACCCTGACTAGTTTTTTACACATCCATGCAATTATGAAATGTCAGTAGCTAACATGGTAGATTTTCCTACTAAATGGCATCACAATATATCGTCTCTGAAATATTACACTATGCATAACCATTCAAACCGACATCTATATCACAACCTAACCACCATAATATTATTAATATCATTCAAACAAGAATCTAAATTTTAATCTTCGTAATAACTGACAAAACATTGAATCATAGAAATTTCCCTTTTTTTTTAGACTTTGAAAACCTGAGAACATTTTATTTTTGAAAAAAATGAAATTTAAGAAGTGAAAATGGGTTTCCCAAACCCAAATGCTACCAGCCTAAGCTCCAAATTCACGAATCAACGAATTAACGACTCGGGAAGCTCCTCAATACTGCAAAAAGAGTCGACAGGAGAAACCTGCTTGGCAACAACAAAAAGGTAAGGGACAGCTTGACGAAGGTCTGGAAAACTGCTTACCGGAGACATTGGGGTGTCGGAGACTCCAACAAAGCCAAAACTCGACAAATGGACTCCAAAAATACACTATGCAAGGCCACATGCCGTGAAGTGGTCAGAATAGCACCACCTTGCCACAAGAAGGTGGATCGTAGCTCAGTAGCACAATGGCAACCTGGATTCACGCCAATGAACCTCCCCGACAACCTCTCAAACTCTGATTTTTCATAAATTCTTGGCCAAATCCCTACCCACCTCTGCATGTGGGGGTTACAGGGCCTGGATGTCGACCCAAGCTCCCTTGGAGGGAGGGAACTGAGTCGAGCTACTCGAAGAGCCAGTAAGGGCCCCGATCGAGCTCTCTTTCTCCCTTCAAACTTGTTTCTGGTGAAAGCAACACAAAGGAAGGAGAGGGAAAAAGAGGAAAGGGAAAGGAAGAGGAAGGAGGGTGCTCGGCCGGTGAGAGCTGCGGCTACACTCTGTCACAGCTCGAGCACTTCGCCGAAAAAGAAGAAAAGACGCAGAGAGGGAGAAAAAAAAGGGAAGAAAGAAGAAAAGGGGAGCCCCCTTCTCTTAAAGGTTTGGTGGCTATTCGCCCACAGTGAAAGTCTGAGGGTACCCACCCCAAAACCAACATATTCTCTTTTCTTTAAAAAAAAAATTAATTGAGGATTAATTAGAGAAAAGTAATACGAGTGTTACATCATACACACTTCAAAAAAAATCTCGTCCCCGAGATTGCCTAAGACAAAAACTCTGGGTAGGACTGTCGCATTTTATCTTCAAGCTCCTAAGTAACATCACCTTCCTGAGCACTCCAATGGACTTTCACCAACTTCATTGTCCGGTTCTGCAACTGCCTAACCTCGTGGTCCAAAATACCTACAAGTCTCACTAGATACATTAAGTTCTCCATTACCTCCACTTCTAAAGGCTGAACTATTGAAGTCAGGTCTGCCAAACACTTCCGCAACATTGAAACATGAAACACATTGTGAATGACACATACACGGGATGAGCCAATCTATAGGCCATTGGGCCCATTCTCTCTATAGCTTCACAAGGACCAACATACCGTGGAGCAAGCTTCCCACGAATCCTGAACCGAAAAAGTCCTCGCATTGGGGAAACTTTCAAAAACACTTGATCTCCAACTGCAAACTCAAAATCTCTACGCCTCCGATCGGCATAACTCTTCTATCGACTCTGTGCCGTCCTCAATCAATCTCTAATCAGTTCCACCTTTTTCGTGGTCTCTCAAACTATGTCTGGCCCGATGATAACAATATCGCCAACCTCTGCCCAACAAACAGGAGACCTGCAAGGCCTACCATTAAAGATGGGCATTTCAGACCGAAAACCCGGACCGAACCGACAATCGGACCGACCGGGTCGGTTCGGATCGGTTTTTTATTTATTATTAAATTTTCGATCTTAAAACTCGGCTCGACTCGATGTTTCTGGTCCGGTCCTCGGTTATTCTCTCAGTTATGAATAAAAACCCTCAAAAACATTAGTAAGGCCCAAATTCTAAGGCCCAAGAAAAACCAATTTCTTCAATCTCAGCTACTCCTCTTCCTCTCCTCCTCGGCTACTCCTCTCAGTTACTCCTCCCTGTGAGTGTGCGACTCCTCGACTCCTCTCCTCCCTGTGCGACTCTTCTCCAACTGGTGATCAACTCAAAGAAATCGCATCAGAAACTCAACCCTTCGTTTTTGGTAAGTGCTAGTTGAGCTCATCAGAAACCCAACCCTTCGTTTTCTTTGTATTATCTCTGTACTAAATCAATCTGAGAAGGTGAGAGGCGAGGGTTTCACCCTTGAGATTTGAGCAGGCGAGGGTTTCTCCTTTGAGCAGGCAAGGGTTTCTCCATCTGAGAAGGAGAAAGGCGAGAGGCTAGGGGTTTTCTCCATCTGAGGCGAGAGGCGAGATGTTCTCCCACCGAAGGTCTGCGAGAGGTTCTCCGGTCGAGGTTGTGTTTTTCAAGCGGTGAGTCCCTGGCGAGTAGAAATCAGTGGGAGCAGATTCAAAGCAGTTGGTGATGTTTCGGTAATAATGTGATTCTTGGCAGGGTTTGTAGGGAGTCACCTTGTTGATCGATTGATCAAGAGAGGAGACAATGTGATTGTTGTTGATAACTTCTTTACTGGGAGGAAGGAAAATGTGATGCACCACTTTGGAAACCCGAGGTTCGAACTCATTCGACATGATGTGGTTGAGCGTTTGTTGCTGGAAGTTGATCAAATCTACCGAGGATGTGGTTGAGCCCGATGCTTTGCTTCCATTTTTTTGCCTGGGTGAATAGAGGAGGAGAGATTAGAGGATTTGGGCTTTGGACTGAAATCGACCCTAGACCGGCCTGAAATTCGGTTAACCGGGACCTCGGTTAACCAGTCCAACTCGGGCCTCAGAATTTCGGGCTTACAAATATCGGTCCGGTTACCCGGACCTGCCCAGCCCTACCTACCATACAACGTTTCAAACGGTGCCAACCCAATACTCACCTGATAACTATTGTTATAAGCAAACTCAGCGAATGCTAGATGATCTTCCCAACTGCCTCTGAAATCCATAACACAAGCTCTCAACATGTCCTCCACAATCTAATTCACCCTCTTTGACTGATCATCGGTCTGGGGATGATACGCCATACTAATATCCAACTTAGTACCCATAGCCTTTTGAAAGCTCTGCCAAAAGTGAGCCATGAACAAGGGGTCTTTATCTGATACAATCGATACTGGGGCTCCATGGAGTCTAACTTTTTCTTTGACAAACAACTCCGCCAACCTCTCAGAAATTTGATGACCACTAACGTGGGAAGAAAATGAGCGGGCTCTTAGTCAAACGGTCCACAATAACTCAGATAGCCTCGTACCCCCTCTTCGACCGAGGAAGTCCATCAATAAAATCCATCGTCACATGTTCCCATTTCCATGTCGGATTCTCCAATGGTTGCAACAAACCTGAAGACATCTGGTGTTTGGCCTTGATCTGCTGACAAGTCAAACACTTCACAAACTGTCCAATATTTCGTCTCATACCAGGCCACCAAAATGATCACCTCAGATCTCTGTACATCTTTGTACTTCAGGATGTATGGTAAACCTCGATCTGTGAGCCTCCTCTAAGATCTCTTTATTCAAATCCACATCTGTAAGGACGCATAACCGACCCCTGAATCTCAAACTGCCCTGCGAATTGACTGTCCAGTCAGTCGGACAACCATCCACACAACCTAGGACCAAATCCTCCAATCTTCGTTGAAGTAACGGATCCGAACTCTGCCGCTCGATCACCCACCTGACCAAGGTTGGCGTGACCGCTAAGTAAGCGACGTAAGCACAAGAAGCATCTAACATTGGATGCACATCACATGACGCCAACCCCTCAAGAACCTTCCATTCTTGAATCATTATGGTAGACACGACGAAAAAATGCCTACTCAAAGCATCCGCTACCACATTTTCCCTACCAGGCTGATACAAGATCTCAAAATCATAACTGCTGAGAAAATCTAACCACCGATGTCTTATATTCAACTCCTTTTGGGAGAACAAATACTTAGGGCTTTTATGGTCCGTATATAACTCAAACTTCTCCCTATACAGATAGTGTCTCCAGATTCTCAAAGCGAATACCACTGCTACTAACTCCAAGTCATGAGTGAGATACCTCCTCTCATGAGTTTTAACTGTCGAGAAGCAAAGGCTACAACCTTCTTGTCTTGCATAAGAACACATCCCAACCCAGTACCACAAACATCTGTGTAAACCACCAACTTGACTTCGAGCACCAGAATAGTTAACACAGGAACCTAAGTCAATCTTTGCTTCAAAGTTTCAAATGCCTCAGTGCACTCCTCCGACCAAACAAAGGGGGTTTTCTTCCAAGTCAACCGAGTCAAAGGTACAAAAATTAGAGAAAATTTCTCTATAAATCTTCAGTAATAACCGGCTAGCCCTAGAAAATTGTGAATTTATGTAACACTAGTTGGCATTTTCCAAGACCTAATTGCTCCCACCTTCTCCGGATCTACTGCTATCCCTTGACTGGATACAACATGCCCTAAGAAATGAACTTCAAACTCCAAGAAATGACGCTGAATTTGGCATACAATTGGAGCTCCCTCATAGTCTGTAAAACAAGGTGGAGATATTCCTTATGTTCCTCCGAATTCCTTGAGTATACCAGAATATCATCGATGAACACTATCACAAACTGATCCAGAAATGGATGAAACACCCGATTCATCAGATCCATAAAGAATGCAGGAGCGTTCGTCAATCCAAAAGGCATCACCGGAAACTCATACAACCCGTATTCGTCCAGAAAGTCGTCAAAGGTATACTCTGATTCCCAACCCTCATCTGGTGATATCTCGTTTGAAGGTCAAGCTGCAAAAACACTGCGGCTCCTCAACCGATCCAACAAATCATCATTCCTCGTTAGGGGATACTTGTTCTTGATAGTCAGTAGTCACTTGGTTCAAATATCTGTAATCAATACACATCCTCAACGATCCATCTTTCTTCGAGACAAAAATTGCAGAAGCACCCCAAGATGAATTACTAGGCCGAATGAATCTTCAAGAATATACACACCTCAAAAATTAAAGTTATTCTCAAGTAATTAATACCCAAAATGTCCCAATCAAATAAAATCACCATACTCACCCCTTCTGTAACATCTCATCCAATTGTACTTTCATCTCCTCCAACTGCTTCGGTGCGAGTCTATAAGAGGACTTAGCAATAGGAGCTGTACGCGGAAGCAAGTCAATCCAAAAATCTACATCTCGACGAGGAGGAAGGTCGGAAATCTCCTGTAAGACATCGGGAAAATCCCTAACTACCGCTACATCACAAATGTCCTGTTTGGGGACCTCTACGGAACAAAGGTAACAAGACATTACAGAGCCGTCATCGGAATCACAAGAGTTAGTAAAAAGCGAAGTGCTAGGAAGATAAAAAGTGACGGCCCGCTTAACACAATCCAAAGACACAAAGTGGCTGGTCATCCAATCCATGCCAACAATGAGATGGAATCCCTCAAATCTCAATACCACAAACTCAAAAGCAAAGGCTCGACCAACCAAAGAAAACTCAAAATCTGGACATAACACATGCCTTCCTAGTAGGGACACAACTCGAAGTGGAGTGGATAAGGGTAAGGTGTCTAGGCATTCCCTATCTATAAGCAGTCTAGAAATGAAAGATCTCGACGCTCCAATGTCAAACAATACTCTCAATCGAGAAAATGGAGTATGCACTACACCTGCAATGGTACATGACATCATTTAACAAAACATTCATCCCATCACATGAGTAAGGCATCACCCCAATCACAACGTTAACATGCTAAAAGTATAAATAATAACAGAGCATAATGACTATACTTGAGTAAACAAAGCTTACCTTCAACTTTCCCTTGATCACGGATGACAGCAAAAATACGAGCGGTTTGCGGTTGGGCATATGCACCTCTAACTCCTTGGGGAATCGGTTGCATCTGAGGAGCAGGATGAACGACCAAAGTCCGACGCTCACTAGCAATGTGGTTTGGCTAGCCACAAGTAAAACAAAAGCGGGGTCGAACCCCGATCTCTCAGCGATGGCAAAGTTGTCAGCTGCTGCATCTCTCTGCCACTAATCTCGCTGACCCTGTCTCCCAACCTGAGGTCTATGCCCTCCACGTAGGGGTGGGCATTTAGGACTGAAAACCCGGACCGAACCGACAACCGGACCGATCGGGCCGGTTCGGATCGGTTTTTATTTATTAAAAAAATTTCGGTTGTAAAAGCCCGGCCCGGCCCGAAGTTTCTGGTCCGGGCCTCGGTTTCTATTTCTGAAGCCCGTCGGGTAACCGGCCCGGCCCAGTTTAAATAGTTAAATTAAAACAATTTAACTTTAAACTATTTAAAGTTAAACAACATATTTTTTGACCCATCGACCGCCCCTACCTCGAATCCGCCTCCCTCTCCTCTCCTGCCTCCCTCTCACAGCGAAGCCGCCCTTCCTCTCACAGCGAAGCCGACTCCATTTCCTCTCCCTCTCACAGTGAAGCATCTACCGCCGCCTTCCTCTCCTCTCCCTCTCATAGCGAAGCATCGACCGACTCCTCTCCTTCTCACATCGAAGCATCGACCGAACGAACGCCGCTTCCCTCTCCTTACCCTCTCACAGCGAAGCATCGACCGAACGAGATCGACCGCCTCCCTCTTCCCTCCCTTCCCCTTCTGATCTCGGATCTGATCTTGATCAGATCTTTGATCTCGGATCTGATCATAATCTGATCTTTGATCTCGGATGTTGATCTGATCTTAATCTGATCTCGATCTCGATCAGATCTTGATCTCGATCTCGATCAGATCTCGATCAGATCTCGATCTCGATCTCGATCTCGATCAGATCTCGATCTCGATCTCGATCTCGATCTGATCTTTGATCTCGATCAGATCAGATCTGATCGTTTGTAAGGTGGAACAAGATCACGATCGTTATACAGGTGAAACAAGATCTTGATCAGATTTGATCGTCTGTAACCGGGTTGAAGATCAAGATTTTTTTTTTTTTTTTTTTTGTAATTTGTTGTATTGTTTTTTTTTTTGTAATTTTTTGATATAATTTTTGTATATGTTGAATGAAATTTTTTTTTTTATATACTGTAGAAGTATTTTTTTCAATTAGGACCGAGACCGGCCCGAAACCGGCCCGTTAATCGGTTAACCGGGACCTCGGTTACCCGATCAACTCGGTCCGGTTTCGGTTCCCATAAACACGGGACCGAATTTTTCAGGCCGGTTTTCGATTTTTAGGTTTTGGGCCGGTTACCCGTACTTGCCCAGCCCTACCTCCACGGAAGTCACCTTGCCTCAAATCTATGCCACCTCTACTTCTAACCTCTAATAGGTCCACCACGATCTGGGTATCTCTGCTGATGCTGCTGTTGTGGCTGTGATGGTAGTCTTCGAGTCTCATAAGGCTCATCTCTCCGTCTTGGCACAGATCTCGAACCACTCCCACTAACTCTATTATCATGGGTGCACTTCCATGCTACACTGGCTTCCTCCTGAAGTAATGCCAATCTATCAATGCATCAAATGTCTCCCTGATAGATGGCGTTACAAACATACACATGCGTGGGTTCAACCCCTTGATGAACCTCTCATTCTTCTTATATTCAGTATCCACAAGGAATGGGGCATAGCGGCGTAACAAATGAAACTCATTCACATACTCTGTCATTGTCTTAGATCCCTGTTCCAGATGTAAAAATCGTTCCACCAACATTGACTTTTGTGACTATGGATGTATTTCTTCACAAACACTTAAATTTTGTTCTGGTCATCACCGAAACATCCCGACTCAATCGGATAGAGTCCCACCAAAATCCAGCATCACCATCAAATTGATGTTCTGCGACCCCTTTTTTTCCACCTTTGTTAACTGCATCTTGGAGAATATAGTCTCCACCTTACGGATCCAACGATCTGCCTCCATAAATTCTCGAGATCCGTCAAGCCTCTCACACCTAGATCAATAAAAGACTTATTCCGCCTAGCAAAAGGGTCCTGGCCATGGAGGCCTCTACTCAATGTCTGAACCAACCTGCCATAGCGGCCTCATCCAACTAAAAGACACGCGGTCTCTCCTTGCAAGAATGAGGAGGGTCAACTGCCACCTGCAGTCGACCTCTACGCACCATGACCTTCAAGAGCAAAGGAAAACTCGAATCAGTAACAGAACTAAACAACCCATTAACAACACTAACTTCACTACCCGACCACGTCCGAAGGCAAGCTAAGCATTGCTGCTTAGTATAACCATGGCAATGATACCAAATTGTCACGCCCCGATCCCTAGACACCTAAATGCCTCGAAAACTGAGTCGCAGCTTCAAAGCCCTAAATTTTTTTTATTTACTCTTAGCCTCCTACTTACACTACTTGCCAATGGTTACCCTTGCTAGCACATGATAAAATAAAATAAAACCATCAATTACATAAGGCGACACTAACACCCAAGTGTTTCCATGTCCATTCAAAAACACCTAAGTCACATCGACTTACAAAACTCAAAATACCCAAGATCTAAGAACGAGCCCTACCTCTCAGCTGCACAACCCCGCAGACAACCACTCGCTCACTTCGCGTCTTCTGCGACACCACCTCCAACAACACCACCTGCACCCGATTATGGGTATACTCATTTTCCGCAAACAAGCAAACGGGTCAGCACTAGTTGGAATGAGTAGAACCAATACATCTATTTTAATTAAAATGCATATAATATCATAATTAAAATGCGTACAATCAATGAAGACAGATCAACAACACTCAATCATGATGTAACTATGCACATGAGTTCAAAACCACATATTTTCCCACAATCACATCCTCCATGTCAGGAGTGGTAACTATACACACGTCGATACAACTCTTGACATGTAAATTCCCAAGCGGGGTGTCGCTTCTGGGACATACATATCGCCACGGAAGATCGATCGTGCGACCCCATCACAAAGTATAGCGCGCGTCGTGGAACTATTAACCTGAGAAAAAAAAAACCCGTTCTCTAGGCCATGGATTCTACTTCCTTTCGCATAGTACCTAGTATTGAACGGGTGATATGCACCAAACACATTATGCATATCCACCCTGACATGCACCAACTCCGTATGCATGTCCTCTTGATGTGCACCAGAGACAATATGCACATATCCCTGATATGCCCCTGCCACATTAGGCATATCCACTTGATATGCACCAAACAAAGTATGCATATCTATCTGGCTAGAGTTGTGGGAAAATATGGTTTTTAAATGATGCAAGTCAATTACGGAATTCATAACTAAAATAGCCATATGACTCATTCGCTACATGCCATTGATACTTGCTATCATTGCACAGTTTAAAGTAGAAATCATAATCCTGGCTAGTTTTTTACACATCCATGCAGTATATGAAATGTCACTAGCTAACATGGTAGATTTTCCTACTAAATAACATCACAATATATTGTTTCCGAAATATTACGCTATGCATAGCCACTCAAACCGGCATCCATATCACAAGCTAACCAGCAAAATATTATGAATATCATTCAAGCAAGCATCCAAATTTTAATCTTCATAATAACTGACAAACCATCGAATCAGAGAAATTTCTCTTTTTTTTTAACTTTGAAAACGCGAGAACATTTTATTTTTGAAAAAAAATGAAATGTAAGAAGAGGTTGCACTCACTAGAGTGGAAATGGATTTCTCGAACCCAAATATTACCAGCCTAAGCTCCAAATTCGTGGATCAACGAATTAACGACTCAAGAAGCTTCTCAAAACTGCAAAAAGAGTCTCGATAGTGAGAAACCTGCTTGGCAACAACAAAAAGGTATGGGACAGCTCGACAAAGGTCTGGAAAACTGCTTATCGAAGACGCAAGGGCGTCGGAGACTCCGAAAAAGCCACAACTCGACAAATGGACTCCGAAAATCACACTACACAAGGCCACAGGCGGTGAATTGGTCGGAATAGCACCACTTTGCCATGGGAAGGTGGATCGTAGCTCAGTAGCACGATGGCAACCTGATTCACGCCAATGAACCTCCCCTACAACCTCGCAAACTCTAATTTTTCTAAAATTCTTGGCCAAACCCCCTACTCACCTCTGCATGTGGGGGTTACAGGGCCCGGATGTCGGCCCAAGCTCCATCGGATGTCGGCCCAAGCTCCACCGGAGGGAGGGAACTGAGCCGAGTTGCTCGGAGAGCCGGCGAGGGTCCTGATCTCTCTCTCTCTCCCTTTGAACTTGTTTCTGGCGAAAACAACACAAAGAAAGGAGAGGGGAGAGAGAGGAAGGGGAAATGAAGGGGAAGGAGGGTGCTCGGCCGGTGAGAGTTGCGGCTACGCTCGATCACAGCCCGAGCACTTTGCTGAAGAAGAAGAAGAAAAAATGCTGGGAGGGAGAAAAAAAAAGGAAGAAAAGAAAAGAAAGAAGAAAACGAGAGCCCCTTCTCTTAAAGGTTGGGTGGCTATTCGCCCCAGTGAATTTCTGAGGGCGCCCCACCCCCAAACCAACATATTCTCTTTTTTTTTAAACAAAATTAATTGAGGATTAATTAGAGAAAAATAATACGGGTGTTACAGTGGGCTTGTGCTAGGTGTCCAAGTCTAGTGATTAGTTGGTCAATCATCTTCTCGTTGATTGCTGGTTGTTGTCTGTACTATTTTCCAGAGGCACTTGATGTTAGGATTGCAGCGCAACCTCTTGTTGATTTAGTTCTTAAAATTTTAGCCTTTTCTTCCAATGCAAATGATTTAGGAGAGCTGTTGTGCTGGCTATATAGGTTGGACAATATAACGGTCAACTTACCTTCTATGGGGTAGAGCTCAAATTCTCAGTTATAACGAGTGTTTATTGAATTAAATTGTTCCAGAAATGTAAAATTTTTGTCTTTCTAAATATTTATGTGCAACTGCAACTTTTATGTGGTGAATTAAACTTACTGTTTTGGTTAATTTCTTGGTGTTTTTCTATTACCTGTTGTGTTAAGATGCTTTTATCTCTCCCTTTCCTGTGGAACGATCATTGTTGAAACCTGCAAAAAAAAAAAAAATCTCTCCCTTTCTGTTCTTAGCTGTTATATCTTTGAACAAAACTTTCTTATCTATAAGGAGAATATATTTTAAGAGTAGGCTATTATTTATCACAGCAAATTCTGATAATTAACGCAATGCTTGTAGATTTCAGTTTCTGATGATTAATATTTAAATAAACGGTAAAATGATCTTGATTGTGACGCTTCTTTTTATTTTGCCACCTTGGTGGCTAAACTTGTATGAGTAGGTTGCTTGTTCACTATGTAGTGAGACAATGGAGCGCGAACTTTTAGCTCTTCATAAAGGTGAAAATTGCCCCCAAAGGATTGTTACATGTGAATACTGTGAGTTTCCGTTGCCTGCAGTTGATCTTTTCAAGCATCAGGTAGCAATGCTGACTAATAATTTAATCTTTCTTGATTAGTGTCTAGAGTATTTCTAGTCTTTGTTAATTTTGTTGCAATCTATGTTCCATTTTTCAGGAGGTATGTGGGAACCGGACAGAATATTGTCATTTATGTAGCAGATATATCAGGCTACACGAAAGAATTGACCATGAAAGCATGGTTCACAGTAGATCAGATAGTACTGCAGAGACATCTAGGTAAAAATAAACAATCATACTCATCATTTTAACACTTGAAATTGCTCCTGGTTCTAATTTCCAAAATTTCTATTGTACCTTTGTTTTGTCTTTCTAGTTATATGAAATAACTCATTTTGAATCTGGAAGCTGAGAGGTTCTTCAATGGCTTGTATTTAATGCTTCATGTTGCATTTATGTGCGTGGATGATAGAAATAATTTGGAAAATTATTGACCACCAATAAATCTCGTTAGATCTTCTAATTCAAATATCTTAACAAAAGAAAATTAAACTTCTCTTCTATGAACCTAATTATGTGGAACACATTGTTGAGAGGTCTAGAAGAAAATAAAATCTCAACTTGTAAGAGAAGGAAACTGCTTATAAGACATTCCCTTGCATACACTTTCAACTAGGACTCCTAATAAACCCACTAATACTTTTATTAAGAGTTAAAAAGGGCTTACACTCCTGGGCCTAGTAATTCAAGGAATACCAATATTTATCAAGACTCTCGGTGTTGAGATGAACTCGACCTCAAGTTCATTGAGGAAGAGGAAGTCGCACCTATAACAACACCAGTACCATCAGCAAGGTTCGGCTCAACAATTTTTCAACATCAATTTCTGGTAAATAAGGCTCTTGTTCATTCTTATGATTAGCTAAGGCATGGACAATCACAAAATATGTGCCAAAGCTTACAACAAAAAGCACTTCAGATTTAAATCTGGAGTATGCTTGTAGAAGGAACAAAGGGTGGAGCAACATAAGAGTAGCCTGAAGAGAGACAGAGGGCGTGATCTTCGGTGTAAGTTCATATTTTTTGGAGATTTTGTAGGCTTCATTGATGTTGCAACATAAATTATTCCCGATGTTTTGACCATAGTTAAACTTTTCCATTCACTAGTCGAATATTGATCTGATTTGCCAAATCTTGCACATCGAGTCGACTCTTGTGTTTGAATTGAAAAAGGTGTTAGTCTTAGGGATTCCATTCGTGTACATAAACACGATTCACGATTAATGATAGCATTAGAAAATAACCGGGTGCGCCTGTTTTGTTTTTTGGGGCTCTTCAATAAAAAAAGTTGATTTCAACTAAACGTTTTTAGGGAATCCACACACCTTTTAAACCTTTTTTCTACTCTAATAAATACTTTATTGTGTTTTTTTATCCTTGATACTCTTCGTTGTTCATACTTGCCCGAGGGTTTCCCTTGAGTCATCGAAATCACTCGTAGCTCCTTGCATCACCTGAAATGGTTGTTATTATCTCAACACCTCTGTTGTAACCGCCCCTATGTGGGAGGCCGTCATTGCCTCCTAATGTTTACGATTATCTGTTTTAGAAATAGATCTCACATTATCCTCTCTTATAGAAAGAGAAACATTTCTGAGCGACTAGAGAAGCATTGCCGCCCAGTCGCACCATGACCTCTAGTTATGCACAGCTGATTTGACACATTATCAGCCTTGATAACCATCTTGAGATACACCCTGTTTGAGTTGGATCTCTCCTCCACATTGTCATCTCACCTCTGATCCACCAGAAGGCCCAACTCGAAACTCAGTCAAGATTACCTCCCAAGCATCATTCAGATTCAAACCTTCTCACCATGGTACCTGACCATGTTCTAGCAAAGCCTTTGCGCAATATAATTGTCGCTGCTTTCTGTCCTCTTTGATAACGTCTTCCCAAACCAATTTTTGGATCTGAAACAACTCCATTGGCAAGACCATCGAGCTCGAAGGAGAGTTTTGGTTGAATCAGTTCGAGGATGTTCTCAGGACATTCTTCCCATCCAACCTCTCTGCTTATCTTAGGCATGCTCCCCAAAGAGCCCAAGTGTCCCAATCTCCTTGACGGCATGTGCCTTGCACTAACAAAACACTTTAGCTCTCCTCCTCCTCGCCACCCAAGAGATTAAGATACCACAACCACCACCACCTATCTGGATCCAGAAAGTGTTTTGCTCGCCACCCTTTGCACTCTCTAAAGGAGATCACATCGAAGAAGTAAAATCTCTCAGAAATTACAATAACAAGGCCTTTATGGAGTGGGTGCTAAACTCAACCATTATTTCTCATTTCTGAAGTTAAAGAAGCTTTGAGTTTGTGAGTTTGGCCCACTAGTCTCACCGCTCATGTTGCCAAGATTATGTTTAAAGTGCAGGCCATGAATGTAAAGGCACATGGTAACGCTAGTTTCCCTGTCCAATCAGCAAAAATGCATGGTGGACAGTTGATAAATGGTCCTCTGGTTGCGAATGAACTGAACGATGCTAGATTGAAATCTAAGAAGCCAGGTTTGATAAGCAAGTTAGATTTTTCCAATGCTTTTGGCACCATCAATTGAAGTTTCCTAGATTAGATTCAGCGGAATGAATTTAGAATGGGTTTTTGCTGGAAATGGAGGAAGTGGGTAATGACACTCAAGATAGCAAACTTCTCTGTCAAGTTTAATGGTTGTTCGGATGGTTTTTCCTAGGCGTCTAGTGGTGTTTGCCAAGGTGAATCTTTACTTATCTCCTCTCATTTTATCTTTAGTGGAGGAGGCGTTCACTTAAATGGTTCTTAGAACTGATCATTATAACTTGTCAAAGGAATCAAAATGGCAGAAAATGGGAACCCGGGCCCGATCATAGATGAAACCATCCTATTTTCGGAACCATGTATTGACCAGATAGAATTTATCCAATCTGTCCTTTATGGTTCAAAGTTGTTTCGAGCATTGTTTTAAAGGGCGGTCGATGCGTATGCGTCAATGCACACATATGCACACGCATTGATATGTGTATATAATGCATACAAGTTGTTTCAGTGATGCGTACGCCTTGATGCATACACATTGACTCATTGGAAGGCGTACGAGTTATTTAATTGGTTTATTTTAGGTCTCAATGATATGTGCGAAGATAGAGTTTATTTATAATAATCGATATACAAGAGTTGGTAAATATAATAGTGGAATGTTACAACTATTAGTCTATTACAATACATTATAGTGGAAGATAACATAGTCTCGGTACTGAAAAACGCTTTTTAAAACATTAGTTTTGGGTCTTGGGATTAACTTTAACTTAACCACTTCGTTTTCGGTGGTTGAAGTGGACAACTTGGTTGTTTTTTGTTGACCTTCAATGGAAGCTAGGATATCTTCCAAGTCTTTCAGTTTGAACTGAAAATACACACAAAAGGCAAGAAGAGTAACTCTCATCAAAATCACTCTAGCCAACATTTCAATTGTCATGATGTTTATATCCTCTTTATTGGTCAATGGTCACATTCATTGGGAGAGAAAAATCTGCAGAAATTTGTTAGTAGGTGACGGTGATGGATTACTAACAAGGGTTTTGACCTTGTTAAATGGGCTGAAGTTCACGAGCCAAAGTCGATGTGTGGTCTGGGAATTGAGAGGCTAAAAAAGTTTCAATCAAGCTTTATTAGCCTAATGGTTGTGGACATTTGGAAAGGAAGAAAGCTCTTTGGAGATCAATCATTCAAGAGCAAACCTAGGCTGTTAACCAGCTGTTGGAAAAATTTTAGATAGATTAGTGAGAATGAAATTAACACTTGGTAGTAATAAAACTGATATTAACAGAGACTAAATAACAATAAAATAAATTGCATAAGCTGAAATAATAAAGAAAGAAATTGGCGATCGAGGCACGTGCTTGACACATTTTTCTTATGACAGATTTTGCCCATGCTTTCGTGCTTACAGTTTCGATAGGGAGACTATCTCCCGAGATACATCATGTCACAGATGCAGCAGTACACATCTATGTGCTTGGCAAACCATACCATGTGCTTGTACTCTCACGAATAAATCTTTCAACCTCCATGGTAAAATCTCTAATTTTTATTATTTAAATAATGAAAAAAGGGCTTACATAGAGTTTATGGTGTCTCATTCCAAGGTGACTCACCATAATCAAATGGTGCCCCCCACCCCCACCCCCACCCCCCCACAATACAAGTTTCTCTCGATAGACAACTATTGTGCTTGGGAACCAAAAGGCACCTTTAGGATAATAACACGCTAGAACAAATCAAACACATAAACTCAATAACTTTTACTCACACAGAGTTCTAAGCAAGAAATCAAACACCAACACCCCACGCCCTGACTACCCCTTCTGGTGTTGTGTTTAGTGAAGAGTAATTACGAACCTAAAACCTTATTTGAGCAATCAATCTCTCACTGAATGGGGGGGGGGGGGGGGGGGGGGGCGGTGGGAGTGGAAATAGCAGATTTCTGTCAAACATTTGGTCTGGTAAGAGCTCTGTTTAAAAACTCAAGAGTGTGGTAAGTGCCCTTGAGAAGACGGATCGGAGCTGGAGAGCTTCCAAATTGATAAAGATGATAGAGTTGTTACGGCTCATGGTCCTCCAAGATTATTGAGATGAATGAAGATAGGTTGATGCATCTGGACTCCTCCCACTCCTAGTGCGGAGTGCATCCTCCAATGGGTTTCTCAGTCAAGGAGCGCTTCCTTCTCTATAAAGGGTGGTGGCTTTGGGAGAGGGTCATGCTTGCCGTGATCTGGATTACTGGAATACTTGTATTTTCAAAGGTAAGAATAGGGATGTGGAGTCTATCTGTGAGACATCAAAACATTGTGGCAATATTTTGGATATCTTTGCTGCTATTAGCAATATTTGGGGCATCTTGTCTGGGATCGGCAATATTTGCAATATCTATAAATTTCTCTTTCATTTTGCTTTGTATGAGTGGTGATATGTGAACAGTATCCAATTGTAAACCTTTTTCATGTTTCAACTAATAATTGATTTTAAATAGAGAAATCCATTTTTTTGTAACTATTTGTTTTAGAAAAAAAGAAAGAAAAAGAACCCTGCTTATACTTGTGCTTAATAAAAAATAGTTTACAGTGGCTGTGATTTAATTTTTGAAAGCTGGCTTTTCATTCCATTTATTTGAGCAAACTGATAATGAGCATTACTATACAAAATTAACCATCAAAATATAAATTCCAAGGTGCAATGGTTTAGTACAAATGTTCACATTCGGTGAAATAAGACGACAATTTAGACTGAATCCTGTCTTTGTCAGCAGGGGAAGGGATTCTGCTGTACCTGACAGAAGAGAAGAGGGTGCTCCTGACAGAAGGCGACCACCTGGTTTATTGCAGAAGCGTTTATTATTCACAATTGCGATCACAGGAATCGCTATACTGCTGGGTTCAATCTTTCTGCAGAGAAAAGTTGATGCTAAGGACCTGCAGTGATGGTTCATTGAATGCGTTATCTCTGCATTCTTTTCCGGGATGTACTTAATTTACAGAATTTGATCTTGATTAGAAATTGTACTTGAATGATATTTTCTTTATCTCATCAAAGATTGTGAGATAAAAGCAGATAATGTGTACGAACAAGTTCTGTCTTATTGCAAGTTATTATCGCTCACAGTTTCTTTGTTATTACATTTGTTACAGGCTTTAAGGAGGGGTTACTGCTAACTACGGAGTTTTATTTGGAGATCACCAGGCTGGTCTGCTGGTCAAGTCTTTGTAAATTAGCAGATTAAAACAAAAACTATATTCTGAATATAAAGCCATTGTACCAAATTGTTTCTGCTGATTTGCAACCATAATTAAAAAGTTAAAAGTTCACTCTTGAAACTTGTCAACAACAAATTAAAAAAGGCGGTGTCATTAGCAGTGTACAGTAACAAATTTCGTAGTTTATTCTTTAAGGGGGCCAATTTTAATTTTGCAAAAAACAAAAGTTACAAGTAATACTTAGAAGTAAAAATGTTCAATTATTAAATCATGTAAAAAATAAATTAAATTAAATGAAAGAAGATGAATGTGAAGAAGCACCAAAGTTTAATAGAGTGAGTGAGAGTAAAAATGCTAAAAGAAATCGATACCAGATGGTTAGCAGTACAATTTCCTATATCATATCAATACTGTTAACGTCTCGGCCGCCCATTGGTAAAGATGTATACTAACTCTGTCAAGTTTTCATATTGTTCGCATAACCCATGTCCTCCACTGCCCTACCAAACTTAATTCTTCCAAGTCTTTCCACAATCACTTTTATCTCTCTTTCCCGCTAGTTGCACGGGTCTACCAATACTAAAGTCTCCCAAATTTGTTGTGTCCATCCTAGGGAGACATTGCAATTTTTTTCAGCTTCCATCTTGTCAAAAGCCATGTCAATCATTCTAAGTACATAAATTCTAAATGGCGAGGAAAGGGGCGAGGGGGAGGGTGTGACCGTTTGCCCTCCTCGAGATGCGTGCCTACACCCTCGAGATGCGCAGCAATGTGAATCTCGAGGGGGGAGTGAGTGGTAAAAACCCTCCCCCTCGCTGGTTTCCTCGCCCCTTTCCTCGACAATAATAAAGGCTCTTCTAAGTAATTTAGAAACCTCAAGTCTTCAATGTCCCATTTCTTTGTTTTCCTTGTGTTCTTTCTTCTTCCAGTTGTCAACTCAGTTAACTTCAATTTTCGTCGCTTTGCATTGATGCGGGTGTTGTTGCTACTCTAAAGGTGTGTTTGATTGCAAAGAATCTTATGTCATGAAAATTCATAAGGGAACCCTTATATTTTAGTCTAATTTGAGGTATCACTCTACATCCATCATTTGATTTTGTGATCAATGGTGGAAAGAAAAGTCCCATGAACATGAGAATCCCATTCTCATGTTCATGGGACTTTTCTTTCCACCATTGATCACAAAATCAAATGATGGATGTAGAGTTATACATCAATTTAGGGGGGTGTATTGTATATGGATTCTTATGGAATTGATAAATAATTTGAAAAGTCCACGGACTCTTTAAATTGTCCACAGACTCTTTAAATTGTCCACGGACTTCTGCTGATTTCTTAAATCCATAGACTTTTGCTACAGACTTTCTAGAGATTTATGAAAATCCACGGACTTTGTATGAATGACTTTTACAGATTTCTAATTATTTGCAAGATAAAAAAGAAGTTGGTAAATAGTGATGAAACAAAAAAAGTCCATAAAATAGAGATACATGTGCTAAAAAAAACTAGAAAAAGAAAAGGTCGTTAATTAACATCTTTAAAATAAGAAGTAAACGTCCATAAAATTGTATTATGATCATTCTTCTCCTTCATGATCATGGTCACTTTCTTCATTATCATTGTTAGCAACGTTGACGTTTGCTTGAGCTGCTGCCCACATTTGATTAGCAATACTCATTCTCCATTGATTAGCATTTTCTCTTTGCTGCTCTTGATTTTGAATATCATCCCATTCAAAATTATCTTCATCATTCTCTACCGGATCATTTTTTGGTTCAGGAGGAAATTCATCTGGTCATGATCCAAACACATGGAAGTCAAAACCATAGTTACATAAATCTAGTCATACGCAACCAACTATAGCAAAATATCATATATATAGCATATATAATCCAATTAACCATTAAAAACATACCTGAGAAGATAACCGGCGTCAAAAACATATACGCAAGGGATTGTAAGCCATAATATCCAACCAAATATACTAATAGACCCAATGCTAGCTTGTGTTCAAAGGTGTTCATGTTGTCATGTAGAGTTCTGATCTTTTTATTTCAAGTGACTTGGAAGTTAATAAAATTGCATAAATTCTTGCTTCAGGATTTAGCTAACAGATAATGCTTAATGGGTGTTCAACAGACTAAAGTTATTCCACTTCTCTGTTTGGTTTTTATTATATTCACTGGTAAAGTATTTGAAGACTTCACTGTGCCTGACAATGACGACTTTAGCAACCTAAGCTACCGTTGGCCTAATTTGATGAGATGTTTTGAGCTTCAAAACATTATTTTTCATTACAGAGGTATAATTATTTTATGAATGAGCTAGAATTTTTGGTAACTTCATACCTTATCCTATGTAGATTTTATAAATCCATAGTTTATGTTATAAGCCATGAGTATCGTCAATTAAACAAAGAGATTGTTGCTTGTTTAATGTATTCAGCATCGTATAAGGAAAAGTGAAGTACTCAATAGTTTTCGATTTCCAGGGATCTAAAGGGGCTATCATATATAACACAACGATTTATAAACCCTAATTAATCCAAACCCTAACCCAAAATCATCAACGATACAACTATGAACACTTTTATGCAAAGATAGAAAAAGAATCGAGAAAACAAGAGGATGGGAACCAACCTCTTCGCGGCTGGCACAAGGAAGAACTTTGAGAGACTTTTTTTCACGTTGAAATCTTTGATATGGAGGCTGGCAAGCTATTGAACTTTGTTATTTATACCTAACACTACAAAGTCCATGAGAATCCATGATTTTCCAAATCCATAAATATGAATGATATTTTGAATACCCTAAAACTTTTGTGGACTTTCTGAAATCCATATTGAATACCCCTAGACTTTGTGGATTTCAGAAAGACTTTTTAAAATCCTGATTGAATACCCCTAGACTTTTGTAGACTTTTTAAAATCCAAATTGAATACACTTGGATTTTCAGAATCCATGGAATTTATTAAATTGCCCACAAAATCCAGATACAATACACCCCTAGCCTAAAATGTAAGGGTCCCCTCATGGATTTCATGACATAGGATTACATGAAACCAAACACACCCTAAAGCTATTGACTATTGAGCTAAATGATCCGGATCGTTTAAGTCGGGTTGGTCGAGCTACGGAAAAAGGGTACAACTTTGGCATATGGCCCGTGGAGTATTATCTGATCGCGGCTCATTTTACCTTCATCCTCGGCAATCAAGATAAAGTTGCATATGGAGATGTGCTTGCTTTTTATTTTTTTTCTTGCCCAGTAGGATATCAAATCCCACCAAACTTTGCAGGATGAGATCTAGGCCTATTGAACTCGAATATTGCTGATGAAACTATGTCTCCGAGCAACATTGTCTTTGTTGAGTTCGACTCTTATCCTAACGAAGAATGGGATCCTCCTGTACAACATGTAGGGAACAACAACAATTCATTGGCTTCAATGAGATGGGTTAGCTGGAATGCAACTTTGCATAGTGGGAATACAACAAATGTTTGGATTAAATATAATGCTACGAGAAAGAATCTGAGTGTGTACTGGACTTACGATCTCAATCCATAATTTTGGGGGAGCAACAAGTCTCTTATTTCCTACATCATCGACTTGAGACAAGTTCTACCTGAGTGGGTCATGGTTGGCTTCTCAGCAGCTACCTGTACGAGTCCTGAACAACATACTCTTCAATCTTGGGTGTTCAACTCAACTCTTGATATAAATGTCACTGTTGTAAGTAAGGCGAGCAGAATTCGAGTATTGTTAGGCTTGCTAATTTCGGTTGCTATTTTGATAATTGGTACTTGTATTGCAATAGTTGTCATGTGGAAAAAAACTTGAGTAGCCGAAAAACAATCCCCAGGTCAGATTACAACTGAGGATTTCGAAAGAAAAGTTGGACCAAAGAAGTTTACTTTAAGAGAACTAGTTAGAGCAACCAACAATTTCTCAGATGAAAGGGAATTAGGTGGAGGAGGATTCAGAGTTTTTTTTTTTTTTTTTAGAGGTTACTTGACCGACCTATACCTGGTGGTTGCAGTCAAGAAAATCTCTAGAACCTCCAAACAACGGAAAAAAGAGTATGTGACAGAGGTGAAAACTATTAGTCAGTTGAGGCACAAGAATCTGGTGCAACTCATTGGTTGGTGTAACGACCAAAGTGAATTCCTACTTGTTTATGAATACATGCCTAATGGGAGCCTTGATTCTCATCCCTTTGGCAAAAGGGCTCCTCTCGCTTGGGCTTTAAGGTACAATATAGTTCTTGGTTTGGCTTCTGGTTTGATCTACCTACATGAATAATGGGAACAATGTGTCATCCATCGAGATATTAAATCAAGCAATGTGATGTTGGACTCAAATTTTAATGTGAAGCTTGGCGAGTTTGGGCTCGCTTGGCTTATGGAGCACGAGCTAGGTCCGCAGACCACTGGCTTAAGGTTATTACATCAACACAGAAAAGGCTAGTAAAGAGTCACAGGTGTTTAGCTTTGAAGTGGTGGTATTGGAGATTGCTTGTGGGAGAACATCAACTGATCCCATGAGTGAAGAGTGTCGATGGGGTTTGGTGGAATGCGTATATAACTTCTAAGGAAATGGAAAGCTACTGTGAGTTGGGTCCGTTCTCTCGAGAGCTAGGTATTGTTCCCTTTATAGATGTTTTTTCTAGGTTTCTTTGTTTGGGTTGTTTCCTTTCGCTACAAGTCTTCCTAACTCAAATTAATTTGCACCTTTTAGCTTTTATTTTGGAATTCTGCTATTGCAACCTACAAAACCACAAAAATCATAAATTACTAAAAAATAACACATACTATCTAAGAAAGTATAGAGAAATACAACAATAAAATCACTTGATTATA
Organism: Berberis vulgaris; assembly: GCA_963556465.1. Lineage (NCBI taxonomy): Eukaryota > Viridiplantae > Streptophyta > Magnoliopsida > Ranunculales > Berberidaceae > Berberis > Berberis vulgaris. The sequence goes on along the minus strand of OY747129.1, from coordinate 30,493,649 downwards.
CACTTATCAATATTCCCTCACTTAGTTTTTACTAGTCCTCGAGAAAATAAAATAAACAAATGTAAAAAACTCAATGACTTAACCTAAACTTTCCAACATTTGTCTCAGAGATTTTCAACGGATCATGACATAGTAAGACTATTTTATAAACACAAGATTAAATCCACATCATTCCAAAACTAATACACATTCATAGCAATGATACGAAAATCCACAATTAAACCAATCCATGCAACAGTGAAACTAAGACACATGTCGAAAAGAATTAACACAAAAATCTCACTGGTTACACTTTTTTTTCCCACTAATTGTTTGATAAAATTACTCTTCCTATTCTAGTTATACGTGAGAGGATTGATGTAAAAGGGAAACAAATAACTCACATATGATATAACAAGAAATAAAGACATTTTCTGACATGTTTATTTTTTTATTTTTTTTCAGATATATGATCTCATGGAATGAACACTACTACTTAAATATAAGAACTAGTGATGCCATATGATCATACTTCATTCGAATCTCCACATAGTGACATTGCACAACACACACAATCATAAGGTCTTAATTCAGGTTATAATGGAACCAAGGGGTCAAGGGAAGAAAAAGAACAGATAAGAAAATTACAAAAGGTTAAGGAAATGGTGAAAACACGCAATGAAATTAGAAACATTAACAAGAAATCACATGGTTTAAGAATACAATGTAAATGCAACACCGATACATCAGTCATGCATGAAATGGAAGAGTTGACCTACTGATACTGAAGAGTTCCCAACCATTATTTTATATCTACTGAAAATGAAAAGAACTGGAATATCTGTATAGTACTAAAATACTGAATGAGTATAGACAAGGGTTTGTATTTTTTTTGTAACTTTGTACTAATATATATATAACATTTCTTCTTTGGTAACTCTTTAACTCTGGAACTGTCTACCTTACGGCCTTTCCCCACACATGCTTTTTAATACGCCTTGAACAACAATAATGTATACAAATCAAATTATGCTTCACTCGTCTGAATAGGTTAGGTATAGACGTATGCTTATTTGGTAATGGTGAAAACTAGGTGCCTTTATCATGTCAAACATGTCGTTCAATTCAATATAATGCTTTGAGTAAAATTAATACAATTTCCAGTGTTTAGTTCTAAATTATGAAAGCAATCCAAGTAGCAACCAAAGCAAACAAAAATGAGATCATGCAACGAATTATTATGGACAAGAAAACGAAAGATGAACTAACTAAAAACTCAGAATAAAGGAACAATAGGCTCAAATTCACACAAGGTTATGTTGAGTTAAATGCCATTAAGCATGCTAGAGTATCAATTACTAAGTTGATTACATGTGAATTCTCATAAGATAACTATGAATAAACATTAACCAAAGAATAATGTCAGACTCGAATTATGCTTATAAATCTCCTTAAAGTCGTGTTATTAAAAACCAAATATCATCATTGTGTTGGGAAATATACTAAGACACAAAAAACAATGAAAAAAATGACAAATTGTATCTCATCATTTTCAACAAGCACCAAAATCAACTGCAAAACAAAAACAATGTTGTTTCCCCAACACTTAAACCTAACATTGTCCTCAATGTTGACAGATTAGAGCACATGCAATGAAATATTTAAAAGAGGAAGAACAAACAAGAAACCAAAAAAAATACGAAAATGAAATATTGGGATAAAGAAAGTAAATCTGATAGGTTGCCTCCTAAGAAGTGTTTGTTTTAATGTCGTGTAACCTAACGGTATCTCCAATTAATCCTCAGAATTAGCTGGAACATGGAGTGATGCATCCTCCATGTCATGCTAAAAAAATGACTCATAATAAAGCTTAAGTCGATGCATATTCACCTTGAACTCCTTACCAGTTGTGAAACTTTTAAACTATATAACACCATGGATAAAAACATCAACCCATCTAGAACGTAACTTACTAGGTCGAAGACATGATTGGAAAAACAAAACTTTCTATCCAGCAACAAAAGTCTTTCAAAGGATCATCTGATCATGAAAAGCTTTTGTGTTCTCCTTGTAAATGCATTTATTCTCATATTCTTCATTATGAGTCTCTTCGAGCTCATTCAGCTGCAATTTCTTACGCTTCTTTGTGTCATACGAAACTCCATTGCTCTCATATCTGATGACAATAGTGATGGTGGTTCAAGTTGATCCTCGTTCCTGATGTCTAAGAATCGCTGGGCTAAAGTGTCAATCACGTCAATTGAGAAAAAATGATTATTAATAAGATACCTCATGGCTTCAAAAACGTTGAAACTATTCTCATCACCATCAAACTCCATGGTTATATTTCTTGCATACACATCAATCTTTGTCCCTGCCGTTTTCATAAAGGGACGACCTAAAATTAGAGGCAAAGGTGCTGAAAATGCTGAATCATCCAACTCGAGAACATAGAAATCCGCCGAAAAGATCAAATGGTTAACCTGCACAAAAATGTCGTCCAACAAACCTCGAGGATATGCATTTGAATGGTAAAGCTAATTGAATAATAACACCATCACTTTTAAGCTCATCGAGATTCATAGAGTGATAAACAAAATATGACATAACGTTAATAGAAGAACCTAAATCTAACATATGTTCAGTTTTGGTATTACCGATTACACAAGGGATAATGAAACTACCATGATCCTTACACTTAGGTGGTAATTTTATCTAAAGAACTGCAGAAACATTCTCACTCACCCTTATCTTGAAGTCGTCTTTTTGTGGTGCAAAGCGCCTTAAATTTTTTTGCATACTTCGGTACTTGTTTAATAACATCAAGAAGTAGAATGTTAACCTGGACTTTTGGGAAGGTTTCAAAGATTTCCTTTTTCTGTTCATCTTTCTTAGACTTGGAAAACTTGCATGGGAAAGGCTGAAAAGACAAAGAAGGATCAACATGAACCACATTTGAAATACTCACCTTCTTACCTTGTCGTTTTTGTGACTCAACGGTGGGGAATGACTGCTCAAATTCGGCTTTGGTTGGCTCTGTTTGGTTGATGTTGTTGCTGGATCCCTCTCTTATAACTTGGCCATTGTATTTCCTTCCATGTTTCGACTCCGTTTGGGGGCAGTCTACACACTTTCAATTTGACTACCACTCCTCAGTATAATGGCTTTTGCAGTTTCAAACCTTCATTTCGGATTTTGAATTGTAGATTTAGGAGGTTAGACAGCTCATGAATTTTCCCCATAAATTCAGCTATTTGTCCCATCTATAGTTTCAAAACTACTATGTCCTTTGCTTGGTTTTACCGACCCTGGTGCAAAAACGAATTGGAAAGAATTAATTGTGGAAGAATATTCTCATAATTAGGGGACATATCTTAACCTTGTTGAGGTGGTTCTTGCAGCCTCTGGAAGAAACCTCGGGGTGGCCCATTAAAGGCTTGTTGCTGAGGTTGTTCTGAATTTTTCCATCCAAAGATGGGATGATTTTTCCAACTTTCATTATAAGTGTTAGAAAAGGATTATTCCTTTAGTGATTATGTCCCTGAAAACCCATAACATTGACACTCTCCCAAACGCCATTCTCAATCAGCTAAGGACATTGATCAGATGCATGTCCAGACATAGTGCACATGTCACAAACTTGTGCAACTCCTAGCACTTGTGGCTTCTCTAGATCCTGAGACACAAGTGCAGTAAGATTAGCAATTCGAGCTTTTAAGTTAGAAGCATAATTACTTTATGGAGTTGGCATGAAGGCTTTCAAATTCCTTCATATTGTTGGGCGTTCAAGGCTTAGTTTGCAATCAAGGTCTTTGCTGCTGCTGGGGTTTTATCAACTAAAGCACCTCGTGTTGCTATATCTAACATATATCGTTACGAAAAAAAAATCCTTCATAGAAGTACTGAATTATAAGCTCTTCCTTCATCTGGTGCTGCAGACATGATGCCATGAGAGTTTTGAAACTCTCATAGTATGCTGGATACGATTATCTTGGATGTTGCTGAATACCACTGATTTTCTTCCTCAACAACATGATTCTTGAAACTGTGAAGAGTTTATCAAGAAACACCTTGTTCATGCTATCCCAGGAGTATATTGTTCCAGAAAGTAGTCAGTAGAGCCAATCCATAGCCTTGTCAGCCAGAGAAAAAGGAAAGGCTCGCAGCTTCAGGATGTTCTCATCCACAGTGATTGGTGTCATGCTCGAGCATACAACCTCAAATTCCTTTAGATGTTTACTTGAATCCTCAATACAAAGGCCATGGTACTTCGGGATATGATGAAGCATGATGGATTTTAGTTCGAATGACTCTGTCTTGCCCTGAGCTGCTATCAGATATTGAATGTACAGGGGTGCGGTATTGTCCAAGGTGGATGTCAAAAGTTCCTTAATAGACTTGTTGTCTGCCATGTCGAGGTCTTCTAATTCAAAATCAGAGCTAGACGTTTGGGATTCATTTGTTTCTCTCCTTAATTTCCTAAAGGTTCTTTCAGGCTCCGAATCGTACTCTAATAAGTTCTCCCCAGATATCTTATTGTGCGTGAACTAGTACCTGAGTTTAAGATAAAAGAATTGAAAAGATTTTTATTTATTTTATAAATGAAATAAAAAAAATTAATTAGCAATTTTACTAATCCCTGACAACCGGCTGCAAAATTTGATGCACTATTTTACTAGCACACAACTAAATATTCTACTTTGTAATTTTAGTATAAAATCAGTAGGAATCGTTTTAGACCGAGGATTAAAGGGCTCACTAACTAAATCTAAGGGTAACTAAAGTACAATTAACAAACTAAATAAGAAAATGTTGGGGGATTGGCATTTTCTAATTTTAAACTAAGAAAATTACTAAGAAGCTTACTGTAAGACTGATAAAAACTTAAGGGAAGTAGATGATGATAAATTAGCTAAGAGGATTTATCTCCACACACCAAACATTTGCTCATGAACTAAACTCCAGTATCCCTTTACTAACTTGTGAATGACAATGCTCAAAATTAACCATTACCGCACTACATTAACCTTATTATTTTTTCAAATTCGTTGAATTAAACTCAACATTGCTTTCAAACTATTATTTTCATGCTATCTAATCAGGAATCAAAAGTTAGATAAACAATTCAATATCATTAAGTTTTATGGAAAATATGAACACTGACTAGACAATTACAAGTATGAACATCTTGTTTTTAACCTAGGTTCTTACTTAACCTTACCAACATTCCATGGTATTTACTATTTGTGAATATAGGATTATAATTATTAGGTGAAACTTACCTATACTCTAGCACCAAATCCTAGCATGCTTCCTAAGTTAGCCACCTTAACAAACATACAATGACAAGTTCTCTATAAATCAATTAAGCAAAACACATTAACTTATTAACAAGGAAAGATTTATTCTAATTAATCCATAAACACATGTTCGAGAATTCAAATCGCCACTAGCTAAAAAGAGGTTTAGCTAGATATATTTAATCAAGAACAAATAACGATCCATAATTCAATGTCAAACTAAAATAAGAAAAAGAATGAAAAATAAAAAAAACTTTCGCCTGCGTGGTGGTGCAAATAACATTAAGAAGACAAAGAAGAAAATTAAATCTTTTTATTTCACGACCGGATCCTGTGGGTTTTCGCTATAAATGAAGAAGGGGGTTCTGGTATGGCAGGAGGCGATGAAAAGGGTTGTTATCAGAGGGAGAATCTGACGGTGAGAAAGTGGACGACGACAGTGCTGCTGCACGTGCTTGTCTCTGGCTTAAAAGCGAAAGTGGAGAAGAAATTGTTGAGGCTGTTGCAAGGAAAAGGGCTATGGCGATGGATGGCGAGGCTAATGGAGTGAAGAGAGGTCCACAGGGGTTTGTGGATGGTGCTGGCTAGATGGTAGCGACGAGGTTGTTGCAAGAGAGAAGGGAGGAAGGTCTGATGGAGAGGACGATGGATATGTGCAATGAGTATGGAACAGGTGAGGGAGAAATAAAGGTAGTACATGACAGTGGATGGAGGGTGAGAAGGGATTGCAAGGTGGGTTCATTTTTTCTAGAGTTATTCCCTTTATATATGCTTTATCGAGGTTTTCTTTTTTGTGTCGTTTTCGTTTGCCACAAGTCTTTCTAATTCAAACCAATTTGCACCATCTAGCTTCTATTTTAGAATTATGCTATTACACCCTACAAAACCACAAAAAATTAAATTAATATAAATAATAATACACACTAATTAAGAAAGTATAAAAAATATAACAATAAAATCAGATATATAATTATACTTGACGATACACCAAACCATCATCTGATCAGCATCATAAACGTGTCATGATAATTTCATTTACAGAATGAAGTAGACCCCATTGCTCGCTTGATCCAGCAAGGCCAAAATAGCAGCAAGCCCATCATTAGCAGAATCCAGACAGTCAGGTCCGAGTAGCAATGAGCCTGTAAGCCCACATGTCATGCGGTCAGGCCCAATACTCTTAAGGCCTCTAAGGCAAGTATCTGAGAGATCTACCCAAGACAGGCAGGCTAGCGACGCACTGGATCCGAACACTCCGAAAGGGAAATCTCTCACACAGATTTTTCCTAAACTACACCACCAAAAGTCTAGCCGGATAAAGACTTGTTCACTATAAAAGGGAGATAAGGTTGATGAACTAGAAGTACGAAATACAACCAAATTTACAGTTTTAAGAATCTCCTATGCCTTATCTAACTTAAGTATCGGAGTGCCATCGGCCACCACACGGTGGTCCTTGGCTCACGTTTGCTACCTGTGCAAGTCTAGGTAAGCAACAAGGAAGGAGAACAAAAATTGACTACATCAATTTGACGTTGTCCATGGAGAATGACAAAGTTCTTCAGAAACTTAGGAGACCGTCCTTCATAATCGAGTGAAGGATATATTGCTACCGGGTGATGCCATTCGGCCTCAAGAACACGAGCACTACATACCAACGACTAGTGAACTAGATATTTGAAAGCCAAATTGGAAGGAACATGGAGGTCTACATAGACAACATGCTGGTCAAAAGCCTCCACAACCCAAATCACATATCCGACCTTGCCGAAGCCTTCGGCCAACTCCGCAAGTATCAGATGAAGCTCAACTCGCAGAAATGCATGTTTGGGGTCGAATCAAGCAAGTTTATAGGTTACATAGTAAATCAAATAGGAATAGAAACAGATCCATGCTCTTTTCAACATGAAGTCCCCGACCTCCATTAGCGAAGTTCAGAGCCTCAATGAGAGGGTGGCAACACTTAACAAGTTTATATCCAAGTCATCAGACAAGTGCCTCCCTTTCTTCAAGATACTCAAAGGAAGCCAGGTTTTCAGCTAGGACGAAGAGTGCGAGCAGGCCTTCCAGAACCTTAAGTCATATATGGGAAGTACCGAGTTACTCTCGAAACCAACCCCATGAAAGACACTTTATTTATATCCAGCCATCTCGGATCAAGACGTCAGTTAAGCTATTATACGAAATGACAAAGGGGTTTAGAGACCAGTATACTACGCCAACAAAAATTTCATAGAAGTCGAAGCAAACTATCCGGATCTAGAGAAGCTAGCTTTGGCATTAGTCATATCTTCCAGCAAGCTAAGGCCCTACTTTCAGGCCCATTCTATTACAGTTCTGACCAAACACCCGCTTCGCACGGTGCTGCACAAGCTGGAATTATTTGGCAGACTGGTTAAATGGTCGGTGAAACTGGGACAATTTGACATCAACTACGTGCCAAGAACGACAAGAACGATCATAAAAGCTAAGCATTAGCAGACTTCATAGCCAAGTTTACTGGTGGTGAAGACAAGGAGTCAACGCATTGGCCTGACAGTCCTCAGCAAATCAATTCAGAAGATTCGAATTCCTGCAATGTCCACGAGATGACAACCAGAAAGTCGACGCACTGGCAAGACATGCCTCAGCCACTATAGAAACCGCCAATGGTTTTATCGAATTCCAAGAAGAATCAAGTCTGGAAGAAGATGAGGTCAATGAGTTGTACGCAGTCGAACCAATTTCGAACTGAATGAATCCCATCATCGAGTACATCAAATATGGGGCCCTCCAGGCCAAATAACTAAAAAATAGGGCAACACGGGACACCTTCCTGAACAACAAACTCTATAGAAGATCAGTTACGGGTCCCCTGCTCAAATGCTTAGCCTCTTCAGAGGCAAACCAAGTCCTTAGAGAGATCCATGATAGCTTCTGCGGAAATCACCCATGCGGTAGGACCCTGGCCCATAAGGCTCTGGCTCTTGGATACTACTAGTTGTAAATGTAGCAAGACGCGAAAGGCATTGTCCGCAAATGCGATAAGTGCCAAAGGTTCACGCCGTATACTCGTATGCCCGCTCATCCCTTGACTCCAATGACTAGCCCAAGGCCATTTGCGCAGTGGGGAATGGACATCATTGGATCGTTCCCGATCTCAACTAATAAGAAGTTTCTCCTAGTAGCAGTTGATTACTTCACTAACTGGGTCGAAGTTGAGCCTCTGTCCAAGATAGGATAAGACCACATTGAAAAATTCATTTGGACGTCCATCATCTGTAGATTCGGTATTCCAAGGACACTGGTAAGTGATAACGGAACCCAATATGAAGGAAGCAAGGTCGAGAAATTATGCAAAGACCTCGACATCAACCACCATTTCTCCTCGCTAGGGCATCCATAAGCGAACGGCTAGGCGAAAGTCACTAATAGACCATCATGATGGCACTCAAAAGGAAGCTCGACGCAGCAAAAAGGAATGGGTCTCAGCCCTGCCAAGAATACTCTGGGCGTATCGGACCACAATAAGAACACCCACCGGAGAAACACCATTCTCCTTGGCATACGGGTAAGAAGCGATGGCCTCGGTAGAACTCAGAATAACAACTTTCAGGGCAGAGGAATTCAGATTGAAAAACAAGGATGAAGCTCTGTGCGTTAGTTTAGATCTCTTCGAGGAAAGAAGAAATCATGCCTCTATTAGAATAGCCGCCTACCAACAAAAGATGGCTCAGTACTACAATAAGAAAGTCAAGCCACGAAAATTCAAAGTCGGAGACTAGGTACTTAGAAAAATTCAGCAAAGTACTAAAGAACTGGGAGCAGAAAAGCTGAATCCGAATTGGGAAGAGCCATATAAAGTGATCGAGGTCAACAGGCCATGGACGTATTGGTTGGAAGACGTGGATGGTAGAAGCCTTATGCGGTCATGGAATGTAGAGCACCTTAAAAAGTAATATCAATAATGGATATTTGTTTCTGCCAAAATTCCACTACGATCCTCCCCTACCTAACTCCCATATGCAAGTCAAGACGACCAAAATCAGACTTAATACACAAGTCAGGACGGCCACAGTCAGACTTGTAACTCTCAGACACAAGTCAGGACGACCAAAGTCAAACTTGTTGCACAAGTCAGAACACCATAGTCAGACATGCACCCCTCAAACACATGTCAAGACGACCAAAGTCAGACTTAATACACAAGTTAGGATGTCCACAGTCACCCTTGCACCCCTCAGACACAAGTCAGAACGACAAAAGTCAGACTTATTACAGAAGTTAAAATGACCACAGTCAGACTTGCACCTCTCAAATACAAGTCAGAACGACCAAAGTCAGACTTGTTGCACAAGTCAGGATGACCACAATCAAACTTGCACCTCTCAGACAAAAGTAAGGATGACCAAAGTCAGACTTGTTACACAAGTCAGAATGACCACAGTCAGACTTGCACCCTTCAGACACAAGTTAGGACGGCCAAAGTCAGACTAGTTACACAAGTCGGGATGACCACAGTCAGACTTGCACCCTTCAGATACAAGTCAGGACGACCAAAGTCAGGCTTGTTACACAAGTAAGGATGGCCACAGTCAGACTTGCACCCTTCGGATACAAGTCAGGACGACCAAAGTCAGACTTGCTGCACAAGTCAGGACGACCACAGTCAGACTTGCACCTCTAAGATACAAGTCAGGATAGCCAAAGCCAGACTTGATGCACAAGTCAGGATGACCACAGTTAGACTTACACCTCTCAGACACAAGTTAGAACGACCAAAGTCAGACTTGTTACACAAGTTTGGACGACCACAATCAGACTTGCACCCTTCAGACACAACTCCGGATGGCCAAAGTCAGACTTTTTTTTTACCCTTAACCCTCCCCACCCCATGCTGTCATCCGGGTTCAAATCTGTGACGTGTGATACCATCCTTCACACCTCTACCAACTCAACTGTAACCTTTGGCGCCAAAGTCAAACTTGTTACACAAGTCACGATGGGCATAGTCAGATTTGAACTTATTGCTCGAAGCCTAGTCCGATTAGAATGGACAACAACGACTTAGAAAGTGATAGCTTAGTTAGAGCTCACGTAGCTCGGTGAAGACAACTCGTTAGAGATCATGGTCCTTCCACAGACCATAATCGCTCGAACACCCTGCCAGCAAATAACAGACAACAAGAAAAATGGTAGTACGATCAACAATTGTATAACCTAACATACGCTCAATGGGTTGTTGTACTCTCAAGAACAACGTCTGAAAAGCTTCGGCAATTGACGAAAGATCAAGACTGAAGCCATGACTCAACACTCGATAAAGTGAAAATAGGTCAACAAAAAGAAGTGCAAAGTGTCAAGGTCAAGCATGTAAGCAACAGACTAGCGCATAACGCATAATACAATCTAGCTATAGAGAACACATGTGCAAAATATACTTTTTCACCACTCTTTAAATTGATTCAAAAGTTACAACTGTTTTGGAGAGCTTGCTACGAAAGTCGAAGAGCCACTTACATCAGAAGGAACTGCGGGAAGTAAAAGAGCATTATCTAAGCCAGTCTTGAGTTTCCAGAAGAGGAAGCAGGATCGGAAACTTCTGCATCGTCAATCTTCCCAAAAGTAGCCTACCATTTTCGATCAAAATCGAGCTCCAAATGAGGATTCTCATCCTCAATTAGTTCAAGCAGCTCCAGCCTACCACGGGCAATATCAAAAGATCCTGAAGTTTCAAGATTGGCTTTGGGCCCCGCTACACTGGGCTCGTCTCCGATAATCTGTGAGAAAGCACAACCGTATGAGACTCCTCTGCCAGCCGTTCATTCAGCAAGTTTAGCTTCGCCAGGCCATCTGTCGCCCGAGCCTCAGCTTCCTGAACTTGCGGCTAGATCAATATCAAACTTCAAGCACAAAGCAGCCGATTCAGACTCGTGGAACTGCGCCTTTCCCACCAACCCCTTGAGCTGCTTACTTAAGAGGCCTAGCCTATAGAGCGCGTCGAGTACGACTTGCAAAGCTCTACAGAAGGTTCCTCCTCGGCATGAACCACACTACGAGTGTCATGGTGTACATCACCCTTAGCAAACAAATACAAAGAACCTTTTGAAGACACCAACTCAACAGACTTCTCAAAAGAAATATTGGGCCGACGCTCAGCATTAGGCTCTAGAGGCTAGAAAGAAGATCTGCTTCTCAAGGTAGCAGGCTCAGCAGACTGCTTGCAGCCACCACTTCCTGCTCTAACAGGATCGAATTATAGGAAAAACCAGCCTTATTGCCAGCCCGCCTTTTCTTGAGACAATCGATAAACGACATGGTCGCCTCCAATTCAGCCGGTTTCAAAGGGCTCGACATTGTCCTGTGAACCCCCTCTTCCTAGAATGACCATTACCAGTCTCCTTCAGGGGCAACCTAGGCACAATAAGGTATTATGCTTAACTTTTGTAAATTATTAAAGTAATAATACAAAACCTAAGACCGCCTAGGTGCCGCCTAGGCGCTAGGCACCTGCTCACCGCCCACCCAGCGCCTAGCGATTTTTAGAACACTGTTGCAGACATTAGTTTTTTTTAGTGCATTCTTGATTTTATTGTTCATGCTGCAAGCAATAATGAAGGAAAGTTTCAAGGTCGCCTTCTGCTAGTGTTTTATGCCTTGAGTTTACTCTATGGTTGCTTGTATTATGTGGACTTCTTGGGCTTCAAGCTCGAGAACGAGCTTCTTCAGCCCAAGGAGGTTGGTAGAATTAAGATATTTATTAATATTTGGAATAATATTAATAGACATTTTGTTATTCTTGTAATAGGGATTCCAATTAGAGTTCTCATATTTATTTCCTACTAGTTTAGAGTTTGATTTGGAAAATATGTTAGTTATAAATAAGGCACAAGCTATCCATTGTTCTTAAGTTGATTGAATAAAAGTTATTTCATTAATAGTTCATTTGGTTTATCGTTTATTTCCTTTCATTGCAGTTCGTTTATTTTCATTGCAATTTCATTTATTTTCTTTTTGAATCTATGAAAAGTGATAAGACATCAAACATTCATCCAATCACAGTCGAACACGTGGCACATATCATTGCTAACAAAAAAAGGCTAGAACTAACCAGGCCCAAATCGAGTCAAACCGAGTCTCAGGTTAACTATTATTCCGCCCGTAAGTCAGGTGCCCAAACCCAGACCAAGTGAGCCCAACGTGACTAGGATCTTGGGGTTTGGCCCAGGACAATAAGGCCGGAATACATACCTCTAGACTATAGGAGGCCCAAGATCCATTTGCACACCTCTTGGTCCAATCAAACATTGTGTCCTCAAGAGAGCCAAGTGCCAAAGGAGAATTTGTCATGCACGAGTAAGATTCTAGGTGAGATATTTACCCTTCATCACGCCTTCTGCAGTAGAGTCAATGAAAGAGTGAAATACTCATTATATAAGGTGAACAAAATGAATGAGAGAAGGTGCACACATGCAACCCTAATTTTAAAAGTCTATCTCCATCCTTGTTCAAGTACCTAACTTTACTACAAGAGTGTCTTTGGCCGCCACAACGATGGTCTATGGTTCACCGTTGTTCATCTTTGCAGCTCAAAATCAATAGTGATGGATTTGGAATGCATCACTTTGGTAATGTCTGTTGGAAAGACTATAGTTTTCCTTAAAGCGAAACACGAACTTTGTTGATATAACATAGTCTCAAAACAAGGTCACTAGCACCAGATCCCGAGTTAATAACAATAACGTCGAGGCTCCGGATTAAAAAGCCCCACCATAGGGCCAAATCGATCCAACTGCGGAAGCAGAAAAACAACACAGCCCCCCACCGAAGCGACCACAATGGACCCCGCATATATCAAATTCTGCTCCACATAAGTCATCTTATGCGGGTGGTGGAGAGACTTGAGGGTTTTTGTTTATTGTTCTGGATAGAATCGGAAGTCTTAATAAGAAGTTGGACACTTTAAAAAGAGTATTTATTTTTAGTTCTGATTAGAAGTTGAAGTTCTAATTGGAGTAAGCACCATGGGTGTACTGACTACTTAACACTGAGTGCTTAGTGAAAATTCATTCCAATAATAACCTCACAATAAATTCGTAATGATTGCTACTACCCCTCTTCTCTACCAACCATCTCATCTGTTATCCATCTCCCATTTATTATGCGAGCAATGCTGCCACCGTAGCCACCAACCTCTCTGGCCTCCCATACCCCTATTTTTTCTTTCTATTTCTTTTTCTCTTCCTATTTATTGAAGATTGCATGAGGAATGAATAGGAATATAGGTTGTTCATGGCAAGGGTGGAAAGTGATCTCATTAGTATTCGGAGGAGAGAAAACAAGTTGAGAAGGGGGTTACTGTTGGTGGTTTGTGGTGAGCGGTGGGGGTTGTGGTGTTAGGAATTTTTTTTAAAACTTCAATTCAGTACCTAAAAATAAACACCGTTTAATTTTACAGCTTCTAATTAGCAACTCATTTAGAAGCAAAACAAACAATTCATTCAAAAGCTCGTTCAAAACTTCTAACTCCAATTAGAAGTTAGCTCCTAACAACTTAAAAAAAAAATACCACCTTACCCAGGATCGGCAATCGCCATAAGAGAATGACGAAAATTTGGATAGGTCTCTGGTCCAAGAGGGCAACATGGAGCACTTTCATGAAAACGTTAACCTTCCCATTGTGGACTATAACTTCGACCATGAGGGGAATCTAAGAGATGCATGAGTCTAAGGAGACCATGCTCTAAGTTCTGAAAAGATGTCTTGAAAGCCTTCACAGCCTCCAGTCAAGGTCCATCAAATCATTCAAGACTCTGGTGAAGGCTTTCATCACCCGATTCATGGGGAGCCAGCAAATCAGAAAGGGACCCCATTACCTGCTCAACCTTAAGCAAAAAATTGGCGAGATCCTTAGGGAGTATGTGACTCGGTTCAATGACGAACTGACTGATCGACGGTTGCAGTGATGATTTGTCATTGCCTTCACCTCCAACCTCAGGAGAGATCATTTCTATAACTTCCTCACCCTGGAGCGTTCAACAGATGAGGTAGATTTGTTGAAAAATGCGCAAAAGTACATCAGCCTAGAGGAGATGTTGGCAGCTAGAAAATGGGAATAAAGCGAGACTAAGCACTCCTCCAAGTCTTGGGACAAAAATGAAGACAAGGATGAAGAAAAATCCAAAATAAAGTGGAGTAACAGCTAGGTTGGATCTGGCAAAGTAAAGCTAGACAAGGTCGGCAACTCCAGATACCATGCCTATACTCCAGTCAATTCCAGTCTGTCCTCGACATCCTATCCATTATGATAATTTGGGAGGATATCAAGTGGTCTAAGCTCAAGGGAGATCCTTCAAAATGCGATAAGAACAAATATTGTTCTTACCAAAAAGAAATAGGCCATGAAACACAAGACTGCAAAAGCCTCAGGAACGAGATTCAATATTGGGTCCAAAAAGGAAGGTTGAAGGAATTTGTCAGCTTCGGGGAAAGGCATTCCCTAGGAAAAAAAGACAAAGGAGTCAGGCCAAAGAAAGGACTCCAAATGTTATATGCGTTTTGCGTGGTGCAAACAAAAAAAAGGAACACTCCAATCGATCGCTGAAGAGATCAGTCTGAGAACTGCGGATCAGATCCCATTATGAGGATCACCTTGTCCAACATGTCTGAGGAGAAAGACCAACTCCAAGCTTGACATTCACGGAGTGGGACATGAGAGGAGTCTGCTTCCCTTACAACGACCCCTTGGTTATCTCGGTCGGGATAAAGTGGGACGTAAGGAGATCACTGGTGGACACAGGTAGTTCGACCAAAGTCTTTTTTAGACACATTCTGCTTAATGCAATTAAAAGAAGGAGAGTTGATGCCTGCCAACCATGCCATGATCAGCTATAGTGAGAAGAGTTGCTGATAGTAGCATGACATCCGGATCTACAAAAGATTCTAATGACAGAGTTATTGGTCGTAGACGCCCCTTCCGCATACAATATGATCCTAAGCCGACCTTGGCTCCACCAAATGGAGGCAATGGTCTCCATAGAATGCCAGTGCCTCAAATACCCTACAGATGATGAAGTTGGGACAATCAGACGAGACTAGAGTACAGCTCTGGAATGTCATTACGCCGCTGCTAAGCAGTAGATCGACAAGATATCAAAGTCTGAACAAAGGGACTTCGGTATTGAGGTCCCAAGTCCGGAACCAGAAAGCCAGTCTCCGCCCTCAGGCAACAAAACTCCTGGAGCTCGTGACTATCTATCTGGACAATCTGAGTAACACTAAAGCTATCTCGATAGACTCCAATCTCAACAAAATGCTGGTGGGAATTGAGCCCTCCATAATCACACACCAACTAGCAATCAATTTAGATCTAAAGCCTGTCAGACATTAGAGAAGGTCGGTGGCATCTGAGTACAATTAACGATGAAGTGTAAAGGTTACTGAAAGCCAAATGATAAGGGAATCGCACTACCCGGACTGGCTGGCGAATAAAGTCGTGGTAAAAAAAGAAAAACTGGAAACAGAGAGTCTGTGTGGACTACACCAACCTCAACAAGGCCAGTCTGAAATAGAGTTTTCAATCCCTTTTTCATTCCCCCGAATAGACCGGATCGTTGATGCAACGTTGGGACACATCATTTTCAACGTCATGGAAGCATATTCTGGATACGATCAGATTAACATACACCCATCGAACCCGGAGAAAACCTCTTTCATAATGGACATGGGCATATACTGCTACCAGGTGATGCCATTCGGGTTGAAAAACACGAAAGCCACATATCAATCACATGTTTAAAAGACAAATTAGGCAAACAATGAAGGTTTACATCAATGACTTGCTGGTAAAAAAACCTCCATTGTCCCAACCACATTGCGGACCTCCAAGATGCCTTCTCTCAGCTTTGCAAGTACCGAATGAAGCTCAACCCGCAAAAGTGCACCTTTGGAGTAGAATCAAAAAAATCTTAGGCTACATAGTCAATTAAAAAGTAATAGAAGCTTACCCAAAACAGATTCAGGCTTTTCTCAACATGAGGTAGGCTACAAACATCAAAGGAGTTTAGAGCCTTACTAAGAAGGCGACAACTCTGAACAGGCTCATCTTCCAAGTCTTCAGACAGATGCCTGCCCCTTTTCAAGATTTAAAAGGGAATAAGTAATTCCATGGGAAGTAGAAAGTTGTTTTCAAAGCCCATTCAGGGAGAGACGCTCTGCCTATACCTTTCAGTCTCAGAACACGTAGTCAACTTAGCCCTGATCAGGAAGACAAGGGGAAATAGAAGTCAGTCTACTTTGTCAGCAAGACGTTTGCTGAAAACAGTCTTTACTGAGTACCCACCCCCGAAAGTATTGCACAAACTAAAGCTATCAAGAAGGATGGTCAAATGGTCACTGAGCTCATTGGAATAGGAGAACCAAAGTCAAAAGACCAAGAAGGGAATGAGAACCATGAACCACTTTCACAAGGATGGATCCTGCGATGCAACGAGTCATCCAACGAGAAAGAAAGTGGAGCTAGGTTTGTTGTCTATACCCCAGAAGGAATCACACTAAAGGAAGTTATCATATTTGGCTTCAGTGCCTCTAACAACGAAGAAGAATATGAGGCCCTCATTGCTGGGTTGAAACTGGCTAGAGGGATCAGAGTAGAAAAAGTCATAGTCTTCAGCGATTCTCAACTGCTAGTAAACCAAGTGAATGGTGAATTCAACGCTAAAAACCCCCGAATACTGACCTATTATGAAAAAGAAGTTGATGCCAAGAAAATGGTTTAAGAAAATTTTACTCCGTCCACAATAGACAACTCCGACAAATTTATAGATTTCCATGAAAATTCACCTTTAGAGGAAAAGGAACTCCACGAGGCTTTCTCTACAAATAATGAGACCATTTGAATGAGTCCCTTAGTTAGCTACATGAAAAATGAAGTCTTCCAAGCAGAAAAATTAGAGGTTCGTAAGCTAAAGGACAGGGCGGCTAAATACACACTCCTTAATGAAAAACTATATAGATAATCAGTAATAGGCCTACTACTCAGATGCCCAACTCCCTAAGAGATGGACTATGTCCTCAGAGAGATCCATGAAGGAATCTACGAGAATCATCCCGAAGGAAGGACATCGGCACACAAAGCTCTCGCCCTAGGTATTACTGGCCCAAGATGTAGCAAGAGGCTAAAGATCTGGTCTGAAATATGTGATAAGTGTTAGAGGTACACAACGTACATGCATATGCCACCACATAACCTGTCCTGATGAGCGGTCCATGGCCCTTTGCACAGTGGGGAACATACATCGTAAGCCCACTCCCCACCTCCGAGAAGAAGAAATTTTTCCTTGTGGCCGTCGACTACTTCACCAAATGGGTAGAGGTAGAACCACTATCCATATTGGAGAAAATTAGATTGAGAATTTCTTATGGAAGTCCATTATCTGCAGGTTTGGCATTCCGAAAACATTTGGTCAGTGATAACGTGACCCAGTTCAAAGACAAAAACATTTGTGCTAATCTAAACATCAGTCACCATTATTCAGCATCGGGACATCCCTAGGCCAATGAACAAGCGGAAGTCACCAACTGAACAAACAATAAAAAAGAAACTAGAAACAGCCAAACGACTTTGGGTTTATGAACTACCGGGCATTCTATTGGCTTATTGGACCACAAAAAGGACTTCGACTGAAGAAACACCATTTTCCCTCGCCTAAGGTATGAGGAAATGGTTCTAGTGGAACTAGGGATGCCAACATTTAGAACAAAGGAGTTCAGGTTGGAAAACAATGATAAAACTCTGAGAATCAGACTGGATCTGCTCGGAGATTGAAGAAACAAAGCTTCCATCAGGATAGCGGCCTACTAGCAGAAGATGGCCCAGTACTACAATTAGAGTGTCAATCTTCAAGAATTTAAAGTGACAATTAGGTGTTCAAAAAAAAAACTCAACAGAACACGAAAGACCCAGGAAATGGCAACCTGAGACCAAACTGGGAAGGGCCCAATAAGGTAACAAAAATCAGTAGGCCCAAAACCTATTGGATAGAGAACCTGAGTGGAGGCATTTTAAAATACCATGGAATGTTTAACACTTGAAGAAGTATTATCAATAAAGGTACTCCCTTTAAAGAATTCTATTTTATATACAACTCTACATGCAGGGGCAAGCCTAGTCCAACCAGAGGTTCACAATACCGCACAGTGGCTAGATCTAGTCCTAGTTAGGATGTTGAAAATTCGACGAATCTAAGTCTTAGAGGGGGTTTGTTTTTTTTAAGTGCTTAGAAGCTAACTTCTAACTGGAGTTAGAAGTTCTGAACGAGCTTCTGAATGAACTGTTTGTTTTACTTCTGAATGAGCTGCTGATTAGAAGCTGTAAAATTAAAAGGTGTTTGTTTTTAAGTGCTGAATGGGAACTGTTTGACAATTTTGCCCCACTGAGCTGAAAATTTTTATGATATAAATATTGTGTTTAAAATCATACCGAATATGACTGTGGCGTTATTGTTGAATTTGAGCAATACGAATGTGGCGTTTTAATTAGTTATTTGATGAAATCATTAATCTAAACATGGGTTATTTGATTTGATATCTTATGATACACATAAGGCACAAATACTACATGCTAAAAACTTGAAAATATACATGAGATGGAGAGTTGGAGAGATGAAGAAAAACTTGAAAATACATAGAACAAAAATAAAGATGAAGGAGACAATGGAGAACCACGATGCTTAGTGAAGAAAATGAAGGTGTGCCGCCAAAATTTAGCCTTACTTACTTTTAAGAAGATGGGGGCATCAATTGTCATTACAAAATTATGTTAAGGTTATTATTGGAATAATTTTTTACTAAGCACTCAGTGCTAAGTGATCAACACCTCCCTGTTGCTTACTCCAATCAGAAGCAGAACTTTTGATTAAAACTAAAAACAAACACTCAAAACAAGGTGGTCCACTTCTTATTAAGACTTCTGACTCCATTCAGAAGCAAAAACAAACACCCTCTTAGTTCGACAATAGCTCCACGATGTTGCATAGCGGTCATGTCTAGTCCTATGCAGAATTTCGACAACTCGCCACATCTAAGTGACATAGTCTGTCTGAGGAACCATGGTGGTGTACAGTGGCCAAGTCCAATCGTACTTAGGATGATGACGACTCACCATACCTAAGTAACTTGGTCTGACCAGAGGACCACGAGGGCGTACAGGGGCTGAATCTAGTTATATTCAAAATGTCGACAACTCGCCGCATCTAAGTGACCTAGTTCATCTGAGGAACCACTGTGGTGCACAACGGTCGAGTCTAGTCCTATTCAAGATAACAATAACTTACCACATCTAGGTGACCTAGTCCGCCTGAGGAACCATGGTGGTGCACAGCGGCTGAGCCTAGTCTATTTAAGACGACAACAACTCGTCGCATCCTAATCACCCAACCTCTGCTACTTAAGTCCCGCTCAGGATAAGTCAACTTACATTACGAAGTCTAGTATGTTCAGACCAAGATGATTTCTTCAGAACTTAAGTTCTATAAATCATTAAGAATGTACCTCAACCAGGTTAACTCACAGAAGCCATGGCCCTATATTCTACTTCAGCTGTAGATCTTGCCATTGTAGTTTGTTTCTTAGCTTTCCAAGAAATTGGTGAATCGCCAAGCATGACATAATAACCTGTAATGGATCTCCTAGTATCTCTACATCTAGCCCAATCTGCATCACAATAAGCTTTCAACTGTAATGAGCTGGTGGAAGAGAAAAAAATACATTGTCCTGATGAAGCCTTGATATACCTCAAGATCTTGTGTGCAACATACAAATGTGGTATTCTGGGTTTTTCCATAAACAGACTTAGAACATGTATTAAACAAACAAAATCTGGTCTCGTGATCATTAAGTATATCAACCTTCCAACAAGTCAGCGGTATGTTGCGGGATTTGGTAGTAAATCTCCATCATCTTGTGTGAGCACCATGTTTTGATCCATAGGATAACGAGAAGGCTTTGCTCCAAGATACCCTGTGTCCTCCAATATTTCAAGTGCATATTTTCGTTGAGATAAAACAATCCCTTTGGATGACCTCTCGACTTCAATGCCAAGGAAATATTTCAATTTTCCTAAATCTTTGAGCTTGAACTTTGCAGCAAGAAATTGCTTTGTTTCTTCAATGTATTGGAGATCATTACATGCCAATATTACATCATCAACATATACGAGAAATGCAGTAAAGCTGTTACCCTTGGATTGGATGAGTAATGAGTATCAGCCTTAGATTGATTGTAGCCTGCTGATATTAGAACAGATGATAACTTAAGGAACCATTGTCTCGATGCTTGCTTCAGACCATATAAGGACTTGTTCAACTTGCATACTCGAGTCTCCCCCTTTCGACCGAATCCAAGAGGAAGACTCATGTACACATCCTCAAAAAGATCACCATAGAGTAAAACATTGTTGACATCAAGTTGACATAAATGCCAACCCTGTGTGGCTGCAAGAGCAAGGAGAAAAAGAACAGTAGTCAATTTAGCAATAGGAGCTAGGTTTCTTTGTAATCAATACCTTCAACTTGACTGTATCCGTTAGCCACAAGACGGACTTTGTACCGCTCAACACTACCATCTGGATTAAATTTTATCTTATAGACCCATTTACAACCAACTAGATACTTTCCAAGAAGAATAGACTATAAAGTCCAAGTGTTATTGGTTTCTAGAGCATCAATCTCACTTCTCATGGTTTGACGTCACTTTGGATCCTGCATAGCCTGCATAAAACTGGTAGGTTCTTTGACTAAAGAAAGGAAAGTGGTGTAAGCCTTGTGAGAGGTGGATAAATGATCATAGGAAAGAAAATTTGAAAGGGGTAAACAATACTGTAGAATGCCCAATGTTTGAAATAGATGAGTAGGATGATCGAAAAGGCAATCGAGCATCAGGATGATATTGTTGAAGATAAGATGACTCACGGGTGGCACGAGTCGAGGTGCGAGGTGGGAGAAGAGGGTCTAAAGGTGGAACAGGGGCAGGGGTGACCGCTTGGGGTTGGGTTTCCGGGGTTTCCACCCGGTCGGTAACTGAGACGCCAAATTTGGCGACTGGTCGGTGGAAGTGGTTCGACTGGTCTGAGAAAAACATTGTTGGATGATCAAAAAGTGGAGCATGAGCGACCGATCGAGGAAGTGGTCGGACCGGTCTGTGAGGTGATTGTGCATTTTGTCAGAAAAATAAGGAAAAGTCTCCTCATGAAAGATGACGTTACGAGAAACAAGAACTTTTTTGTGGCTGAGATCATAGACTTTGTATCCTTTCGCCTGTGAGGGTATCCAAGAAAGACACATTGATTAGCACGAGCATCAAATTTTCTAGGACGTTGGGAATGTGTGGAAGCAAAACATAGACAACCAAAGACTTGAAGGTGAGAGTAGTTGGGTGGTTTTATAAAGAGAAGTTCAAAAGGCGTTTTGCCTTTAAGAACAGATGACGGTGTGCGATTAATGAGATAGGTAGCGGTGAGAATTGCTTCTCCCAAAAAATGTTTAGGGAAATGTTTTTGAAACAAAATAGCACGAGCGACATTCAAAAGATGTCTACGTTTGCATTCCGCCACCCCATTTTGTTGGGGCGTAGAGATGCAAAAAGTTTGATGGGTATGCCTTTTGAAGCATAAAAATCAGTGAGGAAAAATTCAAGTCCATTATCACTGCGAATGGTTTGAATTTTTGAAGAAAATTGGTTTTCAACATAATTAATGAATGAAATTAAGAGTGTGTGTGTCAAACTTGTGTTTCATGAGAAAAATCCAAGTACATCGTGTTTAATCATCAACAATGGTGAGAAAATAACGCGCTCTAGAAAGGGAAGCAACGTGATGGCCTCCTCAAATGTCAACATGTAATAAGGAAAAAAAAGGAGCAGTACTTGAAATATGGGATAAAGGAAATTTATTTCAAGTTTGTTTGGTCAAAGGACAAATAACACATTATTGGAAACACAAGTACTAGCATCGTGAAAAGAGACAGGAAGGAGATGGAGAGTTTTGTCAGAAAGGTGACCTAGGCGATTGTGCCATAACACAAGGTTGTTGTCTTGAGTGATGTGACAAGTGGTAGAAGTTGTGGTGGTGGTGCCGACCAGGTACAAACCATCAAGTTCAGTTGATATCCCAATCATCTTCCCCGAACGAAGGTCCTGTATCAGACAAGAATTGTTGAGAAAAATTGTGAGAAAAAGAGAATTTTTGTGAGTTTGCTGATGGAAATTAAATTGAGATTAAATGAGGGAACGCAAAGAACATAATGCAAGGTAAAAACAGAAGAGAAAGTCATGGTGCCAGTGTGTGTAACAACAACAAGTGTACCATCAGGAAGCTCAACGGTTTGATTGTGGATGGATTTGGAAAAAGTGAATAAATGAGGGTTATGAACTATATGATCAGTGGCACCGCTATCAAGGATCCAAGATGAACGAAAGCCAAGAGATTTGAGAGATAGTACTTTACTTGTCAATTCTGTAATAGAAAGATCATTTCTAATATTGTGAGCCTTAGAATTGTTGTTGGTCAACAAGGCAATGATTTTCTTGCACTGCTCGGAAGTGAATGGACGATCCGAAAAAGTGGACGCATTATTTCCCTTAGGACGATCTTTCTGAAAATGTCATTGTTTAGTGGGATCGGCTTTCTTAAATTTCCAACAATTGTCGACAATGTGGGCTTTCAATCCACAACAATCACAAGTGAGATGAGAAGGACAGTCAATAGTAGTCTAACCTACCTTGTTACATGTTCCAACACTTGACGTCGGGATTAAAGGGCTTTTGGGGTCCTCCCGACTTGTCATTGTTGTGTGCACCTTTGGAATCAATATTTCGTAGGGTAAAGGCGGCGGCGGTGGCTACATGGTGTATGGGTGGACTTGACTGAACTTTGGGGTGCTAATAGCTCGATCCTTTAAATTAGGTTTTTTCTTGTGTGGTGGTACTGAGTAAAGCTCAAGGTGCAAATAGCCCAAAGCTTTATAACATTTTGAAGAAATATCTTTCAGTTTCTTCTTCTTCTGGGACTTGGATATTGGTGATAAGAGATCTTCATTCATAGTTGGAAGTGATCTTCTGATGGAGACAATGATTTGAGACGATCACTAGTATCAAGATGAAGATGATGGATTGTTTGTTATGAAGATGATGGATCTGATGGAGATAATGATCTGAGAAGAGATCTTCTGAAGAAGATGAAGACGATCAATAGTTATGTCGATGATGATGGGTGATGATTGATCAGTGATTCTGACGATTGATCAGTGATTTCGACGATGATGGACTGGATTAATCAGTGATTGCAACGATATGTTGATGATGATGATGAACTAATCGGTAATGATTGATCGGTGATTCCGACGATGATGGACTGCATCGATTAGTGATTGCAACGATATGTTTATGATGATGATGATGAACTAATCGGTGATGATTGATGACGATGGAGAAGGGTTTGATGTTTTGTTGAGAAGAAAAGAAAAAAGGGTAAAGAGGGGATTGGTCGGTAGAGATTTTGAGAGGAAAGGTTGAGGGAACCACAACACAGTGATGGAGATGATCTGAGATTATGAAGATGAAGATATGCAAGAGAGAATATCTGAGATTATTGGAGTTTTGAGGATGTGCAGAACAATTGATACTCAGATTGCTGAAAAGGCTTGCTCAATTGATAATCAGATTGGCTATTTCTTGATGATTGTTGATGATGGTGTACTTTTAAGATCTCTGTTGATGATGGAGATCTCTGTTGATGAAGATTTATGTTGATTGAGATGAAGAGATGAAAAAGATTTTTGTTGATCAAGATCGAGATGAAGACGATCACGCTGATCTGAGATGTTGATCGAGATGAAGAGATCTTCTTTTTTGATGATGCTCAATAGTGATGGACGGTGATCTGATGATGGAAACGAAGTGAGTGATGCAAAATTTGACTGAAAGTGAGGAAGGCAGAAGCTTATTGGAGTTTGATTGGGGCAAGAATGGACAATCGGTGATGGTGACGATGGACTGTTTGTAATTTTTTGTTGTGTGATGAAGGGTTTGATTCACCCGAGAAAGTGCGGCTATGGATTAGTTCAACAGAGAATCTCGCTCTGATACCATGAAAATAAAATAATTGGAGAATTTGTATTGAGTTGTTGTCCTTGACTGAATACAAGCTTATATAAGCTAACTCAGACCTAACCTTGTGGAAACAGGAAACCTAAGACTTTCTTAACATATTCTATTCTGACTTTCCTAACATATTCTATACTGATTTTCCTATTCTATAACATATGTAGACTTTCTTTCTTTAACATCTTTATTATTAAGTTAGATTATATTACGAAATCTTGTCCGTTCAGACCAAGATGATTTCTCTACAGCTTAAGTTCTCTTCCGGATTAAGTTAACGTATTCAAAAGTCTAGTTTGTACGGTCTAGAATGACTTCTTTGCAACTTAAGTCCTCTTCAGGATTAAGTTAGCTTATATTAGGAAATCTTGTCCGTTCGGACCAAGATTATTTCTTTACAGCTTAAGTCCTAATCGGGATTAAGTTAACATATTCATAAGTCTAGTCTATTCAAATCAGGATGACTTCTCTGCAGCTTAAGTCCTCTTTAGAATTAAGTTAGCTTATGTTACGAAATCTAGTCTGTTTTTACCAATATGATTTCTTTACAGCTTAAGTCCTCTTCAGGATTAGGTTGACATATTTAGAAGTCTAGTCCATTCGAACAAGGATGATTTCTCCATAGCTTAAGTCCTCTTCAGGATTAACTTAGCTTATATTAATAAATCTAGTCCGATCAAACCAATATGATTTCTTTACAGCTTAAATCCTCTTCAGGATTAAGTTAACGTATTTAGAAGTCTAGTCCATTCAGATTAGGATGACTTCTCTAGCTTAAGTCCTCTTTAGGATAAGTTAAAACATATTACGAAATCTAATCCGTTCAGACCAAAATGATTTCGATACAACTTAAGTCCTTTTCAGAATTAAATTAACATATTCAAAAGTCTAGTCCGTTCGGACCAGGATGTCTTTTCTGTGCATAAGTCCTATTCAAGATTAAGTTATCATATTATGGGGTCTAGTCCGATTGGACCAAGGTGACTTCCCTGCAGCTTAGTCCTATTTACGTAGTCCGTTCGGACATAAATGGTTTTTCTACAGCTCAAGTTTTCAAGTTGTTTTCTTATACAACAAAGTTTATCCGCCCGGACCAGCATGACGCATGTCCAACACATCCGTAGTCAAGGCTAATATGGTTTGTATTATTCTTTGATCAGACATATTTCCAAACCAGGAGCACAAACATGGAACAAGAAAACAAACTTTAATGATTAAGCAAAAGGTTTTTACGAGGCTTACTCGACTAATCAAAGCAAAACCTTATCACAATAAGCATCTAAACTTGGTTGTGAGCGAAGATCTACCAGAACACCTACTGGGAATCTGCTATGTCCGTCTATCTTCTAGAGGGGATGCCGAAGGTGCAACTAAAGAAGAAGCTGCAGGTACAATCTCTGAAGAGTGACAGAGGAGACTGCTGGTGCTATCTCTAAAAGATGGAGGATGAAGTTGCAGGCACACTTGCTGATAGATGACAAACTTAGGGTCAAGGAGGTTCCCCACAAAGAAGAGATAAGTTTAGTAGCCCTCGAAGAGCAATTGGGAGCACACCCAAGCCGAAAGTGCAAATCTTATTAGGATTCATCGCCACGAATGTTAGAATATGCAGATACTTCATCAACAGATCCTCCTCTTTCACCCTTATAGAAATAAAGCCCAAATACAAACGTCTGGACTAGGGCAATAAAGCCCAAATACAAACGTCTGGACTATAGTAGGCGACGATTGCACACCACTTGGTCCAATTAAGCATTAGGTCCTAAAGAGAGCCAAGTGCCAAAAGAGAGTCAGTCATGGACGGGTAAGTTTCTAAGAAAGATCTCGTCCCTCCATCATGCCTTCAACGGTAGAGTCAATGAAAGAGTGAAATACTCATTATATAAGGTAAAAAAATAGATGAGAGAAGGTACACACATGCAACCCTTATTTTATCAGTTTATCTCCATCCTTGTTCAAGTGCATGACTTTACCATCAGAGTACTTTTGGAAGAACATGATTATTGCTCTCCATGATAATTGATGTTACACCAAACCATTTTTTATCAGCCCCGCACTCGTGTCGATAATCCCATCACATTAGCAAGACAGGCCTGATTGCATGCTCAATCCATCTAGGGCCAGACAACATTAAGCCCATTATTGAAAAATTCCAGAACATTGGACGCGAATTGTAGCGCCTTAATAAGTCCATGCATCACGCGATCAAGCCCAATACCCGTAACCCCTGATAAGGCAATAGTAAGCCCTGATAAGGCAAGTATATGGGGGATCGACCCAAGACAGACATGCCAACAATACATTAGTTTCGACTAGGAAACAAATACTAGAATATGAGTCGGGCAAAGAAACTTCCTTGCATGGACAACACTAAGAAAAGAGAACTTCTCCCGCAGATCTAGGAGCACAAGTCGTGTAGAAGAACTACCCTACATGGATAGCTCCCAAGCAGGAAAGGATCTCGAGCAAGATCTCTTTCCCTAAACTACGCAACCAAAAGCCTAGCTGAACAAGGGCTCTCACACTATAAAAGGGAGATAGGGTCAATGAACTAAGGTACACTATAGAAACCCAATTTACAGTTTTAAGCCTCTCCTAAGCCTTACCTAACTTAAGCATCAGACTGAGAGCGGCCACCACACGGTGGTCTTTGGCTCACCTGTGCTACTTGTGCAGGTCTAGGTAAAGGCGTAGCAGGAGAGCAGGAATCGACTACATCAGTTTGGTGCCATCCGTGGGGAACATAAAGTTTCTAAGATGAAACAGTAGTACCACCTTTCCCAGATAACCAGAAAGATGGTGACAACAAGGTCTCGCACCTATGGAGACACTGCTGAGACCTCGAAGGCTCAAATTAACAGAGCACCACTCGTTTCGTTGCCACCATCACCGTGGAAGGATCCCACTCAAGCCCCACGACGATGGCATCCATGGCGAACCCAAGTGTGGATCTACTGTCAACTCAGATGCAACAAATCTTGCGAACGGTGAAGATATTCAAATCCATTAAATAGAAGTCAGATGCAACGCTGAGGGCATACGTCACATGCTTCAATGACGAGTTGACTCTCATCAACGGTTGTATCGATGAAACATCCATCACAGCCTTCATTGCAGGTCTGAGGAGTGACAAGTTCTATAATTTTCTAACCCTGAACCCCCAATTAATTTGGCAGACTTGCTGAGGGACACCCAAAGATATATCACTCTAGACGAGATGTTGACCACAAAGAAGGAAGCGGATGTCGAAAAAAAACCCTTTGTCTTCAGGGACAAGAGAAGAGACGACGACAGAGTGTACTTCTTGCATGAAATGTGCTCATAGACTAAACGGTCCAACAGGTCCCGAAAAAGATTGCTCCGCGAATTGCGAACGAAGTCAGCCTATGAGAACCGATTAGTACAACACGTTCGCACCCTGAGCCTGCCCGTGAGTTTCACAGATAGGGACCTCTAGGGCATCTGCAATCCACATAACGATCCCTTGTAGTATCCGTCTTCATAGAAAACTAGGAAGGGAGGAGATTTTAAGTAGACACCGGAAGCTCTATGAACGTATTGTTCCTCAACACGTTATGCAATATGCAGCTGAAGGAAGATAACTGAAGGCTCTCAATGAATCCCCTTGTCGGACTCAGCAAGGAGAAGTACTTCCCTATGGGGAAGATCAAATAAACAGTAGTGACAGTAGATACACGCTTAAGAAAATAATTCTTCAGGAGTTCATGGTGGTCGATGAGTCGTCCTTCTACAGCATCATTCTGGGGAGGCCCTTGCTTCACCAGATGGAGGCGGCATTTTCCACCTTACACCTATGTATCAAATGTCAATCAGACAGTAGGCACGATGAAATCAGTCACCAGAGACTGCCACTATGTAGCACTAAGATGGCTTGACGACCATCAACTACAGATCGAGCCCACGACTGATGCATCCCCAAGCCCGGGTGTGGAGTTGGATGAGGATTCTCCGCTCTCAGACGAGAAGGCCCCTATCAGTCCAAGGGGAAGACCCAACGTTGGACTATCTTAGGAGGAACCTGTGACCGTATATCTGGACAACCCTAGTAACAACAGAGCCGTCCAGATAGGTTCCCACCTAAGCAAGGAATTTGCTTAACAGCTGATAACATTGCTGCGACAGAGTAAATGTATTCGCCTAGACGATGCGGGACATGGTGGGAATAGATCCCTCTATAATCACCCATCGACTTGCTATAGACCCAAAACGAAAATTGGCTAGATAGAAGAAAAGATCGGTGGCTCGGGAGAGGAACCAAATCATAAGCGAAGAGGTTCAGAGACTGCTTAACACTGACTTGATCAAAGAGGCACAATACCCAGATTGGCTGGCAAACACCGTCCTGGTTAACAAGAAAAATGGAAAGTCGAGAGTGCGTGGATTGCATTAACTTGAACAAAGCATGCCTGAAGAACAACTTTCCACTTCCCTGTGTCGATCAAATTGTAGATGCCACGTTTGGACATGGCCTACTGAGTTTCATGGACGCCTACTCCTGGGTATAATTAGATACATGCACCCCCGGATCAAAAGAAAATCTCTTTCATAACCGTAAGAGGGATATACTGCTATCAAGTAATGTCGTTCAACCTCAAGAACGCAGGTGCAACATATCAACGGCTAGTGAACCAGATGTTCGAGAGCCAAATCGGAAGGAACATGGAGGTCTACATAGATGACATGCTGGTCAAGAGCCTCCACAACCCAGATCGCATATCCGATGTCGCCGAAGGATTCGGCCAGCTCTGCAAATATCGGATGAAGCTCAACCCACAAAAATGAAGTCCTAGGCTACATAGTAAACCAGAGAGGAATAGAAGAAGATCTAGGCTCTTCTCAATATGAAGTCCCCGACCTCCATCAGGGAAGTTCAGAGCCTGACCAGAAGGGTGGCAGCACTTAACAGGATTATTTCCAAATCATCATACAAGTTTCTCCATTTCTACAAAATTCTCAGAGGAAGCAAGGACTTAAACTGGAACAAAAAATGTCAACAGGCCTTCCAGAACCCTGAAGTCATACATGGGGAGTACCGAGCTACTCTCAAAACCAGGCTCAAGATAGACGTTTTACTTATATCTAGCCGTTTCGAATCATGCCATCAGTTCAACTCTTGTACGAAATGATTAGGGGGTACAAGGGCCAGTGTATTACGCCATCAAAACTTTCGTGGAAGCAGAAGCAAACTATCCAGATCTAGAGAAGCTGGCTTTGGCACTGGTCATCTCTTCTAGGAAGCTGCAGCCCTACTTTCAAGCTTACTCTATCAAAGACCTGACAAAACATCCACTTCGCATACTGCTACACAAGCTGGAATTATCTGGCAGGGTGGTTAAATGGTCGGTGAAACTGGATCAATTTGACATCAATTACGTTCCAAGAACAACCATAAAAACCCAAGAATTGGCAGACTTCATCACTGAATTTATCGGCGGCGGGGAACATAAGCCAAAAAGCTCAAAGCAAAGACCAGACGAATGAGAGTGGGTATTGCGCTGCAACGGGTCATCCATACAGAAAGGAAGCGGAACCGGTATCACACTCCACTCTCCGGGTGGCTTCACCTTGGAGAAGGCGGTCAGGTTCGATTTTCTGACTCGAACAACGAAGCAGAATACGAGGCCCTCTAATTTGGCATGAAGCTAGCAAAAGAAATCAAGGTAATTTAACTAACCACACACAATGACTCACGCCTAGTAGTCAACCAGGTTAAAGGGGATTTCAACAACAAAGATCCGAGGATGATAGCCTACTGCAAGAAGGTCAATAATGCAATAGGCCAATTAAGAAGGTTTGAACTTCTACAGTGTCCTCGAGACAACAACAAAAGAGTTGATGTACTAGCGAGGTAGGCCTTAGCCACTGTCAAGACTACTAATGGGCCCATCAAATTCTAAGAGTAGTCGAGCCTGGAGGAAGATGAGTTCAGTGATTTCTACGCAATGGAAGTTGACTCAAGCTGGATGAATCCCATTATTGAGTATATCAAGAATGGGGCCCACACGCTTGAAAAAAGGGAGTCCAAAAAGTTGAAAAACATGGCAGCGCAGTACACTCTTCTAAACGACAAGCTATTTAGAAGGTCAGCCACGGGTTTCTTGCTCAGACACCTAACCTCCTTGGAGGCAAACCGCGCCCTTAGAGAAATTCATGAGGGCATCTACGGGAACCACCCAGGCAGGATGACCCTGGCCCACAAGGCCCTAACTCCAGGTACTACCACAAATGCAACAAGATGCAAAAGTTACCGTCTGCAAGTGCGACAAGTTTCAGAAGTTCACGTCGTATACTGACATGTCTGCTCAGCCCTGGACTCCGATAACTAGCCCATGGCCGTTTGCGCAAGTGGGGGATGGACATCGTTTGGAGCGTTCCCGGCCTTAACCAATAAGAAGTTCCTCATTGTAGCAGTGGATTACTTTACTAAATGGGTCGAAGTTGAGTGCCTATCCAAGATAGGCCAGGATCAAATTGAGAAATTCATATGGGCGTCCATCGTCTGCATGTTCGGTATTCCAAGGATACTAGTCAGCGATAACGGAACCCAATTTGAAGGTAGCAAGGTTGAGAAACTATACAAAAACCTCGACATCAACCATCATTTCTCCTCGCTAGGGCATCCTCAAGCCAATGGTCGGGCGAAAGTCATCAATAGAGCAATTCTGGAAGCACTCAAAAGGAAACTCGACGCGGCCAAAGGAAAATGGGTCTCAGAACTACCAGGGATACTCTGGGCATATTGGACCACCAAAAGGACACCTACCAGAAAAACACATTTTGCCCTAGCATATGGGTAAGAAGCAATGGTCTCAGCAGAAATCAAAATACCGACTTTTCGGACAGAGGACTTCAGACCAGAAGACAACGGCGAAATTCTGCGTGTCAGTTTAGACCTCCTTGAAGAAAAGAGAAATCAGGCCTCTACCAGAATAACCACCTACAACAAAAGATGGCTCAGTACTACAACAAGAAAGTCAAGCCACGTGAATTCAATATGGGAGACTGGGTGCTCAGAAAGACTCAGTAGATCGAAAAAGAACTGGGAGCAAGAAAGTTGAACCTGAATTGGGAAGGACCCTACAAAGTGACCGAGGTCAACAGGCCAGTGACGTATTGGTTGGAAGACGTGGATGGCAGAAGCCTTATGCTGCCGTGGAATATAGAACACTTTAAAAAGTACTATCAATAAATTATTTTTTCTAAAAATTCCACTACTACCAATTAGTCTTCCATTACCTAACTCCCACCCACTAAGTGAATTAGATAAGCTAGGACACCAGATTCAGGCCTATTGATATTTACATAATTATTACATAATATATCCCTTAATTTATATATGTTAGTGTTTCGATTATTATATTTTATAGTAATTATTACGTTTTCATGTATTTTTAGGAATTTGAGCGTGAACGATGAAATCGTATTAAGGCGACAATTGGTCGATTCTAGCAGTGGTACAAAGTAGAGGGTCACATATCTAAACCCTTAAACCCAAAACCAAGCCCATAACTTAAACCCAAAACCTAACCCATAAACCCAAACCCAATGCCAAGCCCAAGCAAACCCAAAGAATATTCTCCCAATTATCCCTTGATTTACTCCATGAATCATCTCTTTATCTCATCTCTATTCATTTTAATCATTCTCTATAAATACAAGAGAAAATGGTGAGAAAAGGGAAAAGAAAAATTACAGAAAATCAAAACCTCTTTCTCACACAGTGATTCTCATCACCATCACCACCTCCCACCGCCACTACCCACCAAGAAACAGGGGCGTGACAACCCTGTTTCACTTCACCTCGCCACCGTCCAACAACCACAACCGCCACCACCATCAGACACCACCGTCCTCACCCTGTTTTTGCAACACCCACAGCCGCCACCATCTCCCTGTCCCTCTCCCTGTTCCATCATCCACCATCAACAACCATCTGTCTTTCCGCCACCATCCAACAACCACAGCTGCCACCACCATCACCCGAGCACCACAACCACCGTGAAACAGGGGTGTGACAACCCTGTTTCACATCAAATTTCCACCTCGCGACAGAGCCAGCGATCGAGCTATCTCCCGTCCTCTCTTCGTCTCGACCTCCTTCTTGTCTCCCTCTCTCACGACTACCGTCACAAGCGGCGCGTCAGCCAGCACGCAACCACAGTGACAGGAGCAGAAACAGGGCATCGCTTCCCTGTCTCGGTCGCCCGTTCTCGTCCTTTCTCCCATCTCTCTCTCTGCCTGGTCCTCTTCTTCAGCAACGCAAACACCACAGAGCAAGCAGCGCAACCGCTCGCACACCACCACTGCCACAGAAACAGGGCAGTCATCGCATCCCTCTCTCTGTTTTTTTGTGTTCTTATCGCATCTCTCTCTATGTTCTTCCATCCCTCTCTCTCTTTTGCAGGTACTGGAGCCGGTTGGAGGACGAAGGAGCTCACGAGGAGCGAAAACAGGGCGTAGCGAGCGGCGCTGCTCGCTGGAGACGAAGGCGCACAGTAGCAGATTTCGGGCGGGAACCAACTGGTTTTCGAATCAGTTGGTTATTGGCACCCCGAGTTCTCTTTGAGCAGCCACAGAGCATTTTGGAACATTTTCTCAGGATTTGTGTTCGGACCACCTGCTGATCTGCTGAGTACCACCACATCGAGTTTGCGACAAACCAAAAGGGTTGCATAATTCATTTTAATTTATTTTACTGACTTAAATGCTTAATTGTTAATTATAATTTTATTTCCGAAATTTGATAAATTGCTTTCACCTTTCATGTTCGATTAAAAATTGATATGCTTAATTGCTTTCACCTTAATAGTTAGATTTACATTTTATCAATATTCAAGGCATGTGCTAAAAATTATTAAGTTAGACTTGTGATTGAGTGTGCCGTAATAAGACACTCAATGCTAGGAGTTCAAACTTTAATAAATTAGACTTGTGATTGGGTGTATCGTAACAAGACACTCAATTCTAGAAGTCTATAATTTATGTTGAAGTTAATTGTAACATTGGATTTTAAAACTGAATTGTTCTTAACGATCACATCATTGATGCAAGGAAGGGATTCTCATCCCTAAAACTTCTCGTTTATAATTTCAGTAATTTAAATTTAAATATTTTTGCTAACTCATTGGTGAGTCCAAGCCCCACAAACCCCACAACATCCATCTTTTATTTTATTTTATTTTTCTTATTTTTAATTTATTTTTAGTTTAGTTTTAAAAACACTGTAACCTCATTTCCTCCAAATTAGTTTAATTAAATTATTAAATTCAATTGCATCCACTTTCCTTGTGGGATCGACCCGTACTTTTCGTTGTCTACCAGTTAGACACCGTGCACTTGCGATTATTACAAGTGGGAGTTATTAGCTTATTAATTTAGGTTAATAAAATCCACATCAAGTTTTTGGCGCCGTTGCCAGGGAAGGTAGCGGTGTAATTGAATTTAAGATTTATTTTAACTAATTTAAAAAAAAATTCAGAAAAAAAAACTAAATTTTATTTTTATTTTATTAAGTTCTTTTTACACTCATTTATTGTTTGATTTTGCAGAATACACGCTTCTCGAGAAAATTGGACGATCATGCAAACATCAAGCAAAGTTTTTTTTTATTTTTTTTATTTTGTGAGGAGAGTTTTAATTTTATTTTCACCTCATTTTACGAGTGTGTGGTGTAATAATGTTTAAACTCTACTGTTTTTCATTTTGTTTAATCACCCAAAAAAAAAAAAACCCTAAATTCTCTAAGTCAAAAGAAAATATAGGGAAACAATTTTAATTGTTACCTAATAATTTCTTGTGATTTAGAAATCCGACTTCTAAGACCAAGACCAGTAATTTGATTGCATATGCTTGTGTGCTGATTGACACGAATAAAAAGAAGTCGGACATTTTTTTTTGAATTGTGCTAACTTTTTGTGCAGAACGGAATGCGCAGACTGTAAGTACTTTTAACTCATGCAACGTATTAGCGACCGAGTGCTTTGTGTAATTGTTTGAAATTGTGTGATTGGTTGTTTAATTACTGTAATTGTGGATGCTAAACTTTAGTAATTCATAATAAGCAGACCCAACTTCTAAATAGAAACTGGTGGGACTTGATATCCCCACCTCATCACTCCAGCTGTGTGCAACCAATAGCCAAACATAATTAAAATCAGTTAGCAAGTTAGATAGATCAATTTTTAAGGTACGGTGTTCATAGGACAACCAAGACCAAGGTGAATCAAATAATTTTTGTGTTGACTGCTGCTAAAAGTGACGATGGGTTTAATCATTCAATGAACTTCGAGAGGCCACTGCCACAAGGGTAATTTGCCCCGTACGCCGAGTCATAAGTAAGCTACGATCCACAAGAAGGATTGGTGTAACTAACAATTTTGGGTTAGGAACACAAGCTTCAAGTGTACATTTAACATCACATCTATTGGCTTACAGAGCGGTAGCACAAGGAAGTACTTAATTGGACCATTGTGACCTCCTTCTCTTGTGCGATAATCCGGTTTCTTTGAAACAAAACTCTAGCCTACTGATTCTGAACTTTGCGGTGTAAAGTGTACACTCTTAGGATCTACTTGTAGCACCCATTGCTTTGTCATAAGGATTACATAAGAAATAATTGTCCCCCAAAGATAAAAAGATAATTGATCTCAAAAACGTTGATTGCTTAGGGAGGCATGTTTCTTGTGAATTTATTGGTTGCTGATTGCGTGTAAGTTTGTGTATATTTTTAGAGTTAGTGATTTAAAAAAAAAATGAACACAAGGGATTATCCATCTTGGTTTCCTGAGCAAGTCAATGCATTTAATGCCATGCGACGACCTGATTATGATCCATATTTAGATTATTACAACCCAGGTTTAGCCTATCATCCTGAGTTCTCATGGGCTCATGGTCAGTACCATGAAAGCTCTCTAGACACTCCTCAAACTCCTCAAGCTTTCATTCCTGATAATGAGTCTCAATTTCATCAAGTTGTTCCTCCATCCAACACATCAAGGTTAGAGGATATCTTGAACCTTTTTATAGAGCGAACAGGAGAAATGCTTGAGCAAAATTCTCAGGATATCTCAGAATTGACAGTTATTTATTAACAAAACTCCCAAGCTATACGAAAACTTGAGATGACTGTGAGTCTGATATAGCTGAGTCACTTCCTGAGATAGAGTTAGAAAAATTCCCTAGCCAACCTATTTCTAATCCAAATGGTCAATTTGAAATTAGTGGCACATCTGAGCCGGACAGTGAAGATGTCCAATCCATTACTACCCTTACGAGTGGAAAACTGGTTGACAATCAGGTAGGAATGCCTGACATAAGTGTTATTATATCCTCACCCAATTTTACACAGGTTGCATCCTCCTCTCATAAGAAGGCTGATAAAGCCTCATTTATTGATGAACCTGTAGATTCTGAGACACTACAGACATCTCCTTCCCATGTTGACTCATTAGACATATGCCTTCCTAGTGACTCATGCATAAAATCAAACTGTGAACATTCTTTAGAGTCTCTCCTTGACTGTTTTCATAATACACATGACCATTTAGAGGCTTGTTTGACTGATTTTAGTTTAGACTTTGATGTTGATGATTCCATTAGGGAAGTCAATGATTTGCTTGACTCAGTCCCCATTATGGATCCTAGTTATAAATGAAAGTCTAAAGTGGAGCCTCTTCCACTCAGTGAGTCAAAACTAGTCCCATCAGTTGAGCCACCTGAGCTTGACCTTAAACAATTACCTGACACCCTCAGGTATGCATTTTCAGGTACTGATGATACTTTGCCTGTTATTATTTCATCTATATAGAATTCAAAACAGGTTGTCCCAAAGAAGTCGGGAGATATATCTAGTAAGATAGTGCAATCCATAAGTAGTGTCAACTCTAGGGTTGGGGGTGTTGTTGAGTTGTCTAGACCAATATCTCTATGTGATTCATGTGATGAGCCTGTACCACCTGATATATCCATCGTCTCATCTACTTACATCACATTCCCATTTACTGAGGCTACTTTCACCGATCCCTTGTTCTGTAGTGAGGATTTCAGTTTTCACCATTCTGTTGTAAAAATTATTCAATCTTCTGATTTGGAACCAGACCTAGGATGTTCCCTTTTTGGAGCACGCAAGAATCCTCTGTTGTGTATGACTACTGGTCACTTTTGGGATGTCCTAGTGTATTTGGTGCCCCATGTGATTGCTATATTTGAGTGGACTGATCCTCAACTGTTCAGGTTGTTGATATACGACCATGGACTAAGTGTTTGTCATGTTCTTCCTCTCCACTTTTCGATACACCATTTTTTAAGAAGAATATTTGTCGGGCTGATGACGTTAAACGAGGCGCTACTGGGAGGCAACCAACTTTTGTTGTAAAGAATGCATGTTGAGTGTGTATTTTATCTATTTCTATTTAACTAATCCACAATTTTTTTGTCTCTGAGCTCTCATCGGTGGATTACTTGTGGAAATTGGTAAAATCTTCACCGCGGTAATACTGTTCTAACCTCCTCTCATGTACTTATTTCATTCATTTGTCAGAATTATTTTGTTAAACATTGAGGACAATGTTTGGACTAGGTTTGGGGGTAGGGATCATGAGTCGGTGAATTTTTCGTTTTTTTCGTAGAGTTTTCTTTTCTTATGCTTTCAAAATAATAATAATAATAATTATTATAATTATAATAAAATTTAAAAAAAAATTGTGCTTTTTCTGTCAAGAAAACTTGGTCTTTTGCGATTATGAAAATGGATTTTAAATGCTCAAGAAAATGCAACCCAACTTGACATAGTGGTATATTAATAAAGACTGAAAGTTTAGTATGATCCTTAAGTTAGATCTAGTTCATAAGATTTTTCAACTCGATTATCTTTACACCATGAGCCATGTTAGCATAACTTGAAGTTGATGAGGGAAATATGCACTAGAAAACCTTAGAATAATAGTGGAGACTTAACCCTGAAAGTTTTGAACCTTTCTATTTTTTCGAGGGTTATACATAAACTCTAATTTTTATTGAGTCCGTATTATCTCGTTGATGATCTCATTATTCTCATTTTTCTGATCAATTACTTTGGGAATGACACCAAAATTGAATTATTACACTCGAACTTCTTGGCTTATTCAATTGAGATGTCATAATACTAACCCGGACTTAGGAAATGATCTAGGCATTTTTTCTTTAGACCATTAACTAGCTTTTTAACTTACCCATAACATTAACCTTTTTGTAGCCTTTTGAGCCTTAGAATAACTTTTATTTGTTAACCCATTAACCTTTACCCAACTTTTCTGGGAATGTGTATGGATGGATATACTTGGTGTAAAAAGGGCATCAAAAAGCAAAATATGAGATATTTCATAAATCCTCTATGTGAAAAAAAAGGGTTGAAGAAAAAAAAATAGTTAAAAAAAAAAAGAAAAAAAAATGTCAATGAGGATAAAGATGTGAGAATGAAGAAAAAATTGATGGTGCGCAACATTGGTTTATTCTTGACAACCCTAATTGTTCTTGAATGGGTGTATACATTCCTAGAAAATTTTCTGAGAATCCTTTGACATTCCTTATTAACCATTACCCAAGCCCCGTTACAACCCAACAAAGTCCTAGTTGATCTTAGGGAAAGGTTGGTTCCGTCGATGTGGAGATTTAATAACCAAGACCTATGGTGTTTGATTCAACATTCCCAAAAGTAATTGATATTTCTGTCCATGAGATCATGTTCATTCCATTCTTGAAAAGTTCGTTCTTCATATTACTATATGTGAGATGATTGTTTTCCATTAATTACTCTTTTTCTCACATATAAACTGAGTGAAATACCAAATCTCTGAGTGTTTTATTGTGAGTGACATGAGAGGTTTGAAGTCAAAACAAACTTTCTACAGGAGATTTAGTCATTGTTTTACTCTGAAAGGAAAAGTTATGTTGATAGTGCTTTTCACACACACACATTGAGTTGAGGATGATTGTGAATTTTTTCTAATCTTTGGAGAATATTAAATTATTTCGAAATTTGTTGATACACTAAAATGACACTGTTGGTTTCTTGCATTTCTTGAAGTTTTAAAATGAACACTGTTTAACCAAGTTTGGTTGAGTCGGTAATGTTTGTGGGTAACATTTTTCTGGAAACCCTCACGAGACTATAACTCGTCCACTAGAGGTAAGCTAGGGGTTTATTGCCTTGTTGCACGTTTAAGGTAAGTGCAACCGATGATTCCTGCGAAAGTGAGTTAAAATGTTATTTTTATTGTTTTGCTCGAGGACTAGCAAAATATATGTTAGGGGGTATTTGATATTCACATAATTATTAAATAATATATCCCTTAATTTATATATGTTAGTGTTTCGATTATTATATTTTATAGTAATTATTTGGTTTTCATGTCTTTGTAGGAATTTGAGCGTCAACGATGATATCGTATTAAGGTGACAATTTAAGGAATGACAATTGGTCGATTCTAGCGGTGGTACAAAGTAGAGGGTCACATATCTAAACCCTTAAACCCAAAACCAAGCCCATAACTTAAACCCAAAACATAACCCATAAACCCAAACCCAATGCCAAGCCCAAGCAAACCCAAAGAATATTCTCCCAATTATCCCTTGATTTTACCTTGATTCACTCCATTAATCATCCTTTTATCTCATCTCTATTCATTTTGATCATTCTCTATAAATACTAGAGAAAATGGGAGGAAGAGAAGGGAAAACAAAAATTACAGAAAATCAAAACCACTTTCTCACATAGTGATTCTCATCACCATCACCACCTCCCACCGCCACTACCCACCACGAAACAGGGGCGTGACAACCCTGTTTCACTTCACCTCGCCACCGTCCAACAAACACAACCGCCACCACCATCAGACACCACCGTCCTCACCCTGTTTTCCAACACCCACAGCCGCTACCATCTCTCTGTTCCATCATCCATCATCCACCATCAACCACCATCTGTCTCTCCGCCACCATCCAACAAACCAAAGCTGCCACCACCATCACCCGAGCACCACAACCACCGTGAAACAGGGGCGTGACAACCCTGTTTCACATCCAATTTCCACCTCGCAACAGAGCCAGCGACCAAGCTATCTCTCGGCCTCTCTTCGTCTCGACCTCCTTCCCGTCTCCCACTCTCACGACCACCGTCGCAAGCGGCGCGTCAGCCAGCACGCAACCACCGCGACAGGAGCAGAAACAGGGCATCGCTTCCCTGTCTCAGTCGCCCGTTCTCATCCTCTCTCCCATCTCTCTCTCTACCTGGTCTTCTTCTTCAGCAACGCAAACACCACAGAGCAAGCGGCGCAACCGCTCGCACACCACCACTGCCACAGAAACAGGGCAGTCATCGCATCCCTCTCTCTATTTTTTTTGTGTTCTTATCGCATCTTTCTCTCTGTTCTTCCATCCCTCTCTCTCTTTTGCAGGTACTGGAGCCGGTTGGAGGACGAAAGAGCTCGCGAGGAGCTGAAACGAGGCGCTGCTCGCTGGAGACGAAGGTGCACCGTTGCTGATTTCGGGCGGGAACCAACTGATTTTCGAATCAGTTGGTTATTGGCACCCCGAGTTCTTTTTGAGCAGCCACAGAGCATTTTGGAACATTTTCTCGGGATTTGTGTAGGGACCACCTACTGATCTGCTGAGTACCACCACATCGAGTTTGCGACAAACCAAAAGGGTTGCATAATTCATTTTAATTTATTTTACTGACTTAAATGCTTAATTGTTAATTACAATTTTATTTCCAAATTTTGATAAGTTGCTTTCACCTTTCATGTTCGATTAAAAATTGATATGTTTGTCAGTTAGATTCACATTTTATCAATATTCAAAGCATTTGCTAAAAATTATTAAGTTAGACTTGTGACTGAGTGTGCCGTAATAAGACACTCAATGCTAGGAGTTGAAACTTAATAAATTAGACTTGTGATTGGGTGTAACGTAACAAGACACTCAATTCTAGGAGTCTATAATTTATGCTGAAGTTAATTGTAACATTGGATTTTAAAACTGAATTGTTTTTAACAATCACATCATTGATGCAAGCAAGGGATTTTCATCTCTAAAGCTTCTCGTTTATAATTTCAGTAATTTAGATTTAAATATTTTTGCTAACTCATTGGTGAGTCCAAGCCCCACAAACCCCACAACATCCATCTTTTATTTTATTTTATTTTTCTTATTTTTAATTTATTTTTAGTTTAGTTTTAAAAACACAGTAACCTCATTTCCTCCAAATTAGTTTAATTAAATTATTAAATTCAATTGCATCCACTTTCCTTGTGGGATCGACCCGTACTTTCCGTTGTCTACCAGTTAGACACCGTGCACTTGCGGTTATTACAAGTGGGAGTTATTAGCTTATTAATTTAGGTTAATAAAATCCGCATGTAAAGAATGCATGTTGAGTGTGTATTACTTGAGTGTCTATTTCTATTTAACTAATCCACAATTTTTTTGTCTCTGAGTTCTCATCGGTGGATTACTTGTGGAAATTGGTAAAATCTTCACCGCGGTAATACTGTTATAACCTCCTCTCATGTACTTTTTTCATTCATTTGTCAGAATTATTTTGTTAAACATTGAGATCAATGTTTGGATTAGGTTTGGGGGTAGGGTTCATGAGTCGGTGAATTTTTCGTTTTTTTCGTAGAGTTTTCTTTTCTTATGCTTTCAAAATAATAATAATAAAATTAAAAAAATAATTTGTGTTTTTTTTGTCAAGAAAACTTGGTCTTTTGCGATTATGAAAATGGATTTTAAATGCTCAAGAAAATGCAAGCCAACTTGACATAGTGGTATATTGATAAAGACTGAAAGTTTAGTATGATCCTTAAGTTAGATCTAGTTCATAAGATTTTTCAACTCGATTATCTTTACACCATGAGCCATGTTAGCATAACTTGAAGTTGATGAGTTAAATATGAACTAGAAAACCTTAGAATAATAGTGGAGACTTAACCCTGAAAGTTTTGAACCTTTCTATTTTTTCGAGGGTTATACATAAACTCTAATTTTTCTTGAATCCGTATTATCTCGTTGATGTTCTCATTATTCTCATTTTTCTGATCAATTACTTTGGGAATGACACCAAAATTGAATTATTACACTAGAACTTCTTGGCTTATTCAATTGAGATGTCATAATACTAACCCG
Source organism: Berberis vulgaris (assembly GCA_963556465.1). Lineage (NCBI taxonomy): Eukaryota > Viridiplantae > Streptophyta > Magnoliopsida > Ranunculales > Berberidaceae > Berberis > Berberis vulgaris. The sequence continues at coordinate 30,452,055 of OY747129.1, read as the reverse complement.
AACTTAGGAAATGATCTAGGCATTTTTTTTTAGACTATTAACTAGCCTTTTAACTTACCCATAACATTAACCTTTTTGTAGCATTTTGAGCCTTAGAATAACTTTTATTTGTTAACCCATTAACCTTTACCCAACTTTTCTGGGAATGTGTATGGATGGATATACTTGGTGTAAAAAGGGCATCAAAAAGAAAAATATGAGATATTTCATAAATCCTCTATGTGAAAAAAAAAGGTTGAAGAAAAGAAAAATAGTTAAAAAAAAAGAAAAAAAAATGTCAACGAGGATAAAGATGTGAGAATGAAGAAAAAATTGATGGTGCGCAACATTGGTTTATTCTTGACAGCCCTAATTGTTCGTGAATGGGTGTATACATTCCTAGAAACTTTTCTTAGAATCCTTTGACATTCCTTATTAACCATTACCCAAGCCCCGTTACAACCCAACAAAGTCCTAGTTGATCTTAAGGAAAGGTTGGTTCCGTCGATGTGGAGATTTAATAACCAAGACCTATGGTGTTTGATTCAACATTCCCAAAAGTAATTGATATTTCTGTCCATGAGATCATGTTCATTCCATTCTTGAAAAGTTCGTTCTTCATATTATTATATGTGAGATGATTGTTTTCCATTATTTACTCTTTTCCTCACATATAAACTGAGTGAAATACCAAATCTCTGAGTGTTTTATTGTGAGTGACATGAGAGGTTTGAAGTCAAAACAAACTTTCTACAGGAGATTTAGTCATTGTTTTACTCTTAAATGAAAAGTTATGTTGATAGTGTTTTTCACACACACACATTGAGTTGAGGATGATTGTGAATTTTTTCTAATCTTTGGAGAATATTAAATTATTTCGAAATTTGTTGATACACTAAAATGACACTGTTGGTTTCTTGCATTTCTTGAAGTTTTAAAATGAACACTGTTTAACCAAGTTTTGTTGAGTCGGTAATGTTTGTGGGTAACATTTTTCTGGAAAACCCTCACGAGACTATAACTCGTCCACTAGAGGTAATCTAGGGGTTTATTGTCTTGTTGCACGTTTAAGGTAAGAGCAACCGATGATTCCTGCGAAAGTGAGTTAAAATTTTATTTTTATTGTTTTGCTCGAGGACTAGCAAAATATAGGTTTGAGGGTATTTGATATTCACATAATTATTACATAATATATCCCTTAATTTATATATGTTAGTGTTTCGATTATTATATTTTATAGTAATTATTTGGTTTTCATGTCTTTGTAGGAATTTGAGCGTCAACGATGAAATCGTATTAAGGTGACAATTTAAGGAATGACAATTGGTCGATTCTAGCGGTGGTACAAAGTAGAGGGTCACATATCTAAACCCTTAAACCCAAAACCAAGCCCATAACTTAAACCCAAAACATAACCCATAAACCCAAATCCAATGCCAAGCCCAAGCAAACCCAAAGAATATTCTCCCAATTATCCCTTGATTTTACCTTGATTCACTCCATGAATCATCCATTTATCTCATCTATATTCATTTTGATCATTCTATATAAATACAAGAGAAAATGGTGAGAAAAGGGGAGGAAGAGAAGGGAAAAGAAAAATTACAGAAAATCAAAACCTCTTTCTCATATAGTGATTCTCATCACCATCACCACCTCCCACCGCCACTACCCACCACTAAACAGGGGAGTGACAACCCTGTTTCACTTCACCTCGCCACCGTCCAACAAACACAACCGCCACCACCATCAGACACCACTGTCCTCACCCTGTTTTCCAACACCCACAGCCGCCACCATCTCCCTGTTCCATCATCCATCATCCACCATCAACCACCATCTGTCTCTCCGCCACCATCCAACAACCATAGCGGCCACCACCATCACCCGAGCACCACAACCACCGTGAAACAGGGGCGTGACAATCCTGTTTCACATCAAATTTCCACCTCGCAACAGAGCCAGCGACCAAGCTATCTCTCGGCCTCTCTTCGTCTCGTCCTCCTTCCCGTCTCCCACTCTCACGACCACCGTCGCAAGCGGCGCGTCAGCTAGCACGCAACCATCGCGACAGGAGCAGAAACAGGGCATCGCTTCCCTGTCTCAGTCGCCCGTTCTCATCTTCTCTCCCATCGCTCTCTACCTGGTCTTCTTCTTCAGCATCGCAAACACCACAGAGCAAGCGGCGCAACCGCTCGCACACCACCACTGCCACAGAAACAGGGCAGTCATCGCATCCCTCTCTCTATTTTTTTTGTGTTCTTATCGCATCTTTCTCTTTGTTCTTCCATCCCTCTCTCTCTTTTGCAGGTACTGGAGTCGGTTGGAGGACGAAAGAGCTCGCGAGGAGTTGAAACGAGGCGCAGCGAGCGACGCTTCTCGCTGGAGACGAAGGTGCACAGTTGCAAATTTCGGGCGGGAACCAACTGATTGTCGAATCAGTTGGTTATTGGCACCCCGAGTTCTCTTTGAGAAGCCACATAGCATTTTGGAACATTTTCTCAGGATTTGTGTTCGGACCAGCTGCTGATCTGCTGAGTACCACCACATCAAGTTTGTGACAAACCAAAAGGGTTGCATAATTCATTTTAATTTATTTTACTGACATAAATGCTTAATTGTTAATTACAATTTTATTTCAGAAATTTGATAAGTTGCTTTCACCTTTCATGTTCTATTAAAAATTTATATGTTTGGTAGTTAGATTCACATTTTATCAATATTCAAAGGATGTGCTATAAATTATTAAGTTAGACTTGTAATTGAGTGTGCCGTAATAAGACACTTAATGCTAGGAGTTGAAACTTAATAAATTAGACTTGTGATTGAGTGTACCGTAACAAGACACTCAATTCTAGGAGTCCATAATTTATGCTGAAGTTAATTGTAACATTGGATTTTAAAACTGAATTGTTCTTAGCGATCACATCATCGATGCAAGCAAGGGATTCCCATCCCTAAAGCTTCTCGTTTATAATTTCAGTAATTTAGATTTAAATATTTTTGCGAACTCATTGGTGAGTCCAAGCCCCACAAACCCCACAACATCCATCTTTTCTTTTCTTTTATTTTTCTTATTTTTTATTTATTTTTAGTTTAGTTTCAAAAACACTGTAACCCCATTTCCTCCAAATTAGTTTAATTAAATTATTAAATTCAATTGCATCCACTTTCCTCGTGAGATCGACCCGTACTTGTCGTTGTCTACCAGTTAGACACCATGCACTTGCGGTTATTACAAGTGGAACTTATTAGCTTATTAATTTAGGTTAATAAAACTCGCATCGCCTATCAGACTTGACCAGACCTAGTCAGTTTCGGCTGACGGTGATGGCCTCGAGTTCTCTCTAGTGCCTAGTCCGTTAAACAGGTGTTAACGGTTTAGAGAGTGGCAACTTAGTCAACACTCTAACCCCTGATCGAGACGGCTCACCAGGGATCATTGTCAGAATATGCATAATGCTCACCGAACCTGACCAAATCTTAATCGGTGACAACTGATAATGATAGATTCTGGTATGCTCGAAGCCTAGTCCACGAATAACGGATTATGATGGCCTAGAAAGTGGAAGTCTAGTCAGCGTTCTCAATGCTTGATGAAGACGGCTTGCTACGGATCATTGTCCAACTATAGATAATGATCACCAAACCTTATTGCTCGAAACCTAGTCCGAATAGAATGGGCGATGACGACCTAAAAAGTGGAAGCTTAGTCAATGCTCGTGTAGCTTGGTGAAGACAGTGTGCTAGAGATCATTGTCCAACTATAGATAATGATTGCCGAACCATATTGCTCGAAGCCTAGTCCGTATAGAACGGGCGACAATGGCCCAGAAAGTGGGAGCTTAGTCAGTGCTCATGTAGCCTTGTGAAGATGACTTGCCAGGGATCATTGTCCAACTATAGATAACGATCACCAAACTTTATTGCTCGAAGCCTGGTCCAAATAGAACGGGCGACAACGGCCTAGAAAGTGGAAGCTTAGTCAATGCTCATGTAGCCTGGTGAAGATGGCTTGCCAGGGATCATTGTCCAATTATAAATAATGATCGCTGAACCTTATCACTCAAAGCCTAGTCCGAATAGAATTGTCGACGATGACCTAGAAAGTGGGAGCTTAGTCAACAGTCATGTAGCCTGGTGAAGACGGCTTGCCAGGGATCATTGTCCTTCTGTAGACAATGATCACCGGACCTTATCACTCTAACACCTAATCTTTGAATAACAAACGACAATGGGCTAGAAAATCGGAGCTTAGTCAGCGCTCATACAGCCTGACAAAGACGACTCGCCAGGATCATTATACTCCCGCGAGCAATGATCATTAAACCTGATCAAAACTTAGTCAGCCTTGGCTACTAGCGATAGATCAAGACCCGAGCTACGACCCAGTTTAATATAATAAAGTCAAAATGCTCGCAGAAAAATAAGTACAAGCACGCCAGAACCTATTATGCAAGTAACAAACTGGCGCAATGGTTTGATAAAATAAATAAGCTATGAAGGTACAAGTACAAAAAGTTACTCGACAAACTTTCTTTAAGCCATATTTAAAAAGTTGTATGCTTTGGAGAGCTCGCTCCAGAGGTCGAATAGCCAGTTATATCAGAAGGAACAGCGAGACATAAGACAACATTGTTCGAAGGCGGTCTTGACTCACTAGACGGAGACACAGGGTCAGAGACTTTTGTTTCGTCAATATTCCAGAAAGCGACCTTCATGGATCGTTCAAAGTCAAGCTCCATGTGGAGGTTCCCTTTTTCAATAAGTCCAAGCAGTTCAAGCCTATCTTGAACGACGTCAGGAGATTTTGAAGTTACAGTCTGCTCATGACCCCAAGCTTTGAACTTCGCTAAACTTGCCTCAGCCTTCGATAGTCTATTTGAGAGTGTAGCTACATGAGATTCCTCTTCTACCAATCGCCGTCTTAACAAAACTTAGCTCGGCCAGTGCGGACACAGCCTCATTCTATGTTTCTTGGACACGATGTTGTCGGTCGCCCAGCTCGGATTCAAACTCCTAGCGCAAAGCAATCAGCTCAGACTCAACTTTTTCTTATTCAGCGGTTTGGGATTGCAGATAAGCATGTGCTTTGCCCACCACCTCTTCTAGCTGCTCGCTTAAGAGGTCTGACCACTTACAAAGCTCCACAAAAGCATCCTCCAAAGCATGAAATGTACTACAAATGTCAGGGTGCAGATTACCCTGAACCAACAACGTCAAGGGACCTTTGGGAGACACCAGCTCCACACCTAAAGCCTTTTCAACTAAAAGATTAGCTCGACGCTCAGCATCAGGCGCCAAAAACTTGATGCAGATTTAACTAACCTAAATGAATAGGTTAATTTAACCCACTTGTAATAACTGCAAGTGCACAGTGTCTAACTGGTAGACAAGGGCAAGTACAGGTCGATCCCACAAGGAGTGTGGTTGCAATTAAACTTCAGAGTTGACTTAAACTAATTTAAATGGGGGTTAAAGCAATTAAAATATCTAAACTAAAAATCAAATTAAAAACAAAATAAAAAGTGTTTAAGAATATAAGAAGGGAAACCAAGGCATTGAATCCACGACAGGTTCTTTGAGATTTGTGTAATCCAAATTATTGTTTTCAAGAATTAACATGACTAATCTAAAGATTAATCTAAGTTCGCAATTGATTTCAGCAAAGGTATAAACCCCTAGCATTGCGTGTCTTCTTACGGCACGCACAATCACAGGTTTATTTTAACTAATTCTAAACCCCTAGCATTGCATGTCTTCTTACGACACACAATCACAGATTCAGATTAATTGATTAAATCAAGCTTTGAATGTCAACAAAGGGTACTTCTAACTACCAACTAGTCTAGATAATTAATCAAGATATAATCGGTGAAAGCAAATTATTGAGACTCAGAAGTCAAATGTGTTTAACGTTCAAGCATAAATAAAACAATAAATTTAAATACAACAAACTCTAGGAAACCCTGCGGTTTCATCTTAGCCTTGGCGAAGGGTTTAGCTCTCCATGGTAGCGGTGGTCATCTCCTCGTGGTGTGGTACGCCGCAACTCATCTCTCCACGAATCCCGAGAAAAGGGTTGCTAATGGACTGTGGTGGCTCTTAGAGAACTCGGGGGTGCCAATAACTGCCACCTTTTTCTCTCCCGATTTGAACAGAGAGGAGGCGGGAAACCAGAGCCGACGCAGGCGCGCTGATGGAGGTCCTGCTTGGGCTTACGGGTGTGCATCCGGAGCTGACCGATGTTGGGTGGCGGCCGGTATACAAAGGGAGACCGAGACGAAGAGAGGAGAGGAGCAGGGGTTGTGCTCTGTCGCGAGCTCTGTTTCGCGGTGGCTGATGGCGGTGGTTGCGTGGTCTGGTTGTGATGCAAGAGCAGAGAGGGAGAAATGGAGGAGGGCGAGACCGTGGAGAAGAGAGGAAAACAGGAAGGAGGGTCGAGAGAGATGAGCGACAGAGAACAAAAGGAAGGGAGAGAAACAGGGGCGGTGCTCCCTGTTTCTGCTCCTGTCGCGGTGGTGGTGGTGGTGCTCGGGTGATGGGGGTGGATGTGAGAGAGAGAGAGAGAGAGACGTCAAGATGAAGACTGATGGTGGTGAGGGCGAAGCTCGGTGGCGAGGTGAAATTTTTAACGTGAAACAGGGTTGTCACGCCCCTGTTTCACGGTGGTTAGTGGCGGTGGTTGTGGCTCTGGTGGCGAGGTTGCTGGACAGGGAAGGTGGTGATGAACGAGAGGTGTTGTGACGGTGTTGTTTGGTTGAGACTAAGGAACAAAAATAGGGAGAGGACGGGAAACAGAGGGAGACGAGAGAAACAGGGACAGATGCGAGGTGACGTGAAAGAAGAGAGTATTGGTGAGGTGAGGTGGTGATGGCAGGATTATCGCACTGTCGGCTCTCCTATCGAGCGGGGATTGCCGACAGGGTGGATTGGTGTGGTGGCTGGAAGAGCCTTCAGAGAGGGGAGAAGGAATGTGAAAGAAAATAGAGAGGAAGGGACTCTCTCCAAACTGGGGAGAGCTAAATAGGGTTCTCCTATTTTCTTGGGCTTGAGTTCTCCAAAAGGCGTTGGACTTGGGTTTTTAGGTTAGCATTTTGGTTTGGGCTTAGGTTAAATTAGGTGGACTTAGGTTTATTTGGGTTAGGTTTAGATATGTGACCCTCTATTTTGTACCACCGCTAGAATCGACCAATTGTTATTCCTTAAATTGTCGCCTTAATACGATTTCATCGTTCACGCTCAAATTCCTGCAAAGACATAAAAATGAATTAATTATTATAAAATATAATAATCGAAACACTAACATATATAAATTAAGGGATACATTATGTAATAATTATGTGAATATCAAGGGGGGGAGAAAATATCCACTTCTCAGGGTAGCAGGCTCAACGGGTTGAAGATCATCAGTGGCAACATTAACTTTGTCGGCGTCCACCGACTCTAAACAATTCCCTTCCAGTACAACTAATGGAGCAGGAGGCTCGAGAAAAACAATTCGCTCCCCCAGCACCATCTCTTGAGCGGACTAATTGGGCCCAAACTCCGTGACTGTCACTTCCTGCTTTAGCGAGATCAGTTTAATGGAAGAATTAGTTTTGCTACTAGCTCGCTTTCTTCTGGGACGACCAATGGGCGACATGGACGCCTCCAACTCAGCTTGCCTAGAAGGAGCTTGGTATCATGAGCTTCCTCTTCCGAGAACGGCCACCACCAGTCTCCATCGGCGACGACCTAGGCACGGCAAGGCCTGCGTGGAAGTATCTGAACAACCCGCTCTACACGATGTTGTCCGAATCTATGACCTCCTCAACAATGATCAAAGGAAGCTCGTTAAACGCCCTCCTCCTCGGAAAGAATTGGAGTCACAAATTTACTTGCAAAAAATAGCAAGACAAGTTGTCGTCATCCTTATCAGGACTAGGCTTGGTCGTTGTGCGGCATTTGGTCCTCGTGATTGGGCCCGATTTCATTTGAGCGGTGAGTTGTCCGTAGATAGGGCTTGACCTGTTGCATCATACCTCGGTTCCTTGGTGGACTTGGTCACTTGTGCGCAAGTTGTCGTCACCCTTAGTAAGGCAAGGTTCGACAGCTTGTACGCCATTCTGGTTCCGTACCAGGATCGAGTTTTTAGTGAGGTGAACTGTCTGTGGACTGGGCTTGACCCACTTGCAGAAAACAGTCAGTGGACTGAGTTCTATTCACAAGTGTATTTCCGTGGTTTCGGAGACGAACTAGGTCACTTGTGTGGTAAGCTGTCGACATCCTGAATATGACTTGGCTCGGCCATTTTGCGCCATCTCGGTCCCATGTTTAGATTGGGCCTTTGGAGCGGTGAGTGTCCGTGGACTGGGCTCGGCTTGCAGTACGACACCTTGGTTCCTTAGACAGACTAGTTCACTTATGCGGCAAGCCGTTGTCGCCTTTAGTAGGGTTGGGCTCGGCCGCTTTTGCTCAATTTTGGTCCTTAGGACTAGGCTTCGTTTAAGCAGTGAGTTGTCCACGGAATGGGCTCAACCCGCTGTATCGTACCTCCGTTCCTTAGGAGAACTAGGCCACTTATGCGGCGAGCCTCATTTCCCGTAGCAGGGCTAGGCTTGGCCACTTATGAGCGATGAATTGTCTGTAGACTTGGTTTGACCCGCTGTATCGTACCTCGGTTCCTTAGGCAGACTAGGTTACTTATGTGGCAAGTCCTCGTCGCCCTTAGCAGGGCTAGGTTTTGCGCTTATGCGCCATTTTGGTCCCCGTGTTAGGATTGGGTCTTCTCCTGTAGAAGGAGTTGAGTGTGGAGTGAAGTCATTTTCAAATAGATTACTTTTATTGGTAGTTTCCCTTAAAAAAATTTATATGTTACTCTCGTCACTCATACTCTCTCACAAGTAAGCCTTTGGCCTGTTGGTTCATTTCTTTCTAGGGGACTCAAGCCGCCGTGGTTATTTACTCGATAGCTTCATTGCAACGTAATGGTATTCCATGACAGAAGACTGATTTCCCCTTATGGTCCATATGTCTTTGTTGATAGGGTATTTCAAGCACTAGTGTCGTGTGGAGACCACTGCTCTCATCTGGTAAAGCCAAGGCCTTCCCATAATCACATTGTACATGGAGGGGGCATCTATCCTAATGAACTCTATCATTATGAGCTTTACTGGTTCCCCTACTCCTATGAGTAATATGATGCTCCCGACTTAGTAACTTCGAACGTCGCTGAAGCCAACCATTATCTGGTTGTCAGGTTTCAACTCTTCTTCTCTTACTCGCATCCTGCGGAATTCTTCTAGGAACAGGATATTGTCTGAGCTCCCTGTGTCTACCAGAGATCTTTCCATGCCCATTTCAATATTGTAATCGTGATAACAAGGCATCATTATGTAGGGAATAAATCCCTTCCATATCCTGCTCTGTGAACGTCAGGTCTGGGGTTGGGTGCTCTACATGGGCATGCTGGATGGGTGGTCTCTGCGGTGGGAACCTATCCACATTTCTTGGATTGCTTGCTTTCTTGACCTGTTGGATTTCTCTAGTCCATTGTGTGCACTGTACAGGATGTAGATGATGTCTGCAATCTTTTCTTCGACCTCTGGTGTCATTTCTTCATTCTTTTCTTGAGGCATCTCGTTAGTATTTACAAATTCTCCGAGTTTTCCCCTTCGAACCAAGTACTCTATCTTGTTCCCGAGACTGACAATCCTGAGTGACGTGACTGTGGTCCTTGTGGTAGACACAATACTTTCTCTTATCACGCCTTGAAGGATCACTTTTGAACATGGGGGGCACTTGATGTCGTCCCAGTTCTTCATGGAAGAAGGGATTTCTAGCAAGTTGGACTTTAGAGGAGCAAACTCAGTGTACCTTGAGCTGATGTAGTTGGTAGCTTGTCGGACTCGATTTTGTTGTCGTTTTTCCTCCTCTTCAACCTATTTTTTTTTTTCCTACCTTTTTTCCACTTTCCTGTTCCGGGCATTGGGGCTTGCTTGGCTTCATTTTCACCTCCTTTTTTGGCAGCCATCATCTCTTTGAGACTGATATATTTTTCCGCTTTTTTAGTAAGTCTGCCATATCTCTCGGAGTTCTAGAGTGAGGAAGTTGTCACACCCCGATTTTCGAAGGAAACAAAAATCCCAAAATCCACTTAGGATTATCCTTTTCCCCCAAAACTCGGGACGTGAGAATTCAATAACAACAGAAACAAATAGCAGCATGAACTAAACATCTGAAATAAATAAAATCTAACCCGGTGAGACTCTGACGTTGCTAGCTCACTAGCGGAACTCCAGTAACGCAGCTCAAAATCTCTAAACCTGAAAGACTACTCGGCTACATTCCAAAAGGAATGTACCCAAGAAGCAAAAGCTCACTCGGGTCAGCAATAAAGCTGGTGTGAGAAATCTTCATCCCAAAAATCAATAAACCCGCACATGATAATATAAAAAAAAACAATCAACAATAAATAACCACACCATCAGGTAGTTCCTCAATGAGGCAATGGTGTTATCATCCTAATAAATAAATATGCATTATTTATTACTAATACATAAAGTTTATGAGTTATCAATCCTCATAAATGCAACAACAATACAATTCATAATCATATTAGACTATTATTGAAATATTAAACAAACACATTTTTCTACCTTTAGGAAGACATGTAGTTCTCATTCAATGGTTGAATGAGCATTTAGTTTCTTCCTTTAAGGTAATCACGCACATACACAAAAAGAAATCTCGCTACTTTTCAACAATCGCACTCTCCTCCTGTGCCGAACACACCTCACCCAAGTGTGCCTCCCTTGCCTTCGAAACCACTCGGAGCGTACATGTTCCAAGTGGGGTGCCACCTCGAGGAACATGTCATCACACCCGAAGTCCGATCCATGGCAAGTATTCTTCCTAAATCTACACGTACAACCGAACACACATGGAACGGTGCACCGAACACACCTCACCCAAGTGTGCCGCCCTTGCCATCGAAACCATTCGGAGCGTACATGTTCCAAGTGGGGTGCCACCTCGAGGAACATGTCATCTCACCCGAAAGTCGATCACTAGCAAGTACACTGATATGCAAGCAAGTCTGCATACCCAATAATATCACAAGTATACAAGCAAGTCTGTATACAAAAATTTCTTTTCTTTTCACATTTTTTTTTTCGGAGTTGTGGAAAAGAGCATAAAAATAAATAAATCCTCAAAACTCTTTTATGGTGACGCTTTGTCAACCATAAATAAATCAATCACAGTATCCACCATTCTTTTGGGGAACAAGAAATATTTGACACATTGCCAGTTCACATATCCCATCTCTTTGCATCATATGAAAAACAATATGCACACCAATTCGCATAACAATACAAATACTCAAAATAAAACAAGTGCTCAGTTAAATTTCAGTCAATATCTATTACTAGAATATTTTCTTCTATTTTATGTTATGCAATTGGGGTCAATCTCGCCAGCTATGTAAATAGGTCCAAAGAAATACTCCCAAGATAATATCTTCCAGGTCATGATCAAAAGAGCATATGACAATGAGATACATTAGGAACTAAGCAAAAATGACTCATTTCATTCTTGTAAAACCTCCCCTAATCCATCTTCTATTTCATTAAGAAATTTTATTAAACAAATGAGCAATGTATCTATAACCTGTGACAATTAACGAGAAAATATTTCTGATAGTGGCACAACAATTTGACAACCTACTTTAATAAACCAGATGTACACATATGATAAATTTCGATTTCAACTCAATGGGATTTGACAAATCCAAAAATGCACATACACCTACTACCTAAATGTGGTAACATCTGATCTAACCTATGAGATACAATTTGCCCAAATTTTCTTCATGATAACACTCAGGGGTTCCTTAGTCTTACACAAACCCTACCCAATCACATGCTTTTCTAATGATGATGATGACCTAGAAAACCCCGAATGACTTGACAATTGCCTAAAGTCAATGTGAACTACAATGGGTATCCATTTATTCACTCAAATCAATTAATTAAAGTAATCAAACCCCATCAATTTAATCTACCAAGTTAAGGGCAAAATCAGGAAGAAAGAAAATGAGGTTTTAATCAAAGTAGATTAAACACACAACACATAACTATCAAAACCATCACATAAAACAAACTGAAAGGGGTAAAAGATAACTCACATCCATGAAAATAAAAACCCCATCATCAAATCCTAAAAATACTCAATTCAGTCAAGAAACAAGGATTTCAAGATACAGGGAATAAGAAAACTCACCTTTGATACAAGAATCGAAACTCAATCAACACGGACTAACCATCTCGGCTTCCATCTCTTCTTCCACTTTCTCCTCCTCAGGAGCCCCAACAATCTGAAACCCGAATTCGGGCGTCATGACATACTTCACAGACAAATCAGTATAAGGTATCTTCAGTTCAAAATTAACGACACTGGTAACCTGGTGAATCTCACTCCAATCAAGAGCCAATGTGTCATCACTGGTAATTAGTTGGTTTCCCTGGTCCTGGTCCTTTTGATTAATTGACTTGGTAGGTTCCTCGATTGCAACTGCACCACAGCTTTCCATTTCTTTAACCAGACATGTAAAGGTCACTACCATTCACTAAATAAAGACCTGGACTTGAGCACAAACTCCAATTGCATCTCAAAGCATCAACAGTAACAACAGACAAAGAACCATTATTTTCAACAATCACACATTTGGAAGACTACAGTATGCAAACTTTCTCCAAAGTTGCTTCTTTGAGTTGCGGGCATACAGTTCCATAAGGCCTATCAAAGTACACAATCGTCCAGTCATCATATATTGATCTTTCGATATGTAACATTTGATGAAAGTCACTTCCTTTCCTCAACCATTCAACCAACACGTCCAACTACCCCTCCTACAAAACCATTCACCTTAATTCCACCTACAGTCCCACAAGCACACCATGACCTTTGATTCTACTCAAATACTTCCCAAACTTGAACCATCACAGATACCTCCTCCCGCCAATGAGGTACAAGTCATACTGACAAATCAACCATAGAATCACACAATCACAAACTATGAGATGGTACATATAAAGCAAATCTTTACTTATCAACAAGCACTAGTATCTCTTGCTACATTTACTGGCTTTATCCCCATCTAAATACTCACTCTCCATAGGTGGACTTGAGATAGGATTATCCTCTGCCTACCAACCCATTCTTGAAAGAGCTAAGCACAGAACGAGGGAACCCAAATTTGGGGCTTTCCTCACCAATCTGCACATCATGACAAAACTCCACTTCGACACCTTGCAGGAAAACGTTCAAGAGATTGTAAATACTTCTCCGAGTGCTAGTGCCATAAGAAGAGATGGGGTTTCAGGAACCATCTTACACCGTTCAAAACTCTTCTCATCCTCTCACCTGCTCCTTGCCAGTTTCGTCTCACCATCAGCCGCCATCGAAGAAGAAATCGTGAAGACAAGAGGGAGAAAAAGAGAAGAGGGTTTGCACAAGAGAAAAAAAAAAAAAAAAAATAAGGGTTTTGTTTCTTCTCTTTTATATGGTGGGTGGTTATCCACCCCCACTGAAATTCTGAGAACACCCGCCCTCTTTCACAAAATAAAAACCCTATTTATTAGTTTAATAAAAGCCCAAAACCAAGCCCAAATACAATTTAGTAGCAACCCATCAACATTAGGGTTTACAAAAGAAATTTTTATATTTATTTAATTAGGCGGGTATTACAGAAGTTGTAGAACTAACTTTTTCGTAGGCAAGCGTGAAGGAGTTGATCAACGTATCATCGCTGCAACCAACGATCAGAGTCAGCTCATCGTTAAAACGAGTGACATACTATGAGGGTCCCGCCCCGCTTTTGTCTGAGGCTTAGCACGTAGTGCGACCCCTACCTGATCCGTTGGCTCCCAACGAATCTGGTGATAAATGTTTTCGCCAAGACATAGAATGAGTCGATAGATCTCGGCTGGAGACTATGGAACTAGGTCAGTGCAACCTTCTTCAAGCTAGTAGAAAAAGTTATGCACATGATTGCTTCTGAACGTTCTTTCAGTGCCATTACATGGTGGTAATAATGTAAATGATCGAACAGATCTGTTGTTGCATCGTAGAATTCGAGCTTTGGGGTAAATTTTATTTGGCAATGGGGCATTCATTATCTCCTTCAAGAACAGAGAAACAGTGAGAGATCGTATAGGACATCCAGATAAGTTTCCCCCAATAAGAAATGGTTCCTAACCGTGGTCATGTCTGTATTTGGGGCGTGTTTCCGATTGTCCCTTAAGCTTTCTTATCGACCATATCTTTGCTCCTCCATGGGGCGGTTTTCACTTTCCTGAACACGCTCTCAAGCGTCATCTCGGGTGTGGGACCTCCCTGGATCTCCACTGTTTCCAGGTGGTTGCTACCGATACTGGGTAAGTTTCTCCACCACCTACACTAAATGATCCATGTGAAGCAGGATCTGGTCTGTGGGGTCAGCCGCGCCTGGGCCATGCGACTATTCTTCTCCCTTGACCGGATCGATCCGGTTCTGTGGCTGGGCTTCCTTGTCGGAGGGATGTGTGGTTCGACATTGTTGTTGAATGCTCAAGATTTGGTGTTGGTGACCATGTCTCGATATTCTGGTGGTTATAAAGGTTTTATAAGTTGTTTCGAGGAAAACTTGTTGTCTTCCCCATGGACGGCGCCAATCTGATGCATCCACATCTGTCCACGTTGACTTGGAGCCTGCAAAATGAGCAGCAGTGAGCCAGCATTCACTGTTATGATGGTCAAAGGCACTTCGATGCTTAAGTCAGGTAATTATGAAAGGAATAATGAAGACTAGATGTAAATTGCAATGTGTATGCATACATTTCTTCTTCCCTTTTATTACGTTACACTACACCAAAAGGCCTGTTTAGCTACACGGAGATGGCCACGGCTCTAAACCGTTGGTTTATTTGCCACGGCCAAAAACCGTGGCTATAATGGCCAACGGCCTAAAACCGTGGCTAAAAAATAAAAACCGTGGCTATAATCAAGACACCAAAAGGCTTGGCCACGGCTCGAACCGTTGGTTTATTTGCCACGGCAAAAAACCGTGGCTATAATGGCCAAGGGCTTAAAACCGGTTCTATAAAATGAAAATGCACGTGGATGTGTGGAGAAGTTGAGTCGATTTCTCGCTGGCGAAAAAAATTTAGCGGTTGCGAAAAAAATTTGCGTTCCCGCTCCATCTCCCCCCAACTCTCAACTTCTCAACCCTTTGTTTCAAACCCTAACATCACAGATCTCCCGAAAGCACAACAACCATTTGTTTCGAATCAGGAAGCGCGATCGCGACGGAGAAGAAGATGTTTCCGTCCCTTCTCCGGTTCTTGAAGGAGAGTTCGTCGGTGCCTCCAATGCTGAGTTTGGTGAGAAGAAGAAGAAGAAGAACACACTGATCTTTCCGTCCTTCCTTTGGTTCAGATCTCCTTCCAGGTAAGATCCTTCTTCTTCTTTAGATCTCTTCTTCTTCTTCAGATCTGTTTCAGATTAAAAAAAAATTTCATTCAGCAAAGCAGATCTTTCCTCTCCAACCCATTTCAGCAAAACACAGCAGAGATCAAAGCGTGGGATCCCCATTTCTACAAGTCTTCATCAGGTACCCATCTCTATCTCTCTCTTTAAGTTCATAATCTCCAGTTACTGTGTCTTTGCTTATCTGTCAAACAAGGGGGTTCCTTTTAAATTTTCTTACTTTATAAGCAATCAAAGATTCAAACTTTATACTTACCCAGATCGTTTTTAGTTTGATTGTGATGATTGCAATGTGGAATGGTGGATTTGTGAACTGATTTCAGTGTCTGTTTGGGGTAGTGGTTTTAGATATACTTTGTTGAATGTGTAAAAATTAGGTCTTTGGGATGAGTTAGATGAGAAATTGGACTGGAAGTAGTGATGATCATGGATACCCGGTAAAAGGCGTGAATTTACTGAAAATAGGGTATCCTGGAAAAATTTAATGGGTGTTTCAAATTTTGACAATTTCGTGAAGGTACAATGTACTCTGTAGTAGTGCCAACGACACGGGTATTACAATAGTTTCAGATCAGTGTGAGAGAGAGGAGCAGAGGAGAGTGTGAAGAGAAAGAAGAAGAAGTGAAAGAAAACATTTCGGGCTTTTAGGGCTAGAAACTTGAGAGCCTCCGCAAATTTTATCCCTTTGAAGTCATTTCGGGCTCGGAAGGCGTATTTCAGGTTTGAGGTTTTGATTTCTTTTCTCTTAATCTGGTTTTTCTAGATTTTAGATTGGTTTTAAGAAGATCCCTTTGACTATAGTTTACAAAAATGATATTCAATAGTTTTTCGACTATTACATTAATCTATGGGCTAAGATTTTTCGACTTGGGTTCAAATTGGTTGACACTTGCCTGTATTGTTTGGTGACCCAAAAAATGAAGTTTTAAGTTATTTGTGATCACTTTAGAAGTCAGGTGATCACTTTAGAAGTCACTATTATTGCAACTAGGAAATGCATTTTTTTCTTCTATTGTTTATTCTTTCAATGACAGAATAGACGGACAAAATCTTTAGGAAAATGTCACAAGAAGGTCAAAGCTTAGCAACCATCTCTGGATTCTTTTTGGGGATTGGAATACCCTCCATTACTATCCATTATCATAATCTTCCAAAAGTTTTGACCAAATATTATAAGGCATAAACTGATGATTTGGAGAGAAATGGGTGCAAGCTTTTAGAATTATCAAACAGTAAATCATCGGTAGGACTGGCATTTGTAACCTTGTTGAATGATCAACCATATTAGGAGCAAAGACATTGCTCTTTTGACTGCCAAAATGAGTTAAGGAGATGTGAGTTAGATGATGACATGTGCAATGAGATATTGAGATGTTAGAATCAAAGGGTTCTGGTGGCCAAATCTAATGAGATGAGCTAAATTTATTACAATTTGAAAAAGGGGAATAACATCAGTGCAGAGCTTAAAGAGGTAGCTAAAATCGAAATGGCATGAACTCTTCCTACCATTAAGGGTTGTGCCCAATATTGGACAAAGTACATTGGACGATTATTGATTACAATAAAATTTGGGTCTTAACATTCCTGTCCTAACTTTTAAGAATTTATTTCCTTCCTCGATCCCCGTACTGTGATGGGGAAGTGCGAGCAAAGAGAGGAGGATTATAGTATCAGGGATCTTGAATAAAGAGACAAATAAAATGAATCTCAAAGGACCAAGGGCAAAATAGTCAAATGGTATGGAGTTGTTAGAGACATACTGGTGCTAGACTACATAGATTTCAAAGAAACTATCTTCTAATGTGATTGGGTCAAAGTGGAACTAATGTCGATAAAAAGGAAACTCCCACTGTGTATCAAAGCATCTTGAAAGACAACCCCAACCTGAAGAGCTTACTGGAATTTTAATTGACTATATATTCTACACATGATATTTTGTATATACCTGGTAATACATGATTTCAGAATTGTTTTATCTCCAGATAGATTTAATTCCCAAAAGATGTATATAGCTGTCAATATTTCCAGCCTAGCAAAATATTTGTTGTAAACAAGACTTGAAGCAATATAGATTTGATTGTTAATGAAATGATAATTCAATTGGTTTTTTTGTTTAAATTTGGGGCTTTTGCATATTGCAGGTTTTCGATTTGAAGTCACCAAATGGAGCATTCATGAATTAGATCGGCACTTGGCTACACCTAAAATTAAGGCACTTGTGGCGATGATAACATGTTGAAACTTCCATTGTGCTGCCTTCCTAGCTTAGTGAATGTGCATGGTAGACCATTTTTCACTGCCTTTTTTACAGATATTGATATTCTTCCACGTATTTTAGATTAAATATTTGGGTTTAGATATTCTTTTTACTATTGACAGTGGCCTCCCACATGGTACTTGGTGATTTCATTTAGAAATGTGAAATTTCATTTAGAGAGTGGGGTTTCAAGTTATGTAACAGCGTGTGCATGATGATTTCATTGTATACACAGTATAGGCATTATGAAGTTTACTCTGGGCACAATGAATGCATAGTGGATTGTGCATGCAGTCTATGCATAGTGAATTCTTCTATTCACACATTGAGCGCATGCTAAATTTTCATTGTGCATACTGTATATGAGCAATATACAAAGATTTCCCTGCATGATTAGTTTGTAGAGTAATTGTTGGGTTGTTTCCTTTTCACTATCAGGTCCTTTGTTCTCTTTCATTTGAGCTAAAGTTAGTCCTCAACTCTAGGTATCATTTTGTTTTATAGAGTTTGCCCCCAGATAATCAATTGGAGGAAAGGATGGATTGAAAATAGGCACTTTTGTAGTTAACTCTAATGTTTTATATGTTTTTGTTTTTACAAAGTTCAAACTAGTTTAGCAAAGGAGCCATCTTTAGGAAATCATATCAAGGTGGTGTTGCGTTTTTAAGATGTCAAGTGTTTGGGAATTTTTTATGTTGTGTAGTGACTAGTCATGATGTAAATCATGGGTGTCTACTACTGATGTTGAGACGATGGACACTGATTTGGTGGCTCATTTAGGTAGATTTAGTATTTTGATACTTTTTATTAGTATTAGGATTGGTTGTCAACTATTTCCTACTAGGTAGATTTAGTTTCCAACAAGTATTTCCATTTCTCTTTATTTCCTGGGTCCATTTCTCTTTATTTCCTGGGTCCAGTAGGTTGCTAAGTTTAACTTCTTTGCTAGTATGAGTAAGCCAAGCACTATAAGCCTTTTGACACATAAACTTGCATACAAACATTCAACAATATTTTTCTTTTCTTTTAGTTCATCCTTTGCTCTAACAAGATTTACAACCTCTTGCTTGTCAGGAATCAACCTTAAGAAGAAGAAGAAAGGAGTCTCCTTGTTTACTAACCTTCATCCTTTTCCATTCTTCTTCAATGGGCGTGCCGGTAGCATTTTCTTAAATTTGGCCTTAGGGATATTGCATGTAGTGTTTTTGTCTTGCAAGATATTGCTTTGATGTACCTTTATATTTATATGGCAGGTAATGATGAGGAAGAAGAAAGTGACGGGATCAAAATATGATTCTACTTACTATGAAGAAATGAGATTTTTATACCTTTATGTTTACATGTTATGTAAGGACCAATGAAACTTATGGTTGGATTTTCGCACCTTTATGTTTTGTAAGAAATGGGATTTTCATGTATTGAACAAGTATGATTAACAAGTAATGAAATTTTCTTACATGGTTGGATTCTATTTATTGTTATTTTCTTACATGGTCGGATTCTATTTATTGTTGCACTTTTAATAGCAGGTACTATATTGCAAATGATAATAACATCGCTAAAAACAAATGGGCAAAAAAATGGCAAGACTTTTAATAGCATTTTGAAGTGCAACGAGTAATTCATTTAATAGCATTCTAAAAATGTTGTAGAAAATTATATAACATCTTTTAAATGCTATAAGAAAATGTTACAACAACATTTAACACTATACAATGGCATTTTTGTTATAAAAGGTGTTACAACAACGTTTAAAAACACTATTAAAAGAGCACTTTTAATAGCGTTCCAAAAACGCTATCGTAGAGCCATACTTTTAATACATGTCTGACAATGGTATCTTATCCAGTTATAGTGGTTTTGGCATGCTGTGAATGAGGATTTGTGATGTAGTATCCTTAATCGATACAGTATTAGATGATGACCCAAAGCACATTTCCCATTAAATTGTTCTAATTTGTGGGCATGGAAGCTCAAACTCTATATGTCCCAAAACCACGCTCCACAAATCCCAACTGAGGACCGCACTACAGAATAGCTCAACCCTCGGTGACCACCAATAGCTAACCATGTCAACAACTCTGACACGTGCTCTCTTGTCTTCTTTCAAATAACATGCCTCTAACAGGCTTATATGTTTATTATATATGTTTGTAGAATATTAAATAAACATAAGAACATGGAAATAAGTGTCAAAAGCATTGTTCGAAACCATTGAAAACAACGTGATAAGCTCATGCTCTCATCAACCTTTAAAATAAAAGTGTAACTAGCCAAAGTTATTTTATTCAACCTACTGAAATTGTTCTTATTTTGATCAGCCACTATCTCTGTTGCTTGCGTAATTTAACATTCAAGTTTCTCACCCACCATCATATTACCATCCTGAGGAGACTCCAGAACCTAATCAACTATATAAAATAGGAATCCATGCAAAAATGATAATGATTTCTAATATGCATACAGGCATACGAGTGAATATAAAATTATAAAAGTTGGTATTATTTTAAAACTGACAAGCTATGGCCAAGTTGAATTCTGCATTTTGAATTGTGTTTTGCAAGTGGAGCGTAATGGCAAAGAGTTCTAGCAGGGTGCTGTCTTGGCTTGGGACAGAGTTGTTTTGCTCTGTTTATGTTCAGAAACTGGGTAGCGATGGCTGGAAGGTGCAGGGCCAGGCGCAGAGGAATTGGCTGCAGCTGCTCTGTTTTTCCAACAGAGCAGGTCTGTTTTGTTTGTTTCAAGGGAAAACATAGCAGGTTGCTATGTTTTATAGGCAGGGAGTGTTTGCTTTAGCTAGAGAGCAGCAGGTCGGCTTACAGTTACAATGTTTCTTGCCTTGTTTTGCTTAACAAAAGCACGCAACCATTCTCCAAAATAGGTGATTTTACCCAATCTATTCAAATAAAAAACATTCTGGCATTCACATCATTTCAGAATTATTTTCATTGATATATAAATGCACAGATAGCAAGCTTACCTTGTTTCAAACTATCATCGAGAACTAGTCATCCTTAGTCTGTACCTTCTTAAACCACCCCTACAACCACTTGGTTTAGCCTGCATATAGTAATAGAACTGGTCATCTGTTTGAATTTACATCTAAAGCAGTGTGATTTAAGTGTTCATGATAGTTAACATAAAAGCAAGGCGTGAATTGGTTTTATTAGGATAACCACAGTGCAAGTAGACATAAAATCAAATTAATAAATAATCATATTACAATTTCATCAGTTATATACTTATTTCAATATTTCATCAATAGAACGAATGGGACATTTGTGAAGATTTCTTTCTAAAAAAAAGTGATAAATCATAATAATGAGTAAACAAACCTCTCGATTGGAATGCTTTGGATTGTATGAAGACGATCTCTATCATCAACAAATGTAATACAAGATGTTTCTTTAGATTGCTGCTCCTGAGGGCTTTCATAAGACATCATTTTGGCTTCGCAATTGCAATTTCATCAGTAATATGTATTGTCTCCACAACATTATCATTTGCTAACTCGATATGCCAAGCCTTTTCTTCTGAGAGATGCTCCTCTTTGAGGTTTATACTCAGTTTGTCAGATTTCAGATGAACTTCTTATGTATCTCAACTATTAATAACAACCAGACAAATCAATTAATATCAAAACCTTGCAAACTTAGGATATTCACTTACCTAATAAAAATCAAATGTGCTTCTTGCTTCTGATTTCTTAAGAAAGTGCCTTGCCGGTTAGTGAAGACAACATGAGAAAGAAATCTCCAATTGAAGAATAAGCACCCCCATTTTACCCAAAAATGAAACATTTTAACATGCAAGTAAGAGGGAGGATAGAGAAATAGGGAGAGATGGAATTTTTGGATTTGAGTTTAGGGCTTGCTAAATACCTGAAAATTGAGCAAGTCTTGATCACCAAATAATTAAGTACCTGTATGAAAGAGAGGTAAATAGAGTTGTTACGAAAAATCGAGCCATTATTTAGAAGAAAAATACTCAATTTTTAGGGCTTTGCAAAGATGTGTGAAATCGAGTTTAGGGAGATGGGGAGATGCTGAAATCTTCAATCGGCAATAATGGAATACCTAGAAAATTCGAACCAATTTATACAGAAAACCAAAAGATCAAGGAGGAAGGAAGAAGAACAACACTGAAGAAACAAAATTCACGAACTGATCACAGGTAGGCAAGAGAACGGATCGCAGCACTTAATCGTAGCAGAAGTGTCGCAGTCACCACCACGACTTCTCCTATCTTGTTGATCTTTTGAATTTAGCAGCAGAACTGATCACAGCAGCCACGACTTTTTCTATCTCGTTCTCGTCTTTCTTTCCTTTCCACTTCCTCTTTCCTTACGAATATGAGTAGATTTAGGGCATAGGTTGGGAACGTGGTAGTCATGGAGCTGAGAAGAAGGGTTCCATGAACTAACAACTGCACAAAGCCGAACGGGCCTTATTTTTTTTGGTTTCCCGCCTTTTTAGTTAGTTAAATAGGGGCGAAATAAAAATTAGGCAACATTGTACCTTCTCATGACTCGTTTAGAAGACGTGTTCTTAACGCAAGTCATGATTTTTCCAAAATTATCATATAAGAACTTGGTTTACGACGTGCACTTTATGTATCTGATCAAAATAAATTATGAGGACGTGCATATTAAATAAGTCATAACTTTAAGTCATATAAACCCATATTTGTTGTAGTGCGAGGTAAGTCATGTTCCAGTTCTTTCGAATGAGCCAATTTCTCTTGGGATGCTTGAAGCTAAGGAGTACAAGTATATTGGTGAGAATAGGTATTGTTGTTTACTTTGGTGACAGGTTGCTTATGACAGTGGTTAGAAATGCAAATTTGTATTTCCTTCAAGGCAGTGTAGTTGAAGGTGGAGTCATGGTTTCTACAATTGTTGATGAGAAAAGCTAGACGCGCACACAATTATGGCACATGTGATTAGGGCATGTAGGTGAGAGTGGAATAAGAACTTTAAGCAAGCGGGGCTTGCTTGGTGGTGATAAAATGGCAAAGCTGGATTTCTGTGAACATTGCATCTATGGGAAGCAACCAGAGTCAGTTTTGGTGATGCTGCTCATAGCACCGCGGGAATTGTGGATTACATCCATACTGATGTTTGGGGACCCTCTAGAGTCGCATCACATGGGGGTTCTAAGTATTTTGTGTCTTTTATCGATGACTTCATCTAAAGAGTATGGGTGTATACCATGAAACATAAAAATGAAGTCACTGATATCTTCAAGAAGTGGAAAGATATGATTGAGAAACAAACTGGAATGGTGATCAACGTAGTGAGATCTAACAATGGCGGTGAGTATACCAAGGATCCCTTGAAGCAGTTTTGTTTGGAACATGGCATTAGAAGACACTTCACAGTGAAGTCGACATCACAACAGAACGGGATAGCAAAGTGGATGAACCGTACCCTGTTGGAGAGAGCACAATGCATGTTATCCAATGCAGATTCGGGTAGAATATGGTGGGCTGAAGCAGTAAACACGGCGTGCTATCTCATTAACCGTTCTTCTTCATCAGCTATTGAGTCTCAGATTCCTATGGAGGTATGGTCTGGTATTTCTTCAGATTATTCTAACTTGAAAATATTTGGTTGTCCAGCATATTTTTAATGTTAGGGAGGATAAAATTGGAGTAAGTGCCAGGAAAGCTATTTTTCTCGGTTATCCAGATAGTGTGAAAGGGTATAGATTATGATCCTTTGATTTGTAAAAGTTTGTGGTCAGTCGAGATGAGAAGTTCCATTAGGAGGCTTTGTTATAGGCAAAGTGTGAGAAATGCAAAGATGGTTCTTCTATTTGGAATGGTGATAGCTATTGATGATACATAAAAACAGTCACACCCCAGAGCCCTACACGTGTTATGATGATTTCGAGAAATTACAGCCTCAAGCGTCTGCCCAACACTGATCCGACCCAAGCGGTTCTAAGTACTCCCAACTACAATCCGCCAAGAAGACCCGAACTCTTACAGCATGTTAAGCCCACACATCTCACAACTATCCTTGATACCTTATGCTCTCTTCAAGCAAGTATCTCGAGGATCAGCTTCGGCCGGGCAATTATAGCTGCTCTCTGCTTCTAACTAAGAAGCAAACACCAGAGTATCTTTCACACAGGGAACTTCTCTTCTACGGATTGCTCTTGGATTGGGAACTGTCTCCTGTGTATTTAGGAGCACAGAGCTAACAGGGAACTTCCCTTCTATAGCACGACTCCTAATTAGGGAGGGATCTTTCCGAAGATCTCTTTCCTAAACTACGCCTACGATGGCCTGGTAGAACCAGGACTCCTTGCACTATAAATAAATAAGACATGAGGTTGGTAAGCTAAGGTATGCTATAAATTTCCTGTTACAGAATTACACCTTCCTCAGAGCCCTGTCTGATTTTTTCATCGGAGTGCCATCGGCCAACCCACAGTGGTTTGCGGCTCACGTGCGTTAATTGTGCAGGTCAACAGGACTAGGTCAAAGCAGGGAGCGAAAAAAGACTGCATCAGTTTGGCACCGTTCGTGGGGACAACATAGTTCTTAACTTTACACTAATCATTGCCATTTATTAAAACCCAGAGAGATAGTGACCACAAGGTCACGCAACAACGGAGAACCAGGGGACACATCCAACGCTCAGGTTGTCCCTATAACGCTTCATTCAACAGTTCTTGTCGTGTACGAGCAGCCAACTCGCGCTCTCATGCCAACGACAATAACGATGGACCCCAGAATTGATGTGCTGGCATCTCAGATACAGCAGATCGCCAAGGCGATGGAAACTCTTACTCGACAGAATCCACCACTTGCTAACGGTGACCAGGATCAACGCGATCTCCGCCTCCAGAAGATGATAGGGAGCAAGCGCAGGAAAGCTAAGCCCCCGCTAGTTCTCATTAGACTAAGGGAGGCTGTGCAGCTAACGCTGTGCTCACCGCCAAGACAGAGAGGCTCGGCCTTGGGAACCCCATCCGCAGAGGGGCGCATGATCCGGACGTACCATATCGCCTCTCCGTCCTGCAATTTGTGGACCGGATAATAAACGAGGCCCTTCCGAGAAAGTTCACTCCCCGAAGCTCAACTCATACGATGGGACCACCGATCTTTTCGATCATCTGCACCATTACCAACACGTAATGGCCCTCAAATAAGGATTTGAGTCTGTTATGTGTATAACCTTTCCCACCAATCTAAAAAGCTCTGCGCTAACATGGTTCCATAGTCTTCTACCAAAGTCAATCAACTCCTTCAAAACACTGACGAAGGAATTCTTGACACGTTTCATCGGAAGTCAAGGAAAGACCTACACTACATACTCTTTCTAAGGCAGAGGTCCGACAAGACGCTCCGAGAGTATGTCATGCGCTTTAACTATGCAACGACGATACAGCCGTGACGACCTTCACTGCGGGCCTTAGGGAGTGAAAATTTTTCGAGGACCTCAACTTGGAGCCCCTTCTGAACATGGCGAAGCTCCTCAAGAGCATCCATAGACACATCACCCTAGAAGAGTCAAGGACTGCTAAAAGGGAAACCAAAAGAGACATGAATCCCTCCTTTCTTAGGGACAAGAATGAGGGAAAAAGATGCGAGGACGAGGAACAGAGCAAAAGAAAGTGCAGCGACAACAGGTCGGACCCTGGTCGGCCCAGGCCGGACAAATCATCCAACTACGTTTGATCCAGAACCGTGACACCCCTAAACGCTAGCCTGTAAGACGTACTTAACTCCATGAAAAGCTAGAAGGAACTGAAGTGGCTTCCAAAGACACGCGGAGACCCCTCCAAGCGCGTCAACGACAAATACTACGCGTACCACAAGGAGGGCGACCACAACACCAACGACTACAAGAGTCTAAGGTATGAAGTTGAGTACTGGATCCGCAAAGGCAAGCTGAAAGAATTCCTTAAATTTGATAAGCAGTCAGAACAGACCAGGGACATGGGGGAGTCGGTTAATCTACATCTTTCATGGAGTCGGACCGAATGAAGACCAGTCGTACAAGTCCCACAAGCTGGCTCTGCTAAATATGCAGACACAACCCACAGATGAAGACAAACGCGTTTTCTATTCAAGAGTTCAGAACCCCATTCCCACTTTGACTTTTACGGATAGGGACATTGATGGAGTCCGAGCGCCGCACAATGATGCCTTTGGTCATCTCTGTTTCCATCGCAAAGTGGGAAGTTAAGAGAGCTCTGGTTGACATAGGAAGTTTACTTAACATTCTGTTCTACAACGCGTTCCACAGCATAGACCTCAAGGTGGAAAACCTGACATCTTCAGAAACACCCGATGATCGGATTCACCGGGGAAAATGCTTCCCCATCGAAAAGATAAGGTTAGCTATGGTAGCAGGAGAACCGTTGCTCAAGAAGGTCCTATTTCTGGACTTCATGGTGGTAGACGCGCCATCATCCTACAATCTCATCCTGGGAAGACCATGGCTCCCCAGATGGAAACAGTGGTCTCCACCCTTCACCAGTGTGTTAAGTATACTACTAACTACTCCGAGGGAACAATACGTGAAGACCAACCTACGACACGAGGCTGCTACTATGCCGAGCTAAAGCAGATAGAACTCCCCCAGATTCAGCTACATCATACAGAGTAGCCTGACACAGTGCAAGGCCAAAAGACGGTAAAGACATATTTTTGAGTGGTATAGGAGCAATAAGCTCTTCCACCCCTCTACAAAGTTTACTTTTCAGTTACCTATGTAACACCTCGACAGTCCGCCAAATGATCCGCGAGAGCAATCCGAATTCACTTCAAGACCAAGATCAATTTCTCTCCATCAACAGTTAGTTTGCTTTAAGTTATTTGTTTCCATTTCCATAGTCAATATTGAGTTTTAGTTGTTAAAATACTTATGTGATTTTCAATCATTTAAGAAATAAAAGAAAGAATTACGAAAAAAAAACTCTATTGATTATTGGAAAGATGTAACAATAAGCACTTTGAGGCAGATACAAAAGGCTACATATTATGAACACCCTGAGGCGGAAACAAAAGCTGAGCACTATAGGCGTCTGAATACAACGCGAATTAAGTAAAAGACTCGCTTAGACAGTTCTGCTACGGACAACATCCGACGAAAACTTGCAAACCCTCTGATGTGAGCAATTTGCAAGTGACAGCAAAGATAAGAGAATGGGATACGCTCGACACTTTCCCAAGTTAAAGACGAAGTGGCAGAGAGATTGAAAGACTGAGCAATCAGATTGCTCCATCAAATCACCCCGAAAAAGTCTCATACTACAGCATTGTAGACCTCACAACGGGCTGCTGATTTCCTCAAGAGACATCCAACCCCCTTCTAACTTCCTCAAATAGATTAGAAGAAGACAAATGAGGATGGCCACAAGCAGCGACACAGTTACGGTCTCACAATGCTATCAAGAGATGCCACTTTTTCCATATGCGATGGCAGGTGTGACTGAAAGATACCACACCCGGAGACATCGCACACCGACTAACACTTTGATCATCCATTGATTAGCAATGGGATTTGAGCACATGAAGACAAATGAGGTACGGTGTAAGACCAAGGCATATCCTTTGGGCGGAATCTGTATTACTTCTCCGCGACATGAGAAGAGTTTAAGAGACCTCGCCGGATCAACTACATCTCTGTGCCTGACCAATGCAAATGTCAGAACATTCGGAGACTCCATAAACTGAAACCCGCCTTCAGCCTTTGGAAAACCCAAAGCATTTTCCTCAGCCTTTGGAAAACTCAAAGCATCTTCTTCAAGCAAGGACATTACAGAAAATAAGCTCTGCGAAAGATAGTGCCTACAACGATTGGAAAACACCATTATATAAACATGATGGTTCACCAAGCGGGCACTCAAGCATTAACTGCCAAGCATTGAATACTGTACGAGAAACTGGAAGGCGACGGTTCCCAAGGAATCTGCATAGACCACGTCAATCAAATAATGGTGCTGCACGTAACTTCATCAATTAAGGCCGAGTAATCGATACTCAACCGTGACGCAGCCTACGCCGTACACATGTCGCCGCGCAATTTACGTTGTTCACACAACACACCGTGCCCTAGCTCTTTCTCTGCAATCCCATGGGCTCAGCTTATTATTCAAACAACACTCTGTCACATGCTTGGCACGAGCATTAGAGATCCTAGTCAACCCTGACATACAGATTGTACTTACAGATCACTAGTTGATTTAAGGTAACTTCATCCACCCCATGCACCAGGTAGATGGACTAGGTTCACACGCCCCTAGCAAGCAAAACCTCTTTTCAAATCGGGCAAGTTAAGTCGGCCAAAGTTGATGACAACTTCTGGCTCAACCCGATACCTAGTCCGCTTAGCACGGGCATCGACAGTTTAGGAAGTGGGAGTCTAATCAGCACTATCACGCCTAGTGAAGACGACTCGCCAGGGATCATTGCCCCCTTCGCGGTCAATGATTGTCGAACCTAATTAGGAAAGCCTAGCTGGTGGCAATGGCTTCTAATTCAACCTGATACCTAGTTCTCTTAGCGCAGGCATCGACGATTTAGGAAGTGGGAATCTAATCAGCGCTATCACGCCTGGTGACAACGACTCGCCAGAGATCATTGCCCCTTCACTGTCAATGATCGTTGAACCTAATCAAGTAAGCCTAGCTGGTGACGACTAACAACGAAAGCTTCTGATCAAAACCTGGACTTGTAGCCCGTACTGCGAGGGTGTAGATAGTCTAGAAGGTGGGAGCCTAGTCAGTCTCAAACTGATTTCAATGGCTCGCCACGGACCACTGCTTTTCAGCGTGGCCGCCAAATCACCAAACTTGGACTTGTAGCCCGCGCTGCAAGGGTGTAGATATTCTATAAAGGTGGAAACCCAGTCAGCCACGACCTGATTTTGACGATTTTCCACGGAACCACTGCTTTTCAGCATGGCTGTCGAACCCTCCCAAATTTGTAGCCGGATGCGCACAGGTGTAGATAATTTGGAAAGTGGAAGCCTAGTCAGTCCTGAACTGATTCCGATGGTTTGCCACGGGACCACTACTTTTCAGCTTGGTCACCAAACTCCTCTAGAATTCGTAGCCCCCACCGCGCAGGGTGGGTGTAGATGGTTCGAAAAGGAGGAGCCTAGTCAGTCCTGAACTGATTCCAATTGCTTGCCACA
The DNA here is from genome assembly GCA_963556465.1 of Berberis vulgaris. NCBI lineage: Eukaryota > Viridiplantae > Streptophyta > Magnoliopsida > Ranunculales > Berberidaceae > Berberis > Berberis vulgaris. The sequence continues at coordinate 30,423,154 of OY747129.1, read as the reverse complement.
ACTGCTCTTCAGCCTGGACCCCAAAAGTTTACTCCCCGAATCCGTAGCCCACTTTACTTAGTCATAAATGATTTGAAAGGTGGGAGCCTAGTCAGCTCTAAATTGATTACGACGACTTGCCAGGAGACCACTACTTTTCAGCCTGGTCACCAAACATGAATCTAGCCTAGTCAACGTCTTCATGCTCAAACAGATTGACATCATAATACTAGCAAAGGCCATTCGCGCCGATACAAAGATCGTACGACCAATGCCCAAATAAGAGCTACTTAGGATGCCAACTCGAGCTTACGACGCTTGACCCGACACGAACACTCTGATGCATACACTAGGCCATCGCAACTCACTCATATTAGCAGTTGCAGCCCATCGATCAGACTATCAAGGTGAGACCCAAGCAGCTTACCTTGGGGACAAGACACAGCTCGGGCAAGTCACTATCCACAACATGCCCGTTATCGGACATGACTAAGCAACAACGACCCCAAGTCATTCACAACACAAAGCGGTCAATCTCTCTACAGCGGACAGACCAGTCAATGTTCTATTGATTCAACCAGCCTAGGCCAAAGCAAGACGACAAAGCGAAACGAAAAACATGCAATAGAGACAACAAGTACGGAACGGATAAAACTATTTTCATTAATGGTCAAAAACAAAAAAAGTATAACACACACAAAGTTCACTCCTTATCAGAAGAAGGTACAAAAATGGAAGAGTTAAGCCTAGTGGAAGAAGGAGCAGGAGTTGCATCCACACATGCCGTAGCCTGGACACCAGGGCTCAAACCGTCTTCCTCGCTCGATGACGTCGAGGTAACATACAGGTCTGCATATGACATTTTCTTATAAAAGCTGAGATCCCCTTCGGATGCTCCTCCATCATCAATGCCAGCAGCTCCAGCCCTCCATGTACAACCCAACGGAACTCACATTTTCCTTGTTCCTGGAGAAGCTCTTCCTCCCGCACTTTTGCATCAACAAGTTCATGCTCTAGTAGCTCCAACTTGCCAGTCAGCGCGTCGACCTAAGACTGCTCTGTGGCCAGACTGCTCTTAACGACATTAAGTTTATGCCACCTCAATTCGAGCTGGTCATCGGCCTTCCTCGCTTCTTGAGCATAGAACTCCACATCGGATTCCAACTGTTGCTTCTCAGCAGCCCAGTCGGCTTCTTTCGAAGCACTTTCTTCAACAGAAGACAATAGTTCAAAACTCGTCTTAGTCGCAGATTCCTATGCAACCTCAACTTCTCGGCAGATACGGCTCAACTCCTGCCTAAGTTCGTCTATTTTGAACACTGCCTCTGTCAGATTATGCACAAGGTCCTCAAGATGAGCCCTCTGAGCCTCAGCGACCCCGTATGACCGATCCAACTACTTCTCTTCGGCCTACTTCTTAAGCAGCTCAATTTCATGGAGCACATTAGAATACAACGTTTGCATATTCGAGAAGACACGCTCCAAGGTGTATACTCTCTCATGATCCGCTTCAACTTTCGTCCCAGCAACGGCCGTGTGGCACATACCCATCATAAGGTACATCAAGCCTCTATCCATACACCCTTCCAATGAATCCTCCTTGGGTTTTGGAGCGTGATCCATCAGCCAGCTGTGTCGCCTGCTTATATACTTCCTCAAAGCATACTCTACATCCACCTCTTGGTGCCAGACCTATGAACTCAGCTTTACCAAATCCGGTGCAAATAGGCTTATCCGTGCGGCCGGATGAAGTTTTCCCTGATCTGGAACTATGTCGACACCGCCTTTCACGGTTGCCACCGTCCTCAGGCCCTCCTCCGTGGTCTTTCCCTTGTCAACAACATCAGCCCCTTTTGTGTGAGATGGCTCAATGGGATCCGGAGAGAGAAGATAGCGAAGTATCCAACTGACCCGCCAATACCTCTAGCTGAGGCCTAGAGCGAGACGGTGAGCAATGCAGACTGCAAGAGACATGGTCGGTATTGCGACCACTATCAGGCGAGGCAACTATCAGATTCTACCACCTCAGGAAAATCCTCACAAGAGCCTTCTACCGGAGCAACCTCATGCGAATCAGCACCAGTGAAAACAACCATCGCAACTTGCACCAGTCGGTCATTCAAGGCCTCGACCTGCGTGTCACTAAGGTTCGACCTGTCTACAACCCCTGCCAATCGCAGGTAATCCTTTTCCAAGTCGGACACATCAGTCTCCACCTCAACAGGCCTAGCAGACTCGCGATCCCCTTTTATTGGAGCGGGTCGTGTCGAAGACATCCCAGTTCTAACGCGAGACCTCTTCCTCACGAAGGAGGCAAGAGTCTCAGACGGTTCCTCCGTATCAGACAGAACAAGAGCTTTGGCCCTAGTAACATCTCTCTTCCTAAAAGGGGCCTCATTTTCCAACTTAATCTGCGACTCTCGATACAAAGTGGAGGCGATGTGCCTGTTGTCCCACAACCCACTACGGATGAAGTTGAAAATCCTTATGACATCGACCGCCTTTCTTTTCGGCAGGACGCGAAACCTCTCCATGGCGTTTTGCTCATCTAAGGTAAAAGGAGTAATGGGAAATCTTCCTGCAGAAAACACAAGCGATGGTTAATTGGCCTACTATCAAGTATATCAAAGTCACAAGAAAAAAGATGAACTTACGAAATGGCCTGAACTTTCGCTCAAGCGGACTACCCTTGCATTGAAAATACTTCGAACCCGCAGGGGCCAGGAAGTAGTACTTCTGCCAGAACTTGAAATCATTAGGCAGCCTAACGAAGCAATTCAACGACTTCATCTTACGAACAACATTACTCTTTAGCCCAGGAGAGGTTAGCAATTGAATCACCCGCGAAGTCACGCAAATGCCGGCCTCCTTAGCACTAGCAGAATCGTGAGGATGATCCTATATCGATTGGGCCCCAACTGAGCTGGAGGAATCCTTAAGAAGTCCTAAAACTCCCAGATCACATCTAGAACAAAAAAATGCACTCCAGTTTGAAGCATCCTGCGGTGCAAACAGATAAAACTAGCTAGAGGTGACATTGGTGTCTAGTCGCCCGTTACGAGAAACAACGGTAGGTCCTCAAGGACCCCAAACTTCGTACGGATTTTGGCGAGACCAGGTCTAGACAACAACCTGTTTTCGAAAAACGCTAGGCCCTCGGCCAAGACAGCGTCATCAAGAAGATTTTCTTGTGCCATGAGAAAGATAAACAATCTTTTCTAATCAAAGCGGTAGCTTCGAAAGGAAGGAAAGTAGAAAAATCAGACTCTACACAGCAGATGGCCTTAATAGAGGTTGGCTTCCCGCCTATTTTCTGTTGAACCAACGCAGGATCAATTAATGCAACTCGTGGCTCAAGCAACGATTCAGACTCAATCATCATGAGCGACGCATCCCTTCAAGAGATGACTTAGCAAACCGATGTGACGGCCCACTAACTTAGGGGGAGTAGCTAATGATACATAAAAACGGTCACACCTCGGAGTCGTACACGTGTCATGATGATCTCGAGGATTAAGGCCTCAGGCGTCAGCCCAACACTGATCCGGTCCAAGCGATTCTAAGCCCTCCCAACTACAGTTCGCCAAGTGGACCTGAATTCTCATAGCATGCTAGGGCCACACGTCTCACAACTATTCTTAATACCCTAAGCTCTCTTCAGGAAAATGTCTCAAGGATCAGCTTCGAACGGGCAACTACAGTTGTTCTCTGCTTTCAACTAGGAAGCAAACACCAAAGTATCTTCCACACAGGGAAACTCCCTTCTACGGATTGATTTTGGATTGAGAACTATTTCCTGCGTCTCTAGGAACACAGAGCTAACAAGAAACTTCCCTCCTACAACACGACTCCTAATTAAATAGGGATCTCCACAAAGATTTCCTACCTAAACTACACCTACGATGGCCTGGTAGAACCAGGACTCCTTACACTATAAATAAGACATGAGGTTGGTAAGTCAAGGTACACTACAAATTCCCTGTTACAACATTACACCTTCTTCAGAGCTCTGTCTGACTTTAGCATCGGAGTGCCATCAGCCACCCCACGGTGGTCTGTGGCTCACGTGTGTTAATTGTGTAGGTCAGCGAGACTAGGTCAAAGCATGGAGCGAAAAAAGACTGCATCAGCTATAATGAAGATGAGGATGTTGGAGATTCTCTACAGGTGGAGTTTGGAGCTCCTAGATCTCATACAGAGCATGATGTTCCTTCTACTGAGGGAAGATGTCATACAGATATGATGCCTGATGAGACAATGGCAGAAAATGATGTTCCTACTGATGGGGACATGGACCCTACAAACAACAGGTTCAACGGTTACAAACACTGTCTTTAGCAACAACAGAGAACCTAGAGTCAGACGCGCACCACTTAGATTTGGCTATGAAGATGGCGCAACTTGCGCATTCTCAATTCTTGATGGGTAAGATGATGTTCCTACCACATTTACGCAGACTTTGCAAAGTATTTAGAAAGAGGAGTGGAAGGAGGCTTTGGATGAGGAAATGTTATCTCTTCAGAAGAATCATACATGGGAGCTTGTGACACTCTCTAAAGGGAAGATGTTGATTGGGTGTAAGTGGGTTTTCATAACGAAAGACAGGATTTCAGATTCCAAGGGTACTTGTACAGGTATACGATACAGGCAAGATTGGTGGCTAAAGGATATGCATAACAAGAAGGTGTGGACTACAATGAAATATTCTCTCCGGTGGTAAAAAATACTTCTATCCGAGTCCTTTTGGATTTAGCAGCATAGTTTGACTTAGAACTCGAGCAACTTGATGTCAAGACTTCTTTCTTGCATGGAGATTTGGAGGAGGACGTATACATGTCTCAGCGCGATGGATATGTTGTTGTTGGTAAGGAAGAAAATGTATGCAAACTGAAGAAGTCATTGTATGGGTTTAAACAATCTTCGAGGCAATAGTACAGGAGGTTTGATACTTTTATGATTGAGCAAGGATCTGCGTGGAGTTAGTATAATCCTCATGTATTCACACAGAAGCTCAAGGATGGTTTTTTGTGTTTCTCTTACTTTATATTGATGACATGCTCATTGCTGCGAAGAGCAAGTAAGAAATTGATAAATTGAAGTTGAAACTTAGCATGGAGTTTGAGATGAAAGATCTTGGTTCACCAAAGAAAATACTTGGGATGGAGATAGTGAGAGATAGGAAGAATGACAAACTAACATTGTCATAGAGACCATACTTAGAGAAGGTTATTCATCGTTTTGACATGGACACGTCTACGATGATAAGTACTCCTTTGGTTGCTCACTTTAAGCTCTCAGGTAAGTTGTCTCCTAGCACCGAGGATGAGAGGGAACACATGTCACACATTCCTTATGCTAGTGCAGTTGGCAATCTTAAGTATGCCATGATTTGCACACGTTCAGATATCGCTCGTGCAGTCAGTCTGGTTAGTAGGTTTATGTCGAACCCAGGAAAACAACATTGGCAGGCAGTGAAGTGGATATTGAGATATCTTCGGGGTACGCTGGATGTTGGTTTAGTATATGAGAGAGGAGATGTGTCAAATATGATCCGAGGTTATATAGATTCGGATTATGCTGGTGATTTTGATAGGCGTCGATCGACTACAAGTTATTGTTTTACATTGGCGATGGGTTTGGTGAGTTGGAAGTCTCATTTACAGTCTACAGTTGCTTTGTCTACTATTGAAGCAGAGTACATGGCTCTATCAGAGGTGGTGAAGGAAGCCATTTGGCTTCGAGGCTTGGTTGGCGATTTGGGTTTTACTCAAAATGATGTGACAGTGTTATGCGACAGTCAAAGTGCTATCCTTTGGCGAATAACCAGGTTCATCATGCCCGGAAAAAATGCATTGATGTGCGGTATCATTTTCTGAGGGATGTCATCGAAGATGGCGATGTTCTTTTGAAGAATGTGAGTACTTAAGACAATCCAGCTAATATGTTGATAAAAGTAATTCCAGGGATCAAGTTTGAGCATTGTCTCAACTTGATCAGGCTCTCTCAGTGCTGACGCCCTCAGAGGGTAGGGCCCTTAGGGGCATGATGACGATTCTCGTGACCGAGAAATGGGTCTTGGTGGTTTTTCATGCCAAGGTGGAAATGCTTATATGGTTGTTTCTGATGCTTGTGTGGTGGCCTGAAATTGTTCGCCAAGGTAGAGATGGTGAGACAAAGACATATGAGGACTCAAAGTCCTTTATAAATAAGGACTCACATTCTTTTGTGTATTTGTGGATTGGCTCCCAATTTATTGGGAAGAATCAGATAACTTAAAGTCCTTCACAAACAAGGACTTCAAATACTTTTCTCTATTTTATAAAGCATCATAAGAAGCGTGAATATAGTACCATATACACAACGTGAAAGGCAACATCAATACATCGTGAAATGGCTGCGAGTTTGACGTGAAACGGGCTGTGAGTTCGGCGTGAATCGATGTGTGTGCAGCGTGAAACAGTAGCCAAGTAGAAGGGTTGAAAACAGGTGATTTCGGGTGTTATTCGTTTATGAATTTCGTCAAATCTTTGGGGTTCCTTTTGGGTTCTACTTCCATTGTAGGGAGGAGTGAAAGAAAGAAGATTGAGAAAAAAACTTTTGTTACTTGGTGGTATTGTTTGCTTGAAATTGGGTAAATTCAAGGATCGTTATTTGACAACATTGTAATCTTCAAGTAAGTGTTTCCACATCAATAAGATAGTTACAAAGTCGTCGTCCGTGGACTAGGCAAAGCCGAACCACGTAAATCCTTGTGTGATCTTTACTTTTCTGCATATTACATATTGCTTGTTGTTTACTTATTACTTGCATAGCGTTTTCAGTCATTCATTTTCATGAACTAGGTCTTGACATTGTGTTTGGAATTATTTGCATCAGTTGGTGTTTTGGACTAATTGTTCCAGCAGGTATTTCCACTACAGAAGGCTCTGAAGCCATTTCCTTGGGGAGTTGGAGGAACATAGGTTGTTATGTTTGTTGAGTATTTTATTTGTTGAAACAGGGAATGGAGAAATAGAAAGTCAAGCAAATGAGGTCGGATGGATTGAAAGCAGAGACCGGGTTTGTAGTTGTGGTTTTTCTATGTTTGATTTCTAGGGGAATATGAATCTTTCCATGTTATAGAGACATGAATTGTTTGCCTAACAAATGGAACAATCTATATAGTAATAAAAAAAACTCATGTTGTAATCCTTCTTTTCTTTTCCATGATATTTTCACTAGGTAAACCGAGGTTAGGTAGAGTGAGACAAGTTTTTGAAAAGTTTTCTCAAATAAGAAAATGCATGCTGTTGTTAAAATAGTATTAAAATAGGCAATGACTACTCCACACCATCAAAAACGCTTTTTCAAAACATTTAACTCTCACATACCACCTGCTTTATTTTCCACACCACCTATATAAATAAGGAAAACCATTTTTCTCCTCCCCATTCAAATCGAAACGCAAGTCTCTCATCCCCTCTCCCCACATTCGAAACACATTCAAAATCGATTTCGATTCTTTCTCTTGGTTCAATTGCTTCTGCAACCCCTTGGATCCATTCTTCACTTCGTCTCAGATTTCGACTCCAACGCTTCTGAAACAAGCTTTCAAGTTATTCATTTCTTGCAAAAAATTTCAAAAATTTAACATTGTTAACTTCAGCAAAATTTTCAGAAAAACAAAGTAATCTCATGGAAACTTTCAAAAATATTTTCAACCACAAAAATAAAGTAAACTTCAGAAAAAAATTTAGAAATCACAAAAAAAAACTATTGTTCGCCAGAGACAGTACGAGGTTTTTGCAAAATCTCGCATTGATCTGGGTGAACAGTAAAAAAATTGCTAAAAATTTCCTGTTAGCCCCTGTGAACAAAAAAATTTCAGCAATTGTTTTCAGACAGATATGCTTGACTTTAGTAAAATGGACATAACTTTCTTATTTAAAAACATTTTCAAGTAATTCAAATTATGTTTATTAGATAACTCAGAGTATTGCAATTTGTTTTGTTTTGATCAGCTTGAGAATCGGTCTCAATCCAACACATAAGTTAGTTGAAAGTCAGGGACACTATCCCGTTTTCACTGCGAGATAGATTTGCGCGACTTTAGTAAAATGATCATAACTTTCTCATTTCAAAACATTTTCAAGTGATTCAAGTTGTGTTTATTAGATAACTCAGAGTACTAAAATTTGTGTGTATTGATGAGCTTGAAAATCGGTCTTGATCGAGCATATAAGTTGGCCGAAATCAGGGACACTATCCTTATTTCATTGTGAAACAGATTTGTGCGACTTTAGTAAAATGATCATAACTTGCTCATTTCAAAACATTTTCAAGTGATTCAAGTTGTGTTTATTAGATAACTCAGAGTAATAAAATGTTTGTGTTTTGATGAGCTTGAAAATCTGTCTCACTTGAGGGTTTAAATTAATCGAAAGTTACTATGTTTTTAAGTTACTGTTTTTTTCAAAAACTATTTTTTGGGTGGTGTGGGTTAGTAGGAAAAGAAAAAACAAAAAAAATATACATGATGGTGTGAGACAACGCTTTTGATGGTGTGGAGTAGTCGTCACCATTAAAATATCTGCAAAAACTGTTACAAGGATGCTGACATTCACACTGAATTGGCAATTCTATCTGCAAATAAAGAAAGGTGTTTTCCAAGCCGTTCAAAAGAGTGTCTAATTTTACAGCATAGAGTGCCTCTGATTGTTTTTAAAGCTTCCTAGTGTCTATCTAAAGTCATTTACCGTTATTTGAATTGTTCAATGATAAGTCCAAAGTAATGCTGAGTAATTGGTTGCTCAGCCCTTCTATTACAAAATTGCACAATAGGCTAGAAAACCTCAAACAAAAACTAGTCCCACATATTAAAAAGACAGTCCTTTCCTTCGGTTCATTTTGTGACAAAACACAGATTACAACATGTAAATAAACCCTAACTTCGTATACTTACTGAATACTATATCTTCATTTTATTTTTAATAAATAATTGTTATACTAATAGATAAAGAAAGGAAAATGACTTCATTCTATTGATGCTCTTTCTTTTGATGTTTACTTTTGGTTTCTTGTGTTCCCTTTGAGCTTGCTCTTATGGGATATTCTGCAAACTCATTAACAGACCTATATTTTAAGCACTGACCAATTTCATCATGATAAAACGATAGAAGAGAATAGACATAATATGGAAACTATTTGATGTTGCAATATGAAACGAATTTTAAACTTTCACCATGTACGAGATTTATGTTGTATGTGTTCCTGTTTTAACTCCGAAATTCTAGCTGGCCTGGGTCAACCAGCGATGTTGCTGCCTGGGGGGGGGGTGAATTTACACTTTTGCCCCCCCTTTTTAACAACCTTTTCGGAAAAGGTGTTTAAAAGGGGGGGGGGGGGGGGGGGGGGCAAAAGTGTAAATTCGCCCCCCAAGCAGCAACCTCGCTGGTTGACCCAGGCCAGGAAAAATTACTCGTTTTAACTTCCTAACTTTCCCTCGTTTTGTCTTGGAATGGAAATGGGAGTGAGTTCGCATATATAATATACATATTGCCTACTTCAAGATTCAAATTGTAATGCTTGATTCTGCAGTTAGGGACCAGCAAGCCAAAATTAATTTTGCTGTCTTTTCTTGTACAGGGTAGCAAAAATGTAACAAATCAGAAATTCTTAATGGCTTGGGAAAATTGGTCTGGTTGACTGCCTTGTGGGGAGGGGCCGAAATTGCATTTTTGCCCCCCCTCCTTAAACACTTTCTTCAAAAGGGTGTTTAAAGAGGGGGCAAAAATGTAATTTCGCCCCAAGGCAGTCAACCACACTGATTACCCAGGCCAGCTAGAATTACTCGTAACAAATACCATTGGAAAATGTGGCCAGGTATGGGCTTGTCTAATTGGCGAGGAAACGGGCGAGGGAGGGGGCTCGTTTCCTTCACCAATTAGAATTCCCCAATTTGAAATCCATTTTACTCTCTTTTGAAGGATAAACAGTTGAATTGCTGAAGAGGGGTAAGGGTATACGCAGTAGTTATGGATGTGATTGTGTAAATCAGTGCGTCTACACAGCCCAGACAGGTCTGCGCCAGGAAGTGAGGCTGCGCACGTCCTGTGTACTCGTCGAACGCCACACCTCTCTCGCAGACTTCTCGCTTCGTCTCTCTCACACCCTCCTCAGTGGCCGTACTTTCACTCTCAAGTACCAGCTACCAAACGAGGATCTCGACTCCCTCATCTCCGTCGCCACTGACGAGGATCTCGACAACATGATCAAAGAGTACGATCGCACCTCCTCTGCCACTTCATGTCTTCGCGTCTTTCACTTCCCCACTAAGCTCGAATCCGCTTCGTCCATTGGGACCTTGTTGGATGATTCAAATCAGAGAATTGGTTCATCGATGCTCTCAATGGCTCTAGTGTTCTTCCCAGAGGCTACTCTGCTGATGCTGCTTCGATTAATTGCTTGTTGGGTCGTGATGATGACATTGTTGCAGGTGGTGGTGTTGCTATTATTGCTGATGCTAGAGGAGGGATTAGGTTAACGCTGAGTTGAGTCTCTCTCCATGCTGCACGTGCGCAACGTCACGTCCTGGCCCAGACCTGGCTGTGTGTAAATATATCAATGAAAAACGGGTAAAACTAGCTAATTTTTGTCATCCCTAAGTGCAAAGTGGAGGGAAATTTTGTAAAAAAATCAAAATTGAATTAATGAAAATACGAGTTGAGGAATTTATCTCAAGATACAACCATTTGGTGGAGGGAAATTTGCCAATAAATTAGTAATAGTAATAATAATAGTGATGTAAAATTGGTTATTTTTATTGGAAAATGACTTTTAAAGCCTACTTTTCACAAAATAAACCATTGAATAACGTAGTTGATGTAATGGATAATTTGTGCCTACTTTTTATATTTTTATGATCAACAATGACTCTTATTAACCCAGGTTTACTCATAAAGTTATATGACATTTTTTTCCTTCCTAAACAAATATAACACCTACTTTTATACTTGTATGATCGACAATGACTCGTTTATTAATGATTCTAATTATGACCAACCAATTTCTTTCATTGGTTGGGTTAGGCTATATAAGTTGATGATTTATGACCTTTTATTTCTACCATCACTCTCTAAAACATATCTAATGGAGTTAAAAATATCACATTATTCAGATTATTTATTTATTTGTTAATTATTATTATTATTATTATTATTATTATTATTATTATTATTATTATTATTATTATTATTATTATTATTATTATTATTATTATTATTATTATTATTATTATTATTATTATTATGTGTTGGGAGGAGGCATGAATTGGCTATAAAATGTCTTCATGGTTCTACTATTAACTCTTATAGATTACATTTCTTATATCAGAAGATACAAGATAATAATCCTGGCTTTGTGCCATTCATGACAGTTAAGGAAGATTAGTTTTATCAGTGTTTTGGTGCATTTCGAGTTTCTCTTAAAGGGTTTTTAATGGATGTCTACCAATTTTATTTATTGAAGGGACTTTCTTGAAGGCAAAGTTTAAAGGGTCACACCTTGCTGCACAATAATAATAATAAATAAATAATAATTATCCAATTGCAGATAATTATCCAATTGCTTTTGATATTGTAGCAGGGGAGATGTTCAATAATAATAATAAATAAATAAATAGATAGATAAATAAATAAATAATCAAAATAATGTGATATTTCCGGTTTCATTAGATATGTTTTGGAGACTGATTGTAGAACTTAAAGACCAGCCTAAACCAACCAGTGAAAACAATTGGTTGGTCATAACTAGAATCATTAATAAAATAGTCATTGTCGATCATAAAAGTAGGTTTTCTATTTGTTTAGGAAGGGTAAATATGTCTTATAACTTTTTGGGTTAGCTTGGGTTAATAAAAGATTCATTGTTAGTCAAAAGTATAAAAATAAGCACAAATTAGACATTACATCAACTACGGTATCTACGTGGTAAATTTTCTCTATTTTTTATTATTTAATTGGGTCAGTCCACGTTAAGGCCCAACAAAGAGTACAAATACAATTTGGTTTAGGGTTTTATTTTGGTTAATAAGCTTCAAAAATTGAAATCATTTAGTTTTTTTAAGTTTATAGAATTATTATCAGAGAAGAAACTTTGTAAATTCAAGTTACTAGTTATTTGTTTATTATTTCCACACTTAAAACTAGTGTAGTGAAAGTCATCCAAAGCCACCGCTTAAAGGCGAAAGCCAAGCCATGACATCTCGCTTTGCCTTGGTCAAAGTAAGGCCACTGTCGTGAAACCACAAAAATCCACCGCATTTTAGCTTTTTTTAGTAAAGCATGAAGCCCACCAAAGTCATGGCTTCATTAAACAAATGTTTTTTTTTTTTTTTTTTTTTTTTGCATTATTTTGTCTTTCTTCTTATTCTCATTCTTTTTCCTCTTTCTCCTCGCTTTAAAGCTTCATGGCTGAATCACAGAGCTTCAATAGAGCATGATTTAGAGATCTTGTTTGAGGTACAAATCTTCTTACCTTCAACAAAACTTTACCGAAATTTACACCGTTCTGACCCTGAAGAAGGAACCTAAATCTATATATTGATTATCTATGCATTAACAATTTATGCCATAATAATGTTATTATTTTTTGTTTAATTAAGGTCATCGATGTGATTGATTATGGAAGAAAACTGTGGGGCAAGGGATAATAGTTCTCGGGAAGATATTGGTTGGAAGTATGGCGTTGAAGTGAATGGTTTTATTTTTATTTTTATTTATTTTTAGGATAAACTAAAGGCATCATTTTAACACAACCAAGTACTAACACAACAATCCAGACAAAGTGCAAGCACTACGATAGAAGACAAATCTATGGTTCACCAAACAAGCACTACACTAATAATATCCTATTTAAAGGTTTCAATCCAAAGTGCCACGGTAATCAAGATTCTTTGGTTCAAAGAGAAACCAAGCTACATTAAAAGCCAAATATGACTAACTACGTAGGTAGCAAATAAAGAGTTCATCTGTGATTGGCTATAGATGGATTTGTTGAAGTTTCTGAAGACCTCATTTAGCTGGTTTTGGTGCTTACTTGATATCATCCCCTGCATCCTAGGTGATGTCAAAAGTCCACAACGTCAAGTTGTCGCGGAGAAGTAAATGGTAACAAACATCATAAGATAAGAAACAATGTGAACACTTACATTGACATGAGCTAACACCTCTAAATCCGGTAGAAAAACAAATGAATATATTTATAAGCTTAGATACAAGCAAAATACATATATTTATATTTTTATATCATATTAAAATCATTTTTTAGGGTCGTTTGCATTTTGCTTAAAGCCAAGCCATAGCAAATCGCTTCGCCTTCACTTCACGCATTGACTACCTTGCTTTAAACTATTAAATAATAATAGTAATAGGTTTAGCAGGCATTCTATCCGGTGTAGACCGCAATGCATTGGGTAGACATTTCCAAACTCATGGGGAGTGAGCTATATTATTTTCATCCATATTACGTAAATTTACTCTATATGTTATGTTTACACAACTACTGGACATGCTCTACCGAAGACGACTAGTGACATTGGATTGGTTTGTTTTGGGAAGGCAGAGGTGAGAGAATAATAATGCTTTTGAGTATATCATGTTCACGTGTAGCCTTCAATACCAACCAGTAGAAGTGTTCATTTTGGCTAATCAGTCCCTATGATCGGTCAGGGTATTTTGGAATTGTCAAACATTTATCCAGAGGGGTGTCTAGAGATTTGGAATCATTTGGGCGTGTTTGATTTTGGGTGTTTCATGGAAAAAGAAAATTGTTCCTCTAAAATTGAGTGAAAACTTTATTTTGGAATCATTTGCAAGTGAAAATTTTTCTTAATTGAAGTGATAAAACTTTATTTAGGCTCCTTATTGGAAAACTTTTCCCTATTCGATTTTTCAATCACTGACTACTCTCTCCTTGACCCAAACCCCTAAAGAGACTCAACGTCTGAACATTCAAAGCCTCGTTGAACAATTCCTTTCTTTCCCTCAACAGTTCCTCCACAAAATAAAAATGGATTTTTTTTCCTTGGTGAAATCAAACAGTGAAAAAAAAGCCTTTGCTTGGTGCTGAGAAAATCTTTGGTAAATGCAAATAGCTAATTGGTTTGTAGATTATAGACAATTTTTTTTATGATACATCAAAATAGACCGACATCGCATCCATACACGTGGTAGAAAACATCCATCACGAGGATCTGGAGTCCCATCTACTGGGTCAGCTTGTAAAATCCAAGAAGGTTAAAACCGATCATAAAAGGCCAGTAGATGAAAACATTTCCAGGCATTTCCGACTAGTCTTACCTCCACAACAATGAATTAGTTCAAGAGCCTACCACCGAGGTCAATAGACTCTTTCCAGGCATTAGCCACCGCCTTTATCATGAAACTCATCAGAAGTCAGCGGATGAGGAAAGAACAACACTACCTTTTCCATATCAAACAAAATCCCAAAGGGACGATAAAGGAATACATCACTCGTTTCATTAACGAGCTAACGATGATTGATGGAAGCAGCGATGGCACAACCGCTGCTACTTTCACCGCCGGGCTGAAAAGTGACCCTTTTTTTATGCTCTCAATTTGGAACCTACAAAAAAATGGCGATCTTGTTGAAAATAGCCCAAAAGCACATTTCTCTTGAGGAGATGAAAGCCGCCAGGAGGAAAAATAACCAATAAAGGGATAATCACTCAAGAAAACAAGAAATGGGAGAGGAAAGAAGACAAGACGACGGACCCCGAGAGCATAGCATTCAGTCAAAGAGGCATCGGAAGAGCGGAAGTACCGAATCCAACTAGCGAGAATTCGAAAAGCTGCAGTCCGCGAAACCTAAACACGAGCGGATAACAAGTATGATGAAAAAGACATACAAACCATACACAACCTTGAAGACAAGTTGGGCCAATATACTGACATATATAGAAAATTTAGAAAACGTCAATTGGCCAGTCAGAATGAGAGGATACTCAGAAGAAATAGACAAAAACAAGTATTAAACCTTCCACAAGGATCAAGGGCATGATACTGAAGACTAATACAAATTGAAAGATGAAATTGAGCATTGGGTTCAAAATGGACGACTCGACGAATTCATTGGAATGCTAGACAAACAACTCAAACAAAAAGAAAAAGGCAAATTCTACATGATCAAAAAAACACCTTACACTGAATGGCCAAGGGGAACAAAACAATCAACCCAACCGAAAAAGAGGTAGGAAACACCGCCCACTCGAGCAGATTTATATCAAAGTAAGAGTACTAAAGTCGGACTAAACCCGACGAACCATTTTACCAATGCTCAGAACATGGAGAAGCTTGCATCAATAACTAACACAATTCAAGGACCTTGTTGACAGATGCAAACCCAACCCGAATTACTGACGACGAAATTGACGACAATAGACTCAATTAAACCTCGGCAGTTGGTGTCAAACAAGGTGCTGACGTGAGCATGATCAGACAGTTTGGTGCTGATGTGAGCATGATCGGACAGTTTGGTGCTGATGTGAGCATGATCAATCAAATCAATAATGCTCAGCTACCGAATCAGAGAGTACCCCGAGTCCATCAGCTACAATAACGAACATCGAAACATGACCAATAACAAATTCAGCGACTGAAGTCATAGACTATACGAGATAAAACAACAAAGAATTGAATCTTTAATGCGAGGATCGACATCAACCAAGCAAAGATCAAGAGGACAAAGCAAATCACTCTTCAATCTAGCGTAACTGCTCAAGAAAACAACCGTTGGGGCTGGTAAGAATATCCAGAAAGGAATATCAATAAAATTACAAATTCAGAATCCCCATCTTACGTGTGGACAACAGGATAAATACGTCAAAACTCAGCCATACAGAGCAATCGGCATGTAAAGCCAAAATAAATCAGGACTCAAGTCGGTTATATATAATAAACTTCTGGTCTGATCAACCATGAAGTAAGATTTGGACGAACGAGTCAATTCAAAAGCTTCAGGTAGACTAAGAATGTCAAACCAACGAAGTAAAAGTCGAACGAATGAGTCAACTCAATAAAACAACTTCGGGTTGACTAGAACATCGGACCAACGAAGTAAAAGTTGGACGAAGAAGTCAACTCAATAAAAGCAAGTTCGGGTTGATTGGAACGTCGAACCACCAAAGTGAAATTTGGATGAACGAGTCAACTAAATGAAAACAACTTCAGGTTGTCTAGTACCTCAAACCAACGAAGTGAAAATTGAACGAATGAATCAACTTAATAAAAGAAACTTCAGGTTGACTAGTACGTCAAACCACAGAAGTGAAGTTTGGACGAACGAGTCAACTAAATAAAAAAAACTTCAGGTTGACTAGTACGTCAAACCAACAAAGTGAAAGTTGGATGAACGAGTCAACTTAATAAAAATAATTTCGGTTTGATTAGAATGTCAAACCAACGAAGTGAAAGTTGAACGAACGAGTTAACATAATTCAAAGAGCCTCGAGTCAACTAGTATACTAGATCGATGAGGTAAAAGATGAACAAACAAACCGACTTTCTAATAAAAGCTTCGAGACAACCAACATAAGGTCGAGACAAACGGGGCAGAGCGTAAAAGAATTCAGATCAATGAAATTTAGACACGATAAAAAAATGTAGCTATTAAAGCTTCATGACCAGTTAAAAAAATCAAATTGGACATACATAGTGCAACTCATTTCGACAATTATGGCTGACCTAAAAAAGGTATAAGCAACATGAACGAGTCAACAAGACGAATTACGACTACGAAGAAAAATAAGATCACCAAGGAGAAAATTCTTGTTCCTTAATAAAACTATTCTATTACATTCAAAGAAGAAGGTAAAGGAGTAGGAGATAAAGCGAAGGCATCCATAACATCAATGGCGGTGCCATCTAACAGACGAGAGGCAGTCGGATCACTGGCATAAGCTCTATTTTCAAGAGGATGTTAAAGCAACACTCTTCAACCATTGGGCCATCTGAAGAACCCGGAATGTCTTCGTCGCCATTTTAATCTTCAAAGGTCTGATGGACCAAGTGACAATACTGAGACGAACCAACACCAAGCCCCTCGATATTGTCAAGAAGCTCAGTCCGTCCATCAACGATTTGCTGCCAATCTGCCACCTCCATAATGCGAAGCTTGTCTTTAACGGAAGCAAGTTTATTACCTCCACCGCAGAGGTATCTACCTTGACCTCGCCAAACAAAATTATTAATTGCTCCACCCTTTTTCGACAACGTTGAGGTTGGTAGATTGCTCTACCACGGTACGCGCAGCCTCATCATGATTCACCTTCTTGGCAGAAAACTCTTTTTCCACATCATGTAAGCACGCGCAAACACCGTCTAAATTGGTTTTCAAAGATTCGAGCTCATCTACAGACAATTCCCATGCACCTTCTGCCTCAATCAATGAGGCTTGAACAACCCCATCCATTTTTTCCTGTTCCGAACATCGCGCTCTTAACGCGTCGGATTGACAAAGGACGTGGTAAAACACCAACAAAAACACCATGAACTTCCTCTCCAGAGAAGCCATCTAGTTACGACTAGCTTGGTAATATGAACCATCACCCCCGCGTAAGTAAGGTGATTCATCCCATCCATTATATGTCTAAGGCCATCATCAAGATGAAGGCCTGGATCCAACACAGGCATCGAAGGCCTCTTCACCGACGGCTTGTGTCATTCGTTGATCAGCCTACGTCCGCCATCCTACACGTCAAGCTGGGAAAACCAACAAAGCTTCCCATCCGACTTAACCCGAATATCTTCAGGGGTAGGTTCCTTCCAACTAATCCGCGAATGAAGGACGCGGGGATCCGGAAGCATGAGGGAACCACCACCAACGGCCGGGAAGGAAGACGAAATGGCAGAAAAACTATCCTCACCCTCTCGCTGCATAGTAATCACAGCAAAAGCAGAACGAGTGGTAGTACCAACGAGGATAAAAGAACCTAAGCATGCAGAAAAGGTAGGAACTCCACCGGATTATCAACAGGAGAAGGGAGAAAACTTGGAGACTACACCTCAAGAACTCGATTGCGACCACCAATCTCCTAAAACTGAACAACTGCCAGTTGGAACATCTTATTGTCGATGGCTCTAGGATCGTCATTAGAGACTCAGCAACATCAGGACCACTATAAGCAAAAAATAACCTCTTTTCATCATCATCCAATGGGCGAATGGTCTCTTTTTCACTCTTTTCCAATGCCATCTTCATCTCTTCAGCCTCTTCTAGAGATAAGTGATCCTTTATCACAGGTTCCCTATCGACATAACTCGAATAAGGAAAAACACAATGAGTAGAATCAAGGAACTGCTTTCTCTTCAGAACACAGTCAAAACTTATAAACAATCGCTTTGACGAACTAACAGGCATCAGAGCGTTTTTCTTCTTAGAATTTGGATCAGTAGTGCCAACGCTAATAGAAGCATCGAGATCTGTAACATCCGGGCTCATTTTCCCATCAATGAAAACATCACCAACGCCAACAAGAGTAGCGCGAGCATCAATCTCCTCAGCCCACCTCTTGATCAACAGAGCACGTTCAGCCTCATTGATACTATACAAACCGCTGCGCTCTACCATGACATTAGAAAGGAAGGTGTCCAAAGGAACCTCGGGAAGCTGCAAAAAATGCCTCGCTAATAATTTTCTCTTTTGTAGTCAATTGCAGATTCCTCTGCTTGTTGGGAACCCGAAAAGACCTCACTATTTTTTGACCTCGCAAGTTGAAGTAGCCAGAACAGACAGAAGCATAGAACCAGTCCCGTGACAAACCCCTGATATCATCATTCAAATTACCAAAACTCACCGGAGAACAAAAAAAACAAATACTCTTGGTCACCAACTGACTGACCACCGAGTGCAAAGTTATAACAGTAAAAGGCATACTAGTAAGGATGGCTCTTGCATATGTGGAAACCATAACCCTCCAACTGTTAGGACCCATCTGAGCAGGAGGAATACCCAAAAAGTCTAAATAAGCCCAAAATAACTCTGGAATTGGAAATCGAAGTCCGGATTGAAACATGTGGGTAGAACGCAATATACCCCTTTCTTAGATGACAAGAACTATAATTCTGCCAAGGCAAAATGATCTCAAGGTCAGAAGGCAAAGAGTAGTCAGAACAAATGTTATCCAAGGTCGTCTGAGAAACCTTATTGGGAGAGAAATGAGCTTCCCAGATAGCAAGCTACTCACCGGTAGGCATCACGAATAAACAAGAAAAAAAGAAAGATGACGACAAAAAGAAGGACCAACCATAATTTCAAAGATGGCGTAAAAAGGGAAATATACCTATCACGTCCCCTTTTATAGAGTCGAACAACGAAGAGACTGCTCATGGGACGAAGTACGGGATATAATGCCACGCGAAACTCCAAAAAATATGCGCAAAAACGAATGGATAAACAAGTGATCAAAACGCCAACCCACCAAAAGTAGCTAACAACATTAAATTTAAGGCAATGATAGAAATTGAAAGACCAACCGTTACGAAGTTAGTGTCCATGTCAGCATACCCAATAACTACGGGGGAATAGCTGAAAAAACATCAAAATAGACCGACATCGCAGCCATACACGTGGCCGAAAACATCCATCACGAAGATTTGGCATCCCATCTACTGGGCCAGCTTGTAAAACCTAAGAAGGTTAAACCGATCATAAAAGCCCAAACATGGCCCATTAAAGGAAGACGTAATCGAAGCCCAAATCCAGGTCCGCATGAACCAAAGCCCAAATCCAGGCCCGACACGAGTTCTATCATAAAGAAGAGGAATGTTGCACAAAAAAGAGTCGTGGAGGGAATTACGCCTCCACGGACGCATTTCCATAAAGGAGGAGACTCTTACGAAAAACATCTCCTTCTGTTGCTTCTTACAGGCTTAAGTCATACAGAGAATCAACCCCGACCATTATAAAATGTAAAGGGAACATTCGACAAAGGTATGCAACTTTAAATGAGTTTTGTCCAAATTTACTTCCTTCTTCAAACATAGTTACTGACTTAAGAATCAGAGTGCCTACGGCCACCAAAAGGTGGTCCATGGCAGTCTAACATCTGTTTTGCAGGTCAAATTCACAAAAGGACAAGATTTGGACGCATCAAGTTTCATTGATAATAAATTACTACTCCCACAGCTGAGAAATTCATGGTGGAGGAAACCTGGGAATATACATGAACGATAGCATTACCTAGTGGAGATGCCAGTAAAAATACAAGAAGAATCTCTTAACACCCATTCCCCAAGAAGCAACCTAGTGCCATAAAGATATATTGATTTCTCTGATGAGATGGATAGGGTCTGGAAGTCCTATTCCCCCCTCTAACCAATATATGCATCAAGAGATAGTGAAAATGATACATGATGGAATTATACATAAATAGTTAACTCTTGTGATAGAAAGGAAAGTAGAATTTCAGAGTATTCAAAACAATCAAGGATGATGTATAGGAGCAGACAAAGTAAGAAACCCTAGGATGTTCGCTTTGCTTGTTAGCAACATTATGGAATTTTTTGTGGGTTCTTCCTGAAGAAGGTTGTGAAGTTAGAAATTGGTTAAAAGCTATTGGTTCAAGATAAAAAATACAAGCTATTGAATAACACTTTGAACAAGTACATGTGTAGAGGAGGAACCCATAACTCTCTGTCTTCAGTGTTTAGAAACACCATTTTAGGTGGTGCTTACGCGGTCTGGTGATGGCTAATGTGATTATTTGCAAGAGTATGAAATCGTACAAGTAGTAAAAGTGTGTGAGAAGAGTATTGTACACACAGGAATTGATAATTCAATTAAGTACCAAAATTGACCACCTTAATTCTATTTAGAAAAATCGATAAATAATGGAGTTAATAAAACAGATGAGACTATACGATAAAATCAATGAAATAAATCACTAGAGCATCCGATTTCACCTAACTAATCCATAATAGATTATTAAACAATGTACAATACCGAGATCTTCAAAATATGTTCTTTGAAATTGTCTAAATGTGACAAAAAGGAAGGTTTGCCTAATTGCCCAAGAGAGATCTTCCAAATATGTTCTTTTGACTTTAGGCATTGATATTTGGTAGCTTTATCATTCTTTCCTTCATTGCTAACACTTTCAAATTCATGGTTATTCATACATTTAAAAGCATGTTAAGATTCTTGGCACTCTTTATTTTTTTTTACAATTTATACTCATTATTACTTGTCATTCAATAAGAATAACATAAATTATCACATCAGCTCGGTTCATAAGCAAGAAATCAATTACTGAGAACAAGTCAAACAACTTGAGACAAAATAGAAATTATAAAAACTTGCGTGCAAATTATAAAAAACTTATGTGCATCTGGATTAACTCTTTACATGCATGTGGACAAAAGAAAATGTACTATCATAAGTGATGCATTTATGATTTCATCTGAGATCCCATCCAAAATCTACACTGATATGAAACATATATAAGGAAACATTAAAGAGAAGAAAACTAGAGTGCCCATAATGATTGTGTCCAATAAATACCAAGCTGCATGACAATTTTATATAAACTGAAATGGCACAAGTAGTTGTAGTTTAACGATCCGAGTAAATGCTTTTAGCTATCATTGACGATTCATTTGAACTTGTAGCTAGTGCTGATATATGAAACAAAGGCACTGGCTACGTTGGTGGAAGCTCTGGCAATCTTCCCAAGCATAAGAACCTGAATTGCTTGCCTCATTGAAGGTCTCATACTATGATCAGGGTGAGCACATCACAATCCAACAATCATCAAACATTTCATCTGATTGGTATCAAAATCCTTGGACAAATGTTAATCAACAAAGTCTAGAGATTTCCTTCTCCATAAAGGTCCCAAACTGATATGTGCCCTTATCAGGGCTAGTATGAGGTAGAAAAAATCTTTGCTGTTTTTAGGTGTTGTTATGCCATAACGAGTCTTCTGTTGCTTGAGTCCACTCTTTTCTATTATTTAGCTTAGGGGGGTGTATTGTATATGGATTCTTATGGAATTGATAAATAATTTGAAAAGTCCACGGACTCTTTAAATTGTCCACAGACTCTTTAAATTGTCCACGGACTTCTGCTGATTTCTTAAATCCATAGACTTTTGCTACAGACTTTCTAGAGATTTATGAAAATCCACGGACTTTGTATGAATGACTTTTACAGATTTCTAATTATTTGCAAGATAAAAAAGAAGTTGGTAAATAGTGATGAAACAAAAAAGTCCATAAAATAGAGATACATGTGCTAAAAAAAACTAGAAAAAGAAAAGGTCGTTAATTAACATCTTTAAAATAAGAAGTAAACGTCCATAAAATTGTATTATGATCATTCTTCTCCTTCATGATCATGGTCACTTTCTTCATTATCATTGTTAGCAACGTTGACGTTTGCTTGAGCTGCTGCCCACATTTGATTAGCAATACTCATTCTCCATTGATTAGCATTTTCTCTTTGCTGCTCTTGATTTTGAATATCATCCCATTCAAAATTATCTTCATCATTCTCTACCGGATCATTTTTTGGTTCAGGAGGAAATTCATCTGGTCATGATCCAAACACATGGAAGTCAAAACCATAGTTACATAAATCTAGTCATACGCAACCAACTATAGCAAAATATCATATATATAGCATATATAATCCAATTAACCATTAAAAACATACCTGAGAAGATAACCGGCGTCAAAAACATATACGCAAGGGATTGTAAGCCATAATATCCAACCAAATATACTAGTAGACCCAATGCTAGCTTGTGTTCAAAGGTGTTCATGTTGTCATGTAGAGTTCTGATCTTTTTATTTCAAGTGACTTGGAAGTTAATAAAATTGCATAAATTCTTGCTTCAGGATTTAGCTAACAGATAATGCTTAATGGGTGTTCAACAGACTAAAGTTATTCCACTTCTCTGTTTGGTTTTTATTATATTCACTGGTAAAGTATTTGAAGACTTCACTGTGCCTGACAATGACGACTTTAGCAACCTAAGCTACCGTTGGCCTAATTTGATGAGATGTTTTGAGCTTCAAAACATTATTTTTCATTACAGAGGTATAATTATTTTATGAATGAGCTAGAATTTTTGGTAACTTCATACCTTATCCTATGTAGATTTTATAAATCCATAGTTTATGTTATAAGCCATGAGTATCGTCAATTAAACAAAGAGATTGTTGCTTGTTTAATGTATTCAGCATCGTATAAGGAAAAGTGAAGTACTCAATAGTTTTCGATTTCCAGGGATCTAAAGGGGCTATCATATATAACACAACGATTTATAAACCCTAATTAATCCAAACCCTAACCCAAAATCATCAACGATACAACTATGAACACTTTTATGCAAAGATAGAAAAAGAATCGAGAAAACAAGAGGATGGGAACCAACCTCTTCGCGGCTGGCACAAGGAAGAACTTTGAGAGACTTTTTTTCACGTTGAAATCTTTGATATGGAGGCTGGCAAGCTATTGAACTTTGTTATTTATACCTAACACTACAAAGTCCATGAGAATCCATGATTTTCCAAATCCATAAATATGAATGATATTTTGAATACCCTAAAACTTTTGTGGACTTTCTGAAATCCATATTGAATACCCCTAGACTTTGTGGATTTCAGAAAGACTTTTTAAAATCCTGATTGAATACCCCTAGACTTTTGTAGACTTTTTAAAATCCAAATTGAATACACTTGGATTTTCAGAATCCATGGAATTTATTAAATTGCCCACAAAATCCAGATACAATACACCCCCCTTAGTTGAGATTTGGAGTCTAGTTAGTCCTATTATTTAGCTTAGTTGACTCAATTTAGATTTAGATGTATGTGGCGAGACTTTAGCCAAGCAGTTGTGTATGTCCTATTATAAATAGGATTATGTTTATAAATGAAAACATGAATCTATTTTGGAATTTATCTCATTGGAGGTTTGTAAGTTCCCTTGAAGTAACTTACCTTTAAGTGTGAGAGTCCCCCAAAGTGTGAAAATAGGCAGATCAAAAGACAAACGTGCTTTGTTTTCTCCCTCTTCAAGGCCAAACACTCGATCTCAAACCCAACCACGCATCAGTTTGGTATCGGAGACAGACATGGATTAGTGACTGGAAAAGCTGGACAAGACTTTGGATCACTTTCCCTTGGACAAGAAAAGCTATCTCAAAGTCAAGAGCGCTTGGTGGACAGAATTGCTGATCTCTTTGTTGCTATAAACTCAATCAATGAAGGACTATCTGATCGCCCCAAAGAGCATGAAGTCGGGTCGAGCTCTCAACCATGGGGACATGGTGAACGATCTACTTCTTCAAATGGTGGCATTTGTGCTAGTGCACCTAAGCTTGTTAAGCTGGATTTTCCACGTTCTCCCACGAGGTCGGTAGGGTGGGCAGAGCACTGACCGCTCATATTGGCTTTTCTTCTAGAGCTTGAGCGTCCGGACATAGAAGAATTTAGTTGCGCTAGAGACCAACTCCTCCAAGAGGAAGGCTAAGGATGGGTGGTGTTCCTTCTTTCGTAAGTCCATGAAGGTCAAGGTGGGGGTTGCCCAGACTACCCATTCTGTTCCGCTATGTCATGAAGAAGGAGCATGTTGAGTACTCCCAGTTAATGGTAACTTATGGTTCTTTTGGAGAAACATTGCCTGAGCCCCACAATCCACATTTTCATCCTCTTGTCCAGTAGTCTAGATGTAAAACAACTCAAGCGCGCCAATGCTCGTCTTCTTGAGGCCACTATGAGGCTTTCTACTGGTGTTGAGTCAAGCTTGGAGCCTTGTGCTCTGAGGGGCGTTACCAATAACCCATTGGTGGCTCAGAGTGCCCTAAGTCAGCCATCTACTTTGGAGTATCTTGCTCACGGCTTATCTGAATCGTCGCTTCCTTACTGTCTGCTACTGGCAAAGGGAAGGGAGTTGTAGAGTTTCCTCCTTCCTCGAAGGTTGTAGTTTCGAGAAAGGGAGACTCATTCCTAACCCCAAGGTTCTCCATTCCGGCGCTCGCCTCGACTTTCGTGGACCAAACCCTATTCACCTTAGCTCTAATCGTCAATATATGTGGCACCAGGAGGTTGACCAAATGATCGATTCCATGCAAATTCTGAGGTCATTTTTCAATCTGGTTGATTATTTGTCGTTGGAGGAGATACTTGCGGAGGATCATCTCAATCAAGGGTTGCAAAAATTCATGCACCTCGGCCTCTTAACTACATTTTTTGTTTGTAACCGTGCACTTGGTTTCTATCAGAGAATGGTCCACTTGACTTATGTTGGGATGCTGGGTATTGAAGTGGACTCTGCGGGAGACAATTTATGCCATGGAGAGGACGTTTGCTGAGCAGCAGTTGCAGCTTTCAAATACCCCTTTTGAAGTGGACTCGTTGGGCAAGCAGCTAACTGCTCGAGGCTCAGTTGCGGCTGCGTGAAGTATACGAGGATCTTACCTATTGCATGATTGAGTACTTCGGCAATTGGCACTTTTTAGGACCCAATGCTTGATTGGGCTGTAGTTGATTTCGTGCGAGTGGATCTCGAGACTGTGACAACTTTGAATCCACTGTTCGGGCCTTATTGTCATCGGCCTAACCCTAAGACCCATCCCTCCGTGGTTAGCGTGTCTTGGGTTTGGGTGTCTAACTTACGGGTTGAATAGAAGTCCTTCCACATGGATCCGCTAGATACTGCACTGAAGCCTTTTACGTGATAGGATTAGTCCATGCCACGTATAAAACTTGATTGAATAATAGTTTGATGTCTCATTAGTTACTCCTCCTAGTTAATTGGTCTGCACGCTGGGCCACCAACTGACAGCATGAGGGATCGTAGTATGCCATGATGGCATGTTTTCAGCTGCCATGCCGTATTAAATGTTTATGCAGGGGTTAGGTAAATGTCTCCCCTTTCGCGCCAAACCTATATAAGCCTGTTTTTGGGGGGAATTTTCACCTTTACCTTTTCAAAGTTTCTCTTTGTTCCATACTGTTTTTTTGGCTCGGTTGTGCTTGAGTTTTTGTTCAATCATGTCTGTTACTGTCTGCATGCAATACGAACTCCCCGGTGATCTAGGATTGTCGTTTCTCACAGAAATGGGATTCTCACTTCGTTCCACCAGGGATGGGCATATGCCTATACAAGGCCATGTTCAAGGCTGGCATGCGCATCCCTGTGCCTTGCGTCATCTGGCGCTACTTGTATTCTTTAGGCGTTGCTCAAACTCAGATAATGCCGAGCAGGTGGGCCGTTTTGATTGCCACTCTGATTAGGGTTAATGACGCCTGAATCCACATGTCTGGGAGATTACTCCTTTCCCTTACTTCTTTCAGAATGAATAATCAGGGTGTCTGTTAGGTGTGGAGGCCTCGTTGCCTTACTAGCCAATTCGAGGATCCGGAGGATTAGCAGATGTATTATTTTTTCCGCTTTTGAGTACTTCTCTTTTGACGGCTTGAAAGTCATCCGCCATTTTGGAGACCTCCGTAAATTCTTTATGCTTTTCCATTAATGTTTGTCAGTGTCTGACTCATTCGTTGTCTTTAATTAGGGGTGCCCGACACTACCGTCCCATTTTCTAAAGAGGAGAAGAAGATGGCTTGCTTCCTTGTTCTGCCATTGATCCCTATTCTTAAAGTTATCCATCTAGATAATATCAAGTAGAGTAGATTATTTTCTGGTGAGGATGATGATGTGGGGTGTGCCTTGCTCGAGCCTACCAGTTTTTCTTCACGCGCAGAGGCGCTGACACCTGGGTCTTAAAAGAAGGTGTCAAATATGCCTAGCCCTTTGGAGAAGAAATCCTTGGAGGGGTTTGCTTATTTTCCCTCGTCATTCTAAAAGGCTCAAGTTAGTGTCCACTTCTCATTCGGCTCCCTAGAGCTGGGAGAGGGACATTGTGGACTTGAGCGTCGATGCGGAGTCTCCGGGGGCGTTGGCTATTTCTGAGATGGAAACGGAGGGACCATCATCAGAGGTTGTTGCTCCTGGTCCGTCTATTGCGGAAGGACAGTTCGCACCTAAGAGCAGTGTACGCGACCTCTCCATGGGTCAGAGAGTTTGAAATTTGTCCGAGCCTCCTTCTACGGTTGTTGTTAAGGGGAAACAGGTTGTTGAGTCCTTTTCTTTAAGAGGTGCATGAGATGTGGCGACATTGGCCCCTAGTTCCGGGGCTCCTCACACTGAGGCCAGAGTTAGTTCCCATGCAACGATGCATACCGAGGTGGATCACAGGGTTGCACCATTGATCAGATGAAAATGAACTTCTTTTGGGTGGCTAACCGACCACCATTGGAGAAATTGGCTGCAGAGGCACATGTCACTCACGGTCAGCAGCTTTTGATGCTAGTAAGTTGACAACTTGGTTGTTTTGCCACTTTTATTTTTCGTTGTACTTTATTATTCAGTCATCTTTTGTTGTTCAGTCATATTTGAAATCCCAGCAAAAAGGGATCCAAGGGAGTCTGGATGAAGCTCAGGCTGCCTGAGCTGAGATGTTGTCTGAGTTGATGGATGCTCTGAAACGACAGGACAAGGTGATAGATGAGCATATTGCTGACAAAGCTCAGGCCCCTAATGCTCTTAGTGGAAGTTTGGAGCTGATAGATTACATTCTGGAGCTCCACAGAGATTGGGATATCTCCGTTTACTGGGCCCTTGCTTACGCTCAGTTCTAGAAAGCATATGAGTCTTCCTCTCAACAGTGATGTGGCCCTAAAGCCAGTTCAGGTGTCGCGAAAACTATTGCCCTCTTGTTGTCCCATATCCCGTTTCAGACTATGCTGCCCATGAAGCTGCTTCTGGCTCTGTTCTTGTTGAATTAGTGGCTTTTGCAATGAAAAACAAATTTATCAATGAGAAAATTTATTTTCTTGTTTTTCTTTGTATCCGTGCTTGTAACTGTCGTACTTTCCATTTCCAAATTCTTGCTTATATTAGGTTGAGTAGGCATGTATATCTAACCCCACCTGAAGTGGGGTTTAAGTTTGGACTGAAGCGCTTCTTTTGCTTGTCTAAGCATACTCTATCAACAGTAATAACTAAATCTACTATGAAAGTTAAGTTATAGGATGGTCACCTTTGCTTGTGTGGGTTGTGCTCCCCAGGTGATGTGATTATTGTATTCCTTGGTAGTTGATTCTGCGTAGGAGATGTCCTCATTTCAAAGACTGCACTTCCTCGCTGGTCTCTGACCTTGGTAGAAATTAGATTGCCTAGCCAACCATATCTTTTTAGATTGAGTATTGTGTACCAGCGGCCTTGTCTGTCCTGAGGACGACTTTGAAATTTAGTGGGGTTGGCTCTTGTACATATCTTGCTTCATCCTTGAGAGGGATAGATTTCATAAGATGCCTTAGTCCTGAACAAGATTTGCTCCGGGAAAAGTCTTCTAGGCTTATCTAGGCCAAACTTCATAATATATCCTACTCCTGAGTAGGAGTTGAGTTGATGAGGAACCATCCTTGCCTGAACGGGCTGGGTCCTCATGTACCTCTTGCTCAGTCCTGAACAAATACCTGCGCTGGGAAGGAATCTGTAATGCATGTAAAGGATAGACTCTATAATAACATCAATCCTAAATAGGACTTTAGTTGTTGAAAGACCATCCATGACCGAACTCTTCTAGCTCGATCCTTAACATGACCTGCGCTGGGAAGGAGTCTGTTACGCCTGTAAAGGCTAGACTCTATAATAACCTCAATCATGAATATAAGTTGAGTTGTTGAAGGACCATCTCTGCCCAAACGGGCTGGGTACTTGTATTCCACTGGCTCAGTCCTGAATAGGACCTGCATCGAGAAAGAGTCTGTTACACATGTAAAGGCTAGACTCTATAATAACCTCAATCTTGAACATGAGTTGGGTTGTTGAAGGACCATCCTTGCTCGAATGGCCTGAGCCCTTCTATTCCAATGGCTCAGTTCTAAATGAGATCTGCGCTGGAAAATAGTCTATTACACCTGAAAAGGCTAGACTCTATTCGAGTAGTAAGCTATCCATGGACTGGGCTCGATCCGGTGTGTTGTGTCTTAGCTCATTGGCAGACTAGGTTACTTATACGGTGAGCGGTCGTGGACTTCAGTAAGGCTAGGCTTTGCCATTTGTGCACCATTTTAGTCCTCGTAGTCAGACCAGGTTATCTTAAGAGTGGTGAGTCATCGGGAGACTGGACTCCCCTACTTGTGGAAACATTCCATGGACTGGTTCGCCCCCTTGCGATGGACTGTCCGTGGACTGGATTCCGTTCGCATGTCTACCATCATGGTCTTGAGGTTGGACTAGTCTATGAGCGGTTAGTTGTTCGAGAATTGGACTCGCCCGCTTGCGATAAACTATCCATGGAATGGGTGCGCGGGGGACTGTCTGTGGACTGGGTCCAGACTACAGTCTATTTTGGTTCCTAGGCCACTGATGCGACAAGCTATCATCGTCCTGAAATGGACTAGGCTTGGCCGTTTGTGCACTATTTTGGCCCCTATGTTAGAATCAGGCTTTGGCAAACAATGCATTGTCCGGGGACTGCGCTCACACTATCGTGTTATACCTCGGATCCTTAGGTGAACTAGGTTACTTATAAGGCGAGTCGTTGCTGCCTTCAGTGAGGCTAGGCTCGGCCGCTTGTGCACCATTTTGGCCCATGTATTAGTATTGAGCCTTCCTGTGTTGGATGATTCAAGTGTGGAAAAGAGTCCATTGAAATTACCTTCATTGATCTGCTTCAAAAAAGTGCTACATGCCACCCTTGTTGCTTCTTACCAGTAAGCTTTGGGCTTGTTGGTCCATCTTTCTTTTGGGCATTTGAATTGATCGCGGTTACTTTCTCGACAACTTCATTGCCACATAATGGCATTCTCTAGCGGAAGATTGATCTCCCGTGATAGTCATTTTCTCTCAGTTGATAGGATATTTGAGGATCTGGTGTCGTGTGGAGGCCACTGCCCCCATCTAGTAGAGTCAGGGCCTTCCCAGAATAATATTATATGCAGACGGGGCGTCCACCATGATCAACTCTGTCTTGAAGAATTTCGCGAGTTCCTCTGCTCCCACAGGTAGGCTGATGCTCCTGACCAAGTAACTTTGGTGCCGCTAAAGCCAACCATCACTTGGTTGTTTGACTTCAGTTCCTGATCTTTCAGCCGCATCTTGCAAAATGCTTCCAGGTACAAGATGTTGGCTGAGCTTCTTGTGTCAACTAATAACCTTTTGAACCCCCATTTTGATATGGCAATTGTGATAACTAGGGCGTTGTTGTGTAGGGAGTACACCTCTTGCATGTCCTGCTTAGTAAACGTTAGGTCCGAGGTCGGGTATTCAACCCAGGCGTGTTGGAATGGGCGGTCTGTGCTTTGGGCACCTTTTTGCAGCTCTCGAACTTTTGGTTTCCTTGATCGGTTATATTTTTCCAGTCTGCAGTGTTCGCTATGCATGACGTGGATGACATCTGCAACTTTTTTTGGCCTCTGGGCCATTTTTCTTTCTCTTGGGGTTGTTTCTTGTCAAAATTTATAAATTTTCCGAGTCTTCCACTTTGAACCCAGTACTCAATCTCATTCTTGAGACTTTGGCAGTATTGGGTGATGTGGCCATGATCCTTGTGATAGGAACAATATTTGCCCTTATTACGCTTGGAAGGACCACCTTTGATCTTTGGGGGCCACTTGATGTTGTCCCAATTTTTCATGGCAGAGAGGATTTTGGCCAAGCTAGAGTTGAGTGTAGCGTAGTCATGGAACCTTGCGTCGACGTGGTTGGTGGCCATGTCAGGTTTGGCCTTGTTAGACCTGGTCTTGTTTTCGCTCTTCCTTCTTTTGGACATGTCATCATTTTTGCGCCTCTTTTCTTCCTTTTGTTTCGGGCCTTGAGAGCCCTTGGCCTCATGTTCGCCTCCTTTTTTGCGGCCAACATCTCATCCAGAGTGATGTATTTCTGCGCACTTTTCAACAAGTCTGCCATATCCTTCGGAGGTTAAAGAGTGAGGAAGTTGTAGAACTGACCTCTTTGGAATCCATAAGTGAAGGTGGTCACCGATGTATTGTCGCTGCGACCATCAATCAGCGTTAACTAATCGTTGAAACAAGTGACGTATTTTATGAGGGTCTCACTCGGTTTCAGTTTGAGACTCTGCACGAATCTTGTGATAAACACCTTCGCCAAGATGTAGAACGAATCGACAGATCTTGGCTGAAGACTGTGGAGTCGGGTCAACGTAGCCTTTTTCATATTGGTGGACAAAGCTTGGCACAGGATCTTGGATGAACTTTCTTTAAGCGCCATCACGTGATGGTAATGAAGCAAATGGTATGATGGATATGAGGTTCCGTCGTAGAACTCTAGCTTTGGCAGGAAAAACTTTTTTGGAAGCGAGGCACTTATGGTCTCCTCCGAGAATGGAGGGATGACGAGATCATACAAGAGGCTCGGATTGGTTACCCCCCAGTCAAATCATGTTCTTGTTCATGGAACGGTCTATTTTAGGGGTGTGGACCTCATGTTCCCCGTCGTCCCTTAGGTTTTCCTACCGACCGGTTCTTTGGTCCTCCTTGGGGAGGTTTTCACTTTCTTGGACGCGCTCTTGGGTGCCCTCCATGGTATGCGATCTTTTCGAATCTTCGCTGTCATCATGCAACTATTATCGATCCTGGACAAGCATCTCTACCGCTCGTGCCAGATAATCCATATGAACCAGGATCTGGTCTATGCTAGGATCAGTTGTGGCTACCACAACTGCTAACTAAGCAACTGCTCTACCGCTCGGTTGGATCGATTTGACCCTGTAAGGGGCCTTCTCTAGCTGGAGGGTTGTCTAGTTCGTCATTGTTTAATGCTCAAAATCTGGTGTTAGTCTTCATGTTTTGTCTAGCTTAGAAAGAACTTTGTAAGTTCGTTTTAGGGAAAACTTATTGTCATCTTCCCCACGGACAACGCCAAACTAATGCGTTCAGATTTTTCTTCACGGTTCAGATTTGACCTAGTCCATTATGGTGGCTGAAGGCACTTCTTTGCTTAACTTAGGTAC
The DNA here is from genome assembly GCA_963556465.1 of Berberis vulgaris. Taxonomy (NCBI): domain Eukaryota; kingdom Viridiplantae; phylum Streptophyta; class Magnoliopsida; order Ranunculales; family Berberidaceae; genus Berberis; species Berberis vulgaris. Next base: position 30,391,134 of record OY747129.1, on the reverse strand, counting down.
CGTTTTGTGAAAGACTGAAGATTGAATGTAAAATTGCAGTGTGTATACTGACGTATATGTATGCATACATTTTTTCCTCGTTTCACCGATTCTTATAGCGAGCTTTCCCTCACCAACTATCCTCGAGATCAAGGGCGTGATGGAGGGGGGAGATTTCGCATAAGTTCTTACCTGTTGCATGACTGAGTACTTCGACACTTGGCTCTGTTTAGGACCTAATGCTTGACTGGGCTAGAGCTGATTTCGTGCGTGGATTTTGAGCCTGTGATAGCTTTGAGATCCACTGTTCAAGCCTTATTATCCTAGGCCAAAACCAAAGACCCGTTCCTCTGGCGATGGCGTGTCTTAAGCCTGGGTGCCTGACTTATGTGCTGAACAATAATCTTGCACATGGGCCCATTTGAGACTGCACTAAAGCTTTTCACTCGCTTGGCTTAGTCCATGCCACGCGTATGGCTGTGACTGAATGATTGTTTGATATCTCATCAGTTCTTGTATTAATCTGGCACAATCCTTGAGAAGATTTGGGCAGGGAATAAGTCTTTTTCGCCAGTCTAGGCTAGGCTTCATAATATTCCTCAATTCTAAACAGGAGTTGGGCTCCTAAGGAACTGTCTTTGCCCAAATGGGCTAGGTTCCTGTATTCATTCGGCTCAACCCTCTAGAGGATTTGAGCTGGGGAGAAGTCTTTTCCACCCATTTGGGATAGACTTCATAATATGCCTCAATCCTTAACATGAGTTAGGCTGCTGAGGAACTGTCTTTGCTTGAACGAGCTAGGTATTTGTTTAAGCGAACTAAGTCACTTATTGGGCGACTCATCGGTATCCTAAACAAGATTAAACGCGACCTCTTTGCGCCATCTTGGTCCCTCAAACTATATTATCTGGGTGCGGTGAGTCATCAACGGACTGGACTCATTTTGCCTCACGGTGCAAGGGTCCCTTAGACGAACTAGGTTACTTAGTGGTAGACTGTCGTCGTCCTTATCAGAACTAGGCTCGGCTGATGTGCGCCATTTTGGTCCCCGTGGTCGGACCAGGCTTCGTTTAAGCGGTGAGTTGTTCGTGGGCTGTGCTCGATTCGTCGAGTCATACCTCGGTTCCCTGGAGGACAAATACACTTTTGGGTGAGCCATCGTCACCTTTAGTGGGGCTAGGCTCGGCCACTTATACGCCATTTTGGTCCCCATGGTAGGATTAGTTTATTAGTGCCATGAGCTGTCTGTGGAGTGAGCTTGGCCCACTTTTGGAGAACGATCTGGGGGTTGAGTTCTGTTCACAGATGTACTTCTATGGTTTTGGAAGCGGATTAGGTCACTTGTGTGGCAAGCTGTCAACATCCTGAGTAGGACTAGGCTCGGCCGATGTCGCCATTTTGGTCCCCATTCTCGGACCATGTTTTTGGAACGGTGAATTGTCCATGGACTGGGCTCGATGCGCTATGCAGTACCTTGGTTCATTAGGTGGACTAGGTCAATTATGTGGCAAGCCGTCATCATCTTCAGTGGGGGTGGCTCGACCGCTTGTGTGCCATTTTAGTCCCTGTATTAGGACCAGGCTTCGTTTGAGTAGTGAGCTGTCAGTTGACTGGGCTCGATCTGACGTATTGTACCTCGGTTCCTTAGGCGGACTCGATCACAAACACCGCTGAAGCCAACCATCACCTTGTTGTCCGATTTCAACTTTTCCTCTCTTAGCCGCATTTTACGTAATGCTTCCAGGAATAGGATATTGGTTAAGCTCCCCGTGTCAACTACCAATCTCTTCACGCCACATTTCGATATTCCAATCTTGATTACCAGGGCATTGTTATGAGGGGAATAAACCCCTTGCATATCCTACTCGGTAAATGTTAGGTCCAAAGTTGCGTGCTCTACTTGGGTGTGTTGGACTGGGTCGCCTCCATGGTGCGGACCTGTCCGCAGTTCTTGGATTGCTGACTTTCTTGACCTGTTGGATTTTTTGATCCATTGTTTGCACTGTGTAGGACGTAGATAACGTCTGCAGTCTTTTCTTCGAGCTTTGGTGTCATTTCTTCCTCTTTTTTTTTCTGGGGTTGCATCTCATCAGAATTCACAAATTTTTCGAGTCTCTCCCTTCGATCCAAGTATTAAATCCCATTCTCGAGACTCTGACGGTCCTGAGTGACATGACCGTGGTCCTTGTCTTAAAGGTCACTTTTGAGCTTGGAGGCTACTAGATGTCGTTCCAGTTCTTCATGGCTTAGAGGATTTTGGGCAAGCTAGAGTTGAGGGGAGCGAAACTCAATATACCTTGTGCCGACATAGTTGGTTGCCGAAGATGCCTAGCCCATTAGAGAATAAAGCCCTGGAGGGGCTGCTTACTCCCCCTCATCATTTCAAGAGGCTTAAGTTGGGATCCACTCCTCCTCCTGTTGCTTCCCTGAGTGGGAGAGAGATGTTGTGGACTTGACCATTGACGAGGGGTCGTCAGGTGCCTTGGTTCATGCCCAGATGGGAACGGAGTGACCGGCGTCAGAGGTCGCTCCTCCTAGTTCATCTGTTGTGGAAGAATTATCCATTCCTGAGAGCACTACCTGTGATCATTCCATTGGTTCGGGAACTGGAGTATCGTCTGAGCTTCCTCCCACCGTTGATGATAACGGGAAGCAGGCTGTTGAGTCCTCTCCATCAGAAAGTACGGAAGGAGAGAAGGGACTGGCTCCTAGTGCCAGGTCTTTCCGCACTAATGTTGCGGTTAGTTCCCATTCCTCGGAGGGTGTTTTCCTAAGCTCTGGCGAGCAGTAGCGTGGCTTTAGGAGGTGGATCACAGGGCTGTTTTTGTTGATCTGATGGTTGGCTTACCAACTACCAATGGAGAAGGTGGTTGTGAGGGCACACCTCAATTGCGGGTAGCACTTTTTGATGCTAGTAACTTGACATTTCAATTGTTTTGCCATTTAGATTTTTCGTTGTTCTTTATTGTTTATACCCATGTGTTGCCTTCTAAATAGGGGATGGCTCACCTAACCCATGTTACATGGCAGGTACTGAGGTGTAGTCTGTGCGGGACATGTTCTTTGCCTTGGAGACGAAGTTTGTCCACCAGGAGGCCCAACTTGTTGATGCCCGTAGGGAAGTAGACTCATTGATCAAGCAATTGGCCGCTCGGGCTGATCTAGAGACCTAGCTATTCGAAGCCTAGAGGGTATGAGTAGTGCTCTGGTTGTCTAGTCATTATTAGAATCTCAGCTTAAAGGGATCTAAGGGAATTTAGATGAAGCACAGGCTGCCTAAGTCGAGCTGTTGTCTGAACTGAATGATTCTCAGGAACAATGGAACAGGGTGATAGACGAGCATGCTGCATTTGTTAAGCGCTTGTCGAACATCACGAAGTCTGCTACTGATTCTCAGAGTTCGTTAGTCAATGAGCTTGCAAGTTGGCAGACTCTGAAGAGAGTTTGGCCAAGGAAGTTGGAAAGCTAAATAACTCTAAGGCACAGTGGGGTGCTAGAGAGAGGGAGCTTCGGGAGGCAACTGATAAAGCTCGGGCTCGTAATGTTGTTGATGTGAGGCTGGATCTGATAGATTATATTGAACAACACCATAAGGATTGTGATATTTTTGCTTTCAGACCTCTTGCTTATGTTTGATTCGATGAGGTAGATGATTATTCCTTTTGGTCGTGAGGTGGCCCTGAAGCCAGCCTGGTGTCGCGAAGATATCTACCCATCTTGAAGTCCCAGAGCCTGCTTCAGACTTCGCTACCCACGAAGCTGCTACTCTATTCCTGTTGAATGAGCGATTTTTCTAATGAAAGAAAAATTGTGAGAAAACTTTCCTTTTTCTTTTTGTCCTTGCTTGTAGCTACCCCCACCTGAAGTAGGGCTTTAGTCTGGATTGGAGCCCTTTTTGGCTTGTCCGAGCTCATATTCTGTCAACAATAATAACTTAATCTTCTATGAGAGTTAATTGTAGGATAGTTACCTTTGTTCATATGGGTCGTGTTACCTTAGTGATGTAATTATTGTCTCCCTTAGTAGTTGAGTTTGTTCAGGACCTCTCCTCGAAGCTGAAGACTATACTTCCTTTCTGGTATCTGATATTTGTAGTAGTTAGGCTGTCTGGTAAACCATGCCTTGTCAAACTTAAACTCACTACCGTATACCAGCAGTATTGTTGGTCTTGATGAGGACTTTGAATTGAAGGGAAGTTGCCTCTGCCTTTCTGGCAAGAGCCCCCTCAATACGCCCTAGTACTAAATATGAATTAGATTGTTGAGGATTAAATTTTTTTTTTTTATATTTTTATTGTTGAGGAATCATCTTCGCCCGAATGGGCTAGACTTTTCGAATTTATCTTGCTCATTCTTTGAGAGGTTTTGAGTTGAGAAGTAGTTTCTGCCTATCGGGGCTAGGTCTTCTATTTAGACCCGAACCCTAAACATGAGTTGGGTTGTTGAAGAACGTACTTTGCCCAAACAAGCTAGGATCTTGTACTCCTCTGGCTCAATATTTGAGAGGACCTGAGCTAGGAAGAAGTCTTTCGCGCCTGTCTACGCTAGATTTAATAATATACCTCAATCTTAAAAAAGAGTTGAGTTTGCTTAAGAATTGACTTTGCCCGAACGGGCTGAATTGTTGTGTACAACTTGGTCAATCCTTGAAAGAATTTGAGCGGAGGACAAATCTTCTTCATCTATTTGGGCTCGAAACCCAATTGTAACCCACTCTGGTGAAACTTGCCTCAAGTCTATATGATGTAAGAAATAAGAAAGTTATTACCCCTTTCAAAACTAGGGTTGACATCATAGGTCCTGTAGACACTCAAGTTTTTTCTGGTAGCATTATAAGTTATCTATACATCTGTTGTATCCCCATTGTCTAAGCTAGTGTTCCAAGTTTCCCACGTCAGTAAAGCAAGTGAATTATTGTTGATCCCTACATGTTGTACAAGGATCCCATTGTTTGTTAAGAAAAGTGTGAAACTCAACAGAGACAATGTTGCTAAGTGACATATTATCACTAGTTATTGTGTTAAACATGCCCAAAAATCCACCATCGGAGTTTGGTGGAATTTGAAAGCAAATCGGGGCAAGAAAGAAAGCGATCCAATAACCATATGACAAAGCACCCTGTGTCTGAATGATGAAAATGAAAGTAGTTGTGAAATCTGATAAAGTACCACTAGCCGAATCCTAAAGTTGCACCCTGTTTTCGTAGGTTGCTTGACCAATTCGACATAGGTAATCGACTAAGTTAAGCTGAACAACTCCATCACTAAAAGCTGCATCGCCTTCATACAGAATATTAGAAGTTGGATGAAACCTGGTATGCTGAAGTAAACTGAGTTAACCATAAAGAAAAAAAAACACTAGTAGAAAACCAGAAAGTTGGTTACTGGAACAGGTTGTCAGAATGTTTGCTATGGCTTCTGAAAAAATTTGCATGTATGAAACTTAGAAAGGTGGAGAACACTCAGGCTATCGTTAAACTTCATTACCAATATATAAAATATTATTTGGTCTAGGAGTTACCTTATGATGTGTTTGATTTTTGTCATGGAAAACTATAAAATAGTGGGAAAAAATTAGTGTTACAACCATTATATGTAACATAGCTTGTTTGTCTTGATCTTAGATGTTCCGGGAGGATAGCTACATTCATGAAAATATAAAACATAGACTTTATAATAGAATCATCATGGGGTTAATAGTGTATGGTGAGTTTTTAATTGAAGTCAAATAACTATTAGTAGGATAATAACTGATGGCTCCAAATCCGTCTATGTTGATCTTGAACTCGCAAAACGAGCAGAAATGAGCCAGAGACCACCGTTGTGGTGGTTGAAGGCACTATGATGCTTAAGTCAGGCGACAATACAAGGAAGAATGAAGACTAGATAAAATTCGCAATGTGTATGCATACCTTTCTTCTTCCCTTCTCTTTCCTGAAGTTGCGAGTGTTCCCTTCACAACTGTCCCAACTATTGAGGGCGTGATTGAGGGAGGAGATCTCGCACAAGATCTTACTTGTGCATGATTGAGTCTCTTCTGCACTTTGCTCTATTTAGGACCCAATGTTTGATTGAGCTAATAGTTGTATCGTGCGAGTGGATCTCGGGCTTATGACAGTTCAAATATTTGAATTCAGGGCCTTATTGTCCTAGGCCAAGCTTCAAGATTCGTGCCACATGAGCTGGTGTTATTTGGACTTGGGCGCCTGACTTACATGTTTCGATCCGTTTGGGACCGTGTTGAGCCCTTTTTCATATTAGGGTTGGCCTATGCCACGTGTATGGCTGTGATCACATGGGTGATTGTTGTCTCATCAGTTACTCTCCCAAGTTAGTGGGCTTGTGTATTGGGCCACTAACTGAGTGTGAATAAGGGTCTACGTGACGTCATGGTTGTATATTTCGGTGCTTTTTGGTTTATGCACTGTAGTTAATGCTTATGCAGCGGTTTGGTGGTTGCTTCCCCTGTAAGTTCAGTCTATATAGACCTTATTTGTGGGAGTTTGACCTTTTTCCCTTCTAGAGTTCTTGCTCGTTATTCGTTATGCCAAAAACTTTCTTCAGTCGAGTTAAGGGAAAATCTTTGTTCAATCATGTCTGCACGATTCTCGCCCGACCGTCTCGCAGTTTGGGTCTCCTTTTATGTAGGAGAGGGACATCGTCGACCTTCGCAGCCAGTATCGGATCCTTGATGATCTGAGGTTGACACTTCTGGACGAAGCCGAGCGTCCGATAACCCCAAGGGTGGGTCACATCGCTTTGCACAGAGCCTTGTTTAGAGTGGGTCCACGCTTCCTTGTTTCTGGAATCATTTGGCAACTCCTGTCATACCATTGTATTGCTCCAGCCCAAATGACACCCAATGGGTGAAGGATTTTTATTGCCACCCTGGCTAGGGCGAAGGGTGCTAGGATCCTCTTGTCACCTTGGTTGATTCATTTTATGGCTCCTATCAGAACGAGCGGCCATGGTACCTATTGGTTGGTGAAGCCTTCTTGTTTTAGCGGGCTTCTAAAGGATACAAAAAATTGGCAACGATGCTGCTTATTTTCTTCTGTATGGTCTATATACTTCAACCATGATGATCAACTGATCTATTATAGCTTCAAGAAAGTCAGTAAGTTCTCTGACTCCTTTCGCTTGATGTTTTTAGCGTAGTGTCGATTGTTGTTTGATGCGCCACCTATTTTTTTAATCAGGGGGCATGACTCTGCGACTTTTCTGCAGAGGAGGAGAGAGCTACAACCAGCTTTCTTGCTCTACCACTCAAACTTGAATTGATTGATCGGCATGGTTTGTTTTCCATCGAGGTCGGCAACTGGCTCTTCTTCTCGTGCTCGAACATCCAGAGTGTAGAAAAAGATAGTTATAAGGGCATCAAGTCCATAAGAGAAAGGCTGTGGAGGGGTTGTTTTCTCCCTCCCGTAAGCCCAAGAAAGTCAAAGTGGAGACTACCTAGGCTGCTCTTCAGCTCCGCTGTCTACTATTGAGAGGGAGCTTGTGGAATATTCTCAGTCAGTGGTATTTTTCCATGCTTCTGAGGAGGCAGTGTCTGAGCTCGACAATCTACCTCCTCGTCCTCCTATCCCGAGGTCTTCCATTAAAAGGGAGTTCCTTGACTACGTAAGGGTGGATGACCCCAGCAATTTGAACGAATAACAGCTCGAACGTACCAATGCTCGTCTTCTTGAGGCCACCTTGAGGCTTTCTATTAGTGTTGTCGCAGGCTTAGAGCACCATGCTTTGAGGGGTATTTTTCGTGACCCTTCGGTGGTATTAGGTTCACAAGGAGAGTCATTTGCTCCCAAGGATGCTGCTCGCGACCTGTCTGGGTTGCCGCCTCATGTGAATTCTCGAGCTCTTTCTGCTTCCTTTCCGTCTGCTGCCGGCAAAGGGAAAGGAGTTGCGGAGTTATGTCCTTCCTCGGTGGTTTTAGTTGTGAAAGGTGGTGCAAAATTGATCCTTGGGCCCAAGGTTCTCCATGCCGACGCTCGCGCCAACTTTCGCGACCCGGGCGCTATTCACCTTAGCTCTGCCAGCCAACATATGTTGCACCAGGAGGTTGACTAGAGAAACGGTTCCATGCTGCTTCTTAAAAGGTCATTTTCCTGGCTGGTTGATCGTCCGCCATTCGATACCCACGGGGGACCATCTCAATCAAGGGTTGAAGCAACTCATGCAAGTATGTTAGTACTTATCTATTTGTCATTGGCTTTTTAACTGTACTTTTCATTTGTAACCGTGAACTTGGTTTCTAATCAGGGGATGACCCACTTGACCTACGTTGGGATGTTGGGCATTGTCGCAAAGATGACCTATGATCTTGATGCTCCAAAGGCTGCTGCTGACCCTGAGGCAGTTCTTGATTTTGAACTCCTAGAGAATGTTCCTAACTCTGTTCCCATCGTATGAGAGGTTTCTCTTTGTTTGTATTGAAAAAATTCATTAATGAGAAAATTTTTCTTTCCTTTTTGTCCATATTGTAGTTGTCGTACTTGCCATTTCCAACTCTTTCTTAGATTAGGCTAAGTAGATGGGTGAGTTCACCCCCACCTGAAGTAGGGCTTTGGTACGTACTGGAGCCCTTTCTTGGTTTGTCCGGGCTCATAATCTGATAGTAGTAATAGCTTAATCTTTGTAATTCTTAAGTTGTAGGGTAGTCACCTTTGCTTGTCCGGGTAGTGTTACTTTAGTGATGTAATTATTATCCCCCTTAGGAGTTGAGTTTGTGCAAAAACTAGAGGTAAGCTGGTCGGTTAATCGACCCGAATAACCAAAATCGAATACCGGATCGATTTTTCAAAATTGGATTTTTTTGGACCGAGCCTGGACCGGATGAACCCGGTTAACCAAAATTTCAAGCAAGAGCTATCCAAACTCGGTCCAATCTAGTAACGTTTTCAGCACAATTCATGAGAAGGTCATCTTCACTCAGGAAGAACAAATGTTTCCAAGGTATTTGGTTTTTAGTCTCTCTTTCAATTTTTGTTCCTGTTTGTTTGATTAGTTTTATTGATGTATGTGTTTGTTGTTGATTTGATTTTCAAGCTGAGTTGGAAGAAGTTGTGGAAGATAACAAAGTGAAGGATTAGAGATCAATCCTTGTGATCAAGTTCAGAACACACTTTGGTGGTGGCAAATCTACTGGTTTTGGTTTGATCTATGACTCTCGACAATGCTAACCCAAAGTAAGGCTTATCAGGGGAAACAACCACCAAGGAAAAACAACATAAATAAGGACAAAACTTTCCTCCCCAATTTGAATCCCTAAAAAACCATTTTTTTGTACTTCTCTCGATCGATCGAATTGATCAAGTTCGACTCAACTTCCGTAAGTTTCCAATTTCGATCACCAGAGTCTCATCACATCTGATGAGGTTTCTGGCAAGGTACGCTTCGTCATCGATTCAATTTTGATCAATTTAATTTTGGGTTGATTAGATCTGTTTGTTTGAGATCGATGAGGGAGAACTTAGGGGTTGTGATGTAGATTACTGAATAAATTAGGGGAATTATGGATGAGATGAAAGAGGGTTCTTGAAGATCTGGGAGATGGAGAAGAGGGGGTCGTTTGGGTGTTTTATTATAAAGAAGACAATAGACTGTGGGAACTGTGGAAGTGGTGGAGAAGAAGACACTTTGGTGAAAAAGAAGGGTTTTGTGATAAGGGAAAGGAAGAGTATGAAATTGATACCGAGTGATTCCAAGAAGTCACAGGAAAGGAAAACCAGATTGGAGAAGGAGAAGGAGGAGTCTGCGCAGAGGAGGAGGATGAGGAGCGAAGGAAGGAGGAGTATGTGCAAAAGATTTCATTGTAATTTTAGAGAAAAATTATACTTAATTTTTTTTAATACTTAGGCCGGGCTAGGTAACTAGCGAGTTATGGGAGTTGGAACTGAGAACCTAACCTAGTATTTCAGTCTGGTCGGGTTTTTTGGACCGACTGTTAAAATAATAATTAAAAACTGGCCCGGATCTGCACGATCGATCTAGTTTCCGGTTTGGTCCGGTTTTTGGGTTTTAAATGCCCATCCCTAGCCGAAACTGTCTTTGCATTGAAGATTGGACTTTCTTTATAGTCCCTGATCCTGTATAGTAATTTGGTTGCTTAAGAAATCATGTCTTGTCGGACATGTTTTCGGTACCATAATAAACCCCAATCCTAAGTAGGAGTTGGGTTTGAGGAACCATCTTGCCTGAACTGGATGGATTCCTTCATTCGTCTGACTCAATCCTGATGAGGACTTGAGCTGGGAGGAAATCATTTTCACCCGTCTTGGTTTGACTTCATAATAGACCCCAATCCTAAACAGGAGTTGGGTCGTTAGGGAACCATATTTGCATGAACGGGCTAGATTCATGTATTCGTTTGGCTAAATCCTCAGAGGACTTGAGCTAGGAGGAAGTCATCTCCACCTGTTTGGCCTAGACTTCATAATAAACCCCAATCCTGAACAAGAGTTGGGTTGTTGAGGAGCCATCTTTGCCCGAACGTACTATATTTTGGTATTTGTCTGGCTCAACCCTTGAGAGGATTTGAGCTGGGAGGAAGTCATCCGCTTGTCTAGGCTAGACTTGATAATAAACCCTAATCCCGAATAGGAGTTGGGTTGTTTGAAACAAGGTAGTCAAAGCGTGAAGCAAATAAACCCTGAAAAATGATTATAATATCACATAAAAATAAACCCTGAAAAATGATTATAATGATGTACGCAAATAAACCCTGAAAAATGATTATAATATCACATAAAAATGTAAGTATATGCATTTTGCTTGTATCTAAGCTTCTAAATATACGCATTCTACTTTTTTACAAAATTTAGAGGTGTTAGCTCAAGTCAATGTAAGTGTTCATATTCCTTTTTATACTATGATGTTTGTTACCATTCACTGCAACTAAAATACTAAACAACAAAGAAAAATCTCAACAATGAGAGGAACCCCATTTGTCAAAACTTCAAATTAGGAGAATAAATAAAATTGAGGTACCCAGACAACAAAATGAGCAAACCCCATATCCCAAAATTGCAAATTGGGAGCTATAAAACCTAAAATATATAAAATCAAAAAAACCCAAATGAAGAACAAAGTAAGATACCTCAAGAAGATAATTATTGAGGAATATGTGAGCGATTTCTCTGCAATATGGGTGGTGTTGGTACTCAATAATGATGTGAGTTCCTTCTTTGAGGTCATGACAGTGGAAATTCTGGTGGCATCCATTTGAGAATTGTCGGAAGGTGAAAGTGCAAAAAATGTGTGAGTGTGTTCCCCTTTGAAAATCAGTTTTTGAGAGCTTTGTGAAGATAGAAACAAACGGGTGAGTGAAGAAACAAAGAGAATTTGATTCAACAATTGAGGAAGAAAGGAAAGGAGATGATAGGAAAGGGAAGAAGTGAAACCGAACTGATGCACTCTTGAAGCTTTCCTGAATCGAGAGAGAGATAAGAAGGCAAGAAGAAGAAAAAGGTAAGAAGATTCATACCCCGGGCAAGATCTTCATCAGCTGCTCTATTGAAGCTCTGATTCAGCCATGAAGTTCTAAAGAGAAAAGGAGAATGAGAAAAAAAATATGAAAAAAAAGGAAAGAAAAAAAACCGTTTTTGTTTTATGAAACCATGGATTTGGTTGTTTTACGCTTCAACAAAAAAACACTAAAAGCTTTGGCTTTTCGTGGCTTCAAGATAATGGCCTTGCTTTGACCAAGGTGAAGCAAGATGTCATGGCTTGGTTTGGCTTTTGGCTTTAAGCAGTGGCTTTGGATGGCTTTGATTACACTAGTTTGAGGAAACATTTTGCCTGAGATGGCTGGGCTCCCGTTAAGAAGACTAGGTTACTTACTAAGCGAGTTGTCGATATCATGAATAACATCTATGTGCCATCTTGATCCCTTAGATTAGATCATCTCGGTGCGGTGATTCGTCAACATATTAGACTCGGTCTGCCTCGTGGTGTCGTGGTTGCATAGGCAGACTAAACCACTTAGCGGCAAGTTGTCTTCTTGCTTATCAGGACTAGGCTTGGCAGTTGTGCGCCATTTTTGTCCCCATGAATGGACCAGGCTTCTTTTGAGCGATACGTAGTCCATGCAATGCACTCGAGCCACTGTATCGTACCTCATTTCCTAGGCGGACTAGGTTCCTTATGCGGTGAGCGACTGTTTCCCTTAACTAGACAAGGCCCGGTCTCTGTGCACCATTTTGGTCCCCGTGATGAGATTGGATTTTTAGTGCGGTGAGCTGTCCGTGGATTGGGCTCGGCCCGCTTGCGTTGAATGATCCATGGATTGAGTTCTGTCCACAGGCATATTTTCATGGTTCCTGAAGCGAGCTAGGTCACTTGTGTGGCAAGCTATCGACATCCTCAATAGGACTAGGCTTGGCCGCTGTGCACCATTTCAGTCCCCGTGCTTGGACCATGCCTTTTTGCAGCGGTGAGGTGTTTGTGGACTGGGCTCAGTCTATTGGGCAGTACCTTGACTCTTGATGAGACATCAAACAGTCACTTGATCATAGTCGTACACGTGGCATGGACTAAACCTAGCACATAAAAAGCTTCAGCACAATCCCAGGTAGACCCCATGCGCAAGATTACTTTATAGCCCATAAGTTTAGCATCCAGGCCTAAGACACGTTAGCCCTAGAGGCACGGGTCTTAGGGCTTAGCTCAGGACAATAAGGCCTGAACAACGAATCTCAGAGCTGTCAAAGGCTCGAGATCCACTCACACGAAATCAGCTCTAGCCTAATCAAGCATTGAGTCCTAAACAAAACCAAGTACCGACAAACTCAATCATGCACAGGTAAGATCTTTTTTGCGAGATCTCCTACCTCCATCTCGGCCTCGATTGTAAGAACATTTGAGGAGGGAACACTAGCTATAAGAGTCGGTGAAAGGAGGAAGAAAGGTACACACACATACACACTACAATTTACACTCAATATTCACTTTTTCTCAAATTGATATCTGACTAAAGCATCGGAATGCCTTCGGCAACCACAATGGTGGTCATTGGCTTAACCGCTGCTCATGTTTGCAAGTTTGATATCATCGGGATTAGGGAGGATAGATCTGAACACATCAGTTTGGTGTCATTCATGGGGAAGTCAACAATAAGTTTTCCTTGAAACGAAAATACAAAGTTCTTTCTAATTGAAAAAAAAATCAAGAAATGGTTACCTGGGCCAGATCTCAAGCCAAGCAAAATGAAGCTCTGGCCGGTGGAGCCCAACCACCGAACTGGATCAATCTGATAAAAGAGGCTGAATGGCCGCACGACCCAGCCTCAGAGAAGACGTTGCTGCATTGACATGAGTTTGATCCTGATCCACCTAGACTACTTAATAGGGGTGGTGGAAAAGTTGACTCGAGAACGAAAACACTGACCTGATACCTAAAGAGATTCGGGAGGACCTCAGGTCCAAGAGCACGCCCGCCAGGGAAAAAAAACCCCTAGCAAAAGAACATAGAGCTTGTTAAGAAGGAGGCCCAGGAGAGGATCACGGGGACCACACCCCCAGGATTAATAGAACCATGGTTGATAACTCAAACCGATCAAAGGCATCCAACCCTAATGTCCTATACGATCACACGGTCCCTCCATTCTTTGAGGAGATCATGAGTGCCTATCTTCCTAAGAAATTCATGCCACCGAAGCTCGAGTTCTATGACGAAACGTCAGATTCGTCAGACCACTTGTGCCATTACCACCATGTAATGACACTCAAGGAAAGTTCAGAGGCCATTCTGTGCCAAACGTTTTCCACCAGCTTGAAGAAGGCAGCACCGACATGTTTCCACATTCTTCAACCCTGGTCCATCAGGTCATTTGAGGAGCTGGCAAAGGCGTTCTTCCCCAAAATCGTCGAGAGCCAACGAATCAGGAAGGGGCTTCACTATCTGCTGAGCTTCAGGCAGAAGCAAAGTGAGACCCTTAGGGAGTATGTCACTCGTTCCATTGATGAGCTGACCTCGATCTACGAGTGCAATGATGACACATCAGTAACTACTTTCACTTTCGGCCCCTGAGGAGATCAGTTTTTCAACTACCTCACCTTGGAGCCCCCAGCGAGTATGGTGAGATTGTTAAATAGCGCCAAGAAGTACATCATACTGGAACAAATGTTGGCTATCAGGAATGGAGGAAACAAGCCAAAACACTCCTCCAAAGCCAAGGACAGGGGTGAGAAAGGGGTCAGTTGCAAGTGAAAATGGGGTGAGAACCAGGGCGCGCTCGACCAAGCAAAGTTGTTCAAGCCCAGTGGCTCCAGGTACCCTTACTACACCCCACTCGACTCTGTCTATCCGACATTTTTCCACCATGGAAAAATAGGACAACATCATGTGGCCATCAAAACTCAAGGGAGATCCTTAAAATGTGACAAGAGTAAGCATTGCTCTTATCACAAGGAGATAGGCTACGACACCAAGGATTGGAGGAACCTTAGAGATGAGATCCTGATGAATGCCAAATGTTGGGCAGCTAGAGGAAAAAGCCATAACAACATACTTTGGCAACCCAACCAACACAAAAGTAGTCTAGATAGGCTCTATTCTTAACAGAGCACTGGAAGATTAGCGGACAACACTCTTAAAAGAGAAATAAAATGTGTTTGCCTAGACAATGAAAGTCATGGTGGTGATCGATCCCACAGTAATTACACATAGACTAGAAGTCAATCCTAACTTGAAGCCAATCCGATAGAAAAGAAGGCCACTGGAGTTCAAACAAAACCAAACCATCAATGAATAAGTGCAAAAACTTCTAAACACCGGCATGATAAGGGAGTCTCGCTACCCGAAATATCTAGAAAACACTGTCATGGTAAAAAAGACAAACGGGAAGTGGAGGGTCTACCTGGACTACATCGACCTTCATAAAATCTGCCCAATAGACAACATTCCACTGCTCTGAATAGAATAGATCGTGGATGGGACATCCGGACACAACCTACTCAGCCTCATGGATGCATACTCACCGGATTAGGAGAAAACCTCCTTCATAATGGACATAGGCACATACTGCTATTGGGTACTGCCTTTTAGACTGAAGAATGCAGGGACAACATACCAGTGCCTGGTGAACCGAATGTTAAAAGCACAAATCAGAAAGACCATGGAGGTTTACATGGACGACATGCTGGTAAAGAGCTTCTGCTGTCCAGACTACCTGTCGAACCTCCAAGGAACGTTTTCTTAATTCAAAAAATACCAAATGAAGCACAACCTACAGAAATGCACTTTGCAATCAGAGAAATTCCTTGGCTAGATAGTCAACAAAAGGAAGATAGAGGTTGATCCTTAGAAAATTCAGGCTCTTCTCGATATGAGACCACCAACAAACATTAAAGAAGTTTAGAACTGGACCGGGAGGGTGGTAGCCCTAAACAGGTTCATCTCTACATCTTCAAATAGAGCTTCTCCTTCTTTAAAATCCTAAAGGGGAACAAATGATGCCAACGAGGAAAATAATGTGTATAGTCCTTTCAAGACCTGAAGGCATACATGGGAAGTATGAAGCGACTCTAAAAACCTACTCCATGTGAAGCACTGTAACTATACCTCTCAATCTTTGATCATGCTGTCAGCTCAGCTCTGGTACGGGAAGAGAAAGGGAAATAAAAGGTCGTCTACTACATCAACAAAACATTCAATGGGGTTAAGGCTAACTACACTAATCTGGAAAAATTGGCCTTATCGTTGATGACTTCCTCAAGAAAGCTAAAATCGTACTTCGAAGCTCACAAAATAATAGTATTGCACAAACTAGAGCTATCAGGAAGAATGGTCAGTGGAGCTAGGACAATTCAACATCCACTATAATCGGAGAACATCCATCAAGGGAAAAACACTGGCAGAAGTCATTGTCGAGTACACTGGAATAGGAGCACCAGGACTGAATGACCAGCAATGAGACAATAACCCTGAACCGCCCCCACAGAGACGGATCTTGAGATGCAATGAGTCATCACAAGTGAAGGGTTGTGGAGAGAAATCGTCTTGTACACTCCTTATGGGATCACTTCCAGAAAGGTTATTAAATTCAGCTTTCGCGCTTCAAACAACAAAGCAAAGTACAAAGTCCTCCTAGCCGGGCTAAAGCTAGCCAGAAGAATCAGAGTAAAAGAACTCACGGTGTTCAGCAACTCCCAACTGGTGGTCAATCAGGTGAATGATGAATTTTGTGTCAAAGAACCTTGAATAATAGTTTATTGTGAAAAAATAGTCAATGCCAAAAGGTGGTTCAAAAGAATTATGCTCCGCCGCTATTCCAGAGTAGACAATGAGGAAATCTGGCTGGAAAGGCCTCATTTGCACAAAACGACTCCGACATGCTCATAAAGTTCCAGGAGAAGTCGGTCCTAGAAGAATAAGGCCTCCACGAAACCCTTTCCACTAATACGGAGACCAGCTGGATGAGCCCCCTGATCAACTACACAAAATACGTAGCCCTCCTAGCAGATAAGTTAAAGGTTAGTAAGCTGAAAAATAGAGCGATACATCACACTCTCCTCAATGACAGGTTGTATAAGAGATCAACGACTTGCCTTCTACTCTGATGACTAATCCCAGGGAAGCAAACCAAGTCCTTCTCGAAACCCATGAAGGAGTCAGTGAGAACAAATTCGAAGGAAGGAGACTAGCTCATAAAGCCCTCACGTTGGGGTACTATTGGTAAAAAATGCAGCAAGAGGTCTGCAAGTGTCAAAGATATGCCCCATACACACATATGCATGCGAAGAACCTGGTTCCAATGACTAGCCCGTGGCCCTTCGCCTAGTGTGGGATAGATATCGTGGGTCCATTCCCCATCTAAGAAATAAGAAAGTTCCTTCTTGTGGAAGTTGACTACTTCATCAAATTGGTAGAAGTTGAGCCCTTTCCAAGATAGGAGAAAACAATATCAATAACTTTCTTTTGAAGTCTATCGACTGCTGAAAATCCTGGACAGTGACAACGGGACCAAGTTTGAAGGTGGGATAGTCAAGAAACTTTGCATCCAACTGAGCATCAGGCATTACTTTTCCACGTCGGGTCACTCCCAGGCTAATAGATAAGCAAAAGTTACATGCCGAGCTATCATGGAAGCAATCAAGAGGAAACTCAATGCAGCCAAGGGACTCTGGGTCTTTGAACTTCCAAGCATCCTCTAGGTGTACCATACCACAAAGAGGATTCTCACTGGAGGAACACCAATCGCACTGGCCTATGGGTCTGAGGCAATGGTAACAGTAGAATTAGCAATACCTACATTTAGAACGGAGGAGTTATTTTCTTTTTATCCCTTAGCCCCTCCCACCCCAGATGCCACCGGCTCGGTTTGAACCCATGACCTATTGGTACCATCCGTTACTACTCAACCATTGAGCCATCACACCTTTGGCAGAACGGAGGAGTTCAGGATGAAGGACAATAATGAATCTATGAGAGTACGCCTAGACTTACTCGAAGAACGAAGAAATGGAGCTTCAGTCAGAATAGCAGCTTATCAACAAATGATGGCCCAACACTACAATAAGAGGGTCAAACATCGAGAATTCAAAGTCAGTGATTGGGTACTGAGGAAGACCCTACCGAGTACAAGAGACCCAAAAGAAAGCAAGCTAAGCTCGAACTGGGAAGGTCATTATAAGGTGACAATGATCAAAATGCCAGGAACCTACTGGCTTGAAAACCTGGATGGAGAGCGATTGAAAAGGTCGTGGAATGTAGTGCACTCGAAAAAGTATCATCAATAAAGGTACTCTCTTTAAGGATTCACATTTCATATAACTCCAATGTGATTTCTCGAAATATGTCAAAATTTCACGAAATGTTCCTATTTTGAAGTTTCTGAAATCTCTTTCAAAATCCGAAATATGTCAAAATTTTCCTAAAAAAAAAGAAATGAACATTTTAATTTTCGTATATTTTAAAATGCTATAATATTATTTTAGTATCAAAAGTTTGTTATGTGAGTGATTCTTATGTAATATGTAGTTTCTATGATACTACGAGTCGTATGAGACTTTTATGTAGTATTTAATAGTTTAAAATGCATAACTTATATTGTTAAATTCAAAATCACCATCAAACTTTTTACATTTTTTTACATAAAAGGAAATATTTCTTAAAACCAAGAGCCCGAAATTAACTCGAAAAATGAAATCGCAATCCTTGATGGCACCATGCAGATCGAACCCAGTCCATGGATGGTTCGCCGCAAGTCGGCGAGTGCTCTCCATGGAAGGCTCACTACTCCTGAGATAGCCTAGTTAGATTTCCAGACCACGATGGCACAACAGTTGAGTAGACAAAGTCTATGGATAGTCCACCGCAAGCGGGCAAGTCTAGTACCTGGACAGCTCACCGTTCCAAAAGGAACCTAGCCTGAATACGGGAGCCACAATGGCGCACAAGCGGCCAAGAACAATCATTTTCAGGTCGACATCAGTTTGTTGCACAAATGACCTTGTTCGCCTCAGGAACCAAAGAAAATTCAGTACAGAATGAACCTAGTCCACGGACAATCCACCACAAGCGAGCGAGCCTGTCTCTAGATGGCTCACCACTACCTAAGGAACTTGGCTTGAATAAGGGGGCCAAAATGTCGCAAAAGCGGCCAAGCCTAGTCCTTTTTAGGATGACGACAACTTGCCGCATCAGTGACCTAGTCAACGTTAGAAGCAAGGAACTCCAGCGTAGGATAAACCTAGTCCATCGATAATTCACCACAAATGGGCGAGTCTTGTCCACGGACAACTCACAACTCCAAAGATGGCTTAGTCCTCCTCAAGAACTATGGCAGCACACATGCTAACGAGTCCAGTTCATAGATGAATCAATGCATTTAATTGTTCTAGTCCATACGAACCAGAGCAACACCTTAACTACCAAAACTAACTAAACAATGAGTCAGAATATGGTTCAGAATTTAATCCTAAAAAGACTATTTCACTGTCACTCCAATTCTACACAGAGCTAAGTAGCAGTACTTTAATAGGCGAGTGCCTACTCAGAGAGCGGGTAACCCACGAGACACGACCAACATACATGAAGATCATTCTTCAATGACATTGCTATCATTGGCGAGTTAGACTATTTCGCCAAAGGAACTACACAGGCTGAATCAAGACCACACGCGTCTCCTTCATAAACAGGTCAGCCCAGTCCTTGTTTAGAGTTAAAATTGTCTCATCTTTTTCGACAGTACACAAGATTTGTTTGCACAAGCAAATATGATTCACGATTATGCAAAGCTTACAAGAAAAGTGAATTTAGATTAAAAAAAAGACTTTATTGATTATAAAAAAGTTGTCACAAAGCTTGATCGACTGGTTAGTACAAAAGTTTACACACTACAAGTATCTGAGCTTGGTTTAAAGTAAGATGCAAATAAGGATCTGCTGGAACATACATCGAGGCTTTGCATTACCAACCTGCCTTTCCGAAGAAAACTTGGAAGTGAAACAAAAAGGAACAACCACACAAAGTTGGTTGTTGGTGTTATTTCCAAAAACAATGGCGGAATAGTATGTGGGAGCAACAAAAAATGGAAGACAAACTTCGCCCCTAAGGGGAAGTCTGTATTTTTTTTTCTTTGTGAGATGTAATAAGAAATTCAGAGGTCTCATGGAATCACTGGAAGCTCACTCAAACCAGGTGGCTTCATCCAATAGCAGGTTTTGTTAAGACTCGTTGTTACAAATGTCAAAACATGCAGATCCTCTTTCATCCTCTAGAGATGTCAAAGCACATTCTCTGGAAGAACACATTTGAGGAATAGGGTCTGCAATGCTCATGGAAATGCATGACCCTATGAGAAGCAGCCTACATATTGGCATGACGGTTCATAGAAAGAGGATACCTAGTAGTCGTGTCGGCATTTAATGCTACATGAGAAATAAGGGGGCGATGGTTCCAAGTACAACTGCACTAGTCTACATTCATCGAATTAATGGAGCTACACGCAAGCCCATTAGCTGGGCGAGTAGTAGATGAGACATCAAATAGTCAGTTGATCACAATAGTACATGTGGCATGGGCCAATCCTAGCACGTAAAAGGCTTCAACGTAGTCCCAGGCGGACCCATGCGCAAGATTACTGTTCAGCTCGTAAGTCAAGCATCCAGGCCCAAGACATGCCAGCCCCAGAGGTCACGGGTCTTAAGGCTTAGCCCAAGACAACAAGGCCCGAACAACAAATCTCAGAGTTGTTACAGGCCCAAGATCCACTTGCACAAAATCAGTTCTAGCTCAATCAAGCATTGGGTCCTAAACGTAGCCAAATGCCGAAGAACTGAATCATGCACATATAAGATCTTATGCTAGATCTTCTCCCTCCATCACGCCCTCGATCGCAGGATAGTTGGGGAGGGAACACTTTCTATAAGAGTCAGTGAAAGGAGGAAAAAGGTACACATACATACACACTATAATTTGCATACAATATTCACTCTTTCTCAAATCGATATCTAACTTAAGCATTGGAGTGCCATCGGCCACCTCAACGGTGGTCCTTGGCTTAACCGCTGGCCATTTTTACAGTTTTGATATCATCGGGATTAGCGAGGACAGATATGAATGCATCAGTTCCTTAGGCAAACTAGGTCACTTATGCAACGAGCCATCGTTTCCCTTAATAGGACTACGCTCGGTCGTTGTGTGCCATTTTGGTCTCATGATCGAACCAGGCATTTCCATGGAAGTGAGTTGTCCATGGATTGGTCTTGATCCGTCATGTGTCACCTCAGTTCCTTTAGGCAGACTAGGTCACTTATGCGGTGAGCCGTCGTTATTCTTAATAGGACTAAGCTTGGCCGTCGTGCGACATTTTGGTCCCCATGGTAGGACTGGGTTTTCCCCTGTTGAAGGAGTTGAGTGTTGAATGGAGTCATTTTTAATGAGATTAACTTTTTTGATAGTTCTAATTCAAAATTTATGTACGGTACTCACCTTATTCATGCTCTCTTACCAGTAAGCCCTTAGCCCGTTGGTTCTTTTCTTTTTAGGGGGCTCAAGTCGTCATGGCTATTTGCTGGATAGCTTCATCACCATGTAGTGGCATCCTCTTGCGAAAGACTGATCTCCCTTGATAGTACCCATTTCACCACTGAAAGGGTATTTAAGGCACTGGTGCCGTGTGGAGATCGCTGCTTCTATCTGGTGAAGCCAAGGTCTTCCCAAAATCATATTGTACGCCGAGAGGGAATCTACCACAATGAACTCCGTCATCAGGAGCTGTACTGGTTCCCCTGCTCATTCGAGTTGTTTGATGTTCCCAACTGAGTAATTTTAAGAGCCGCTGAAGCCAACATCACCTAGCTGTGTAGTTTCAACTCTTCCTCTCTTAGCTGCATCCTGCAGAATGCCTCTAGGAATAAGATGTTGGGTGAATTCCTCGTGTCCATCACCTATCTTTTCACATCTCATTTCGACATATCAATCGTGATAACCATGGCATTTTTAAGATGGGACTAGACCCCCTGCATTTCTCGCTCAGTGAACGTCAGGTCTGGGGTTGGATGCTCTATTCGGGCGTGCTGGACTGAGTGGTCTCCAATGTGGAATCATGTCCATAGTTCTCGAATTCCCTTTTTTCTTGATCGGTTTGATTTCTCTGGTCTATCGTGTGCACTGTGTAGAACATAGATGACGTCCGTAGTTTTTTCTTTGACCTCTGGTGTCGTTTCTTCCTTCTCCTTATCTTGTGGTTGTTTCTCGTCAGAATTCACAAATTCTCTGAATCTTCCTTTTCAAACTCATTACTCTATCTCACTCTTGAGACTTTGACAGTTCTGAGTGATGTGACTGTGGTAATACTTGCTCTTATCATGCCTTGAAGGATTGTTTTTTAGCATGTGGGGCAACTTAATGTAATCCCTACTCTCCTTGGCAGGGGGGAATTTTTGGCAAGATGGAATTGAAAAGGGTGAACTCAGTGTACCTAGAGCTGACGTAGTTGGTAACCCTATCGGGTTTTGCTATTCGGACCCGATTTTGCTGTCGACTTTCCTTTTTTTCGACATGTCCTCCTCTTCACGCCTTTTTTCATCTCCCCTGTCCCGAGCCTTAGAGGCCTGCTTATATTCATTTTCACCTCCTTTTTTGGCTCCCAACATTTATTCGAGGGTGATATATTTTTGCGTACTTTTTAGTAAGTCGGCCACATTTCTTGGGGGTTCCAGGGTGAGAAAGTTGTAGAAAGGACCTCCTCGGTGGCTAGAAGTGAAAACGGTGACCGACGTGTCGTCATTGCAACTGTCAATCAAAGTCAGCTCGTTGTTAAAGCGAGTGACATACTCTCTAAGGATCTTCCTTGCTTCTGCTTGAGGCTTAGCATGTAGCAAGTCCCTTTCTTGATCCGTTCGCTCCCGACGAATCTGGTGATAAATGCATTCGTCAAGACTTGGAATAAATCGATAGATCTCGGATAGAGGTTATGGAACTAGGTCAGCGCAACATTCTTCCGGCTGGTGGGAAAAGTATTGCACAAGATTGTTTTCAAACTTTCTTTCAGCGCCATTACGTGATGGTAATGACGCAGATGGTCAGACGGATCTATGTTCGATCGTAGAATTTGTGCCTTGGAGAGAAAATTTTCTTTGGCAAGAGGCGTTCATGGTCTCCTTTGATAATGGAGGGACAATGAGGTCGTACAATATATCCGGATTGGTTGCCCCAGTAAGAGCGGGTTCCTAACCGTGGTCTTATCTATCTTTGGAGCATGGTCCCCATGATCCCGGTCATCCCTTATGATCTCCTGCCAGCCATTTCTTTTATTCTCCCCGTGAAGGTTCTCACTTTCCTAGATGCGCTATCTGGGTGTCCTCTCAGGTGTGGGATCCCCCGTTTCTCTGCCATTTTCAGGTGGTTGTTGTTGATCCTAGGTGAGTCTTTCCACCACCCACTCTAGATGATCCGTGTGGAGTAGGATCTGGTCTATGCGAGGGTCAGCCGGGGGTGCCTTAATGGCTGGGTCGTGTGACTGCTCTGCTCCATCGATTGGATCAATTTGGCTTTGTTGCTGGCCTTCCCTTGTCGGAGGGTTGTCTTGTTCGGCGTTGTTGTTGAATGCTCAAGATCTGGTGCCGGTGAGTTTATATGTTTGCTTAAAGGAAAACTTGTTGTTCTCCCCATGAACAACGCCAATCTGATGCGTCCAAATCCGTCATTGCTGGTCTCGAACCTGCAAAACGAGTAGTAGTAAGGGACTACTATTGTGGAGGTTGAAAGGTAACGATAGAAGGAATAATGAATACTAGATAAAATTAGCAATGTGTATGTGTACCTTTTTCTTACCTTTTCTCACCTTAAGTAGCGAGCGTACCCTTCACAAATGTCCCTGCTATCATGGGCGTGATGAAGGGAGGATATTTCACCCAAGATCTTACATGTACATGACTGAGTCTCTTTAGCACTTAGCTATGTTATGACCCATTGCTTGACTTGGCCAAGAGTTGATTCTTGTGAGTGAGTATCGGGCCTATGACACCTCATAGATCCGTGTTCGAGCCTTATTGTCTTGGGCCAAGCTCCAAGATTCGTGCCACGTGGCTGGCGTGATTTGGGCTTTGGCGCCTGACTTACAGGCTGAACAGTGGTTTGAGTTTCTATCCGTTTGGGACCGTGTTGAGGCCTTTGAGATGATGGGAAGGTGGGATCGTTTGCTCTTGTGAAATAATTCAGTGACTTTGAGCCTGCATTAGAAAGAGTGACTTTATCAGAAAAAACATGAAGGTTTTATCACATGCAATAATTGCCTTTTGCAAACTAATACTAAGATCAGCAACTACAGTATATGATAGCTATAAAAATCAATTAAATTATGAATTATTTCTATCTCAAGGATATCAGGGTTATGTTCCTTTGTCAGTTATGATTCGAAGGTTTCAGCTATATGTGATTTTGTTCATTGTAGTGCAGTTGGTGATATATATACTAGCAAGATTTGACCCATATAAATACAATTATTGTTCCAGTTTATATAATTTCAGGTTTTAATGATGGTAAAAACTCAATGGCTTAAAGTTGATTTGTAATATTGTGCATGTTCAGTTTAAAAGGATTCGCACACAAAAGTTCTTTTGATACTAACAAGAAATTCCCTCGTGCTAGAATAGATATGGTGAAAAATGACACTGGTTTCAGCACAAGTCATCTCTTTTTACCTACTTGGGTTCCCCAATTTATGAAGGGATTGAAAAAAAGATTTTACCATGAGGACTTGGTGAACAACATTAGAAAAACAATAGATGCATGGAAGGGTAAGTTACTATTAGGGCGGTAAGTTCAATTTTATAAAACATGTTTTGTAAAGTATACCTAGTCATATGTTTTTTAGGTTGATCATCGCCTAATAGAAGGCAACAAGGGAAGTGGGTCCTGGGTTTCACAACTGGTTGGGTGGCCTTGCTATTAGAAGCATTGAGGATGTGTTGCAAGCTTTTCGAATCAATGCCTTGTGGAGCGTTACTACCTCGGATTCAATGTGGGCGCATTATAAGAGCAAGAAATATGTAGTAAATGTTATTTTGCTAAATCAAAGATGTATGTAGATATGTATCCAAATTGTGGAGAGTAACGAACATATTCATTTTGTGGTTCAAAATTCTTCTTGGAACATCGGAGAAGGATCAATGAACTTTCGGTTTGAGAACTGGAGTAGTGTGGGTTTGTTTGGTTTTGTGATCAATGTCCAAGACCAATACAAACATATCGCATTAAGAGAGGCTTTAGACATTAGGATGGATTTTAATTACACTCCCGCTGATCTTAAAAAGCAATTACGTTAGTAATGGGATTTGGATGTAGGAAAACAATGGTTTTGATGTGACATCAATCAATCATGCAATCACAACCATACACGTGACATGGGCTAATAATAGCACGAGAAAGGCTACAACGCGGTCCCAAGCAGACTCATACACAAACTGTTGTTCAGCTTGTAACTCAAGTGCCCATGCCTAAGAAGAATGGGTCTTAGGGCTTGTCCCAGGACAATAAGGCCCGACCACGAATCTTAGATTTGTCATAGGCCCAAAATCCACTTGCATGAAACATTTCTCAGCCCAATGAAACATTGGGTACTAAACAGAGCCAAGTGTCGAAAAGACTCAGTCATGCACAAGAAAAATCTTGGGCGAGATCTCCTCCCTCCGTCATCCCCTCAATAACATGGATAGTTGTGGAGGGAGCACTCGCTACTTAAGGTGACGAAAAGGAAGAAGAAAGGTACGCATAGATTGTGCAATTTACATATTGTCTTCACTTATCCTTGCATCGATATCTGACTTAAGTGTCAGAGTGCCTTCAGCCACCACCCCGGTGGTCTCTGGCTCAAACGCTGCTCATTTTTGCAGGCTCGAGATCATTGCGATCAGCAAGGACAAATCTAAACACATCAATTTGGTGCCATCGTTGGGGAAATAAGATTAGTTTTCCTGAAACAAACACACAAAGTTCTTTCTAGCTAAGCAAAACATCGACAAATGGTTACCAGCACCAGATCTCAAACATTCAATGATGATGTCGAGCTAGATGAAGCTTTGCCTGGTGAAGCTCAACCACGCTGCTGGATCGATCTGATTGAGGAGGCTAACAACCGCACGGTCCAGCTACTAAGGTAGTCGAGACTCATCCCAACATGAGTCAGATTCTGCTCCACTTGGATCACCTAATAAGGGTGGTAGAAAGGATGACTCGATATCGACAGGAACGATCTAAGACTAACCAAAATCCGGGGAGATCTCTAACCCGAGAGCGTGCCCATGAGAAGGCCAGAATCATGGGTACCATATTCTGAGGATAGACAAGGCCACAACTGAAAATCCGATCCGACTAGGGGTAGCTGATCCTGATGTCCTATATGACCTCACTATCATTCCATTCTTGGAGCAGATCATGAGTGCCCCTCTTTCGAAGAAGTTCGTCCCTCCAAAGCTTGAGTTCTATGACGGAACATCAGATCAGTAAGATCATATGCGCCATTACCACCACGTAGTGGCAATTATTAAAGTTTGGAAGCAATCCTGTGTAGAACTTTTCCCACCAACTTGAAGAAGGCTGCACTGACCCGATTCCACAACCTCCAGCATTGATCTATCGGCTCTCGACAAATCTGGAAATGGCCTCACTATCTGTTGAGCCTCAAGCAGAAGCATGGTGAGACCCTTAGAAAATATGTCACTCATTTCAATGATTAACAAACTTTGATCGACGATTGCAGTGACGATACATCAGTCATCGTTTTCACTTTCAGAGCCAACGATAGAAATGAAAGGGGGAGATAGTTCTAAGAGCGAAAGCGAGATGAGAACCAAAACAAACTAGGCCAAGAAAAGTTGTACAAGCCCAGTGGCTCCAGGTATCCCTATTACACTCCGCTCAACCCCAGTCTGCCTGACATTTTATCCCCCATGGAAGAATGGGGAGACATCAAATGGCCATTGAAACTCAAAGGAGATCTTTCAAAATGCGATAAAGATAAACATTGTTCTTATCACAGGGAGCTAGGCCACGACACTAAAGACAACAAAAGCTTCAGAGATGAGATCCAATACTGGATCCAGAGAGGATGACTGAAGGAAATCATCGGTTTTGGAGACAGTCGTCCCAAAGGCGTAGGAACGACCCAAGAAGCAAGGGACATAAATCCTGACAGGGTATGTGTCCTTCATAGGACAAACAAGGAGAGACAACACTCGAATCGTTTACTAAAGAAATTGGCATGAGAACTACGAGTTAGATCGCGTACAACACGTAAGAGAGAAAAGCAAGGCCTTAAGCTTAGCGTTCACAGAATAGGAAGTCCACTTCCCATACAATGATGCCCTAGTCATCTCAGTAGGGGTAAAAAAATGGGAAGTAAGGAGATCACTGGTGGACACGGGTAGCTCCGTCGACGTACTGTTCCTAGATGCAATCCTAAAAATGCAATTGACAGAAAAATAATTTACACCTTCAAATCAAACCATATTCGGCTTCAATGGATAAAGCTGTTACCCGGTCAGAAAAATCATTCTCCTGGTGGTCGCAAAGAAACCTAAACTACAAGGGATCTTGATGGCAGAGTTTTGATCTTAGACGCTCACTCTAAGTACAACGTAATCTTAGGCTGACCCTGATTACACTACATGGAGGCGGTAATCTCAACCCAACACCAATACCTCAAATGCCCCTTTGATGGCAGAGTAGGGATGATTAGAGGAGACCAAACTATCACTCTGAAACGTCACTACACCATAGACAAGCAACTGAAAAATGGAGCACAATGACCCGAGCAAAAGGATTTGGATGAAGAAACCCAAAATCCAGTTAGAAAGGACCCACCTCCACTTTCAGAAATCGAACCTCCATCGAACCCAAAAGGAAGGCCGAATGTTGGGCAGCCGAAAGTCACAATATACTTGGACAACCTTGCTAAAACAAAAGCAGTCTAGATCAGCTCCAACATTAACAGAGTAATGGCGAATCAACTAGCCGCACTCTTAAAAGAGAACCGGGATGTATTCTCCTTGACAATAAAGGACATGGTGGGGATCGACCCATCGGTAATCACACACTGACTGGCAATCAAACCTCACTCAAAGCCAGTCCAACAAAAAAGATGGCCAGTAGTTCCCGAGCGCAACCATGCTATTAATGAAGAAGTGCAAAAACTTCTAAACACCGTAATGATAAAGGAGTCTCGCTACTCGGAATCGCTAGCAAACATGGTCCTGGTAAGAAAAAAAAAGGGGAAGTGGATGGTCTGCGTTGATTATAAGAACCTTAACAAAGCCTTTCTACAAGACAACTTTCCACTACCCCGGATAGAGCAGATCGTTGATGCAATATCTTGACACAGCCTAGTTAGCTTCATTGACTCGTATTCTAGTTACAATCAGATCAGCACAATCATCGAATCAAGAGAAAACTTCCTTTATAACGGACATAAGCATAAACTACTGTCAGACAATGTTGCTCAGACTGAAGAACGTGGGGGCAAAATACTAGCATTTGGTGAATCGAATGTTCAAAGGACAAATCGGAAAGACAATGGAAGTCTTTATAGATGACATGCTGGTAAAAAGCCTACACATACCCGATCACATGGCAGATTTCCAAGGAACATTTTCCCAACCGAGGAAGTACCAAATGAAACTCAACCCGCAAAAATGCACATTTGGGATGAACTCAAGGAAATTCATGGGCAACATTTTCAATTGAATGAGGATAGAGGCTGATCCAAAGAAGATTTATGCTCTTCTTGACATTAGACCTCGGCAAACATTAAAGAAGTTAAGAGCTTGACTGGGAGGGTGGCAGCCCTAAACAGGTTCATCTCCAAATCTTCAGACATACGTCTCACTTTCTTTAAGATCTTAATAAAGAATTCCAATGAGGAGAGCAGTTTGAACATGCCTTCCAGGATCTGAACGGATAGATGGGAAACACGAAGTTGCTCTCAATACCTACTGTACGTATACCCTTCTGTCTCATAGCACGATGTCAGCCCAGCTCTGATTTGAGAGGAGAAAGGGAAACAAAAGCTCGTATACTACATTAGCAAAACATTCGATGGGCTGATGCTAACTACCCTAATCTAGAAAAACATGACTTAGAGTTGTTGGATTCCTCCAGAAAACTAAGGCCTTACTTCCAAACTCACTCAATAACAGTCTTTACTAAGTATCCATTTTGGTAGGTACTGCACAAACCGAAGCTATTAGGAAGAATGGTCAAGTGGTCAGTGGAGCTGGGAAAATTTGACATCCACTACGCTTCGAGAATGACCATCAAGGTGTAAATACTGGCAGACTTCATTGTCGAGTTCACTAGGACAGGAGAACCGGGACTGAAAGATCAACAAAGAGACGAGAAACACGAGCCGCCCCCTCAAGGATGGATCTTGCAATGCGATGAATCATCCAACGTGAAAGGCTGTGACGCGAGGATCGTCCTTTACATCCCCTAAGGGGTCACCCTCAGGAAGGCTATCAAATTCATTTTCCATGCTTCAAACAATGAAGCGGAATATAAGGCCCAACTAGCCGGGCTAAAACTAGCAAAAGTACTTGGAGTAAAATAAATCGGGGTGTTCAGTAACTCCCAAATGGTGTTCAATCACGTGAACGATGATGGCCTATTGTGAGAAAGCAATTGAAGCCAAAAGAGGGTTCAAAATAATACTACTCCTCCACTACACCAAGGCAGAAAATCAGAAAGCTGAAAATCTGGCCGGAAAGGCCTCGTTCGCAGAGGATGACTCTGGCGCATTCATAGAGTTCTAGGAGAAGTCAGCCCTAGAAGAAGATGGCCTCCATGAAACCTTCTCCACAAGCCTGAAGACCGGCTAGATGAACACCTGGATCACCTACATAAAATATGAAATCCTCTCGGTAGACAAGCTAGAGGCTCGCAAGCTGAAAAATAAAATGGTACGATACACGCTCCTCAACGAAAAGTTGTACAGGAGATCATCGACCGCCTTTTGACCACCAAAGAGGCAAACTAGGTCTTCCTAGAAATCCATGAGGGAATCTGTGGGAACCATTCCAGAGAAAGGACATTAGCACATAAAGCCCTCTTACTGGGATACTATTTGCCAAGAATGCAACAAGAAGGCCAAAGATCTAGTTCACAAGTACGATAAGTGTCAGAGGTGTGCCATGTACACACATATGCCTGCATAGAACCTGGTCCCAATGACCAGCCTATGGCCCTTCGCCTAGTGAAGGATGGACATCGTAGGCCCATTCCCCATCTTTGAAAGGAAGAAGTTCCTCATTGAGGCTGTCGACTACTTCACCAAATGGGTAAAAGTAGAACACCTCTCCAAAATATGAGAAAATCAGATTAAGAACTTTATCTGGAAATCCATCATCTTCAGGTTTGAAATACCGAAGTCCTGGTCAGTGATAATGGGACTCAGTTCCAAGGTGGTTAAGTCAAGCTACTTTGCACCAAACTGGGCATCAACCATCATTTTTCCATGCCGATCACCCATGGACAAGCAAAAGTCACTAATCGAACTATCCTGTAAGAAATTAAGAGGAAACTCGAGGTAGCTAAAAGACTTTGGGTCTTTAAGCTTCCAGGCATCCTTTAAGCATACCATACCACAAAAAGGACTCTGACTACAAAGATACCAATCGCACTGGCCTATGGGTCTGAGGCAATGGTTCTAAATGAACTAGCAGCGACTACGTTCAAGACAGAGGAATTTAGGATGGAGGACAATGAAGAAGCTTTAAAAGTCACACTAGACTTACCCCAAAAGTTAAAAGACTGGGTTGCCGTCAGAATAGCTACTTATCAACAAAAGTGTGCCTAGCAATACAGTAATAGGGTTAATCCTTGATAATTCAAAGTCAGAGACTGGGTATCGAGGAAAAACAAGTCGAACACACGAGACTCATGAGAAGGCAAGCTAAGCCAAAACTGGGAAGGTCCTTACAAGGTGACAACAATCAAAAGGTCAAGAAACCTAGCTAGAAAACCTGAGTGGATAGCATCTGAAAAGGCCATGGAATGTATAATACTTGAAGATGTATTATCAATAAAGGTATTATCTTTCAAGAATCCCATTTCAAATAGCTCATTGCATAGGAATCGGCATAGTCCAACCCTAGGACCATGATGGCCCACATGCAGACCGAACATATTCCATAGACAGTTCATCGCAAGTGTGCGAGTCCAGTCCATGGATGACTCACCGCTCCTCAGATAGCCTAGTCTGACCTAAGGACCATGATGGAATGCATGCAAACCAAACCCAGTCCATCGACAGTTTAGTGCAAGCGGTAGAGTCCAGTCTAGTCCACGGACGGCTCACCGCTCCTCAGATGACTTGGTATGACTACAAAGACCAAAATGATGCGCAAGTAGCCGAGCCTAGTCTTATTAAAGATGAAGAGGGCTTGCCGCATAAGTGATCTAGTCTGCCTCAAGAGCCAAGGAAAAACAAGTGCAGACCAAACCCAGTCCACGGACAGTTCACCGCAAGCTGGCGAGTCCAATCCACAGATGGCTCACCGCTCCTAAGATATCTAGTCCGACTTGGAAGAAAAGGCAACACAAGTGCGGAATGAACCCATTCCATGGATAGTTCGTTGCAAACGGGCGAGCCCAGTGCACGGACAAATCTCCGCTCCTAAGAAAGCCTAGTCAGCCTCAGGAACTAAGGCACACGAGGATCGAAACATTCCACTGACATTTTACCGAAAGTGGACTACTGCAGTCCATGGGCGGCTCAACACAATCTATTAGTTCCAGTCCATACAAATCAAGGCAATGCCTGGATTACCATGACTCAACTACAAAAGTGAGTTAGACTATGGCACAAAATCTGGTCCTACCATATCAAAACTATCTCTCTATCACTCTAGTTCCACGCAAAGCTAAGTAGCAGTATTTTGTCAGGCCAACACCTACTCAAAAAACAACCAACCCACGAGGCACAACCCACCTACAAAAAGATCATTCTTCAATGATTTCATCATTATCAACGAATCAAGTTATTTTGTTGAAGAGACTACACAAGTAGGGCTAGAACTGTACACGTCCCCCTCTGGACCGGACCAAACTAATCCTTCCTCAGAGTTAGATTGTCTTACCTTTTTGACACGCACAGGTGAATATGACTCACAAGGCATACAAGAAGAAAAACGAATTTAGAAAAATAGACTTTATTGATTATCAAAAAGTTTTTACAAAGCTTGACCGATTAGCCAGTACAAAAGTTTACACACTACAAGTATTTGAGGTTGGTAAAAAGCAAGGTGCGAGTGAAGATCCGCCAGAACAAATGTAGCAGTGGGAGAATCAACCCAATGTTAGCTACTAGCGAGATCCCTCAAATAATGGATGCCTGAGGTGATGCTGAATCAGTTCCTCGAGGCAGCTAACGGTATCTTACAAAAATGATGGTGGAAGACGTCATGGGAGCACCAGAAGATGGAGGACAAATTTGGCCCCTAAAGGGAAGTCTGTACTTCTTCTCTGCGAAGTCGGAGAAAATTTAGAAGTCCCATAGATCCACTGGGAGCTCACTCAAACTAGGTGGTTTCCTCCAATAGTATGTCTCGCTAAGACTCATCGTTGCAAATGTCAAAACATTTGGAGACTCCACCAATGGAGGCTTTCATTTGTCCTCTAAAGAGGCCAGAACAAAAACACATTCTTTGTAAAGGCACATTTGACGAATAGGTTCTGCAATACACATGGTAAGGCCTGGCCCTATGAGAACTAGCTTATATATATGCATGATATTCTTAGAGAAATGTCACCCAATAGTCGCTTCAACATTAAATGTTACATGGGAATGAAGGGGCCATGGTTCCAAGTACAACTGCACCCGTCCCTATTAATTGAATTAATGAAATTGCACGCAACCACATTAACTAAGGGAGTATTTGATGAGACATCAATCAGTTATGCAATCATAGCCATACACTTGGCATGGTTTAACCCTAGCAAGAGAAAGGCTTCAGTGCGGTCCCAAGCAGACCCATACACAAAATATTGTTCAGCCCGTAAGTCAGATGCCAAAGCCAAGTTGCGCCCGCCCAAGAGGCACTAGTCTTAGGGCTTGGCTTAGGACAATAAGGCATGGATACGAATCTTAGAGATATCATAGGACTGAGATCCACTCGCACAAAACAACTCTTAGCCCAATCAAGCATTGAGTCCTAAAATAGACCCAAGTGCTGAAGAGATTCAATCATGCATAAGAAAGATTTTGGTTGAGATCTCCTCCCTCCATCACGCCTTCAATAACAGAGACAATTATGGAGAGAGCACTCGGTACTTAAGGTGAGGAAAGGGATGAAGAATGGTATGCATACACTGTGCAATTACATATTGTCTTCATTCTTTCTTGCATCGATATCTTACTTAAGTATCAGAGTGTCTTCGGCCACCACCACGGTGGTCCCTGGCTTAATAGCTGTTCATTTTTGCAGGCTCGAGATTAGTGTGATCAACAAGGACAGATTTGAACACATCAGGTTTGATCTCTATTAAATCTATAAATGATGAGTTGTACGAGAACCAGCACAAGCCATACAGTAAGTTTTTATAAAGAAGCTTCTCTCAAAGTTGTCGGTGTTTGGCTAGAAACTTGTCAATAAAGCATTAGACGGTGTTTGGCTAGAAACTTGTCAATAAAGCATTAGATGAAGACACAACAACACAAAGTTGTTGAAAGTTCAATCTCATCTTGAAATGGTATTCCCGCTCTCATTCAAGTATTCAGAACTTCAAGCATTTGTTTATTCATGAAAAGATGACAACAATAGTGCAATCAGGTTCCAACAATGCAACCGATTCTCGTTCTTAGCTCATGGGGCTCGCTCGTACACAATTGTTTATTCATGAGGAGAGCAATGGTCTCTCATTTTTTGGAGGTTTGAATAAAAATGCTAATGGTGATTGTCTAGGCGGATTACCATTATTTTTGGTCCAGGTTCCATCAATACTGATGAGACATCAAACAATCATCCAATCACAGCCGAACATGTAGCACATATCAATTCTAATGAAAAGGGTCAGGACAAACCAAGCCCAAGCAAGTCCATGCCCAGTCCAATCAGTAAGTCAGGTGATCAGGCCCAGATAACGTAATCCCAATATGGCAGAAGTCTTGGAGCTTGGCAAAAAACAATAAGGCTAGGACACAGACCCTCTGGACTATAATAAACCCAAAGCCCATTTAGGCTACTCTAGATTCAATTCAACATTGAGTATTGAAGAGAGAGTGCCAAAGAAGATCAGTCGTGGACGTGTGAAGAAACCTACATGCACATACCTTGATAACGGAAGATTCTTAGTGAGATCTCCTCCCCCTATCAAGCATTCAATGGTAGTCAATGAAGGAATAAAACACTCTCATTCTATAAGGTGAACAAAATGGATGAGAGAGGTACACACATGCAACTCTAATTATCAATCGAACTCCATCCTTGGTCAAGTGTCTAACTTTATCATCGGAGTGCCTTTGGCGGCCACAATGGTGGTCTTTGGTTCACTGTTACTCATTTTTTGCATGTGTAAGTCAATAAGGATGGATTTAGACGCATAAGATTGGCACCGTCTGTGGGAAATGATAGTTATCGTCGAATAAAATCATACTTTGTTAAACTGGTAGGGTCCTAAAATATGGTTAGTAGCACTAGATCACGTGCTAATAACAATAATGCCGAGCCTGCCAACGCTCTGGCTGAAAGAGTCCCACCGCAGAACCAAAACGATACAACCTCGGAAGCGAGACAACCACAAGGATGGATCCCTGTGTAGATTAGATTCTGGTTCACATGAATCACCTCACTCAGGTGGTGGAGAAGTTCGTCCAAGAATGACAACTGCCGTCAGAGAATGACAGTAACCTAGACAAATTTCTTGCCCAAGAGAACAACATGGAGTGCATACATGAGAAAAAAAAGTCCCCATCCTAGAAACCCAAGCACGACGAGACCTAAGAGATGAAGAATTACAAGGAGATTACGCGCCAAGGGCTGACAAGACCATCATCGAGAATCTTCTACGACTGGACGTCTTGTACAATTTCACAATCCCTCCATTTTCTAAGTAGATAATGAACGTGCCACCTCCAAAGAAGTTCATCCCTCCAATGCTTTAGTTCTATAATGGAACTATGGATCCATCTAACCACCTGCGCCATTACCACCACGTGATGGCGCTAAAGGAAGGTTTAGAAGCTGTTATGTGCCCTACCATCCCTACTGGCCTGAAAAAAGGTGCATTGACTTGGTTCCACATTCTTCAGCCAAGGTCCATTGATTCGTTCGAGGCATTGCAAAGGCTTTCATTACTCGATTCGTCAGAAAGGGCCCCATTATATGCTCAGCTTCAAGCAGAAGCATAGCCAGACTCTCAGGGAGTATGTGACTCCATTCATTGATGAGCTGACTTTAATCGACGGTTGCAGTGATGACACATCGATCACTGCCTTCGTTTTCGGCCTCAGAAGATGTCAGTTCTATAACTTCCTAACCTTGGATCCCCTAGCTGACATGGAGAATTTGTTGAAAAAATACACCACCTGGAGCTGTTGGCAGCAAATAAAGAGGGAGAGAGTGAGACAAAACATTAATCCAAGACTAGGGACAGAGGCGAGGACAAGGAAAAAGACAGATCCAAAAGAAGGCAGAGTTACAGCAAGCTTGGGTCTGGCAGAGTAAAGCCCAACAAGACCACCAACTATTTTAGCTCCAGGTATCACGTCTACACTTCGCTCAATGCCAGTCTGTCTGAAATCCTCTCCACTAATAAGAATTGGGGGACATAAAGTGGCCTTCGAAGCACAGGGGAGATCCTTAAAAATGCGATAATAACAAATATTGTTCCTGCAACAAGGAAGTAGGACATGATACCCACAATTGCAAAAGCCTTAGGAACCAAATTGAATATTGGGTCCAAAAAGGAAAAGTGAAAGAATTTGTTGGCTTCGGTGAGAGGCAGTCTCGGGGAAAAGAAAAGAAGGTCAGAGAAAGGACTTTGAATGTTATATGTGTCATGCATGGTGCATGTGAAGATGGGGAACATTTCAACTGATCACTGAAAAGATTAGTCCTAGAATTGTGGATCAGGTCCCATTACGAGGATCGCCTTGTTCAGCCTGCCTGGGAATGAGGCCTAGCTCCAAGCTTGACGTTCATGAAGTAAGACACGCTAGGAGTCCGTTTCCCCCACAATGACACATTGGTTATCTCGGTCAGGATAGCAAAGTGGGACGTAAAAATATCACTGGTGGACACAGGAAGTTAGACCAACGTCGTGTTTCTAGACGCATTCCATAGAATGTAGTTAAAAGAAGAGGAATTGAAGCCAGCCAACCAAGACATGTTCGACTTCAGCGTGGAGAGTTACTACCATGTTGGAACAATCAAATTGTTGATTGTAGAAGGGGATTCGGACTTACAAAAGATGTTGTTGATGGAGTTCTCGGTCGTAGATGCCCCTTCTGCATACAATGTGATTCTAGGCAGACCTAAGCTCCATCAAATGGGGGCAGTGGTCTCCACACACCACCAGTGTCTCAAATACCCTGTGGATAATGAAGTAGGGACAATCAGAGGAGACCAGACTAACGCTCTATAATGTCACTATGCAATGACTAAACGGTCAAACGAGGGGCTACCACAATTCGAACCATAGGACTCAACTATGGATGTCTCAAGTCCGAAATCAGAAAGACGGACTCCGTACTCATGCGATGAAACGCCTCCTAGCCCAAGAAAAAGACCGAACACTGGACATCCAGAGGGGGAACCCATCACCATCTACCTGGATAGTTTGAATAACATCAAAACTGTCCAGATTGGCTCCAATCTCAGTAAGGCGTTGGCGGACCAGTTAGCTATGCTCTTGAAAGAAACCGGGATGTATTCGCCTAGACAGTGAAGGATATGGTGGGAATTGATCCCTCCATGATCACGTACCGACTGGCAGTCAATCCAGACCTGAAGCCAGTCAGACAGAAGAGGAAGCCGATAACACCTGAACACAACCTGAGCACAACTAGATTTTGAACCTTAGTAATTTCTTTATATTTTAGGGACAAATTTGATTTGAGATCATTGATTAGTGCTGCAGAAGCTAGAACAATAAAGCTTGCACTTAGGTCAATTTTTAGGTTCATTGAGCAACGTAGGAACAAGAGGTAATTTGATTAAGTGTTTCACTGGTTTTTCTTTTCATGTATTTTCCATTCATTCATGTATTTTGATAGAGAATATGAGGAGCCGAAGATATGATTTGTCACATATCCTAATCTCTCTCTTTATTTTCAGACTTTGCACATGCTAGCCCCTAGATCCCCAATTTTAACCTTTTAAAGTATGAAAATATAATTATGGTTGCATGAAAGGAAGAGATCATTTGAAGGAAAGAGAATATAATTGGAGAAATCTTAGTTTTTTCCCAAGTGACACTGTCTTTATTCATTTATTGTTCAGTATCTTTAAAAAGCTCTATTGGCTTTCAAGTTTACTGGAAACCGTCTTATTACAAAAGAAACATTAAAAACTCAGAATCTTGGTTTAATACTTTCATGTAAGAAGCTCAAAGATTCATAATTTGAAATTTTACTAGATTTGTGCAGATGCCTAAAGCTCAGTGGAACTGGCAGTGTTAGTTACTTGCAGTGAGCTTAGATTCTCAATACCTAACTGTTGGTTGAACTGTTGTCTTCGTAGATTTGAGAATCTGATGATAAAGTATATCCTTCGCTCTACTTTACAGAGCTGTTTTTCCTATATCTATAATCAGTCTTGTTCAACAATGAGAGTGAAATGCCTAATCCATCTCATCTCATGTTTAGGTTGGATCCTAGCATGTATAGTTTGTATTTGTAGGCCATGTGTTGCAAGTGTCAGCCATCTTCTCACTTATTAAGTTCTGAGCTTATGAATCCATTCATTTGGTTTTTCTTCTCTTTTTCATTCATTTCTCTTATTATCTGGTGGGCAGGTCTTTGTTTACCACAAAGCTTTTCCAATGCCACTATTGTCATACAAGTTCAGTAGCACAGAGCCGCTCTCTGGCCATGAAGTAGACGATGCCACACAGTTCATATCTTCCATGTGTTGGCGTGGTCAATCCACAACATTGCTTGCTGCAAATTCAACTGGAAACATAAAGCTCTTAGAGATGGTTTGATTGGTACGAGACCATTCAGTAAGACCGTTCACTAAGTGGATAATAATCAACCATGACATAGTTTTTTGTGGTATCTATTATTGGAGAAGGTATTGAGACTTGCGTTTTTCGAACTTTTTCTGAACTTTAGGGGCATTTGCTCTGAAGATGAAGGAGAATGGGAGAGCATTTGTAAGAGCTGTCCCTGACCCTGGATACAAGACTTGGGATGGTCAGAAACTCTATTGTTGGGTCTACTGGTTCAATTGGAACTCAGGTACAACATCTCCATCATAAAAGCATCGAACATCGTATTAGTCAAGTTATCAATGTTTTCAAATGGATACTAATTTGTAAAAGCTCAATGATCTTTTGATTTGGAAGTCATTGGGTTAACTATTTCTTGTTTCAGATAAAACCATTTTGAGTTTGTTTTCTTAAATAGATTTGTGTATTTGGTGTCCCAGATCATCCTTTCTTTAGTTATTTAAAATTTCTAACACAGTATGGAATTTGCAGACCCTGGACATAGTTGCAGAGAACCCTGATAAGTTCAGAGTTGTTGGATTGGCAGCTGGTTCAAATGTGACTCTTCTTGCTGATCAGGTACATTCCCTAATCCCTATTGAAAGGATGTAGCAAGTTGTTAAACACAAATAGATTAGAAATTAAAGAAAGCCCTCCTTTGGTACGCTTAAACCACAATTGGTAGTTGTTAGAAATGAATTAATGAACTCAAAGAGGCTTTGGCTGATGTGGAACACATGCCAGAGATCATTCCCAGGGAGCAAGGTGTGATAGAGGTCAGTTAGGTTACGTTACTAAATCGTTTGTCAGCTAGTTTGACAACATTATATCATTCTGATCAAGGCGTGCTGAACCCTTGGGCTATTAGAAGGTTAGGCATCGTTACTCAAAATCACTATGAGATGTTCAAGATTTGTAGGATAATATTGTATGTTCTAACATGCTCTTCATTGTAGGGTATTTGAGAGAATTGATAGGGATGCAAACAAGTGTATTACCCCTGAAGAACTACAACAAAACATCCTTGAAATGATGTCTGACAAGATAGGTCCAAATGAAAATGTTGCATTAGAAAAACTAATGAAGGAATTCGATCTGAATCAGGACAAACAAATTTCTTTGCAGGAGTCCTCAATGTATTTTCTATGTGGCTTGGTAAGTCAAAACATGAAATTTATCACCATGGTTCTATCCAGGAAGGCTCAATTGATGAAATATACAAGGTAATCCTCAGACATCTTAAACCATTGGTCAGTTTTGTATAATAGTAGTGAAATCATATATGATTAATGAGTTTCTATGACAATAGAATAACTATGGTACTGATTGTAATCACAAGATAAAGTCATAATTTGTACTAAGCAATGCGACTTTAAAATTTGATTATTCTTGCAGGAAAAAAATTATTGAATATGCAAAAGACATGCATCTCATAGAAATCTCAAACGATGGGCCAAGCTACACGTGTTTTTCTATTGATGGTCCATCTCAATTATGTGATCAAGTGATGCTTGATTTAATTGATGGTTTGGGTAAATTGGTTTAGAGGTTTTGACACATCTGATGTTCCACCAATGAAGATGCCAAGGAATTTGAAGCAACAGTTTTCATTGCTGGTTTGATTTCCAACACTGAGCATATTGGTTATAGATAGCTTTGTTTTATTTATTTTCAATTTTTAGTTTCCCCTTCTGAGTAGGAAATTTCACTCACATGTATTTTGTGTGTTTCTGGGTGAATTTGGTCAAAATATCAGATCACATATCTTCCTAACTCTCATTTCAAAACATTGGTTTTGTTACATCTTCTCTATCGATGCTGAAGGGGTTCCTTATACAGGTTGATAGCCTTGTTTCTATGCTGACATTTACTTCTAGTTATAATTATAAAAGTGCTTTGATGGTGTTTTGACATATTAGGTTCCATTGACTAGAATTTAATGCAGGGTTCTGTTGGATACTGTTGTTTCCTTCTCAAGCGTGAATAAGGTTCGACTCTGATCAGATTCATAATCGGATGCTTTGAAACTAGAGATGTCAACACAACTAGGTTACAGATGGAGATGCCATGCAGATCCAGGTTTTTATCAGGCCATTAGTAGTTTGGAAAAGGATCAAAGTGGCAACAATTTTTCTTTTTCTTAGAAGTGGCCTCCCCAGTTGTTGACACATCGGACACTTTGTGTGGTCTTATGTTTGATGACAATTTCAAGGGTGTTCCCAATATGGAATTATCGAGAGTGTGGAATATTTTTTTTAGTTTTCTTAGTTGTTAGCATACTAATGATGTCCTTCATACATGTATTTAAAAAAAATAATGATCCAATATGAAAAACGATGTTGTAATTGATTGCAACTATTTCACTTTGTAATGGTTGCAAAATTATTTTAATTTGGCCATTAATATTGGTATTTGGGTATTTGGGTTATATAATCTCAGTAGATGTCATTCATTTGTTGACATTTTTTTTATTATTTAATTAAAAATAAATAAAATTATACGTTTTGATTTTTGTAAAAAAAATATTTGTAGCACGTCGAGGTGTTGCTAATATTTGAACATTGTAACATACTACAGTGCCGTTAGCAACATTGGATAACTATTAAAAAAGTTGAAGGTTGTAACACGTCGATGTGTTACTATTATTTGTAATGCAATGATTTACAAGACTTTTGTGGTGTTACAAAATTTTGTAGGAACATAGCTAGTGAATTACAAATTGTCATTTATGGTGTAGTGATAAACAATTGACCTACGCCCACATCGAGTAGGCAGATGACTCCTATTCTTGCAGGGAGGTCTTAAATCCAACCCAAATGCTATAAAAACAACTGCCAACCTCGATGTTACAGAGCGTGTTGCTGACCCTGGCCCTCACGATGTTCCCAGTTCTGCTATTCAAATACATGCTCCTAAATATGTTCTCACTGCATCAACAATTTTTTTTGTATCAGAATATTTTATCAATGAAAAGTTTCCCTTCCTTGTTTTATATTCATGTTACATCTGTCATACTTGCCACTTTTACTCCGTGTTTAGATTGGGTAGAATAGACTAACGTGCCATCAATACTTCAAGGGTAGTTTTAAGTAGTCATGTCCATCGCCACCTGAAGTAAGGGCTTAGTCATGACTGGAGCCCTTTCTTAATTTGAGCTTGCTAAAATTTAGTAGTATTGCTAACTTAATCTTTAGGATTACTTAAGTCACATAGTACTCACCTTTATCCGAACGAATCGGATTCCCATAGTGGTGTGAGCATTATATCGCAGATGAGAAAAACTTGCACAAAAGTTTTCTTAGCATTGATGACTAGACTTCCATGATCAACCCTAACCCTGTATAGAAGTTAGGGCGTTGAGAAATCTTTCCTCGCCGGATTAGATTTTTGTACCATGTATGTGGGTTGAATCTTGAAGAGGAGTTGAGCTGTATAAAAGTTAGGGCGTCAAGAAATCATTCCTTGCTGAACTTGATTTTTGTACCATGAATGTGGGTTGAATCCTTCAGAGAAGTTGAGCGGTAGAAAAGTCATATCTGTCTGACTGGACTAGACTTATACAAAAACTATAACCCTGAACACGAGTTAGCTTGTGAAGAAATCATCTCCGTCTGAGCAGACTAGATTTCTTTTCCATAGGACTTGATCCTGAAGAGGAGTCGAGTAGGAGAGAAGTCGTCTCTGCAAATTTGGGCTCACTTCTATACCAAGCCAAAAAGTCGTTTATGCCTGTCTGGGCTAGACTTCTTTTCTGAATACCAATCCTGAACAGGTGTTGGGTTGTGGAGAAATCGTCTTCGTCCGAACAGACTAGATTTCTGTACTATAAAGGCTCGATCCTGAAGAGGAGTTGAGCTAGAGAGCAGTCGTATATGTCCAACTGTACTAGACTTATATAATGAACCCAAATCTTGAATAGGAGTCGGGTTGTGGAGAAATCATCTTCATCCTAACGGACTAGATTTTCATAGTCCATGGGCTCAATCCTAAATGGGACTTGAGCTGGAGAAAAGTCATATCTATCCGACTTGACTAGACTTCTATAACGAACCCCAATCCTGAACAAGAGCTGGATTGTGGTGAAATCATCTTCGTCCAAACGGACTAGATTTTTGTAGTCTACAGGCTCAAATCTAAAGAGGACTTGAGCTGGAGAGAAGTCGTATATGTCCGACTGGACTAGACTTATATAATGAACCCCAATCCTGAACATGAGTCGGTTTGTGGAGAAATCATCTTTGTCCAAACAGACTAGACTTTTGTATCCCACGGGCTCAATCTTGATGAGGATTTGAGCTGGAGAGAAGTGGTCTCTATCCGAATGGACTAGACGTATATAATGAATCCCAATCCTGAATAGGAGTAGGGTTGTGGAGTAATCACTTTCATCCAAACGCACTAGATTTTTGTAGTCCACGGGCTCAATCTTGAAGAGGACTCGAGCTGGAGAGAAGTCATTTTTTCCCTTCTAAGCTAGACTTCCTTAATGAACACATCCTGATTAGGATTTTGTGAGTTTTATGTTGTGAAGAAATAAAATTCATCCGGACTGATTTATGTTGCGAAGAAATAAAATTCATCCGAATGGAGAGGTCGCGGGTTCGAGACTCACCAGTTAGGATTTTTTGAGTTTTAGCCCGATTATTAGGAGCACATTTGCTCCATCGTTGATAAGCCTTCGGGTATTGAATGCAACTGCTTAAATGGACTAGACCGGAGTGAAGCGAAAGCGAGTCTTCATGCAAGGTGGAGGTGATGGATCGGAGCGAAAGCAAGTCTCTATGCGAGATGGAGGCGACGAGGATATTAA
This sequence comes from Berberis vulgaris, assembly GCA_963556465.1. Taxonomy (NCBI): domain Eukaryota; kingdom Viridiplantae; phylum Streptophyta; class Magnoliopsida; order Ranunculales; family Berberidaceae; genus Berberis; species Berberis vulgaris. The sequence goes on along the minus strand of OY747129.1, from coordinate 30,348,700 downwards.
GTGGCAACAATATTGTAGCCTTCGGGCCTGGTTTGGTTAACCCTATAGGGTCAGTCATGTAGCCTTCGGGCATGAATTAATAAATAATAAAAAAAAAAAAAAAAAAAACCATTGTGCGACATCTTGGTCCCTTAGATGGATTAGATCATCGAACCGCGGTGTGCCATCAACAGACTGGCCCGGGTCCACTTTACGGCACCATGGTTCCTTAGGCGAACTAGGTCACTTATGCAACAAGTTGTCAACTTCCTGAATAGGACTAAACTCGGCTGTTGTGCACCATTTCAGTCCCCACCCCCCCCCCCCCCCCCCGCGACATGACCATGCTATTTAATTGAAGTGAGCCATCACAAGATGAACTCGACCTACTGTGTAGCGTCGTGGTTCCTTAGGCGGACTAGGTCACTAATGCAGCGAGTTGTTGGCATTTAAAATAGGAATAAACTTGATCGTTGTGCGCCATTTCGGTCCCCATGGGCTAGACCAGATTGTTTAAACGCAGTGAGCCATCACAATACTGGACTCGGCTTGTTGTGTAGCACTATGGTTCTTTAGGCAAACTAGGTCACTTATGTGGTAAGTTGTCGACATCTTGAATAGGATTAAACTCAGTCCCTGTGAGCCATTTTGGTCCCTGTGGCAAGACCTGGTTGTTTAGGCATGGTGAGCCGTCTCAAAACTTGACTCGACCTGCTGTCTAGAACCGTGGTTTCTTAGGTGGACTAGATCATTTATGCAGCGAGTTGTCGACATCTTGAACATGACTAAACTCAGCCATTGTGCTCCATTTTAGTCCGCGTGTCAAGACCAGGTTATTTAGGTGCAATGAGCCTTCACAAGACAAGACTTGGCCAGCAATGTAGCATCGAGGTTCCTTAGACGAACTAGGTCACTTATGCGGTGAGTTTTCGACATTTTGAATAGGACTAGACTCGGCCGTTGTGCGCTATTTTGGTCCCCGTGGTAGGACCAGGTTTGCCCCTATAAAAAGAGTTGAGTGTGAAACCGAGTCGTTATAAAAGAGGTTACAGATGAGACATCAATCAGCCAGACAATCACAACCGTACATGTGGCATAGGCCAACCTTAATACGGGAAAGGCTTCAACATGATCCCAAGCGGACCCATTCATAAGCTGTTGTTAAGCCCGTAAGTTAGGTGCCTAAGATCAAGTCACGCCAACCTAATAGGCAAGGATCTTAGGGGTTAGCCCAAGACAATAAGGCTCGAACACAAATCTTCGAGCTGTCATAACCGGGGATCCACTCGCACAAATCAATTCTTAGCCCAATCAAGCATTGGGTCCTAAACAGAGCCAAGTGCTGAAGAGACTCAATCATGCATAGGTAAGATCCTTGCGAGATCTCCTCCCTCCGTCACACCCTCAATAACAGTGATAGTTGTGGAATGAGCACTCGCTACTTAAGGTGAGAAAAGGGAAGAAGAAAGGTGTACATACACTTAGCAATTTACTTCCAGTTTTCACTTTTCCTTGCAACGATATCTGACTTAAGCATTAGAGTGCCTTCGGCCACCACAACGGTTGTCTCTGGCTAATTGTTGCTCATTTTTGTAGGCTCAAAATGAGCAAGATCAACAAGGACAGATTTGGACACATCAGTTTGGCACCGCACGTGGGGAAAGACGACAAGTTTTCCCTGAAACTAACACATAAAGTTCTTTCTAGCTAACCAGAACATCGAAATATGATCACCAACACCATATCTCGAGCATTAAACAACAATGTCAAACCCGACAACCCCCCGGCCAGAGAAGCTCAGCCACAGGGCCAAACCGATCCAACCGATGGAGCAAAAAGTCGCATGATCCAGCCACTAAGGTAGTTGCGGCTAACCCTCGCATAGACCAAATCCTACTTCACATGGATCATCCAGTGCGAGTGTGAAAAGGCTCACTCAGGATCGACAACAACCATCCGAAAATGGCGTAATCCAAGAAGATCCCACAACAGAGAGGACGCCCAAGAGCACACCCAGGAAAGTGAGAACCTCCCATAAGAGGAGCAAAAAGTTGGTCGGCAGGAGAGCTTAAGAGATGACAGGGATCACGGGGACTATGCCCCAAAAACAGACTGTACTATGATCGGAAACCAACTTCGATTAGGGGTAACCAATCCGGACATCTTGTACGACCTCACTGTCCATCCATTCTCGAAGGAGATCATGTTGTTGAAAGAATGTTCATAAGTCATAATGTGCATAACTTTTCCCACCAGCCTGAAAAAGGTGTGCTGACATGGTTTCACAGTCTTCAGCCGAGGTCTATCAATTCATTATAGGTCCTGGCGAAGGCATTTATCACTAGATTCATTGTTAGCTAGGGAATCATGAAAGGGCCTCACTACCTGTTAAGTTTCGGCAAAAGTAGGGCGAGACCCTCAAAGAGTATGTCGCTCGTTTCAACGACAAGTTGACTTTGATCGACGGTTGCAAGACATCATGTTGGTTACGGTTTTCACTTCCGGCCTCCAAGGAGGTTAGTTCTACAACTTCCTTACCATAGAACCCCCGAGAGATATGGCAGAACTACTGAAAAGTGCACAAAAGCATATCAATCTTGAGGAATTTCAGGCACCGAGAAAATGGGCAACAAAGAAGCCAAGCAGGCTCCCAAGGCACGAGACACAGGAGAGAAAAAACACGAAGAGGAGGACAAGTCAAAGAAAAGGAAAAATGACAACAAAATTTGGTATGACAAGGCAAAACTCGACAAGGCCACCAAGTGCGTCGGCTCAGGTTATACTGAGTTCGGTCCCTTCAACTCTAGCTTGCCAAAAATCCTCTCTGCGACAAAGAGCTGGAACAACATCAAGTGGCCCCCCAACTCAAAAGTGATCCTTCAAGGCAAGATAGGGACACGTATTGTGCCTATCACAAGGACCACAGTCACATCACTCAGGACCCTCAGAGTCTCACGAATGAAATCGAGTACTAGGTTTGAATAGGGAGACTCTGAAAATTTGTGAATTTTGACGAGAAACAACCCCAAGAAAAGGATAAGGAATAAACAACACAGGAGGTCGAAGAAAAGATTGCAAATGTCATCTACGTTTTGCACAGCGCACACACTGGACCGAATTTCCAACCGGTGAAGAAAGCGAGCAAATCGAGAACTGTAGTCAGGTTCCTCATCCAACATGCCCAAGTAGAACACCCAGCCCTGGACCTGGTGTTCACCCAACGAGATATGCAAGGGGTCTATTCCCCACATAACGATGCCCTAGTAATCACAATTGCAATATCGAAATGGGGTTTGAACAGATCTGTTGTGGACACGGGAAGCTCAACCAATATCCTATTCCTAGAAGCATTCTGGAGGATGCGGTTGAGAGAGGAAGAGCTGAAATCGGACAACCAGGTAATGGTTGGCTTTAGTGGCGCTCAAAGTTACTCAGTCGAGATCATCAACCTACTCATCGGAACAGGGGAACCAATAAAGCTCCTAATGACAGAGTCCATCATGGTAGATGCCCCTCCGCATACAATGTGATTCTGAGAAGGCCTATGCTTCACCAAATGGGAGCAGTGGTCTCCACACAGCACCAGTGCCTCAAATACCCTGCCAAAGGAGAGACAAGGACCATCAAGGGAGAATAGTCTTCCGTTAGGGAATGCCATTATGTGGCAATGGAACTATCGGGTAAGTAACCACGATGGCTTGAGCCCCCCTGAAAAGAAACGAACCAACATGCTGAGGGCTTACTTGTAAAAGAGTCAGAGTGGCGAGAGTAACTTGTAGAATTCTTCAAGAAGAACTATCAATAAAGGTAATTTCTTTAAAAATGACTCCATTAGACACTCAACTCCTTCTAGGTGGGAAGACCTGATCCTAATACAAGGATGAAAATGCACACAAGCGACACACTAAGGGCGAAGATAGCTTGTCGTATAAGTGACCTAGTCTGCCTAAGGAACAGAGGTACGATACGGCGGGTCAAGCCCATTCCATGGGCAGCTCACCACTCAAGCAAAACCTAGTCCTCAGGGACGAAAATGGCACATGAGCGCCCTAGCTCAGCCCTACTAGAGGCGACGATGGCCCGCCGCATAAATGACCTAGTAGCCTAAGTAACCAAGATACCGCACAGACCAAGCCCAGTCCACAGACAACTCACCGCTCAAAAGGCCTAGTATGAGCACGAGGACCAAAATGGCGCATAGCTGCCGAGCCTAGTCCTATTCAAGATGTCGACAGCTTGCCGCACAAGTGACTTATTCCGCTTCCGTAACCATGGAAGTAGATCTGCGAGTAGAACTCAGTCCACATACCATTTTTTGCAGGTGGCCGGGCCGAGCCAAGTCCATAGACCGTATTAAAAACCCAGTCCTAGCACGGGGACCAAAATGGCGCACAAGCGACCGAGGTTAGCCTTGCTGAGGGTAACGATGGCTCACCTTGCAAGTGACCTAGTTTGCCAAGGAACCAAGGTACGACGCTGCCAATTGAGCCATGTCCAAGGAAAACTCATCGCTCAAATGAAGCCTGGTCTAATCAAGGGGACCAAAATGCTGCACAACACCCAAGCCTAGTCCTGATAAAGACAATGGCTGCTCGCCACACATGGATAGTATAGTCTGAGGGACTAAAGTGGTGCAAATAGGTCGTGTCTAATCCTACTCAGGATACCAACGATTTGCCCAATAAGTGATCTAGTCCGCTTAACAGGAACCTAGCTTGTTTCGGGCAAAAATGGTTCCTCAGCAGCCCAATTCTTGTTCAGGATTGAGGTATATTATGAAGTCTAACCCAGATGAGCAAAAAAACAATTTTCCCACCTCAAATCCTCTCAAGGATTGTGCCAAGTGAATGCGGGAACCCAGCCATTCAGGCAAAGTTTGTTCCTCAAGAACCCAATTCCTGCTCAGGATTGGGGTCAATTAGGAAGTCTAGCACAGACAGGTGAAGACGACTTCTTCCAAGCTCAAGTCCTCTCAAGGACTGAGCCAGATGTACAAAGGAACCCAACCCATTCAGGAAAAGTTGGTTCCTCGACAACCCAACTCCTATTTAGGATTGGAGTCTAGTTCCAAATCTAGCCCAGACAGGCGAATACGACTTCTTCCCAGCTCAGTCCTCTCAAGGATTGAGCTAGATGTATAACAGAACCCAGCCTGTTCGGACAAAGTTGGTTTCTCAACAACCCATCTCGTATTCAGGATTGGGGTCTATTACAAAGTTTAGACTTGACAGGCGAAAACAAGTTCTTCCCAGCTTATGTAGTAGAGTCACGAACATCCTCTTACAACTCAGAATCTAAAACTACCTCAGGGTCGGCAGCAGGCTCCGAAGCAGCAGGATAGGAGTTCATATGTGCGACAGGTGAATCAGCCTCAGTGCCACCCTGTGGGGAAGAAAAGGAATCGTCCTCCTCCTCAAAGTGGGCGAATGCCATTTGCCTGTAAACAAAAAGGTATGACGATTTTGGGCAATATAGTCCAACAACTCTAGCCTACCAGCAACAACCTTATTGAAGTCAGTATTCTCAATGGCATCAAGGAGATATTTTTCCTTGACCTCCCATTGCACACTCAAGCCAGACAACTCTTCATGCACTCTGGATAGGCCACTTTTATAGTTTGTCAACTTGTGTTTGGCTGCAACTCGGCTTGCAGGCTCAGAGTTCAGTTCTTGAGTAAGCTGGGACACTTGCAGCAGAACAACATCATGGAGTTCCTTCTGTCGAGAAAACTCAACACGTTCATGATCCAAAACACTCTGGATTTCATCAACAGACTTCTGGGCAGATGTTAGACAGTCAACAACCTCCATCTGCTCAGCTACCATTCTGTACCGATCTTTCTGATCTTCCCTAAGCTTGGTCATCAAATCAATCCTAACAGCTAGGGCCTCATACAAACTCTCCTGTGCTCTTTTTAGCCGGATCTCTAATATAGCCTGAGCAACCAGAGCCTTGTCTAGATTCTTGTGGCCCCCTCGCAGCTGAGCCTCCAAGCCACAACAAGCGACCAACTGCTTACCCAACGAGTCTAATGATACATCAAATCATCTTTTGATTAGCACCGTAAATGTGTCATGATAATCTTGTCAACAGAACAAAGCAGGTCCGATTTCATACTCAATCCAGCGAGGCCCAAACAACATTAAGCCCATTATTGGCAGGATCCAAATAGTCAAATCCGAGTTGCAATAAGCCATTAAGCCCACACGTCACGCGATTAGGCCAATACTTATAAGACTTATAAGGCAAGTATCTGAGAGATCTACCCAAGACAGGCAGGCCAGCAACACATTGGATCTTACTAGGAAACATATATTAGAGTATAAGTCGAGCATGGAAACTTGCTTGCATGGACAACACTCAGATAAGAAAACCACTCCCGCAGATCTAGGAGCACGAGTCGTGTAGGGAAGTTATCCCTCATGGAAAACTCCCAATTAGGAAAGGATCTCCACAACAAGATTTCTTTCCCTAAACTACGCCACCAAAGGCCCAGCCGAACAAAGACTCCTACACTATAAAAGGGAGATAAGGTCGATGAACTTGAGGTACACTAGATAATCCCAATTAATAGTTTTAAGCATCTCTTAAGCCTTATCTAACTTAAGCATCGGAATGCCATCGGCCGCTACACGGTGGTCTTTGGCTCACGTTTGCTACCTGTGCAGGTCTAGGTAAGCAGCGAGGAAGGAGAGTAGGAATCGACTACATCAGAGTCCATTTCAGATAGGGTAGCAGAAAGCTACAACCGTTGCTCAGCAAAAGACCTCTCCATGGCATAAACTATGTCCCGCAAGGAGTCCACTTTAGTACCCAACATCCCAGCATAAGTCAAGTAGATCATTCCCTAATCAAAAACCAAATCCACTGTTACAAAAAAATGTACTTAAGATGTCGAGACAAGTATTTACTCACCTGCATGAACTGTTTCAACCCTTGATTGAGATGGTCCCCCACCGGTATCTCATCCAGTGGCGGATGATCAACCAGATGGAAAAAAGTCATTTTCAGAAGCTACATGTAGTTGTTCCTCTAGTCAACCTCTTGAGGCCACATATGTCAACCATCGGAGCAGAGGTGAATAACACTCAGTTCGTGAAAGTTGATGCGAGCATCGAAATAGAGAACCTTGGGGGTCAGGGATGAATCTTGCACCCCCTCTCGCAACTACACCCTTCGAAAAAAGAGGAAACTATGCAACTTCCTTCCCTTTGCGGGTAGTATATGGCAAGGAATGAAGTGAGCCTGAGAATCTAGACAAGGTGTCGATTCAGATGAGATGGAACTGCCAACGGGTCATGGGAAATGTCCCTCATAGCACGAGGCTCCAAGCCTGAGTCAACACCAGTAGAAAGCTTCATAGTGGCCTCAAGAAGACGAGTATTGGTACGCTCGAGCTACTCTTCATCTAGACTACTGGGGTCTTCCACCCCAGCAAGGCTAAGGTACTCCCCCTCGAGGGAAGACCTCGGGAAAGGAGGACGAGAAGGTGGAAAGGGCAGCCTGGGCAACACCCACCCTAACCTTATTGGGCATACAAGAGGAGGAAAGCAAACCCTCCACAACCTTCCCCTTGGATGGCTGGTATCTCTTGCAACTATCTTCATCTGCACCCTGGACGCTTGAGCACCAGAAAAAAGCCAGTTTGAGCGGTTAGTGTTCTTTCCGCCCTACCGACCTTGTCATAAAATAGATTATCACTCTCGATAAATGTAGGGCTGAGAGCGTCCGAAAGGGGCATGGGAAGAAAGTCGTCTTTAGCTCCATCCTCATGAGAAAGAGCAAAAGCGTCGTGCCCCCTAGTTGAGAAAATAGGTGGCACGTCTGACATATAGTAAACATCACGGTAGAAGCATCAAACAAGATGAGTCAAACGAGTTACCGACATTTCTGAAGTTGTTATAGACCAACTGATTCTCGTGATCAAAGTATCCAGACCGCACAGAAGCAAAAAGCAATATTGCTGCCAAATCTTCGTGTCCTCTGAATGCTTGCTAATGCAATAAGGGTTCACCATTCCACAAGTACCATGATTGCTCATCTTGATTGGAGCCATGAAATGAATCAATCTAGGTGATAGGTGGAACCCAACAGCCTTAGCCCTAGCCAGGGTAGCTATCAGAATCTTCCACTCATTGGGTGCCATCTGAGCAAGAGCAATACCATGGAATAATGGGGAATTGCCAAATAATTGTAGGAACAGGGAAGCGTGGCCCACTCTGAACATGGCCTTATACAGAGTTATGTACCCCTCCTTTAGGGTTATCGGAGACTCATCATCGCCAAGAAGAGTCAACCTTAGAGCACTAGGGATCCGATATCGGTTGCAAAGGTCGGCGAGATCCCTCTCTGACATCAAAGATGTCCCAAAAAACTCAGTACATGCCTCGAAACAGTCAGACGAGAAACAAGTAATCATGATATTGGAAGAAAGTTTGTGTTTAACCCAACAAAAATTAATTGTTGGCAAGAACAAACAGGAACTCTAGGAAGGAAAAATGTCAGAATCCATGAAAGGAACTCTATATAGACTTGACTCGCAGAAGAAGGTATCATCAAACCATTGCACAAGCGACAACTGTAGCGCAGAAGCAGAAAAGTTTCTGAAATATATCATCATGACCTCGCATAGACCCCTACGCACAAACAATTAGCGGCCTAATACGCAGACCCACTAACTAGGAGAGTTAGTAATGAAACATCAATCAGCTAGGCAATCACAAACTTAGACGTGGCATAGGCCAATCCTAATACGGGAAATGCTTCAACAATGTCCCAAGCGGACCCATTCATAAACTGTTGTTCAGCCTGTGAGTCAAGAGCCCAAGCCCAAGTCATGCTAGAACAAAAGGTACGAGTCTTAGGCCTTGGCCCAAGATAAGAAGGCCTAGACATTAATCTCAGAGTTCTCATAAGCCTGAGATCCACTAGCACATATCAGCTCTTAGCGTAATCAAACATTGAGTCCTAAATAGAGCCAAGTGCGGAAGAGACTCAATCATGCACAGGTAAGATCCTGGGCGAGATCTCCTCCTTCCATTACGCCCTCAATAACAGGGATAGTAGTGGACTTGCTACTTAAGCTGAGAAAAGGGAAAAGAAAGATATGCATACACTTGGCAATTTACTTTCAATCTTCACTCTTCCTTGCATCGATATCTGACTTAAGCATTGGCGTGTCTTTGGCCACCACAATAGTGGTTCTTGCTAACCACTACTCATTTTTGCTGGCTCGAGATTAGCATGATCAACAAGGACATATTTGGAAAAATCAGTTACCTTTATTGATAGTTCTTTTTTAAATATTCTACATTACACTCTCTTTACTTAGACTCTTTGACAAGTAAGCCCTTGGCTCGCTGGTTTTTTCTGTATGGGGCTTGAGTTGTTGCGACGACTTGCCTGATAGTTCATCACCATGGAATGGTTTTCCGTTGCGAATTATTGATCTCCCTTCATAATCCTTGCATTACCGTCGACGGAGTACTTAAGGCATTGGTGCCGAGTGGAAATCGCCGCTACCATCTATTTAAGCCAAGGCCTACCCATAATCACATTGTATGTGACGGGGGTGTCTATGATGATGAACACCGTCTTTAAGACTTTTATACCCATAATCACATTGTATGTGACGGGGGTGTCTATGATGATGAACACCGTCTTTAGGACTTTTATTGGCTCCCGCACTACCACAGGCAACACGATGATCCCAATTAGGAAATGTCGCATGTCACTGAAACCGACCATGGCCTGTTTGTAAGGCTTCAGTTCTTTCTCACTTATCCACATTATGCGGAATGCCTCCAGAAATAGGACATTGGCCGCGCTCCCTTTGTCCACCAGTGATCTTTTCACACCCCATTTCACTATCGCGATTGTGATAACTAGGACGTCGTTATGTGGGAAATAAATCCCTTGCATGTCTTGCTCTCTGAATGTTAGATCCGGGGTCGCTTGTGCTGGACGGGTTGGACCGTTCCGATTCGTCGTGCGTACTTTGTAGGATGTAGATGACATCCGCAGTCTTTTTCTCAGCATCAGGTGCTGGTTCTTCCTTTTCCTTATCTCAGAACTATTTCTCGTTGGAATTTATGAATTCTCCGAGTCACCCCTTTTGAACCCAATACTCAATCTTGTTCTTGAGACTTTGGCAGTCTTGAGTAATGTGATAGTGGTCCTTGTGATATGAACAATACTTGTTATTGTATCGCCATTACGGATCACTTTTGAGCTTAGGTGGCCACTTGATGTCCTCCTAGCTCTTTATGGTGGAGAAAATGTTGGACAGGCTGGTGTTGATCGGGGGTATTATACCATCAGCTCACGTAGTTGGTAACCTTGTCAAGTTTTCTCGCCTCTTTTCTTGGTCGCCAGCATTTACTTGAGGGTGATATACTTTTGCACACTTTTTTAAAAGTTCGCCATATCTTTCGGAGGATTCCAGGGTGAAAAAGTAGTTAAACTGGCCTCCTCGGAGGCAAGAATGGAGGCGGTAACAGACATGTCGTCGTTGCAGCCATCGATCAAGGTCAGATCATCGTTAAGGTGAGTGACATACTCCCTGAGGGTCTCGTTATGTTTATGCCTGAGGCTCAGCATATAGTGGGGCCCTTTCTTGATTCATAGGCTCCCTACGAATTAGGTAATGAACGCCTTCTCCAAGATCTGTAATGAATACACAGATCTCGGTTGAAGGCTATAAAATCAAGTTAGTGCAGCCTTCCATCCGCGCCATGACCTGTAGGAAAAGTTCTCCACGGGATGGCTTCTAAAATTTCCGTCCGCGCCATCACATGCCAATAATTGCATATGTGGTCCAATGGATTTGACGTCCCATCGTAGAACTCAAGCTTTGGGGGAACAAACTTCTTTGGCAAGGGCCGCACATGATCTACTCAGATAATAGAGGGATGATGAGATCGTATAGGATGTTTGGATCAATCGCCCACAGCCAAAGTAGGTTATCGACTACGGTTATGTCTGCCTTTGGGGTGTGGCTTCCTTGGCCTCTCTCATCTCTCTAGTTCCCTTCATGGCTAGCTCTTTGGTTCTCGATAAAAACATTCTCACCGTTCTCCAATGGCTGCTTTTGGTCTTGGGTAAGCCTTTCTACCACCTGTGCCAGATGATCCATATGGAGTAGGATCTGTCTATGTGAGGGTCTATCGATGTTGCCTCAGTGGTTGGGCCTTACAACTACTTTGTTTCCTCAATTGGATCGACTTGGCCTTGTGGTGGGGCTTCCACATCTGGAGCGTTATCTGGCTCGACATTATTATTATTAGCTCAAGATCTGGTACTAATGACCATGTCTCGAGACTCCTCTGGTTTGAAAGAGCTTGTCATTTTACTTTAAGGAAAACTTTTTTTTTCTACAGACGGCGCAAAGCTGATGCGACCAAATCTTTCCCTACTGATTTCCAACCTGCAAAACAAACATCGAAGAGCCATGGACTACCGTTATGGTAGCCAAAGGCACTCCGATGCTAAAGTCAAGTGATTGTGCAAGAAAGAATATGTAGACTAGTTAAAATTGGTGTTGCATGTGTGTACCTTTCTCCTTCTTTTTGTTCACCTTATATAGCGATTATTTCATTCCTCAACTGGCTTTACTATCGAGGGTGTGATAGAGGTTGGAGATCTCTCCCAGGATCTTACATGTTCATGATTGAGTCTCCTTCGGTGCTTGGCTCTGTTTGGGACCTAATTTTTTATTGAACTAAGAGTAGTGCAAACATGGATCTCGGGCTTGTGACAGCTTAGAGATCTATGTTTGGGCCTTATTTTCCTGGTTCAAACTCCAAGATTCGCGCACATTAGGTCGGCGTAATTTGGACTTGGGCACCAGACTTACGAGCTTAATAGTGACTAGGCTTGGGCCCACTTTGGACTAGGTTGAGGCCTTTCCGTATTAGGGTTGACTTGTGCCACGTGTACGGCTACGATCAAATGAATGTTTGATCCCTTGTCGGCGTAATTTGGACTTGGGCACCAGACTTATGGGCTGAATATTGACTAGGCTTGGGCCCACTTTGGACTGTGTTGAGGCCTTTTGTATTAGGTTTGACTTGTGCCACGTGTACGGCTACGATCAAATGAATGTTTGATGTCTTGTCAGGTATTACAAACAAAGTCAAATACGTTGGTATATTTCTCATTGGTAGAGAAAAATAAAAGTTTGTAAGGATGAACGATGAGGTTTATTATGTTTTTAGAAAAAACAAACTCGATAATGGACATGTTGGCCTCTATGGGATATGGATCTTTAAACTTCACGACTTTCCAGAGCTCTCCCTAGTTGTATTACAACAGATAAGTTAGATTCAAAGGTTAAGAGTTTGAGTTATGACCATGGGGTGACAACATAGTTTGGTTGTCAAGGTAGCTTATGATGCAAAATTTCTAACTAGATTCGTGTATTATGAGCCCTATACTTTAGATAGGACTTTGCTTGCATGCATCATTGTCCCCTCACCCCCCATTGTTTCCGATGTGTCCAAATCTGTCCTTGATGATCTCAAGCCTGCAAAAATGAACAGTGGTTAGCCAGGGACCACCGTTGTTGTGGTCGAAGGTATTTCAATGCTTAAGTCAGATATTGATGCAATGAAGAGTGAAGACTAGAAGTAAATTGAACAGTGGTCGAAGGTATTCCGATGCGTACATTTCTTCTTCCCTTTTCTCACCTTAAGTAGCGAGTGTTCGCTCGAGGGCATGATGGAGGCAAGAGATCTCGCCTAGGATACTCGTGCATGACTGAGTTTGTTCAACTTTCAGCCGTTTAGCTATGTTTAGAACGGCTAAAAGATGATTTTTGCGAGTGGATCTCAGGCTTATGACAACTTTGAGATTCGTATTCGAGCCTTATTGCCTCGTGCCGAGCCTCAAGGCCCACGCCACTTGGGCTGGTGTGACCTGTGCTTGGGCACCTGACTTACGGGCTGAATAGTAGTTTATGAATAGATCTGCTTAGGACCGTGCTGAAACTTTTATTGTGTTTGGATTGGCCAATGCCACACATACGGCGATGATCGAGTGATTGTTCGTTGTCTCATCAGTTACTCCCCTAGCTAATGGGGTTGCGTGCAGTTCCATTAATTCAATGAATGGGGACTTGTATAGTTGTACTTGAAATCGTCACCCCTTATTCCCCGCGTAGCATTTAATACCGACGCGACTGTTGGGTGACCTCCTTCTATGAACATTGTGCCTATGTATAGCCTTTTTTTAGAGGTCATGTGTTACCATGTGTGTTAGGCTATCTTAGGAGCGGTGAGTTTCACATGACTGGACTCGCCCGCTTGCGCTTAACTGTCCATGGACTGGGTTCAGTCTACATGTGTGCCATCGTGGTCTTGTGGTCGAACTAGGATTCCTCCTGTGTAAGAAGTCATATGAAATGGAATTCTTTAAAGATAGTACCTTTATTGATGACACTTTTTCAAGTGTTCTACATTCCATGGTCTTTTCAAACGTTCTTCACTCAGGTTTTCTAGCTAGTAGGTTCCTAGCCTTTTGATTTTTGTCACCTTGTAGGGACCTTCCCAGTTCGGGCTTAGCTTGCCTTTTCTTGGGTCTCTTGTGATTGGCTAGGTTTTTCTCAGTACCCAATTGTCTTATTTTGACTCTCAAGGTTTAACCCTTTAATTGTAGTGTTGGGCCATTTTTGTTGATAGGGAGCTAATCTAATGGAAGCTTCATCTATTCACTTTTCAAGTAAGTCTAGTTTGACTCTTAGAGCTTCATTGTTGTCCTCCATCCGGAACTCCTCTGTCATGAATGCATTCCCAGTTCTACTTGAACCACCACCTTAGTCCCATAGGCTAGTGCGAATGGTGTCTCTCCAGTCGGAGTCCTTTTTGTGGTATGGTATGCCCAAAGGATACCCAGTAGCTTAGAAACCCAAAGCCTTTTGGCTGCTTCTAGTTTCCTCTTGATCACTTCTAGGATAAATCAGTTGGTGACTTCTGCTTGTCCATTAGCCTGGAGGTGATTTGATGGGAAATAGTGGTGATTGATGCCCAGGTCGGTGCAAAGTTGCTTGACTTTCCCGCCTTCAAACTAAGTCTCATTATTGGTGACCAGGATTTTGGGTATTCCAAACCTGCAGATGATTAAGTTCTTGATTTGGTTATCTTCTATTTTGGAAAGGGGCTCGACTTCTACCCATTTGGTGAAGTAATTGACAGCTACAAAGAGGAATTTCTTCCTTTCGGAAATAAAAAACGGGCCTACAATGTCCACCCCCACTAGGCGAAGGGCCACGGAATGGTCATTGGGACCAGGTTCTATGCAGGTATATGTGTGTATGGGGTATACCTCTGACACCTATCACACTTGCATACCAGATCTTTAGCCACTTGCTGCATTCTCGGCCAATAGTACCCCAGTGTGAGGGCTTTATGAGCTAGTGTCATTCCTTCGGGGTGGTTCCCATAGATTCCTTCATGGATTTCTAGGAGGATACAGTTTGCCTATTTGGGGGTCAGGCATTTGAGTAGAGGGCTAATTGCCAATATTTTGTACAGCCTATTGTTAAGGAGCATATACCGTAGAGCTCTGTTTTTTTAGCTTGCGGGCCTCTAGCTTTTCTGTTGGGAGGACTCCATCTTTTATGTAGCTAATTAGGGGGCGCATTTAGCCGGTCTCCTCGCTTGAGGGAGAAGGTTTTGTTGATCCCTTCTTCCTTTAGAGCCGACTTCTCCTGGAACTCTATGAGTGCATCAAAGTCGTCCTCTGCAGACGAGGCTTTTTGGTTAGATCATCAGTTTTTTGGTCGTCTGCCTTGGAGCAGCAGCACAATAATATTCTCTTAAACCCTTTATAGGCATCAATTGCATTCCCGCAATAGGCCATCATACGGGGTTCTTTAACATCCAATATAACGTTCACCTGATTGATCACCAGTTGAAAGTCCTTGAACACCATGATTTCTTCTATTCGATTCCTTTGGCTTGTTTTAGCCCGACTAGGAGGACCTTATATTTAGTTTCATTGTTTGAAGCGCAAAATTTGAATTTGATGGCCTTATTGAGGGTGACCCCTTCTGGGGTATAAAAAAATGATCCCCGCTCCACAAGCCTTCAAGTTGGATGACTCGTCACATCGCAAAATTCATCTTTGTGGGGGTTCTCGTCTCTTTACAAGTCTTTCAGCCCTGATTGTCCTATCCTAGTGACCTCGGCGATGAAGTCTGCAATGCTTGCTCCTTGATGGCCATTCTCAGAGCGTAGTGGATGTCAAACTATCCCAACTCAACTGACCATTTGACTATTCTTCCTGATAGCTCTAGCTTGTGTAATACTAACCAGAGTGGATACTTGGTCAGGGTTGTTATTGAGTGAGCTTGGAAGCAAGGTCTTAGTTTTCTGGAGGAAGGCACTAGTGTTAATGCTAGTTTTTCCATATTAGGATAGTTAGCATCCGCCTCGTCAAACTTTTTGATGATGTAGTAGATGGGCTTTTGTATCCCTATCTTTTCCCGAATTAGAGTTTAGCTGACAGCGTGCTTTGAGGCTGAGAAGTATAGGTAGTGTGTCTCACTCGAAGTAGGTTTTGAGATCAGATTTGTGCTTCCCATGTATACATGCAAATCTTGGAAGGCCTATTCACAGTGCTCTTCCGTTTGGAATTCTTTGTTCCCTTCAGGATCTTGAAAAAGGGAGGCAACAATCTGAAGATTTTGAAATGAACCTGTTTTGGGCTGCCACCCTTTCAGTTAGGCTCTGAACTTCTTCAATGTTTGCGGGTGGTCTCCTGTCGAGAAGAGCATGAATTTGCTTTAGATCAACCTTTATCCCCTTCGATTGATTATGTAGCCCAGGAACTTATCTGATTGCACCACAAAGGTACATTTATGCGGGTTGAGCTTCATTTGGTACTTCCAGAGTTGGGAGAACACTCCTTGGAGGTCCGCCAAGTGATCGGGACTGTGGAGGCTTTTTAATAACATGTTATCGTTGTAGACTTGCATGGTCTTTCCAATTTTTCCCTTTAACATTTTGTTCAGCAAATGCTGGTATGTCACCCCTGCATTTTTCAGTCCGAACGACATTACCTGATAGCAGTACGTGTCTCTGTCCGTAATGAAAGAGGTTTTCCCCTGTCTGGTGGGTGCATACCGATCTGATTGTAGCTAAAATACATGTACATGAAGCTAAATAGGTTGTGTTTAGACGTCGCATCCACGATCTGGTCAATCTGGGGCAGAAAGTTGTATTTCGGATAGGCTTTATAAGTGATAAGCACTCAAAACATCGATTTTTACACCCCATTTAGCTATTTATTAGTGTCTAATTGTGCTTAGAGTTAATTAATGTCTATATTTGTCTCGAATTTTATTATTGTTATAATTTTGCAGGAAAGCGAGAAATGCGCAAAATTCTAGACAATTCTACCAAAAATTTGCATGGCTGACAAAAATTGGAGAAATTATGAAATCTATGAAAAGTACAAAATTCGAGGCATTTCGGCAGGTTCATAAAAACATGTGGAAAGTTTGAAGATAAGAACTTCAAGTGTGGAGCATGCAAACATAAAGACAAATAAAACACTTACTCAAAGCATATTCCATGGATAAAATCAAAGAATATTTCATTGCCTTGGTTTTGTCTCACCATATCTACCTACAATTAGGAATCCCTTGATATAATTATTCCTAATTATGGCTCCGTTCATTTTATATGATATGATTTAGGTATAATCAAGGGAGTTGTGAGATTTTACCCCATTATTCTAGTTTTGCAGGAGTACATTATAAATAGGCTCTCAAATTCTTGGAAAAGAGACATCTAGTTCCTTGTTACATCATTGTTTTATCTTTAACATAGCTTATATTAGTTTTATTTCTTTCATTGGAGCTTTTGTTCAAGTCAAGTTTATTAAATGTAAGTTTTTAAGTTTTCAATTTAATAAAAGTTAGTATTTTCTGTATACATTAGTTAGCTTTCAATTTAATTAGTTTTCTTCCACATCCACTCTCTCAGTTCTATTCTTAGATTAATTTATCACAATGGCAATGGTAGGCTGAACCTCTCCTCTCAAGGAGAGGAGATGAAACCTACTAGAGTGATGTAGAAATTTTTTTTAACACAAAAAAAACTCTAGATTCAACCAATGAATCAAAGTTGTCAAATCGAAATATTGACAACGAAGGATTATGCGAAATGAAGATAAGGACTTGGAAAAAAAATCACATTTGTTTTTCGTAGTTCCTCAATTCTTCATAAAATTATAACCATTCATTAAAAAATACCATCTAGAGGGGTGGATTAATGATGGTCAACGAGTTTCTTTTATCGTCAAAAAAGGTAAGTGAAATTCTATCTTAGAAAAGAATTTTCTTTTGAGCATGGGTTTTGAATTAAAAGTTAAAGTAAGTTGTGCAAGTATTCAAAAATATTTACAAAAATGTGTTAAATTAATCTCTACAAAGCTAAGAGGTGGATTTTCCAATCCTTGAGACTTTTCTTTTAATTGGAAAATTTGTTTAGCAATTTTCATCCTTGAGACTTTTCTTTAATCAATGCTGCAAGAATTTGATCTTGAAATACGGGATAAGTCGGGAATAGAAAATGTAGTTGCGGACCACCTACCAAGGCTAATATCAGAATCGTCTACTAGTTTCTTGCCCATTCAAGAGAACTTCCCAGATGAACAACTTCTCTTAGTTGAGCGAGAACTTCCTTGGTATGCTGACATTATCAATTTTTTAGCAACTGAGGAACTCCCTTCATAATGGTCTAAGTGGGACCATGACAAGTTTTTGTCTAGGGTCAAGTATAATTCTTAGGATGAGCCATATTTATACAAATATTTCCCTGACCAACTAATTAGAAGATGTGTTCCAGAGGCTGAACATTTGAGCATCCTCTCATTTTGCCATGATCAACCTTGTGGTGGGCATTTCAGTTTTAAGAAAACCATGGAGAAGGTTCTCCAATCCGGATTTTATTGGCCTACCCTTTCCGAGATGCCCATGAGTATTGTAAAGTCTGTCACCGATGTCAACAATTTAGGCGATTAACTTGTCGACACATAACGCCTCTGAATCATATTCTAGGGGTTGAAGTTTTTTTTATGTTTGGGACATTGATTTTATTGGACTGTTTCCATTCTTCCATGGGTATCAATACACCATTCTTGTAGTGGATTATGTCTCTAAATGGATAGAGGCCGTGACAATTGCCACTAAGACCAATGATCATAAAATTGTTGTTTCATTCATAAGGGAGTTTATCTTTAGTAGATTTGGCACCCCCAAGGGTATCATTAGTGATGAGGGTAAGCATTTATGTAACCACATCTTTGAGCATCTTGTTAAAAAGTATGAGGTTACTAACAAAGTTGCCCTTTCGTACCATCTCAAACAAGCGGTCAAGTTGGTATCAAATCGTCAACTCGGGAACATCCTTGAAAAGACATAATCCAAATCATAAATATGGGTCTTTACGCCTTTTGGATGCCTTGTGGGCATATCGAACTGCATTCAAAACACCTTTGGGGTTGTCTCCTTAAGGTTGGACTTTTGTAAACCTTGTCACCTTCCTGTCGAACTCCAACATAGAGCTTATTGGGCTACAAAGAGTCTAAACTTTGACCTCAATATGGCTGGTGAACAACGAAAGCTTTAGCTTGATGAGCTAGAAAGACTGAGGTATGATGCTTATGACTTATCCAAGACTACAAAGATAAAATGAAGTGGATACATGACTAAAACATCATGAAAAAAAAGTTTCATCTTGGTCAGAAAGTTATACTCTACAACTCTCGTCTTCACCTCTTTCCAGATGAGTTAAAAACTCGTTGGTCTGGTCCATTCATTATTCGTGTTGTTGAAAAATATGGTGCCATCACTATAGAAAACCCTACTAATGGGAGTCTCTTTCAACTAAATGGAAAGTGGAAACCCTACCATGAACTTCCTACAAGGTCAGTGGAAACCATTCAGTTGATTGATCCTACCTATAAGGATAGTCACGCCCACAAACTCTTACTCCACTAAGCCAGATTGAGGGTGGTATTCACAACCCCCATTGCGTCCAACCAATGACATTAAACTTAGTGCTACTGGGAGGCAGCCCAGTCAGTTTATGCATTCATTCTTAAAAAAAAATCCCCAGAGATTAACAATACCACTAATGCCTATATTTGGGGTGATGTATTTTTTTTGTTAATGCATCATCACCACCATTTCAATATTTTTCATTTTAGGGACGACACAGATGTTCAATAAATCACCTGAGGTAATAATTTCTAATTTTTACGTATCACTTTCCATTTCATTTGTTTAATATTGTGGACAGTGTTTTATTTGTTTAGGGGTGGGGAGATTTATCAAAATTCATACCTCTTTTGAAAATCTTTTGAAAATTCATATCCTAGCTATGATGAGATTGGATTACTTGATTCGCTACATTTAGGCAAAAAGATGTTGAAAGTTTATTACTAGAGTAAACATTGCATTTGAGCATTTAAGAACAAACATTTTTGGACAATGGTCACAGATGTAGTTTGGAATAAATAAGTAATTTCCTAAGAATCTAGAGGGTTCAACAATCTAGGGGACAAGTGCAAAGTGAAAATCCAAGGTTCAAGGTATTTCGAAAAAAAAAAAGGTTGGGTCATGAAGAAGAAAACAAATAAAAAAAAGGTTATGAAGAAAAAAACAAATACAAAGGTTGTGAAGAAGAAAGAAAAATAAAATGAAGTTATTGATGAGTTCCCTATTAAGCTGCTTGAAGACCCTACCTTTTTAGAAACATTTTTTTTACCTACAATCTACCCCACTCTTCTTCATCCAAAAAGAATATAAAATTAAGCCAGGTGTATTTTTTTTTTCCCTATGGTAAGGTATGGTAAAAGGTGGAGAGTAAATGAGAAGGCACTATGGTGGGTAACTCGACATTCTCGCATGTGATCAACATTCCTTCCATGAATTTGTTATTCTTTTTCATGTATGTTTGTTCTTATGTGCATGTGAGACGTTTGAATTTTCACACTTTGTCTTTTCCTTACATGCAAGAGAGAAAAGTATTTTACCAATCTTAGAGTGATCATTTCAGAAAATAAACTAGTTAGTTTTGAAGTCAAGACGATTATTCCAAAGGTGGATTAGGATTTACTTTACTTTTATAGGAAAATTTGAATGTTGTTTATTCATACACACGCCTTGTTCTAAAGTTGCTTAGTCGTAATGTGCATTTTAGTAACTAACTACATATGACTCTTATGTTCTATGTGATTGAAAAAAGATGATAATCTTTGAGAAAAATGAGGGAAACACCAATTTTTTATTTAAAAAAAAAGTTGTTTGTGGTTGTTCATCCAGGTTCAAGGCGTAGTTGCACATTGTAAATGCAATCGAGTCATTCCAGCGAAAGTGACCATGAGTTCTTATGAAGTTTAGGAACAATAAAAAAAAGGGTTTTGTGAACTTCCTTTTGCTCGAGGACTAGCAAAAAGTTTGTTTGGAGGTGGTGCAATAAGCACTCAAAACATCGATTTTTACGCCCCATTTAGCTATTTATTAGTCTCTAGTTGTGCTCAAAATTAATTAAATGTCTCTATTTTTCTCGAATTTGATTATTGTTATAATTTTGTAGGAAATCGAGAAATGTGAAAATTTCTAGACAATTCTACCATAAATTTGCATCGCCAGGAGCAATTGGAGAAATTATGAAATCTATGAAAAGTACAAAATTCGAGGCATTTGAGCACGTTCATAGAGACATGTGGGAAGTTTCAAGATAAAAATTTCAAGTGTGGTGCATGCAATCATAGAGACAAATAAAACATTAACTCAAAGCTTATTCCAATGATCAAATCAATGAATATTTCATTGCCTTGATTTTGTCTCACCATATCTACCTCCAATTAGGAATCCCTCGATGTATCTATCCTTAGTTATGGCTCCATTGATTTTAAATGATATGATTTGGAGTATAATCAAGGGATTTGTAAGATTTTATCCCCATTTCTAGCTTTGATGAAAACATTATAAATAAGTTCTCAAACTCTTGGAAAAGAGACATTTAATTCATTGTTACATCATTATCGAATTTCTAACATAGCTTAGATTAATTTTCTTTCTTTCGTTGGAGCTTTTATTCAAGTCAAGTTTATTACATGTAAGTTTTTTAGTTTTGAATTTAGTGAAAGTTGGTATTTTCGTTATGCATTAGTTATCTTTCAATTTAATTAGTTTACTTCCTCATCCACCTTCTTAGTTACTCTTAGATTGATTCATGACAATGACAACGGTAGGCTAAACCTCTCTCCTCAAGGAAAGGAGATGAAACCTACTTGAATAATGTAGAGATTATTTTAACACAAAAAATAAATAACAAAACTTGTATAATTTATATTAATCCTAGATTCAACTAATGACCCAAAGTTCTCAAATCAAAAGATGGACAACGAAGGATTATGCGAAATGAAGATAAGGACTTGGAAACAAAAATCATATTTATTTTTCGTAGTTCTTCAATTCTTCATAAATTATAAACATTCATTGAAAAATCGCCATCAAGAAAGGGGTGGATTAATGATGGTCAAGGAGTTTCTTTTATCATCTAAAAAGGTAAGTGAAATTCTATCTTAGAAAAGAATTTTCTTTGAATATGGGTTTTGAATTAAAAATTAAAGTAATTTGTGCAAGTATTAAAAAAACAGATTTATCAGAATGTGTTATATTAATTTCTACAAAGCTAAGAAATGGATTCTCCAATCCTTGAGACTTTTCTTTTAATTTGTAAATTTGTTTAGTAATTTCCATCTTCAATTTTGAAACAATGTTTGTTTTAAAAAAAATAAAAAATAAAAATCATCTTCTATTCTCCAAATCTTATTTCCTTTTTTTCCACCAATTCTTAATTTTATTTGATCTTCTAAAGTTTTTCTAAAAATTTTGAACTTGAATCTTTTTAATTTGGGGAGTAGGACGATAACCCCTATGAACCACTTTACTTTTATTTTTCTTATAAATTTGTAGGTAATTGATTAGAAGGGAACCAACACATAAAAAAAAGTATTGATTTGCTTGGAGTTTTAGGCGACAAAAATTTCAAACAAATCATTAAGGTCTATAGACCCTCCACTTCCCCTTTTTTCTTTCTTACCTAGACTGTGTTAGCCAGCCATTCTTGGTAGCGAGACTCCTTTATCATGTTGGCATTCAAAAGTCTTTGCACTTCTTCATGAATGGTCTGATTGGGCGTGAGCGCCACAAACATTATTTTCTGCCGGACTAACTTTAAGTCAGGATTGACTACCAGTCGGTACGTGATTACAAAGGGGTCGATCCCCACCATGTCTTTCATTGTCCAAGCGAATACATCCTAGTTCTTTTTTAAAAGTGTGCTAGATGATCTGCTTGCACACTGTTAAGGATAGAGCCTATCTAAATTGCTTGTGTTAGTTGGGTTGTCCAAGTGTATCGTGACTGCTTCTTATTTCGGTTGTCCAATATTCGGCCTTCCTCTCAGACTGGATGGAGGTTCGACGTCCGAAGGCGGAGGTGAGGTCTCTTTATTTGGATTTCAGGTTTCCTCATCCTGATCTTTTTGCTCGGGTCGCTGTGCTCCATTATTAGGTTGCCTAGCTGTGGCGTAGTGACATTCTAGAGTGATATTTTGGTCATCTTTGATTGTCCCTACTCGTTGTCAGATTAGTATTTGAGGCACTAGGGCTGGGTGGAGACTATTGCCTCCATGTGGTGTAACTAGGTCAGCCCAAGATTACATTGTATTCATAGCCAGCGTCTACGACCGAGAAATTTGTCGTCAGGATCCTCTGTAGATCTAGCTGCCCTACGACCACCAGCAACATGATTGTTCCGATCGGGTAGCAGCTTTCTCCATTAAAGCTAAACATGGCTTGATTTGAAGGTGTCAGCTTTCCGTCTGTCAGTTGCCTTTTTAGGAATGCGTCTAGGAACAGTACATTGACGGAACTGCCTGTGTCAACTAGAGATCTTCTCACTTCTCAGTTTGCTATCCCTACTGAGATGACTAGCACATTGTTGTGGGGGAAGCAGACTCCATTCATGTTCCGTTCTGTGAATGTTAAGCTTGGAATTTTTTTTCCTTTCGTATGTGCTTGACGAGATGATCTTGGTAGTGTGATCTAACTCGCAGTTCTCGTATCGATTTCTTTAGTGAATGATTCGAGTGTTGTCTCTCCTCGTTTGTCCCATGAAGGACACATACCATGTTAAGAGTCGTGTCTCATGTTTCTTGTGTCGTTTCTTCGCCTTAGGGATGCATGTCCACGAAGCCAATGAATTCCTTTAGTCAACTTCTCTAAATCCAATATTGGATCTCATCTTGGAGGCTCTTACAGTTTTGGTGTCATGGCATGTTTCCTTGTAATAAGAATAGTGGTTATCCTTATCACGCTTAGAAGGATCTCCTTCGAGTTTCGAGGCCACTTCATGTCTTCCCATTTTTCCATGGTAGATAAAATGTTGGGTAGACTAGAGTTGAGTGGAGTGTAATAGGGGTACCTAGAGTCGCTGGCCTTGTACAACTTTGCTTGGCCGAGCCCGTTCTGGTTCTTGTCTCGTTTTCACTTGGAACTATCTCCCCTACCATCCATGTCCTTGGCTCTGGAGGTATGATCTTCCTCGTTTTCCCCCTTAGTGGCTGCCAACATTTCCTCCAGGGCAATGTATTTCTGGGCGCTCCTTAACAGATTCGCCACATCCATTGGGGCTCCAAGGTGAGGGAGTTGTAAAACTAACCCCCTCGGAGGCCTGAGGTGAAAGCGGTGACCGATGTGTCGATGCTATAGTCGTCGACAAGGGTCAGCTCATCATTGAAACGAGCGATGTACTCCTTGAGGGTCTAGACATGCTTCTGCTTGAGGCCCAGTAAATAGAGGGACCCTTTACAGATTCGTTGGCTCTCGACGAATCTGGTGATAAATGCCTTTGCCAGGATCTAGAACGAGTCAATAGATCTCGGCTGAAAATTGCGAAACTAGGTCGGTAGAACCTTCTTCAAGCTGGTGGGAAAAACTCTGCACAAGATGGCTTCTGAACTCTCTTTAAGTGCCATCACATGGTAGTAATGGCAGATATGATATGATGGATCTGATATTTCATCATAGAACTCGAGCTTCAGTGGGATGAACTTCTTCAGAAGAAAGGCACTTATGATCTTCTCAAAGAATGGAGGGACAATGAGATTATACATGACATTAGGATCGGCCGTCCCTAGTCGTAGCGGATTCTTGACCGTGGCCCTGTCTTTCCTCGGGATATGGTCACTGTGATCCTTTCCCTTCTCGGGAAGCTCTTTATTCATCTGTAGGGGATTTTTTCTCTCCTAGACGCATTATTGTGCATCCTCTCTGGTCTGAGATCTTCCAGGATTTTGGCCAGTCTCAGATTGCTGCGATCGATCTCGAGTGAGCCTTTCAATCACCCATGTTGAGTGATCCAGGTGGAGCAGAATCTGACTAATGTAAGGGTCAGCCTCGGCCGCCTCAGTGGCTGGACCATACGACTGTTCAGTCTCCTTGATCGGATCAATTTGGCCCTGTGGTTGGGCTTCCCCGGCCAGAACGTTATCTGGCTCGGCATCGTCTTTGAGTGTTTGAGATCTAGTGCGGGTGATTATGTCACTATGCTTTGCTTAGCTAGAAGAAACTTTGTATGTTCGTTTGAGGGAAAACTTGTCACCTCTCCCCACAGACGGCAACAAATTGATCTTGCTAATCTCAAGCCTACAAAAAAGATCAGCGGTTAGCCAGGGACTACCGTTGTGGTTGCCAAAGGCATACGATGCTTAAGTTAGATATTGATGCAAGAAGAGTGAAGACTAAATGTAAATTGCACAGTGTATGCATACCTTTCTTCTTTCCTTTTCTCACCTTAAGCAGTGAGTTCTCCCTCCACAACTGTCCTTGTTATTGACGGCGTGATGGAGGGAAGAAATCTCATCCCGGATCTTACCCTTGCATGATTGAGTCTTTTTGGCACTTCACTTTGTTTAGGACCCAATGCTTGATTGGGCTAAAAGCTGAGTTATGCGAGTGGATCTCGGGCCTATGATAGCTTTGAGATTGGTGTTTGGGCCTTATTGTCTTGGGTAGAGCCCCAATGCTCATGCCTCTTGGGCTGGTGGGACCTGGGCTTGAACGCCTGACTTATTGGCTGAACAGTAGTTTATGAATGAGTTCGCTTGGGACCGTGTTGAAGCCTTTATCGTATTAGGGTTGGTCCACGCCACGTGTATGGCTGTGATCGAGTTACTATTCGATGTCTCATCAGTTTCTTCATTATTTGAATGCTAATACACGGTCTTCCTAACCACCTTCTCCCCACTTCAGTGTCTCTTAAAAGTAGTTATGGAACAAATGATGAAATATTCTAAATGGAATTTTTTAGATCGAAAGTTTGATCTGTTAAGCTTGTTTGGTTGGCAATCGGTTATGTGGTTTCAGTTATATCACTAGCAATAATAATCTATCATGATTATGAATGTCAGTTTTCCAAGTATTCTAAAAGAACTGAGGCAGTATGAATTGATTTCTTGAGTCTCTCGGAATTTTATCAAATGCTAACTAGAAAAGTAGAGGAAAACAAGTTGTGACAGTTAGCATGGGTTTAAGTCAAGTTTAGAAAATGTGAATTCAATGAATCCATTTTATGTCTTTATTTGGTGATTTTTAATTTTTAGAATGCGATTTCTTGTCTCTATTGGGTGCTAATAATAGTTTGATCTTTCACATTTCTTCGCAGTTCAGAATTAAATGGTTAGAAAAGCAAATATGTCCTACAAGTTCAAATTAGCATATATGTCTATCAAGTAGCAATTGTGCATGCTCTCACAACTGTGTTCATTAAATCAAATCGCCTAGTATATACTAAATGTAGTAGAAAATGAAATTTGTTCTTCAATCCATAGAAATTTTATTGATGCTTCTCTTTTGATGATTCTACTCTTCATATTATACTTTCTGTTCATCTTCTACAACTGATTCAAAGGTCGGTTTCATTGCTACAATCACCTCCACCACCAACATCACCTCTTCACGAAAGTAATTTTGTAAGAAAAATGAGAATTAGATATAATAATAAAAAAGCACTTAATGACCACATTGAATCAATACGAACATATATTGATTCATTTTAGTAAAATTGAACAAACATCTGGTATTTCACTATATTTAAACAAATAATCTACAAAACTAAGCACTATATCTTGAAATCTGGTAAGAAACTCATAAATCGACCATAATCGACTATATCAGTGAAGTAACTCAAAAACAAATTTCATCCATAGAAAACGTTTAATTAATAGATAGAAATGTAGAAATTTTGGTTCATATTCTCTGAAATTTGATCAAACATCTCTTAATTCTGTTAATCTAAGCAAACAAACATTGATAATCTGATATCAAAATCCGATGCCAAACACAAAAATCAACCGAACGAACAAAAAAAAAAACTTTAATGATCTCTCATAGATCAAGCAAAAACAACGAAATTGAAAAGGATCCAAGGAGATTTCAACAAAACAAAGGCGAGATTACGATCGAAACATACCAGAAGCAAGGAATCGTGTTCAATGATCATGGATTGAAAGAGCTTGACCAGGAGATTAAGTGATAAGAGGGAAAGAAAGCAAACTAAACCCCAGAGCAAAACGAGATAGAGTGTGTTTACCTTACAGTGACTAGGAGAAACCTCAGTTATGGTCGTGCGAGAGTTGGATCGAAAGAGGAAGAACCGCAGCAATGGAATGAAGTCCCAATTGAATTTTGGAGCACCAACAATAAGCGAGAGTTGCTTCGATGAACAGTGAGTGAGGAAGAGAGAGATGGAGAGACTCCCAATTGGGTTTATGTTGTGACCGTAGATTAGATGATGAATTGCTTCAAATAAAATATCATCCACCATTGGTAACGTATACTATACGGATAACACACATATAAGAGCATAGCTTAGGATTGTATCATATAAAAGCAGTAACTATTATAATAAACTAATACAAGTGTTGCTACAGTTGAAGAATGATACAATTAAAATTTGGATTGTGCTGCAAATTTGCAGTTTTGGCGTAATGCCATGTCTTCAAGTGTTGTTACTCGACATGAATGTTTAAAGTATCTTCTCAGCTCATTAAACCAATTTTATGTTTGTTTGATGTGCTTTATTTGTTGTTTGGTAACATTCTAAAGATGATTGTGAAACTGATAGGTGTGCTCATTCAGAATGCTCTATTATGTCCAAATCAGCTTCATCAGTGACTGAGATTGAGCAGGCCCAACCCCAACATGTTAGAAATGTGTGTTTATGAAGCCAACACGTATAGGGACGGATCTTGCTGCTCATGTAGGAAAGCTTTTACTTGTTGTCCAAGTTGGTCATAATAACAGTTGTTGCTTTTCGAGGTTAGTCTAGCTAAGAGAGTTATTTACTTCTAGGTCAAGTTTATTTCTTAGAAAACTTTATGTAGCATATAGATGACCATATCAGCTCGTTTCGAACGAGTCAACCAACTTCAGAAAAAACAGAAATTATTAATAACTAGTTACTTTTAGTATTTCTTGTACATCAATTCAGTGGTTATAAATATAATTCTTTTTAATTGATTCTGCTGTGATTTCCACATGGCACCCATTCGAATCAATTGTCTATGGAACATCGCTTTCCCGTTGAAGTAACACTTACCACAAATCCTTTTAGGGTGTGTTTGGTTGCATGAAATCATATGCCATGGAAATTCATAATGAGACTCCTACGTTTTAGGCTAAATTGATGTATCACTCCACATCCACAATTTGGTTTTGTAATCAATGGTAGGAATGGAAGTCCGATGAACATGGGAATCCCACTCCTTGGTCCCCCAAGGCATGTGATTTCCATGTTCATGGGACTTTCATTTCCACCATTGATCACAAAATCAAATGGTGGATGTGGAGTGATACATCAATTTAGCCTAAAACATAGATGTCCCTTCATGAATTCCCATAACATAGAATTTCATGCAACCAAACACACCCTTAGTTTTCTTCTTTCTCGACTCCTTAGTTTTCTTCTTTCTCGACTCCTAGCTGATTAGGTCTTGCAACAATAGCACTGAACCAAGTCGTCATGCTTTTTTCTTTTATTGTAAGGAGACTATTAAATTCAACTCTAGATGAGTCTCTGCATTGCCATGTAACATCTTTGATTGGTTACTATTTCATAAAAATATCCCATCCCAAGAACCTACACTGATATCAGATATAAAGTAATCAACAAACACTTGCATAAAAGATTCCAAGATGAAGGGAGATTGAAGAATTCAATTTCTCCTATGCATTAAAAATTTCAAATTAAAGAGTCATGAGTATTCCATGAACATTTTAAGTATTTTTAATTCTTTGTTTCATTTTAAGTAATTCAAAGTGCAGAATGAAGTAGAGTAGGGAACCATTGTTGGATGCTTAGTAAATCAAAATGCAGAAAACTAGAGTGCCATAATTGTTCAACATATACAAAGCAGTATGACAATCATAGACTAAATAGCTACGAAAGCGAGACAAAACAATCCATTTTAGATAACCAGATGGGGATGCTGTAGTTTAACGACCCGCATCAATGCTTGTAGTTATCATCGAGGGTTCGCTCGACCTTGTTACTAGGGCAGGTATGTGATACAAAGGCACTGGCATTCTTAGTGGAAGCTCTGGCAATCTCGTTTCAAACAATAGAACCTGAATGGCTTGCCTTATTGAAGGTCTCATACTATGATCAGGGTGAGCACACCACAATCCAACAATCATCAAACATTCAATTTGATTAGCGTCAAAATCCTTGGACAAATGTTTATCGACAGTATCCAGTAGCTTTCCCCTCCCATAGAGGTCCCAGACTGTTAAGTATAATTAGAATATCAATTAGTTTGTAAGAGACTAACAAACTAATTGATATTCTAATTATACTTAACACAGACCCATTCTACCAGGCCCATCTGAGACTCCTCATCCATTAGATCAGCTGATTTTCTCCCACAAGCAATCTCCAGTGCCACCACTCCAAAGCTGAACACATCTGATTCTTTACTTGCCTTTCGAGTGCAAATGTACTCTGGTTCTAAGTAGCCTAGCGTCCCAGCTAAGTCAGTCGTTTGCGGGCCTAGCTCATGGTCCATAAGCCGTGCAAGGCCAAAATCGCCAAGCTTCACATTGAAACTTGAATCTAACATCACATTGCTCGACTTAATATCTCTGTGGATGACACACTGTTCCCATTCTTCATGTAGGTACAGCAAACCATGAACTATCTTGTACCTGACAGCACACGTGAGGAGACTTCTTTTGCCAAAGAGATGTGAATCAAGGCTCCCATTAGGCATGTATTCATAAACAAGTAGAAATTCACCTCGGCCGTGACACCAACCAATTAGTTGGACGAGATTCCTGTGCCTCAACGGACTAAGTCTACCTCAGTTACGTACTTTTTTTCCCTTGTCCGGAGCTTCTTGAGATTTTCTTGACTGCAACAACTAGGTCTAAGTCAGCCAAGTAACCTCTATACACGCCTCCGAATCCTCCTTCCCCCAACTTCCTTTCCTCCGAGAAGTCGTTGGTTGCTTTGACTAGTTCTCTATAACTAAACTTCTTTGGCCCTGTTCCTCTTTCGAAATCCCCTGTCATACTGTGACCATCTACGAGTCCTTTTGCTCGAGCTACTCGTCGTCTCCATATAATAAACCATGAAAGATTTGCCCCACTTATCAAAACAACAGCTGGAACTACAAGACCTACCACCAGTTTAGTCCTCCCCTCATTGTTTGCCTGTGTCTCCTTTATATTAAGTGTCGAGTTAAACTCCCGTGATTGAAGTGTATGACGCTCAACACTTATGCCAGTAGCTGCTGAGAGCCCAACTTTGACCCACTCTGGTAAAACTTTCCTCAAGTCTACGTTGTAGGAAATGTGAGACTTGTTACTACCTTCAAAACTAGGGTTTAAATCATAAGTCCAGTAGACACTCAAGTTTCTTCTGCTAGCATTGTAAGATCCATATATTTGCCGTATCTCCACTGTGTAAGCTAGCATTCCAAGTTGCCCAACTAACTGAAGAAATCGAGTTGTGGTTGATTCCTACATGTTGTACAAAAGGATCCCATTCTTCGTTAGGAAAAGAGTCGAACTCAACAACAAAAATCTTGTTTTCAGAAAAGGTATCGGTGGTTGTTGTGTTGAACAGGCCTAGAAATCCACCAACAGAGTTTGGAGGAATTTGAAAGCCAACCGGGGCAAAGAAAGAAAGTGAGGCCATCGCCATAAATTGGAGCACCCTGTGTGTCAATGATGAAGGTGAAACTAGTTGTGAAATCTGACAGAGTGCCACTGGCTGAGTCCCATAGATTCACACTTTTTGCATAGGTAGCATGACCAACACACGACATAGATAATTCAATTTGTTGAACTCAACAGCTCCAACTGCAGGCACAGAATCACCTTCATAGACAATATCTGGGGAAGTAGGATCAAAGCGAGGAAAGTTGAAGTAAACTGAGTTAGAAAATGGAAGAAGAAAAATGAACACTAGTAGAACGACAAAGAAGTTGGACATTGGAGGAGATCAAAGGGAATGCAGGTGTTCAGAAAAATTGCCATGACATGAAATTTAAAAGGGTGGAAACCGCTATCCTGGAAACATCATTACCAATATAATATGAGGTCTTATATATATTATTTTATTATTATTATTATTATTATTATTATTATTATTATTATTATTATCTTTTAAGAGGCAAGCCTGCCATATGAGGTCTTATATTGGCAATGAAGTGGTCTTATTTTGACTTGGATGTTTGAATAGGATGACTACATTCAAGATATAAAAGAAAGACTTAGAGCAGAATCGTGACCGGCGTAAAAGTGTATGATGAATGTTTACTATTGAAATCAAATTGCCATTAATGGGATCGTGAAGACAATTAAGAACACAACTCATTAAATACTTAAGCAGTAAGGTTGTATAGAACAAATTAATTATAGCATCCATTTCTAAACCTGCATGATATCTTCCCTGCCATAGCCAATGTTGGTTTTTAGCTGACCTCTTCAATTAATGTCTATTATTTGCATTTCAAAATGTTATACCAAACTTATTATTATTGATGTAGCTAGTCTATTCTTGCTCTCCTGCTTCGCCATTACCTAGACATTCACAAGTAGCACATGTGAGCCAAAAACCACCGTGTGGCGGCTGATGACACTCCAATCCTTAAGTTAGATAAGGCTTAGGAGAGACTTAAAGCTGTAAATTGGGTTTTTGTAGCATACCTTAGTTCATCGACCTTATTTTCCTTTTATAGTGTGATAGTCGTTGTTCGGCTAGGCTTTTGGTGGCATAGTTTAGGAAAAGAGATCTTGCTGGAGATCCTTTCCTGTTTGGGAGCTGTCCATATAGGGTATTTTTCCTATACGACTTTTGCTCCTAGATCTGCTGGAGAAGTTCACATTTTTTAGTGTTGTCCATGCAAGGAAGTTTCCTTGCCCGACTCATGCTTTAGTAGTTGTTTCCTAGTCGGAACTGATGTATTGCTGGTTTGCTTGTCTTGGGTCGATCCTCATATACTTGCTTTATCAGGGCTAACTATTGCCTTCATAGGGCTTACGAGTATTGAGTTTGACCGCGTGACACATGAGCTTATTAAGGCACTACAATTCGGGTCAACGTTATGGAATCTGCTAATAGTGGGTTTAATGTTGTCTGGGCCTCGATGGATTGAGCATGCAATCTAGCCTGCCTTACTAATGTGACGGGATTATCATGACACGTGTACGGTGCTGATCAGAGGGCGGTTTGGTGTACCATCAGTTGTTCCCCCCAAGTTAGCGGGTCATCATGTCAGTCCACTAAGTCACTTTGATAGAATTTGTACAGTAGTGATGATTGAACCCGAAATGTTGTCTCGAGCAACACATATCATTAAATGAGTTCATGAACGTTGAGCAAGGAAAACGGGCAAGACTGTCTGTTGCTTATATAAGTTTCCGCTTTTATGAGAGGGAGTTTCTTTATTTTTATATATTTTCTGCCTCCTTTATGTTTTCTTTTCTCTGTGTTCTTTGCTGCATATCATTGAAAGTTGAAACGTTCTCTTCATGGTGGACAACGTCGAGCTTACCCCTAGACAAAATCTGCTGCCATAATTTCTAGCGGGAATAGAAGGGGTCCGATTTGGCTAAACTTCGGGACGACTATCGAATTCTTGAAGACATGAAACTTACTCCATTGGGTGCTACTCACAATCCATTGGGTGCTACTCACAATCCATTGACTCCTCCGCAAGGGTTCACAGCCTTGCACATAAGCATGTTCCAAGCCGAGCTTCGCTTTCCGATTTCGGAGGATATTTGGTGCTTCTTAGCGCACCTTCGTATTCCTCTTGCTCAGATGATGCCTAACGGATTCAGGACCTTGATTGTTGTCCTTATTAAGGCGAACGACGCCAGCCTTCGATTAACTCCATAAGTGATCTACCTGCTGACTTCTCCTCGGCTTATTGGTCACGGAGTCTGTTGGTTGAGTACTCCGGGTGTTTGGGTCCCTGTCTGATGATTTCCAATTTTTGCAAAAGTATTGCTTTTTGGATTTTCTTAACTCCCCGCATTTCAAGGTGGACGGGCGGTTGCTTGTCAGACATTTCAAATTCGATCTTAGTGAGCATAATGTCTCTCCTCATTTTTCCTTTTATGCGCCCTCGCGGAAGCTGACATATTGTCTGCCTAAACAACCACGACACTGCGAGTAGGCCGAGTATAGTTTGTTGAAAACTCACTGCATCGGGATAATATAGTATGTGGGACCAAAATTGTGCAAAGAGTCTATGTATAATCTTGTTCAGGATACCTATAGCTCAGCCAATAAGTGACCTAGTCCACCTAATAGGAATCTAGCCCGTTAGGGCAAAGATGATTCGTTAGCAGCCTAACTCCTATTCAGGAGTGGAGTCTATTATGAAGTCTAGCCCAGACGGGCGGAATAGACTTCTTGCCAGCTCAAATCCTCTTAAGGATTGAGCAAAATGAGCACAGGAATCTAGCCTGTTTGAACAAAAATGATTCCTCATCAACCCAACTTCTGTCCAGGATTGGGGTCTATTATGAAGTCCAACCTAGACAAGAGACGACTTCTTCCCAGCTCAAGTTCTTTCAAGGAATGAGCCAGATGATCATAGGAATCTAGCTCATTCAGGAGTGGGGTATATTTTGACATCGAGATTGGTAGTCATTTCCACGACACCCGAACTAGCTTCAGGGCCACCCTGCGAACCAAAGGAATAGTCATTTTCCTTTTCGAATTTAGCAAAAACAATAATCTTATAAGCGAAAAGATCATAGCCCATGTGGTCCTGCTCGATATAATCCAACAGATCCAACCTCCCAGCAACAACCTTACTGGTCTGAGCGTTATTGGCAGCCTCAAGAAGCCTTTTCTCTCTAGCATCCCACCGTGCCTTCAAGCTATTCAGCTTCCCTACTAACTTGGCCAGGCTCTCCTAGAGTCCACCAACTTACGAGCTACCTCGTCGTGACGTGCACGCTCGGAGTGAATTTCTCGGGTGAGCGCAAAAGGCTGCACCTGAAGGGCCTCATCAAGCTCCTTTAGGCAGACTGCCTCAGCATGTTTATTGTCCAAAGCACGCTAGGAGTCGGTGGCATACTTTGTGACATTCGCCAAGCACAATCTGTTCATCTATTGCCTTGTCCCGGTGCTCTTGGGCATCCTTCAGCTAGGGCAGCCTGGGCTTCATTGAGATTTACTTGGACCCCATGCAACTGAGATTTCAAAGAAGACCGGGCAGCTAGTGGACTGTTCAGACTCCACTGGGCTTCGTCCAACTAAACTTCCATATCAGGCCGGGAAGCAAACTACTCGGTTAGCCAGTCTGCCTTGCTAAGAGCGTCACAAAGTTGCACCTCCTGATCGATGAACTTCGTCTCCAGAGCAGAAAACATGTCCCAGACAGACTCCACCTCAGTGTCCAACATGCCAGCTTGGGTCAAGTGAGCCATCTCCTGGTTTGAAGAAACACACGGGAATGAACAATAAAACACGACGTGAAGTCAAATGACGAATTGATTAAGTTGTCAATTTACGAGCATCAGAAGTTGTTGCCCATGATTGATGTGTGCCCCCGTGGCCACCTCCTCTAACGCCAATTGGTCAGCCAACCCAGAGAAATTATTTTTCATCCGGTCGACGATATTAGTCCTTTGATCCAAACCTCTTAATGCCACATGTGTCGCTCATAAGAACTTAGAAGAACAGCTGCTGAAACATGAGAATGGACCCAATGTCAATATGGAGAACTTCGGGACTAGAGGCCAATCCTTTCTTACCCCTTGGAAGAATAGACTTAGTAACTTGTTTCCCCTTATCAGCAATAGTGGAAGGAGACTTAGAAAATGCTCCAGTTCCCGAGCCAATGGAAGGGCTATGGGTAGTGCTTTCAGGAACATAATGTTCCTCCACAATAGACGAACTAGGGTTAGCAACCTCCAAAGCCAGCCGCTCCATTTTCGGTTCAGCGTTAACCAGACTCATCAAAGGTTAGATCTACAACATCCCTCTCCATGCTCTGAGGAGCAGCAGGAGAAAGAGTGGATCCTAACTTGAGCCTCTTAGACAATGGAGGGGGAGAAATCAATCCCTCCAAAGCTTTCTTCTTCGACGGGCTGGGCATCTTCGACAACTTCTTCTTCTGAGACTTAGGTGCCTGTAGTTAGGCGCTAGAAGAAGAACCAGTAGGCGCGGGCAGGGTATGTTCTACGCCACTAACCTCGCCGAAAAATAGACCACTCCGCCTGATATTATCTGGTTGGATGACCTGTAGGATAGGCATTGGTGGAAGTGCAAGGGAGTTAGCTCTCACTTTCTTCTCTTCAGATGAAAGTACGACAGGGTCGCACATCCCTAGCAAAAAATAATGAATAAGTCAGACAACGACAGTAACAAACCGAAAATCAAAAGGCAAAAGAACTTATGAAGGTCCCCAAACTGACGGAGGGCCCGCAAACCATCAAATGAGCATTACCAAAACTTCATAGAGGCATAAAGCAATACAACTGCCAATCCTCCGGGTCCTCGAACTGACTCGTCAGACAACGTGGATTCACCAACCAGCAAATGTCATGCTTATTCTTCTTGATGGATGTTGGGGAGATAAACAACTTCATCGCTAGATGGAGCCCAACATCCTTTGCCCTAATCAGAGTAGCAACCAGTATGCATGACAATTTTTTTACCCATTTGTGTTTAGCTATGGTGGTATCATTTGCAATGTTGTACATGCTATATATTGAAAGTGTAACAGCAAATAGAATCCGACCATGTAAGAAAATCCTCATTTATAGCATAATCATACTAGTTTAATACATGGTAAACTAAATAAGTCTCATTAGTTATTATAAAACATTTAAACATAACATCAAGTCATTTCTTCAAAGTACATAAACTCAAATTTCCAGTCTTTTTTTTCAGTCAATTTATGTTTCTTCTTCATCCTTCATCATCTTCTTTTTCATCCTGCCAAATAAACATAAAAATATATCAAGGTTTATTCCTGATAAGCAAGAGGTAATAAATCTTGCTGGAACAAAGTGACTGTGTTGCATAAAAAAGAAACACTTCCTGCCTTATAACATATAAATCATCAATGTTTACATAAGCAAGAAACTGACTGTGTTGCATAAAGAAGAAACACTTCCTGCCAGATAATTACTCCACTACAATCATGCTTAAGAAGCTCGACATGTCTCAAGGACTAGAAAAAGCTAATTACTCCACTACAATCACAAAGTAGTGCAGTAGAGTTTTTTTTTTTTTTTTTTAAAAATTAACCTCCAGTAGGGAGGGGCAACTATGGGATATCAGACCTTTATTACTTGAAAACATTCTTATACACTTGTCAGGGGTACATTACGACTTTACCCGAGAGAGGAAAACAAATTCCTAAAGCAAAAGAAAGACCTTGCAAAGGCCTGTTTACCAAGACATAACAAGAAAGGAACTTTAAATCTAGACCTAACTCACCAAGGATAAGGCCTAAAACCAAAGAGATTAAGACCTTAAAATATCTGATCATGAACTAGGCCAACACACCAAAAGCTTAAGACTCATAAAACAAAAACCATCAGGGATCAAAAGGCCTAAATGGAATTGCAAAATCTGCCCAAAACAAATGCACCTTGCTCGTATTGAAACAACCTTGCAACTTGCCCATAACCACTTGCATAACCACTTTGCATAACAAATTGGAACTTCCAAACATAACAAAGCTGCCACTTGCACCTAGCAAATTACAATTTGCAAAATAAACACTTGCAACTTGCAAGAGCATTCTTGCAAATTTAAATTGCACCTTGTAACCATAAATAACAAAACCCAACCGCATGTTACCATCAATACGATATTGCCAAAAACCAACGTGTTTCCAAGTCTTTGCAACAAGCAAGCCGACACCAAAATGCCTGAATAAAGCGCACTGCACCAGAAAAGAAACCAGTGACAGGCGAAAGACATCCAGTAATTCCCGGACAAACAGTCCTTTCCAGGTCCTCGGCACCACCAGCCCTGCTGCTCCGCAATCCTGCACTGCTACATTGTGACCGAAACTCCACGAAACAGCACCAAAATCAGCCAAAACAGCACCAAAAACAGCATCAAATTCAGCACCAAGTGCAACCGAAACAACACCAAATTCAGTGAAATCGCGTGCATCAGGACAGAGTACTCTGTCAGAACAGAGCACTCTGTCCAGCGCATTGCAAGCCCGAAAAGAATTGGCAGCAGCACCAACTTTCGTCACAGTTCTGGAAAAATAAACTGCTGCTACAACTGAGCTTCCTCTATTCATACCCATGACGAATATAAGCCGTGTGGGAACTGTCGAGCAAGACCAACCTAGCCAGTCTCCTAGGTAAATCGTTCGCTCCATAGGTGACAGTCCTACAATCCTTTTGAGCTTTATCAGCTAACGCATCCGCGACCGCATTAGCTTCTCTATAAGTACGTTTGCACCCTATCAACATTTTTTTCGCCATCAACTTAATTTCTCTGAAAATGTTCTCTAAATGCCACAGAATCTTAAAAGTCTCCCTAAACCAACCACAAACAAGTTCCGAATCCGATTGAACCATTACTTTTCTCAACCCAAATGAAGAACATAGACGCAAACCTTCCGCAAGGACCAAGGCTTCAGCTTTATTGTTTGTTCCTTCTCCGAAGAACAGTTGCTTGCCCACCACACAATGACCTCTTGGGTCTCTTATAATCACACCTCCTGTTATCTTATTTTTTCGAGAGGATCCATCAACATTGAGCGCCACAAAATCTTCAGGAGGAGGGGTCCAATATACAATTCTAATAAACCTTCTTCTAACCGGGATCTCCTTTAACCCAAGCGCCCGTAAAGGGGCCTTATTCCGACTAATTTGTTTCGGAATGATAAAGCTATTGGCCAACCTCAAATTACGCCTAATATTTAAAATCACAAATACATAATTTGGGGAAACATCTTCATAGACAACCTTGCATCTTTGCTTCCAAATTTCCCAAAGGATAAACATAGGAGTAAGGAAATATAACACACCTGTTTGCGAGGTCATCTTGGCTCTTCTGAATCAAATCTGAAGCACTGTGGAGATCTCTGCTAGTTTCCTTACATGTACATAAAAAATTCCATCAAAATGACGCCATACTTTTTCCGCCAAGTTGCCATCTAGAAATAAGTGGTTCAAATATTTCGTCCTTGGATTAAAGCAACACCTACATCTCGAGGCGAGGCTAAAACCGCATCTGTACAACTCCCCATCCACTTGCACACCTCTGCGCTGTAATTTCCAAACAAAATTCGATATTTTTTATGGAATCTTGTTTTGCCAAATTTGTTTATATAGCTCATTTTTCACCCCTTGCTTTCGTAGCAATTCATATGCAGAATGAATGGAAAACAAACCATCCAGATTCGGTGCCCAAACACACCCATCATCACCTATTTCTTACCCCGCAGCCTATCTGCGAATAGGCCACGTGCCAGCTATCTGAGGTCTGGATTGACCAATTCTTAATCTCCCATTATCACTTCCCTAACCGAGGGCCAAAACCCACGATTGATAAAATCCTCCGATCTTTTGAAAGAGGTCACAAGGTTCCAGTTTTCTTCAAAGAAGTTGATGTTACCCCTGTCAATACGCCAGAAAGAATTGCTCAAAGTAATAGATTTACAAGACATGACCTCTTTAAAAAATGGGGAAGCCCCACATTTCACAGCTTGGCCACTCAAAGGAGCTCTAGGCAACCAGTATTTATTTCTCATAAAAGAAGCCCATAGGGAATCGGAAGAATTAAGTTTCCATAAAGCTTTAACACGAAAGTCCTTCATACCACTGTCAGGTTTTTGACACCCAATCCTCCTTCCTCCTAAGGAAAACAAATATTTTCCCATGAGACCCATTTTTTCTTCAACCTACCTTCACAATCCCCCCAAAAGAAATCTGCTAACAAACTATTAATTCTTGTTATAACTTTCTTGGGTACACACATGGCGCTTAGGATGTAGACAGGAATTGAACTTAGAACATGCTTAATTAAGACCATTCTCCCTCCAGGCAATAACAATTTGGCTTTCCATCATTGAATATGTCTTTGATTTTTGTCAATCAATCCTTCAAAATAGGAAATTTTTGCTTTTCCTTGAAACAATGGACCACCCAAATAAGTCAAAGAAGAACCTTTAAATTGGAATCTTGTAAACCTCTTCAAAGCCACAATTCTTTCCACTACCACATTGTCTTCCATCATAAAAGAGTTTTTGCCTTCATTCATTTTCTGACCTGAAGCCTTGAAGTATTTTTCAGAAATTTCAAGCACCCCTGAACTAAAGATTTCCTCCCATTTAAGAAAATTAAAGTGTCATCTGCATAGAGTAGATGCGAAACAGGACTGCAGGCCCTAGGCATATAATAATACCCTATTTTTCTTGTACTGAAAGCCCTTTTCAATCCCATACATAGAACCTCTAATGCGATGATAAATAAAAATGGGGATAGAGGATCCCCTTGCCTTAAACCTCTTGTGGACTTAAAAAATGCCTTTGTAAGCTCCCTGTAGCAAAATTGAAAAACCACAAGAAGCTATGCAGTTGGAAATAATATGACAAAATCTGGTATTAAAACCAAATCTTTTGAGCACCGCGAACAAAAAATTCCATTCCAGACCGTCATAAGCTTTCTCCATGTCAATATTTAGTACAACATTACCTCCAAATAACTTTTTATGTATATCTCCTACTAATTCCTGTGCGAGGCCAATATTTTCCCCAATAAACCGTCCTCTAACAAAAGCCCTTTGCTCCAAGGAGATCATTTCTGGTAAAACCAATGCCAATCTATTGCAAAGAATTTTACTGAAAATCTTATAGATTACATTGCAAAGAGTAATGGGGCGAAAGTCAAAGAAAAAACCTGGATTTTCCTTTTTGGGGACCAAAGCCATGAAGTTTGCAGAAAAAGACGCCGGAAGAGCCTCCCTCTCAAAAAACTGTATGGCAGCTTCCCATATATCAATACTCACCAGATCCCAACATGTCTAAAAAAAACCAGCAGTAAATCCATCCAGGCTAGGGGCACTATTTTTTGGAATATCAAAAACAACATCCGTTACTTCCTCCAACGATGGCCTTTTGACCAATGCATCACACATAACTGTCGAAATGGTCTTCGGAATACAATCTAACAGCTCTGAATCCAACACAGTTTCCTTGGGCAGACAAAAGGCTATGAAAAAAAATATTTGCTTCTTCACGGATTTCACCCAGGTCCAAAATGGTCCTGTCAAAGAGATCTGAGAGATGACCCTTCTTTTTTTGTTTGGATTTAGTGGAAGCAAAAAAATATTTTGTGCAAGCATCCCCCTCACTGTATTATTTTTCTCCCGACTTCTGAATCCAGTAAAGCTCCTCTTGTTTTAGAGCTAACCTGTACTCCGCCTGACAATGACTCAGATTACAACAAGCATTAATGTCCCAATTTGCATCAACATTAAGGCCATTATTACCAATATTTTCCCAGCCCGCCAGAAGAATAGTCTCCCATTGTTGCATTTCATCCTCTAGAGATCTCAGTCTACTAAACACATTTCCAAAGACCGCCTTGTTCCACTCTTTAAGAGACATTCTTACTATTTTAAGCTTAACATCCATTTTGTCAATAGGTCTCATATCACTTAAATCATACAACCAAATTTCTCTTACCAGGGCTAGAAACCCAGGGTGTGTCATCCACATATTAAGGAATCTAAATGGGATAAAACCTGTTCGCACCTGAGTAGGCATGGATACCAGCAGCGGAGAGTGGTCAGAAAAAGTTCTGCTGAGATGTTCCACTTACGGGTTAGCCAATACTGTCAACCATGCTGAATTAACAAAAATCCTATCAAGTCTGGCCCATATACGTTCACTTCCTCGCCTATTGTTACACCAGGTGAGTCTAGGTCCCGCGAATCCACAGTCAATCAATCCACAAGTTTCAATACAATCTGAGAAATTAGACATACTAGACAAGGACGGCTCCAATCCCCCAATTTTTTCTTGTGAATTTAAAAAAGTATTGAAATCCCTGCCAACCATCCATGATAGGTCATGATTAGAAGCATAATTGGCCATATTTGACCAAAGTTCCCTTCTCTCTTCAACCGAGCATTTAGCATAAACAAAGAAAATTAAATAAACTCTTGAAGTAGAATCCGTTACCTGACAGTGAATGATCTGGTCCGACATATCCACAATGGAGAGGTTCAGTGCAGCATCCCAGAAGATCAATATTTTTCGCCAACTATGTCGTTAGAAGCGAAACCCTTAAGCTTAAGTTTATTGCCGATCTCCATTTATCTGCTAGCTTCAATCATAGGCTCTACTATCATAAGAATTCTAAAATTATTCTCCTTCACCATATTTTTTAACCGTCTGTTCGTGGCTCTATTACCAACCCCACGAGCATTCCAAAACAAAAAGTTATCAATCATCTTAAACGCGAGAGGAAGAAACACCCTTCTCTATCTTACGACGCGTGACCGGAGGCACCGCCATCTTGATTTTGGTTTCTTAGATTCTTCACCTGATTGCGCCCCCAAGTCTAAATCCTTGATAGCTACAGTTCCGGCCCTACCTCCAAAGCCGATTCAGTCTCATCGCTATCGGAGGCGCTTTCGAAAGTATTGATATTCCTTTTTTTCTTCTTTTTCCGCATAACGCTACCTTCCTTAACCAAGTTGATAGCATTATCTATTAGCAGTCTCACCTCCGCATGAGTAACTGAATCCTAGTGTTCTCCATTCGACTTAGAACTACTATTAGATTCATGCTTAATTTGCTTCAGTGCGTCGAGGCCCATGTTCACGGTTGTCTTTAGACTAGCTGCCCCTCTTTCCACGCCTACCGATTGTTGTGGTATGATCTCAGAACTGTCTTTGTTCACTGCTGAAACAGAGCGTGCAAACTCTGTTTTTGTAGTCTCTTGTAGGTGTTGTTCTGGAATGGAGAGTTGGATCAGACCTCGTCAGATTTGCGCAATACTTGCTCACCCATTTGGCTCCCTGATTCGGGTAGACAACTCTCAAATTCAGCGTGAAAAAGCTGCTGTCCTGAGACAGCATGAGCCCCTTCTTCATCAGCCTGCAGTGCTTGAGTGCCCTCTTTGTTAAGAATCTTAATTGGGCTGATTTCAACATTTTTGGACACATCTTCCATCCCAGAAATTGTCATCCCCTGGTTGCATAAACCATCATTTACCATTTTGTCTCCTTGCTTAATTTTTTCAATCTCACTAACTGTATATCCCGCCTCTTGGAGGCCTTCCTCCGTCATTTCATGCGCAACTATGTCATTGGCGATATCCTTTTCCTTACTAGCCAAAATTTTTTTTACTTGATTACTCTCCTCTTCATATCCTCCGTAAGAGTCTCAAATTTGTTTATCAACACTAAGTTCAACGGTTCTTTGGCCTCTTGTTTCTCCGAACTCATTTCCTTCTTGATTTCCTCCCCCATATTATTTTTTGTACCACTCGTGTCCGCATCTGATTTTGCAACTGTATTTTTATTTGCCACTGGAACATACTTTTGTTTGGTAACTTTGACTTCTTCATTTTGTTTCACATTCTTCCCCTCGTTCACCAAATGGGATGCTTTCACATTGGCCTTGAGACCGAATTTTTTCCTGCAAAATTCCTCCTGATGTGCTATCAATGAACAATAGTCACAATATTTGAAACCCGAATATTCAATTTTCTGCCAGAAGCCCCTATTGTTAGCCCTGTCTATCCAAATTCTGCTAGGTAGCTTTTCCGCCAAAGTCATCTCCACGCAAACACGGGCAGAACACGAGCGTGATAAAATCGAGTGTGATCATCCATTCGCAAAAAACCACCAAAAGAATTCACAATTGCTTTCAAAAGAGGAGGATGAAATAAATGCAAAGGCAAGTTAGGCAACTCTACCCATAAAGGAACCAAAATCGGATCTGCTTTCAGGCTGAAGCCATCGTGCCAGCGAAAAGCTTTAAATCGAACTCCACGAATCAAAAAGGAATCCCTAGAGAGCATTTTCTTTGCTTCCGCTTCAGATTGAAGACGGACTAAAACATGACATTGATCGAGTAATCCTAGCGAGAAATCTCCTAGGATACACCAAGTTCTATGAATCGAATCCCAAATATCTTCCAGAGTTGCCCTATAGCTAGAGAAATTTAGTACAATCACATGTTTTTCCATGAAAGCTTCCCCACATACTTCATCTGATGCTGTAATACCAATTGTCGGCTCCCCATCTTTACGGAATCTAGTGCCTTCAATGTGCGTATCCGTGACTTCCTCAACCAAGATTTTTCCAAGGATTTGGGCAAAAAAAGGCTTTGTAACCCCTTTGATTCCCCCCATCCCTTGATTTCCCACTATAGGAAAAGGTATGTTGACAGCCTAACTAGCAGCCATACTCAAACAAGAACACGGCCTGAAGAGGCCTGCTCCTAGCGGTGGCCAAAAGGCAGAGAGTCTGTCAACAGAACGGAGCAACCAACCAGAGAGTAACTGGAAGATGACGGCCTATCGTGACGCTTGCTTAGCGACGACGGCCAAAGAAAACGTCGCAGTTCCTAGGTTCTTGCCTCCATGAAACCTAGCCGCCACAATCTAATGCAAGGCTTCAGATCTTCTCCAATGATATTGGGACGGCCAAGATTGTTTCCTTCAAGATCTAAAAATATTACCAATGATACCCTTCAAATCGCCTCTCTAAATGTTTTAGAGTCCCCAATTTCCTACCATTCAAATCAGTCCAGTAGTGTAGTAGAGTAACACACGATTCTGTGCTCTAATGTTGTCATCGATGGAGCAAAAAAATGTGGAGTAAATCCACACCCTCTATGCCTTGTAATACACATTAATGTATTTCAGCACGCCTGTGAACAAAGCAATAACCTTAGGCTTTACTGTCATCCTAGTGCCATATTAGGATTCGAAGTCCCTAAAAACTAGTATTTCTAACTCTAATTTATCATAATAAACATGCAGATATGCGAACTAGTTAAGTACATATAGCAAAATAGTCTCAGGCATAGAAACAATATGTAAAATGGAAAGTAACAGGAGTTTGCCAAACTTCATAACAATTTGACTTTTTTATGTTCTCTTTGGTTGGATCCTGGGCAAAACCACAAGAAGATCCTCAAATGACATGTCATTCATGCTTTAAAATATGCAATGCACCAAATTTATGTAAGTAGGATCCATCCCTACTATCACCAGATGCTCAAATATTTCATAGTAATAACGATGGCATAAGTTTCGACAATCTTTGCAAGGGCATAGAACTTTATCTACATTTTCTGAATTCTTTTCCACCATTTTCACAAAATTCCATGCTCCTCGATATACACGTGGGAAGCTCTAGTTAACAAACAAATAAAAAAATTCACTAAAACTCACCTAGAGTAACTAATCTTTAAGTGTCAAATTATGTTGTATGGTAATTTATGATACATAAAAACGGTCACACTCCTAAGCCAAACATGTGTCATGATGATCTCGAGGAACTTTGGGCCCAAGCATCGACCCAACACAGATCCTGCCCAAGCAGATCTAAGCCCGCTCAACTTCAGTCCGCCAAGCGAA
Source organism: Berberis vulgaris (assembly GCA_963556465.1). Classification (NCBI taxonomy): domain Eukaryota; kingdom Viridiplantae; phylum Streptophyta; class Magnoliopsida; order Ranunculales; family Berberidaceae; genus Berberis; species Berberis vulgaris. The sequence goes on along the minus strand of OY747129.1, from coordinate 30,304,540 downwards.
CCCGGATTCTCACAGCATGTTAGGCCCACACATCTCACATCTATCCACGATAACCATAAGCCTTTTTCAAGCAAGTATCTTGAAGATTGACTTCGGACGGGCAACTACAACTGTTGTCTCTTCCAACTAGGAAGCAAACTCCAGAGTATCTTTCACACAGGAAAACTCTTTTCTACAGATTGCTCTCGGATTGGGAACTATCTATCGCGTATCTAGGAGTGTAGAGCTAACAAGGAACTTCCCTCCTAAAGTACAACTCTTAATTAGAGAGAGATCTCCACAAAGATCTCATCCCTAAACTACGCCTACGATGGCCTGGTTGAACCAGGACTCTTTGCACTATAAATAATACACGGGTTGGTAAGCTAAGGTACGCTACAAATTCCCTGTTACAACATTACACCTTCCTCAGATCCCTGTCTGACTTTAGCATTGGAGTGCCATCGGCCACCCCACGGTGGTCTGTGGCTCACGTGCGTTACTTGTGCAGGTCAACAGGAATAGGGTCAAAACAGGCAGCGAAATTTGATTGCATCAGTTTGACGTTGTCCGTGGGGACAACATAGCTCTTAACTTTACACTAAGCATCGTCTCCTACCATATCCCAGAGAGATGGTGACCACCAGATCATGTAACAACGAACCAGGGGACACGTCCAAAGCTCTAGCTGTCCCTATACTAGTTCTGCTATGCATGGGCAGCCGACTCATGCCCCTGCACCAACAACAGTAACGGCAGACCCCAGAATCGAGGTGTCGACGTCTCAAATACAGCAGGTCATCAAGGCGGTGGAGATGCTCACACGACGGAATCCACCCGCTGCTGATGGAGACCGGGAACACCATGGACCTCCACCTCCAATGGACGATAGGGAGCAAGCGCAGGAGAGCCAGGTCCCCGCTAGTTTCCATTGGACTAAGGGAGGTTGCGTGGCTAACGCCGATCCAGCCGCCAAGATAGAGAGGCTCGGTCCTGGGAACCCTCTACATAGAGGAGCACATGACCTGAACATACTATATCGCCTCATCGTCCCACCCTTTGTGGACCGGATCATGAGTGAAGCACTTCCGAGAAATTTCACTCCCCCCGAAGCTCAATTCCTATGACGGGACCACCGATCCTTTTGATCATTTGCGCCACTACCAGCATGTAATGGCCCTCAATGAAGGATCTGAATCCATCATGTGCAGAACCTTTCCCACTAGTCTCAAAGGCCTTGCGTTGACGTGTGATATTCACGTAAGTATTACATAATATATCCCTTAATTTATATATGTAAGTGTTTCGATTACTATATTTTATTCTAATTATTTCATTTTCATGTCTTTATAGGAATTTGAGCGTGAACGATGAAATCGCATTAAGGCGACAATTTGAGGAAGAATTAATTGGTTGATTCTAGTGGTGGTACAAAGTAGCGGGTCACATATCAAAACCTATCCCAAACAAACCTAGTTCCACCTAATTTAACCTAAGCCCAAGCCCAAAAAGCTAACCTAGAAACTCAAGCCCAACCTAACAAGGAAATAGGAGAACCCTATTTAGGTTTCTTTCTTCCCTTCTCTTAAGGCTCTCTCTTCTTCCACGTTGTTTTTCTCCTCCTCTCTTTTCCATCTACAACGCCACATCCACCCTGCCGGCGATCCTCGTTCGAGATGAGAATCGGAAGTGCAATCATCCCGCCATCACCACCTCCTCGTCGTTCTCCTCCCTGTCCCTCTTCCTCCACAATATCACTGTCCACTGGACAGCCCACGCATGATCACCGTCTCTGTCGTAAACCACTATAACACCACCGCTTACACCGTCCCATGTTCCTCTCTCTTGCTCCTCCCTGTTATACCACGCCAAACAACACCGCCGACCACCACCATCAGCTGCCACCTCGCCTTCCCTCCTCATCCATCTCTCTCTCGCACCCTGTTCTTCTCATTTTTTCCTTCACCACCTCTATCTCTCCCCACTCTGTCTCGCGGCCGAGTCATAGCACCACGAAAACAGGGCAGTCCCTGCTCCTCTTCGCTTCCACGCCACCGTCCAGCCAGCCGTCACCACCACCCACTCTCTCGTCCCTCCCCTCGTTTCCCTCTCTCTCGTGCAGGTATCGGAGCAAAACGGAGAAGAAGAACGACGAGCAACTCGCGAGACGCAGGACGCAGGACCCAGCTCGCTGGAGACGAAGAACACGAATTTCTGGCGGGAGAAAACTGATTTTCAAATCGTTTTAGTAATTCGCACCGTGCGTTTCTGCTCTGTACCACCGCACAGTAACTATTCCTAATCAGGTTGTTCGCACACCAGATTTTATCAGAGCCACCATAGAGCGTTTGCAACAGTTTCTCGGGATGCGTGTTCGTGCTGAGATGGATTTCACTGATGCTGTGACCACCAACACCATGATCTTCTAGACCCCACGCCGAGGCGAAGATGAAACCATAGGGTTTCCTAGAGTTTGTCGTATCTGAATTTATTGTTTTCCATATCCTTGAATGTTAAATACAGTTGATTTCTGAATTTCAATAATTTGCTTTCACCCCTTTATTGATATTCAAAGCCTGCTTTAATCAATTAATCTGAATTTGTGATTGTGTATGCCGTAAGAAGACATGCAATGCTAGGGGTATAGAATTAGTTAAAATAAACTTGTGATTGTGTGTGCCGAAGAAAGACATGCAATGCTAAGGATTTATGCCTTTGCTGAAATCAATTGCACATGTAGATTAATCTTTAGGTTAGTCGTGTTAATTCCTGAAAACAATAATTGAGATTACATGAATCTCGAAGAACCTGTGGTGGATTCGATGTCTCGGTTCACTCTCATATCATCTTATCAGTTTAATCTTTAAGTGTTCAATTTAGTTATCTTAACTTAGTAATTTTCATCTGCTGCAACCCCAACTCTAAATTAGTTTAAATAAGTCTCAGAATTCGACTGTCTCGTCAATCCTTGTGGGATTGACCCGTATTTTTCACTGTCTACTAGTTGGACAGCCGTGCACTTGCGGTATTACAAGTAGGGTTTATTAGCTTATTAATTTAAGTTAACAAAAACTCCATCAAGGTTTTGGCCACTGAAGTCAATCGACTCCTTCAAAACATTGGCAAAGGAGTTTTCACACGTTTCGTCGGGAGCAAGCATTTTAGGAAAGGCCCGCACTACATACTCTCTCTAAGGCAGAGGTCCGGCGAGACGCTCCGAGAGTATGTCACATGCTTCAACAATGAGCTGACCCTAATCAACGAGTCTAGCGACGAGACAACTATGACGACATTCACTGTGGGCCTCAAAGAGGGAAAACTCTTCAAGGACCTCACCATGGAGCCCCTTCTAGACATGGCAGAGCTCCTTAAGAGCGTCCATAGACACATCACCCTAGAGGAGTCCAAGACCGCCAAGAGGGAGACCAAAGGCAACAAAAAACCCTCAGCTTCTAGGGACAAGAATGAGAGAAAAAAGACACAAGGATGAGGAGCGGAGTAAGAGGAAACACACTTACAGCAGACTGGATCCTGATCGGCCTAGGCCAGAGAAATCATCCAACTACATTAGATCCAGAGCCATGACACCCCTAAATGCTAGTCTGTCGAATGTACTCAACTCCATGAAAAATTGGGAGGAATTAAAGTGGCCCCTGAAGACACGCAAAGACTCTACCATAAGGGACAACAACAAGTACTATGTGTACCACAAGGAGGGCGGCCACAACACCAACGACTGCAAAAGTATGAGTTATGAAGTAGAGCAATGGATCTTTAAGAGCAAATTGAAAGACTTCTTGAAGTCTGAGAAGCAGTCAGAACAAAATAGAGACAGGGTGAGTCAGTAAAAAAATAGAGAATGAGGAAAACCTAGTGCCATCAGAGCACCCGCTGATCGGATTCAGCAGGGAGAAATGTTTCCCATCGAAAAGATAAGGTTAGCCACGGTAGCTGGAGAACCGTGGCTGAAGAAGGTCCTATTTCTAGACTTCATGGTAGTAGACACTCCATTATCCGACAACCTCATCTTGGGAAGACTATGGCTACACCAAATGGAAGCAGTGGTCCCCACCCTTAATCAGTTTGTTAAGTATGCTAACAACACAAAAGGAACAATACGTGGAGACCAACCTACGGCACGAGGCTGTCACTACGCCGCACTAAAACAAATAGAGTGCTCCCAGATTCGGCTACGTCATGCAGAGAAACCTGACCCAGTGCAAGGCCAAAACACGGAAGAAACAACATTTTTTAGCAGTACAGGAACAATCAGCTCTCCCACTCAGCAAGTCGTAAGGGCAATGGCAAGCGGGAAAACTTCCCCCCGACATGTTGTCGGAGCGAAGATCCGCCTCTCTGCAAGGTTTACTCTTCAGTGACCTATGTAATGCCTTGACAGTCTGCTAAATGATCCACGAAAGCTATCCAAATTCGTTTTGAGGCCAAGATCAGTTTATCTCCATCAACAGTTAGTTTGTTTTAAATTGTTTGTTTCCCTTTTAGTAGTCAATATTGAATTTAGAGTTCTGAAGAGACTTATGTGATTCGCAATCATTTAAAATATAAAACAAGAATTTCAAAAACAAACTATATAGATTATTGGAAATATGTAAGAACAAGCACCTTGAGGCGGATACAAAAGGCTACATACTACAAACGCCCTGAGGCAGATACAAAAGCCTACATACTACGAACGCCTTGAGGCGGATACAAAAGACTACATACTACAAGCATCTGATCAACATGGAGTAAGGACTTGCTCAGATTGTCTGGTCATGTAAGCGACACAAGTATTCCAGGGCGAGCTACTTCTGAGCGAAAGGACGCTCCACGGAACGCCGCCTTCAAATATGGTATGTGGGGGTACAAAATTGATAACCAATAGTACCTGCGAAAACTCAAACCTAATTCCCACACTTCGCAAACTTGGGACGAGTATCAGGTAAACTTGGAATGCGCACACCTTCCCATGCAAGGGGGAATGGAATATTTGGGAATCAAAGGCCCATTCCAACGGGCCATGCTTGACTCCACCTTCAACCCAAATGCCTACATCCAGCACAAGGGAGGCGACAATGTTAATCGAGAAGCGGTAGAGGCAGCCACCACGAAGTGGGACGCGGATGCTATCTTTGAGATGAAACATCCAAGAACAACGATAAGGCACCTGCACATAAAAGGCAAACCCTTCCCTTGGGAAAGTACCCACACTACTTCTCCATGATATGAGAAGAGAATACGAGACCTCAGCGGGTTAACTATGTGCCCACCCACAACAGGTGACCATGCATAACAACAACTATCATCATGCCTGGCCGATGTAAACATCAGAACCTTTGGAAGCTCCAGTGATGGAGATCCAACTTTAGTCTTTGGAAAACCCAAAGCATTTCCCTCAGCCTTTGAAAAACCCAAAACATCTTCTCCAAACAAGAACATTACAAGAAATAAGCTCAGCAAAAAATGGTGCCTACAACGATTGGAAAACACCATTATATAGACATAGTAGTTCACCAAACAAGCACTCCAGCATTAAATGCCAGACATTGATTGCCGTATGGGGAAAATGGAATACGACAGTTGCCAAGAAAACTGTGCAGATCACGTCATCAATTAATGGCACTGCACGCAACCCCATCAATTGAGGGGGAGTAATCGATATACTCAAACGTTATGCAGCCTACACCATACACGTGTCACTGCGCAATCAACGACGTACACGTAACGCACCATGCAAAAAATTGTAGCCCTTCCTCTGCGGGCCCATGGGCTCAGCACCCTTTCGCATACTTGGCACGAGCACTCGAGGATCCTAGTCAACATTGACGTACGGACGTTACCACTCGATGAGTTAAGGTAACTTCGACCACACCATGGACTACTAGGTTCGCACGCTTCTTAGCAGGCGGAACCTCTGGTCAAACCAGGCAAGCTTAGTCAGCCAATACTGATGACGATAGCTTCTAGTTCACCCCAACACCTAGTATGCTTAGTGTAGGCATCGACGGTTTAGGAAGTGAAAGTCTAATCTGCATTGCCACTCCTGGTGATGAGACTTGCTAGGGATCACTGCCCCATTCGCGGCCAGTGTTCGCCAAACCTAATCAAGTAAGCCTAGCTGTTGATGACCAGCAATGAAAGCTTCTAATCAAAACCTTGACTTGTAGCCCCCATTGCGAGGGTGTACATAGTCAGGAAGGTGGGAGCCTAGTTAGTCCTTAACTGATTCCGATGGCTCGCCATGGGACCACTATTTTTCAGCGTGGCCCCCAAATCACCAAATCTTGACTTGTAGCCCACGCTGCGAGGGTGTAGATAGTCTAGAAGGTGGGAACCCAGTCAACCACGACCTAATTCCAATGGTTTGCCACGGGACCACTGCTTTTTAGCATGGCCACCAAACCCTCCCAAATTTGTAGCTTGGTGTACTCAGGTGTAGATAATTTAGATGGTGGGAGCCTAGTCAGTCCCGAACTGATTCTGATGGCTTGCCACGGGACCACTGCTCTTCAGCATGGTCAACAAACCCCTCTCGAACACGTAGCCCTCACCGAGGGTGTCGACGGTTTGAAAGGTGAAACCCTAGTCAGTCCATAACTGATTCCCATGGCTTGCCACGAAACCATTGCTCTTCAGTCTGGTCGCCAAACCTTTACTCCCCGAATTTGTTGACCGCTTGGCTCGGTCATAAATAATTCGGAAGGTGGAAGCCTAGTCAGTTCCGAACTGATTTCGACGGCTTGCCATGAGACCACTGCTCTTCAACCTGTTTGCCAAACCTTTACTCCCCGAATATATCAACCGCTCTACTCGGTCATAAACGATTCGGAAAGTGGGATCTCAAACAACTCTCCACACGACCTCCGCTCTCCTTTAGGACTGTGGACGTAAATATGAGCTTAGTTGAGTCAGCGCCTTCACGCTCAAACGGATTGACATTCTAGCATTAGAAAAAGGCCATTCGTGTTGATACAAGGATAGTACAATCGGTGCCCAGATAAAAACTAATTTGGAGGCCAACCCGAGCTTACGGCGCCTGACTCAGTGCGAACGCTCTGACACGTACTTTTGGGCCCCACAGCTTGCTCGTGGCAACAACTACGGCCGACCAGTCAGACAAACAAGGAAAAACTCAAACAGCTTACCTATGGGACACAACACAACTCGGGTGACTCAACCCCCAATTAAACTGTTCACAACATGTCCACTATTGGACATAACTTCGCAGCAATGATCCTGAGTCATTCACAATACAAAGCAATCAAGCTCTCTACTGCAGACAGACTAGACAACGTCCTATTGATTCAACAAGCCTATGCCAAAGTAAGAAGAAAGGCAAAATGAAAAACGTGCAATAGAGACGCCAAGTATGAAACGAAAAATATTATTTTCATTAATGGCCATGACAAAAAGAGTACAAACACACAAAGTTTGCTCCTAATCAAAAGAAGGTACATAAATAAAAGAGCTAAGCCTCGGAGGAACAGGGGCAGAAGTTGCATCTGTAAGCGCTTCATCCTAGACGTTAGGTATCGAACTGTCCTCCTCGCCTGACGACTCAGAAGTAACAGACAGGTCCACATATGACATCTTCTTGTAACGGCTAAGATCTTACTCTGGATGCTCCTCCTTCATCAGTCCCAACATCTCTAGTCAGCCATGAACAACCACACACATTTGCCTTGTTCCTGGAGAAGCTCTTCCTTTTGCATTTTTGCATCATTAAGGTCACACTTCAGAAGCTCCAACTTGCCATTTAGCACATCGACCTGAGACTGTTATGTGGCTAGACTGCTCTTCGCAGCACTGAGTTCATGCAATCCTAGTTTGAGTTGGTCCTCGTCCTTCCTCGCCTCTCGAGCATAAAACTCCACATCAGATTCCAACTGTTGCTTCTCAGCAGCCCAGTCAGCTTCCTTCAAAACACTATCTTCAACAAAAAATTACAGCTCAGAATGCACCTTAGCCGTAGCTTCCTGCGCAACCTCGACCACTAGGTGAAGCGGGATCAACTCCTGCTTATGTTCGTCCCTCTTGGATACCGCCTCGGTCAGATTTCGCTCAAGTCACTCCAGACGAGCCCTCTGAGCCTCAACGACCACAGTTGATTGATCCAACCGCATCTCTTCGGCCTACTTCCTAAGCGTTCAATTTCATGTAGTGCATCATAATACATCGTCTGCACGTGCAAGAAGACACGCTCCAAAGTATATACTCTCTCGCAGTCGCCTCTACTTCCATCCCAACAACGGCCGCGTGGCTCATATTAGACATACCAAACATAAGATACTTCAAACCCTTGTCCACATGCTCTTCCAGCGTATCCTCATCGGGTTTTGGAGCATGGTCCATCAACCAGCTGTGACGCCTGCTTATATGTTTCCTCGAAGCAAACTCAACATCCACCTCTTGATGCCAGACATGTGAGCTCATTTTTACCAAGTCCGGTGTGAACAGACTTATCCGTGCATCAGGATGAAGCTTTCTCTGATCAGGAACTATTCCAGCGCCGCCCTTCACAGTCGCCACCGTCTTCAGACTCTCCTCTGTGGCTTTTCCCTTGTTAAGAACGACTGACCCTTTATTGCGAAACTGCCCAACAGGATCTGGAGGCAGACGAGGGACCGAAGTATCCAAAGGACCTTCTAATAGTTCTAGATGTGGCCTAGAACGAGATAGTGAGCAATGCAGATTACAGGAGACACGGCTGGTACCACGACCATTTTCAGGCGAGTCAACGGTGGGGTGATCAAATTCCATCACCTCAGGCGAATCTTCAATAAAGCTCTCTACCGGAGCAGCCCCACGCGAATCAGCGCCAGCGGAAGCTGCCATTGCAATCTGCACCAGACAGTCATTCAAAGCCTAAACCTTCACCTCACTAAGGTTCAACCAGTCAGCAACTCCCCCCCAATCGCAGATAATCTTTTTCCAAGCTAGGAACATTAGTCTCCGCCTCAACAGGCCTAGCGAACTCGCGCTCCTCTTTCACCAGAGCGGGTCATGCCGAAGATGGCCTAGTCCTAACGCGTTGTTTCTTCCTCACAAAGGAAGCAAGCGTCTTAGATGGATCCTCCGCATCAGACAGGACGAGAGTCTTGGCCCTAGAATCCTTCATCTTCCTGGAAGGGGCCCCATCTTCTAGCTTAATGCACGACTCTCAATATAGAATGGAGGCAATGTGCCAATTGTCCCACAACCCACTACGAACGAAATTGGAAACTCTTATGATATCAACTACCTCCCTTTTTGCCATGACGCGGAATGCCTCCATGGTGGTTTGCTTCTCTAAGGTAAGGGGAGCAGTGAGAAACCTTCCTATAATAGAAAACAGGAGGGGCTAGAAAACAGTACTTCTGCTAGAGCTTGAAATCATTCGGCAGGTTAACGAAGCAATTCGGCGACTTCATCTTGCAAACAACATTGTTTTGCAATCGAGGAGCGGTTGGCAACTGAATCGCCCATGAGGTCACACTAACGCCGACCTCCTTAGCACTGAGCAGAATCATGAGAATGATCTTGTACTCATTGGGTCCCATTTGAGCTGGAGGAATCCCCAAGAAATCCAAGAACTCCGAAATCGCATCCAGAACCGGAAAACGCACTCCAGCTTGAAGCATCCTGGATGTAAACAACTGAAATCGGCTGGAGGCGACATTGGCGTCTTGTCGCCCGTTAGAAGGTACAACAACAAGTCTTCAAGAACTCCAAACTTTGTACGAATTTCAGCGAGACAAGGCACGAAAAACATCCTGTCTTCAAAAAACTCTAGGCCCTTAACTAGAACAGCATCATCAAGAATGTTTTCTTGAGCCACGAAGAAGAAGAACAAACCTTTCAGAACAATATCTTCAAAACCAAGTTAAGCAGAAGGGTCAGTCTCAACACTGCGGATGACCTATATAAGGAATAGGTTCTCGCCTCTTTTCCGCCGAACCAACGCATGCCCAATTAATGTAGTGTGCGGCTCAAGCAACGATTCAGACTCAATCATCCTGAGCGTCGCATCCCTTCAAGAGATGACGTAGCGAACTGATGTGATGGCCCACTAACTCGGGGGTGTAGCTGATGATACACAAAAATGGTCACACTCATGAGCCGAACATGTGTCATACTGATCTCGAGGAACTATGGGCCCAAACATCGGTCCAACACAAATCCAGCCCAAGCGGATCTAAGCCCGCTCAACTTCAGTCAGCCAAGCGGACCCGGACTTTCACTGCATGATAGGCCCACACATCTCATAGTTATCCACGATACCCATAAGCCCTGTTCAGGCAAGTATCTCAAAAATCGGTTTCGAACGGGCAACTACAGCTGCTCTCTGCTTCCAACTAGGAAGCAAACTTCAGAGTATCTTTCACACAGGGAAACTCCCTTCTACGGATTGTCTTGGATTGGGAACTATCTCCCGCGTATCTAGGACTACAGAGCTAACAGGGAACTTTCCTCCTAAAACATGACTCTTAATTAGTGAGGGATTTCCATGGAGATCTCCTCCCTAAATTACGCCTACGATGGCCTGGTTGAACCGGGACTCCTTGCACTATAAATAAGACATGAAGTTGGTAAGCTAAGGTACGCTACAAATTCCCTGTTACAGCATTACACCTTCCTCAGATCCCTGTTTAACTTTAGCATCGGAGTGCCATCAGCCACCCCACGGTGGTCTGTGGCTCAGGTGCGTTACTTATACAGGTCAGCAGAGAGCGAAAATTGACTGCATCAATTACATTATCTGTTCAGATGCACCCAATCTGTATCCATCTTAACAAATTCAAGAGGTGAACAAAGACTTCTACCTGGAGTAAAAGCTAGGGTAATTAAGGTGGTAGGGTCATGATCAGGTATGGGGTCAAAAACAGAACAAACATGCCAAATTGGCACATTAACAACCTAATCAAACATAAACTAAAAATCCATTTCAACACATCAAAACATGGATTGGGTTCATGCAACCTACAATACCTACAACTCGATGAAAATCATATCTAAAACCCAACTTTGCTTGACCTAAATTCCCACTCAATCCAATAAAAGTCACCAAATTACGTTTAAATTTGTTCTGGACTATTTAGACATTTCCGAACTCTTGGAGATATTATCTACTTTGTGGTTATTAGTTCGAAAAGACACCTTCAAAGGACCTCATTACAACAAGAGAAGATATTGAAAACCTTGGGACTAGTAGACATGTAATGATGCAAATAATACATATACAAATAATACAGAAACCAATAGACATTTCTTCAATAAAAATAGTTTTACATACCTAGATACAAATAATACGAGTTTATGCCAATGGTTTCTCTCTGCTAGAAGAGGGTTCAGTTTCCTCCAACATCTCACATTCACCATATACTCATCTAAGAACAGACAATTGGTATGGGAAGTTGGAAGAAACTAAGCACTCCATTGCACTACAAAAGGATTCAGTTTCTTCCATCTCAAATTTACAAATCATACGGCCTAACCATACAAATCATTTTGGTATTAAGTTTCGTTACTCCAACTATGCTTACAATGTGCATTTAAGATCCAGCGGTGGAGAGAATTTCAAAAGCAAATTTTTTTCCCGACAACATATGGATGTTTCATTATTCCATTAATGCATAAATAAATAACTTGGAAAATATATATTCTTCAATTTTCCCATGTCTTTTACCAATTAGGTTACCAACCCTAAATGTTAAAGCCAACAAACCAAAATTCCAATTTGTTTAGTCTTTTCAAGGGAGGGTACTGAGACAATCATCAATTTAAGGCACTATTTAGGCCTTTTATGTGTTTTATCTAGGGGGACAGACGATAACTAGGGTTGAAAATGCTTCCTATAGTATCATGTTCAGATGATTCAACAATATTAACAGTAGGCCTTATCACGATAAATAAATGACAAGAAAATAACCGCCATGGATAAACAGCCTACTAAACACACCTGAACTACTATGATTTTGACGAACTGAAATAACACGAAAAAGACATCTTGTAAAACCTTTATAAACACACATCTACAATCTTAATTTTTTTTCTTTCCCTGCACAAGTACAATTTTCATTTGATGAGACCTAACTACTTTCAATTTGTAAAACTAAGGGCAGAAAAAAAAAAGCTTTACATACTTACACTCTGCTATTGGCAAACGTGAAGTTGTTTCATTGACCCGCATGCTCCACAATGGACAAGAGAATCGTCAAATCTCCACAGGAAGGCTTTCCTGAGCAAGAGATCAACATATTCAGTGAAAACTGAGGATGTGGCATGCATACTAAACAAACTGTAAGATTCATTATTTAGTAGAACAAACTTAAACAGCTTACTAATGGGCCATTTACACTATTATCAATTATACTAAAGAGTTGACATATAAGGTCAGTATATTCCCGAAAAGTTTATTGTGGTTACCATCCTGTTGAATCTGATATCAATTGGGTCTCACTACCATTGATAATTTATAATCATCTTGACCTTAACAAAGTTCACAAATAACAAAAGGCAGACCATGTGAAGGTGATTCTTTTTTATTTACAACCTGCTCTAGATTTTAAGTTCAGGCTGGGTGGATTATACAATGGGATACACCTTTGTGTGAAACAAAAAAACAAGTAGTATGAAGGTAAAAAAAATACATATGAGACAAAAGGATAAGCTTTCTTTCACCATAAATCACATTGTATATCTTCCCCGGTTTAAATTACAAAGGAGATGTAGGTCCAAAGGGAACCACACACCCTTTAAGCTTTATCAGTTTGTCCCTACAGTACTCTAAAAACAATTATGAAAATCTTCTTGTGTCTTCAGAGTTTGCAACCTCAAGTGCAAGCCAAGTGAACAAAAATTAGCTAAACAAAATAAGAATTTTCTTTTTCCATGTTTTGGAAGCATTCCTGCTTGTTTGTGTAAATACAAATTCAACTAAAAATTTTCAACCCAAGTGTTGAGATAATAATAAAAAATTGACAAATTCAGATGATAATCCATTTTTTTATAGCCCAGATCTATAAAAAAAAAAAATCGAAAAACTAATACAACATCTTAATTTTTCACAAGGAAAACTAGGGTTTAAACCTTACCTTCGATTTCTAGGGTTTTCAACTTGTTCTTCTCCAAGTTTCTCCCGTAAACCTTGGATGTGAAAACCTTACCTAGAAAATGAGAAAACACAAGTCATGAGAGAACCTTCGATATATCATGGGAAAACACACAAGAACTGATGATGAAGTAACCCTTACCTAGAAATGAGTTCGAGCAGGAAGAGCCACAGATAGATGAGCTTCTTGCAAGAGGGAGAGGAAGATCAGCGACCAAGATGGAGAGGAAGAAATTCTTTAGAATCGAAGAGAGGCGAGCAAGAGAAGAGGGAAAGATAGACGAGCAGCACAGGGAAGAGCTTGAGCTTTGCAGCGGAGTCTCATGTTTTAGGTTTAGCTAGAGTGGAATTTAGGGGAGAGGAGAGATAATGTCGAGGTAAAAATAAACTTTGGGGGCGCCAAAAACTCCGTTGAAATTAGACAACGTTTTTTATTTTTAAAGCAATTAAAAATTGATGTTTCATAGCAAAATTGTAAAAAGTGCTATCGGAAAATGCTATCAATGAGGATGTGTGGTGTATTGTCGATAGGAGGGACTGTTGTGGATGGAACACTCGCTGCTTAAAGTGAGAAAAGGGAAGAAGAAAGGTAAGCAAACACCTTGCAATTTACATCTATCTTCATTCTTCCTTGCATCGTTACCTAACTTAAACACCGGAGTGCCTTCGGCCACCATAACGGTGATCCCTGGCTCACCGTTGCGCGTTTTGCAGGCTCAAGATCAGTGAGGATGGATTTGGATGCATTACCTACCATTCTGCTATCTACTATGGAGAGGGAGCTTGTGGAGCACTCACGGTCAATGGTATTTTATCGTGCTCCTGAGGAGATAGTGCATGAGCCCGACAATCGACCCCCTGTCCTCCTACCTCGAAGTCTTCTATTGAGGGGGAATTCCTTGACTATGCCAGGGTGGAGAACCCCAACAGTCTGAATGAAGAGTAGCTCGAGCGTAATAATGCTCGTCTTCTCGAGGCCCTTCTGAAGCTTTCTACTGGTGTTGACCCAGGCTTTGAGGGGCATTACTCGTGACCCGTCGGTTGTCCTAGTTTGCACAAGGAGAGTCGTTTTCTCTATAGAATCTTGCCCATGGGCCATTTGGGTCGCCGCCTCGTTCGATTCTGGAGTTCCCTCCTCGTCCTCGTCATCTGCTATCGGCAAAGGGAAGGAAGTTGCAGAGTTTCCTCCTTTATCGGAGGTTGTAGTTGTGAAAGAGGGTTCAGAAATGACCCCTGAAACCATGCCAATGCTCACGTCAATTTTTACAGCCCGGGCACTATCCACTTCAGCTCTGGTGTCCAACATATGGGGCACAAGGAGATTGACCAGAGAAATCATTCCATGCAGCTTCTGAGAATGTCATTAACCCGGCAAGTTGATCATTCGTCGTTGAAAAAGATGTGGGGGACTATCTCAATCAAGGGTTGAAGCAGCTCATGCAGGTAAGTTAGCACTTGTGTATTTGTTGTTGGCATTTTAACTGTACTGCTTTTTGTAACCATTTACTTGGTTTCTAATCAGGGGATGGCACACTTGACCTATGCTAGGATGCTTGGCACTAAACTGGAATCTGCATGATATAGAGTTTATGCCATGGAGAGGTCATTTGCTGAGTAGTAGTTGCAACTTTCATTTGCCTTTTTTGAAATGAACTCATTGGGCAAGCAACTGACCACTCATCATGGCTTGGAGGCTCAACTATGGAATGCCCACGAAAACCTTAACAAGGCTCTGGCTGCTTAGGCAGACTTAAAGGTTCTGCTGAAAGGAGCCCAGGAAAGTTTGTTAAAGGCCTTGGCTGCCTGGATCGATTTGATGACCAAACTGAGGGGAGTTCGAGGGGATCGGGACAGATTGGTAGTTGAGCAGATAAAGGTTGCTGACCATTTGGCATCTGCCCAGAAGTCTGCTCTAGATCATGAACTTGCTGAGTTTTCTCAGAAGAAGGAATCCATGACGATTTTCTACTACAAGTGTCCCAACTCACTCAGGAATGGAACTCCGAGCGTGCACGCCAAGTTGCAACTGAGTGTAGGTTGGTTGACTGTGAAGGTGGCATGTCTAGAACGCATGAAGAACTAACTGGCTTGAAGGCGCAGTGGGAAGCCAAGGGAAATGAGCTCCTTGAAGTCACTGAGATTGTTGACTTCAGCAAGGTTGTTGCTGGTAGGTTGAAGTTGCTTGACTACATTGAGAAAGACTGTGAGAATTGCGACCTTTCTACCTACAGGCAGTGGCTTTCACCCACTTTGAGGAGGCAGATGACTCCCCTTCTTTTCCGTAGGGTGGCTCTGAGGCCGATTCGCCTGTCGCGCAGAGGACCTCCGATCTTGATGTTCTAGAGCCTGTTGCCGACCCTGAGGTCGTTCTAGATTCTAAATGTAGGAGGATGTTCCCTACTTTTTTTCCGCCGTATGAGCGGTTTATTGTACTGACATAACAATTTATATAAAGAAGTTTCCTTTTCTTTTTCTTCGCATTGTAGTTGTCGTACTTGCCATAGTATAGTAGCGCTTTAGTTCGAACTGGAACCCTTTATTGGTTTGTCCGGGCTCATAATATAGTACTAGTAATAACTTAATCCTTAGTAAGAGTTAAGTTATAGGTAGTCACCTTTGGTTGTTCAGGTTGCATTCCCTTAATGACATAATTATTGTCTCCCTTAGGAGTTGATCTGGTGTAGAAGTTGTCTTTCCATTGAATATTGGACTCTCTTGAAGGTCCTTGACCCTGTGTCTAGTTACGTTGCTTAAGAAATCATCCTTCGTCAGTCTAGATTTAGCAGCATATATTTGTTTTCTATCTTGAGGAGGGCTTTGAGTTGAAGTGGAGTCGTTTTTGCATATATGGGCTAGACTTCCATAATAGATCCTAGTCAAAAGTAGGAGTTGGGTTGCTAAGGAACCATTTTTGCTTGAATGGGCAAGATTCCTTTGTCCATCTAGCACAATCCTTGAGAGGATTTGAGCTGGGAAGAAGTCATTTCTGCCCATCTGAGTCGATCTTCATAATAGACCCCAATCCTTAACAAGAGTTGGGTTGCTAAGGAACCATCTTTGCCTGAACAGGTTAGATTCCTGTATTAGTCTGGCTCAATCCTGGAGAGGATTGGAGCTAAGAGGAATTCATTTCCGCCCGTTTGGACTAGACTTCATAATAGACCTCAATCTTGAATAGGAGTTGGGTTGTTTGAAGAAAAATATTTGCCCAAACGAGCTAGATTCATGTATTCGTTTTGCTCAATCCTGGAGAGGACTGGAGCTTGAAGGAAGTCATCTCCATCCATTTGGGCCAGACTTCATAAAATACCCCAATCCTGAACAGGAGTTGGGTTGTTTCAAGAACCATCTTTACCCGAATAGGCTAGATTCCAATTAAGCGAAGTAGGTCACTTATTGGGAAAGTTGTTGATATCTTGAATAGGATTAGACATGGCCTCTGTGCACCAATTTGGTCCCTTAGATTAGATCATCCCAGAACGGTGAGTCATCAACAGACTAGACTCGGTCTGCCTCACAGTGCCATGGTTCCTTAGCGAACTAGGCCACTTAGCGGCAAGCAGTCGACGCCTTTATCAGGACTAAGCTTGGTCATTAATGGAGTCTATGTTCTAACATTTGCAGCAATGACTCTTAACAAGGCCTGCTATTGGAGGAAGCCACCTGGTTTAAGTGCGCTTCCAGTGCGTGACTTCCAAATTTGTTCTTACGTTGCGAAGAAGTACGAACTTCCCTTTGGGCTCAAGTTTGTCTTCCATCTTTTGGCGCACTTGTTGTTGCTTTTGTATCTTCTCAAGGATAGTTCCAGCAGCAAGTCGTGCTGCCTTGAAGAACTGATTATGCATTACCTCAGGCATCCCTTATTTAGGGGATCACACCAGTAGCCAATTTTGGATTGTTGCTCTCACTGCTACTTCCTTGACTCTGTTCGTAAAACTTCTCCTGGAAAGTAGATTGGCAGAGCAAAGACCCAGTATGTGTCTTAACTGATCTTCGCTTGTACCAATCTCAGATTCTTGTAATGTGTGAACCTTTGGACTTGCCAGTTTATCAAGCTTTGTAATAACTTTTTAATAATCAATAAAGTCTGCTTTTTTAGTTCATTTTTTTTTGCATACTTTGTGAGTTATATTGGCATCTGTGGACAAATCTTGGACTATAAAAAAAGTCACGGCTGTCTAAGTAGACAAGACCCTGTGATTTAAGACAATTCAACTCTGAGCAAGGATTGGGATGGCCCAGTCCGGAAGGGGATGCATGTTTCCTTGATCTCACTTGTGTAGTTCCCTTAACGAAATAACTTGATTTGCCAACAAAGGTGAAATTTCATATGGGCGGGCTATGTCTTGCAGGTTGGCTACTTCCCGAGTAAGTGTTGTCCTTTGAAGTATTGAAGTGATAGAGAAATTGTACCACAACCTGATCAAGAAACCGTTCTTATGGACTGGAACAATAGGGTGAGTCAAGTCGTCAGTGGATTGGACTCGCCCGCTTGCGATGAACTATTCGTGGACCGGGTTTGGTCCACATGTGTGTTGCCTTAGTTCGTGGGGCGGACTAGGTCATCTTTGGAATGGTGAGTCATCCGTGGACTAGACTCGTCCGCTTGTGGTGAAATGTTCATGGACTGGGTTCGGCCAACATGTGTGCTACCTTAGCTCCTTAGGCGAACTAGGATATCTCTGGAGTGGTGAGTTTTCCATCGACTAGACTCTCCAGTTTGCGATGAACTATCTGTGGACTTGGTTCGGTCTGCATGTGTGTTGCCTTAGTTCTTGAGGTGGACTAGGCTATTTCTATAGCGGTGAGTCGTCCATAGACTGGACTCACCGGCTTGTGGTGAATTGTATGTGGACTGGGTTCGGTTCGCATGTTTGTTGCCTGGGCTCCCGATGAGGACTATTTCACTTATTTGGCAAGCTGTTGACATCCTTAATAGGACTAGGCTCGCCCAATGTTTTCCATTATGATCCCCATAGTTGGACCAGGTAATCTTAGAAGCAGTAAATTGTCCATGGATTGGACTCGCCCGCTTGAAGTGAACTGTCCGTGGACTGGGTTCGGTCTAATGTGTGCCATCGCGGTCTTGTGGTTGGACTAAGATATCTTAAGAGTTGGGAGTCTTCCATGAACTAGACTCACCTGTTTGTGCTGAGCTGTCCGTGGACTAGGTTTGGTTTGCATGTGTGCTACCTTGGCTCCTAAGGCAGACTAGGCCACATATGTGGCAAGCTGTCGACATCCTAAATAGTACTAGGCTCGACCAATATGCGCCATTGTGGTCCACATAGTCGGACCAAGTTATCTTGGGAGTGGTGAGCCATCCGTGGAATGGACTGCCCGCTCGCGGTGAACTATACGTCGACTAGGTTCGATCTGCATGTGTGCCATTGTGGTCTTATGGTCAGACTAGGTCTGTTCCTGTGCAAGGAGTCATATGAAATGGATTCTTTAAAGAGAGTACCTTTATTGATAATACTTCTTCAAGTCTACATTCCATGGTCTTTTCAGACGTTCCCCACTCCGATTTTCTAGCAAGTAGGTTCCTGACCTTTTGCTTGTTGTCACCTTGTAAGGACTTTCCCAGTTCGGGTTTAGCTTGCCTTCTCTTGAGTCTCTCATGTTGGACTCAGTTTTCTTAATACCCAATTACTAACTTTGAATTCTCGAGGCTTAACCCTCTCATTGTAGTGTTGGGCCATATTTTGTTGATAGACAACTATTTTGACGAAAGCTCCATTTCTTCGCTTTTCGAGTAAGTCTAGTCCAACTCTTGGAGCTTCTTCATTGTCCTTCTATCCTGAACGTAGATATTTCTAGTTCTATTACAACCATTTCCTCAGACCCATAGGCTAGTGTGAATGGTGTTTCTCCAGTTGGAGTCATTTTTGTGGTATGGTATGCCCAAAGGATGTCTAGAAGCTTAGAGACCCAGATTCGAGTTTCCTCTTTATTGTTTCTAGGATAGTTCAGTTGGTGACTTTTGTTCGTCCATTGGCCTGGGGTTGACTTGGTGCGGAGAAGTGATGACTAATGCCAAGGTCGGTACAAAGTTGCTTGACTTTCCCATCTTTGAACTGTGTCCCGTTATTGCTGACCTGGTTTTTCAGTATTCTGAACCTGCAAATGATAGATTTTAAGAGAAAAATCTTGATCTGATTCTCTCCTATCTTGGAAAGGGGTTGTACTTCCACCCATTTGATGAAGCAGTCAACAGCCACGAGAAGGAACTTCTTCTCAGAGATGGGGAACAGACCTACAATGTCCATCCCCACTGGGCGAAGGGCCATGGGCTGGTCATCGGGACCCGGTTATGTGCTGGCATATGTGTGTACAGGTCGTACCCCTGGCACTTATCACATTTGCAAACCTGATTTTCTGCCTCTTGCTGCATTCTCGGCCAATAGTCCCCATGTGATGGCTTTATGAGCTAGTGTCCTTCCTCCGGGATGGTTCCCACAAATTCCTTCATGAATTTCTTGGAGGACGTAGTTTGCCTCTTTGGGGGTCAGGCATTTGAGCAGAGGGCCAGTTGTCGATCTTCAGTACAGCCTATTTTTACGGAGCGTATAAGTATCGCTCTTATTTTCAATTTTCTTACTTTTTAACATCTCTACTGGGAGGACTTCATATTTTATGTAGCTAATTAAAGGGCTCATCCAACTAGTCTCCTTGTTTGTGGAGATGGTTTCATGGAACCCTTTTTCTTCGAGGGTCGACTTCTCCTGGAACTCTATGAGTGCATCGGAGTCGTCCTCTATGGACGAGGCCTTTTAAGCCAGATCATAGGCTTCCTGGTTTCTGCTTTGAAGCATTGGCAGATTAGTATTCTCTTGAACCCTCTTTTGGCGACAATTATTTTCCCGCAATAGGCCATCATTCGGAGTTCATTAACATTGAATTCAACGTTCACTTTGGATGACCAGTCACATTCGGGGTTCATGTCTCCTTGTTGGTCTTTTAGCCTCAGTTCTTCTGCCCCAGTGAACTAGGTGATTGATGAAGTTTTTATTAACCTAAATTAATAAGCTAATAAACCCTACTTGTAATACCGCAAGTGCATGGCTGTCTAACTAGTAGACAGTGGCAAATACGAGTCGATCCCACGAGGATTGACGAGACAGATGAATTCTAAGACTTATTTAAACTAATTTAGAGTTGGGGGCTACAGCAAATGTAAATTACTAAATTAGGAGAATGAAATTGAACACTTAAATATTAAACTGATAAGATGATATGAGAGTTAATTGAGACATCGAATCCACCACAAGTTCTTCGAGATTTGTGTAATCCAAATTATTGTTTTCAAGAATTAACACGACTAATTTAAAGATTAATCTAAGTTCGCAATTGATTTCAGCAAAGGCATAAACCCTAACATTGCATGTCTTCTTACGGCACATACAATCACAGGTTTATTTCAACTAAATCTATACCCTTAGCATTGCATGTCTTCTTACGGCACACACAATCACATATTCAGATTAATTGATTAAAGCAGGCTTTGAATATCAATAAAGGGTACTTCTAACTACCGATTAGTCTAGATAATTATTCCGGATATAATCGGTGAAAGCAAATTATTGAAATTCAGAAAGCAACTGTATTAAACATTCAAGCATCTAGAAAACAATAAATTTAGATACGACAAACTCTAGGAAACCATGTGGTTTCATCTTCGTCTCGGCGTGAGGTCTAGAAGATCATAGTGGAGGGGATCACAGCATCAGTGGAGGTGGAATTCATCTCAGCATGAACAGGCATGTTGAGAAACTGTTACAACGCTCTATGGTGGCTCATAGTAATGGATTGGGTGCAAATAGCCAACTATTTTAAAAAACAGGTTATTCCCGCCTATTTTCCTCTGTTCTTCGTTTCCAGCGAGCTGCGACCTTCCTCTTCCTGGTTCTTCGCTCCTCACGAGCTACTTCTTCCTCCGACCGACTCCGATGAACCTACAAGTGAAAGGGAGACAACGAGAGAGAGAGAGACGAGAAGGAGAACCGAAAGAGGGATAGAAATAGGATTCGTGCTCCCTGTTTCTGCTAGACTGTTCCGTCTGTCTGGCTCTGTCGCGAGGTGGAACAGGTTGGTGGCGGCGGTGGTTGTGTTGCGCTGCTTGTGACGGTGGTCGTGAGAGAGGGAAACAGTGAGAAAGAGAGAGGGAAACAGAAAGGAAGACGAGGTGGCGGAGAAAGGAACAGGGGGTCGTGAAGCAGGGACGTGCTCCCTGTTTCTGTGTTGTTTGGTTGCTTGCAAGGAACAGGGAGGTGAGGACGGTGGCTCTGATGGTGCGTGGTCTGCGGTTGTGCGAAACAGGGTGAGGATGAGGTTGTGACTGATGGTGAAGGAAGAGGAGGAGGTGGTGATGGCGGGATGCTCACGCTACCGGTTCTCCTATCGAGCAAGGATCGCGGCAGGGTGGATGTGGCGTGGTGGCTGGAAAAGAGAAGAGAAGAAAAAAAAACGTGGAAGAAGAAAGGGCTTTTCTCCAAAAGGGGAAGACTTAAGTAGGGTTCTCCTATTTCATTGTTAGGTTGGGCTTGAGTTTCTAGGCTAGCTTTTTGGGCTTTTTGGATTTGTTTGGGTTAGGTTTAGATATGTGACCCTCTACTTTGTACCACAGCTAGAATCAACCAATTGATCATTCCTTAAATTGTCGCCTTAATGTGATTTCATCGTTCACGCTCAAATTCCTACAAAGACATGAAAACGAAATAATTATAATAAAATATAATAATCGAAACACTAACATATATAAATTAAGGGATATATTATGTAATAATTATGTGAATATCAGTGATGAAGTCTACCATTGCTAGCACTTTGATGGTTGTTCTCGGCGAGTAGTGGATGTCAAACTGTCCCAGCTCCACTGACCATTTGACCATTCTTCCTGATAGCTCTGGTATGTCTAATATTTACCGGAGTGGGTTCTCGGTCCAGACTGTTATTGAGTGAGCTTGGAAGTAAGGTCTTAGTTTTCTAAAGGAAGTCACCAGTGCTAATGCCAGTTTTTTCATATTAGGGTAGTTATCCTCCGCCCTATTGTACATTTTGCTTATGTAGTACACAAGTTTCTATTTCTCTTTCTCCCCCCGAATCAGAGCTAAGCTGACAGTGTGCTTTAAGATTGAGAAGTATAAGTAAAGCGTCTCACCCAGAGTAGGTTTTGAGAGCAGCTTTGTGCTTCCCATATACGCATTCAAATCTCAAAAAGTCTATCCACACTGTTATCCCCAATGGAATTCTTTGTTCCCCTTCAAGATCTTAAAGAAAGAGAGGCATTTGTCTGAAGATTTAGAGATGAACCTGTTTAGGGCTGCCACCCTCCCAGTTAGGGTCTGAACATCTTTAATGTTTGCGGGTGGTCTCATATCGAGAAGAGCCTGAATCTGCTTTGGATCAGCCTCTATCCCCCTTTGGTTGATTATGTAGCATAGGAATTTCCCTGATTGCACCCCAAAGGTGCATTTCTACGGGTTGAGCTTCATATGGTACTTTCAAAGTTGGGAGAATGCTCCTTGGAGGTCCGCCAGGTGATTAGGACTGTGGAGGTGTTTTACCAGCATGTCGTCGATGTAGACTTCCATGGTCTTTCTAATTTGTCATTTGAAAATCTAGTTCACATAACATTGGTTCATTACCCCCGCACTCCAAACAACATTACTCGATAGTAGTATGTGCCTCTGTCCATTATGAATGTTGTTTTTTTCCTGGTCTGGCAGGTGCATAATGATCTCTTTGTAGCCAGAATACGCATCCATGAAGCTGAGTAGGTTGTGTTCGGAAGTCATGTCCAAGATCTAGTCTATCCGGGACAATGGAAAGTTGTCTTTTGAGCATGTAAACTCTTCACTTTTTTTTCTTACCAGGACTGTGTTAGCCAGCCATTCTGGTTAGCGAGACTCCCTTTTCATGCTCGCGTTTAGAAGTCTTCGCCTTTATTCATTAATGGCCTAATTGCGCTTGGGCTCCACTGACCTTATTTTCTACCAGACTAGCTTCAAGTTAGCGTGATTATTCCGATCAAGTAGCAGATTTCTACATTGAAGCCGAACATGGCTTGATTTGAAGTGTCAGCTCTCCATATGTCAGTTCCATTTTTAGGAATGCATCTAGCAACAGTATGTTGACGGAACTGCCTGTGTCCACCAGCAATCTTCCTACTTGCCAGTTTGAAATCCCTACTGTGATGACTAGGGCATTGTTGTGGGGGAAGCATAATCCCTTCATGTCTCATTATGTGAACGTTAAGCTTGGGATTTTTCTAATATCTCATATGTGTTGGACAATATAATCTCAGTAGTGTGTTCTAATTCGCATTTCTAGTACAAATTTCTTTAGTAAATGATTCGAGTTTTTGTCTCTCCTTGTTTGCCCCATGAAGGACACATACTATGTCAGGAGTCATCTCTCCCGTTTCTTGGGTAATTCCTTCACATTGGGGTTGCATGTCCCCGAAGCTGATGAACTCTTTCAGTCGTCCTCTCTGAATCCAGTACTGGATTTCATCTCTGAGGGTCCTAAATCTTTGGTGTCATGGCCTATATCCTTATGATAAGAACAATGTTTATCCTTATTAAGCTTTGGAGGATCTCATTTGAGTTTCGATGGCCACTTAATGTCTACCCATTTTTCCATGACGGATAAAACATCGAGCAAACTGGAGTTGAGCGGAGTGTAATAAAGTTATCTGGAGCCGCTGGCCTTGTTTAGCTTTGCTTGACTGAGCTTGCTCTGGTTCTCGCCCCGATTTTGCATGGAACTATCTCCCATGTCATCTTTGTCCTTAGCTATGGAAGAATGTTTTGGATCACTTTCCCCTTTCCTAGCTACCAACATTTCCTCCAAAGTGACATATTTCTAGGCGCTTCTTAACAAACAAGCATAACTGTTGGGGGTTTCAAGGTTAGGGAGTTGAAAAACTTATCTCTTTGGCAGCCAAATGTGAAAGGGGCGACTGATGTGTCATCGTTGTAACCGTCGATCAAGGTCATCTAGTCATTGAAATGAGTGAAATATACTTTGAGGGTCTCGCCATGCTTCTACTACAAGCTCAATAGATAGTGGGGCCCTTTTCGTATCCATTGGCCCCTGATGAATCTGGTGATAAATTCCTTCTCCAGGACCTGGAATGAGTCGATATATCTCGGCTGAAGGCTGTGGAACTAGGTCAGTGCAACCTTTTTCAGGGTGGTGGGAAAAGTTTTCCACTGGATGGCTTCTGAATTTAATTAAGTGTCATCGCGTGGTTGTAATGGCACTAATGATCTGATGGATCTGATGTTCTGTCGTAGAACCTAAGTTTTGGGGAGACGAACTTCTTTGGAAGAGGGGCACTCATGATCTCCTCCGAGAATGGAGGAACAGTTAGATCATATATGACATCAGGATTGGTCTCTCATAGTAGGAGCTGGTCATTGGTCGTGGTCTTGTTTGTCTTTGGGGCATGATCCTAGGTTCCCATTTCAGTAAGCTTTTTACTCCTCTACTGGGAGGCTCTCACCCTCCTAGACACCCTCCCGTGCGTCCTCTCGGGTATGGGATCTCTCTGGATTTCCGTCGGTTTCAAATCGCTGATGTCGAACTCGAGTGAGACTTTCTACCACCCTTGTTAGGTGATCCAGGTAGAGCAGGATTTGACTCATGTTGGGGTCAGCCTCGGCCACCTCAGTGATTGGACCATGTGGTTGTTCAGCCTCCTCAATCGGATCGATTTGGCCCTGTGGTTGGCCTTTTCCAGCCAGAGTGTTGTCTGGTTCGACATCGACGTTGAGCGTTCGAGATGTGGTGTCGGTGACCATTTCTCGATGCGCTACTTAGCTAGAAAGAACTTTAAGTTTTTGTTTTAGGAAAACTTGTCATCTCTCCTCACTGACACTGCCAAACTGATGTGTCCAAATTTGTTCTTGTGTTGTTCCTTCACCTTGGGGTTGTTTGTCTTCGAAGCCGATGAGCTCCTTCAGTCATTCTCTCTGAATCCAGTATTAGATCTCATCTCTGAGGCTCCTACAGTCTTTGGTGTCATGGCCTATCTTTGTTATAAGAACAATGCTTATCCTTACCACGCTTTGAAGGATCTCATTTTAGTTTTGATGGCAATTTGTCTTCCCATTTTTCCATGGCGAATAAAAAAATGAGCAGATTGTAGTTGAGCAAAGTGTAGTTGGGGTACCTGGAGCGCTAGCCTTGTACAACTTTGCTTGGCCACGCCTGTTCTGGTTCTCGCCCCATTTTTGCTTGATACTATATCCACTGTCATGGCTATCCTTGGCTTTTGAGGAGTGTTTTGGCTCGTTTTCCATCTTCCTAACTGCCAACATTTCTTCCAAGGTGATATATTTATGGGCGCTCCTTAAGAGACCAACCATATCTGCTGGGGGGTTCCAAGGTGAGGGAGTTATAAAAATGACTTCTTCAGAGGCCGGTTGTGAAAGCATTGACTGATGTCAATGCTTTAACCCTCGATCAAGGTCAGCTCGTCATTGAAACGAGTGGCATACTCCTTGAGGGTCTCTCCATGCTTCTACTTTAGGCTTAGCAAATAGTAGGGCCCTTTTCGGATCCATTGGCTTCCATCGAATCTGGAGATAAATGCCTTTGCTAGGACCTAGAACAAGTCGATAGATCTCGGCTGAAGACTGTGGAACTAGGTCAACGCAGCGTTCTTCAGGCTGATGGGAAAAGTTCTCCATAGGATGGTTTCTGAACTTTCTTTAAGTGTCATCACGTCGTGGTAATGGCGGAGATGATTTGACAGATCTAATGTTCCGTCATAGTACTCTAGCTTCGATGGGACGAACTTCTTCAGAAGTGAGGCACACGTGATCTCTACCAAGAATGAAGGGAAAGTGAGATCATACAGGAGATCAAGGTCGATCGCCTATAATTTAATACGCCGTGGTCTTGGATTATCTTTGGGCATGGTCCCTATCATCCACATCTCCTCCTAGGTACCCCTCTCGGTAAGTTTTTTGCTCCTCTACTGTGAGGCTTTTGCCCTCCTGAATAAGATCTCATGTGTTCTCTAAGATATGGGATCTCTATGGATTTTGGCCGGTCTCAGATCACTGTTGTCTATTTTGAGTGAGACTTTCTACCACCCTTGGTAGGTGATTCGGGTGGAGCAATATCTAACTCATGCTGGGGTCAGCTCGGCCGCCTCAGTAACTGGACCATGTGGTTGTTCAGCCTCCTCGATCAATTGATTTGGCCCGGTGGTTTGCCTTCTCTAGGTAGAGCATTGTTTGGTTCGGCATCATCGTTGAGCGTTCGAGATCTAGTGTCGGCAACCATGTCTTGATGTTTTGCTTAGCTAGAAAGAACTTTAAGAATTCATTTCAGGGAAAACTTGTCGTCTCTCACCACAAACGACACCAAAATGATGTGTCCAAATCTGTCCTTGCTGGTCTCGAGCCTACAAAAATTAACAGTTGTTAGCCAGGGACAACCGTCGTTATAGCCGAAGGCGCTCCGATGCTTATGTCAAATATTAATGCAAGGAATAGTGAAGACTAGAAGTAAATTGCAAAGTGTATGCGTACATTTCTTCTTTCTTTTCATCACCTTTTATAGCGAGTATTCCCTCTTTAACTGTCCCTGCTATCGAGGGGGTGATGGAAGGAAGAGATCTTGCACGAGATCTTACCTTGCATGACTGAGTCTCTTTAGCACTTGGCCTTGTTTAGGGCTCAATGTTTGATTGGTAAGAACTGATTTGTGCTAGTGGATCTCTGGCCTATGATAGCTATGAGATTCTTATTCGGACCCTTTTATCTTGGGCCATGCCCTAAAACCCTGCCTCTTAGGCTGGCATGACTTGGGCTTGGGCACCTGACTTACGACTTAGAATACGGGGTATTTTAGGCAGTGTAGTCAAAGCCATCCAAAGTCATCGCTTAAAGCCAAAAGCCAAAAGCCAAGCCAAGCCATGACATCTCGCTTCGCCTTGGTCAAAGTGATGCCACTTAAGCAATAAAAAAACCACCGTTTTAGAGTTTTTTTTGTTAAAGTGTGAAGCCACCAAAGCCATGACTTAATTAAACAAAAAAAAATTGTGTTTTTTTGTCTTTATTCTTCTCATATTTTTTGTCTTTCTTCATCTCTATTTAGGGCTTCATGGCTGAATCAGAGAGCTTCAACAGAGCAGGAGCTGGAGATCTTATTCGAGGAACCAATCTTCTTACTTTCAACAGAGCTTCACCAAAATTTTCACCATCATGACCTCGAAGAAGGAACCCACATCTATACATTGATTATTTATACATTAATAATCTATAAATTAATAATGTTGTTATTTTTTTTATTTTTTTTTTACTTATGGTGATCGAGGTGATTGATTATGGAAGAAATCGTGGGGCAAGGGATAGTAGTTTTTGGGAAGACATTGGTTGGAAGTATGTACTGCAGTGAATGGTAACAAAAATCATAACATATGAAGCAATATGAACACTTAGATTGATTGAGCTAACACATCTAAATCTAGTAGAAAAGCAAAATGCATATATTTATAAGCTTAGATACAAGCAAAACGTATATATTCACATTTTATATAATATTAAAATCAGTTTTTTAGGGTTGTTTTACTTACGTAAAGTTGTCGCTTCACTTTTCACTAAATCTAAGCCATGGAAAATTGTTTCGCCTTCGCTTCATGCTTTGACTACCTTGATTTTAGGCACCGGTGCCAAGTGGAAACCACCGCTCCTATCTGGTGAAACCACATTGTACGAGGAGGGAGCGTCCACCATAATGAACTCTGTCATTAGGAGTTTCATTGGCTCCCCTGCTACCACGGGCAGCCCGATGCTTTCGAATGGGTAGCTTTGAGCACCGCTGAAGCCAACCATAACCTGATTGTGCGGTTTCAACTCTTGCTTTTTGAACCGCATCATGTGGAATGCCTCCAGAAATAAGAGGTTGGCTATGCTCCTCGTGTCCACCAACGATCTTTTGAAGCCCCACTTTTATATTGCGATCGTGATAACCAGGGCATCATTATGCAGGGAACAAATCCTTTGCATATCCCACTCGGTGAATTTAGGCTTGGGGTTGTTTTACTTGCGTAAAGTTTTTGCTTCACTTTTCACTAAATCCAAGCCATGGCAAATCATTTCGCCTTCGCTTCACGCTTTGACTACCATGATTTTAGGCACTGGTGCCGTGTGGAGACCACCGCTCCCATCTGGTGAAACCAAGGCCTTCCCATGATGACATTGTACAAGGAGGGAGCGTCCACCATAATGAACTTCGTCATTAGGAGTTTCACTGGCTTCCTTGCTACCACGGGTAGCTCGATGCTTTCAACTAGGTAGCTTTGAGCACTGCTAAAGCCAACCATAACCTGATTGTGCGGATTCAACTCTTCCTTTTTGAACCGCATCATGTGGAATACCTCCAGGAATAAGAGGTTAGCTAAGCTCCTCATGTCCACCAACGATCTTTTGACCCCCCACTTAGATATTGCGATCGTGATAACCGGGACATCATTATGCAGGGAACAAATCCTTTGCATATCCCGCTCAGTGAACTTAGGTCTGAGGTCTGCCACTTTATTCGGGCATGTTGAAGTGGGTGGTCTCAGTGGTGGAAGCGTGTTCGCAACTCTAAGATTGCCCTTTTTCTTGATCCATCTTGTGTATTTTGTAGGACGTCGATGACGTCTGTAGTCTTTTCTTTACCCTATGGAACCGTCTCTTCCTTTTCATTTTCTCGAGATTATTTCTCGTTGAAATTCCAAAATTCCCCGAGTCTTCCCCTATGAACCCAATACTCGATCTCATTCTTGAGACTCTGGCAATCCTGAGTAGTGCAACCGTGGTCCTTGTGATAAGAGCAATACTTGCTCTTATCATGCCTTGAATGATCATTTTTGAGCTTGGGGGCCACTTGATGTCGTCCCAACTCTTCATGGCGAAAAGAATTTTGGGCAAGCTGAAATTCAAAAGGGCGAACTCAGTGTAGCTTGAGCCGATGAAGTTGGTGACCATGTTGGGTTTTGCCTTGGCGGACCCGACTTTGATGTTGCTTATGCTCCTCTTCGACATCTTTTCCTCTTCACGCATATTTTCCTCTCCCCTATCTCGAACCTTAGAAACTTGTTTGGCTTCATTTTCCCTCCTTTATAGGCTACCAGCATTTCTTCGAAAGTGATATAATTTTGCGCAACTTTTTAGTAAGCTCGCCATATCTCTCAGGGGTTCCAGGGTGAGGAAGTTGTAAAATGAGCTCCTCGAAGGCTAGAAGTGAAAGCGGTGATAGATGTGTCATTGTTGCAACCGTCGATCAAAGTTAGCCCATTGTTAAAACGAGTGACATACTCTCTGAGGGTCTCACCCTGCTTTTGCTTGAAGCTTAGCAAGTAATGAGGACCTTTCCTGGTTGATTGGCTCCCAAAAAATCTTGTGATAAACTTCTTTCTTCTTCCCTTTTCTCACCTTAAGTAGTGAGTATTCCCTCCACAATTGTCCCTGCTATTGAGGGCATGATGGAGGGAGGAGATCTCGCCCAAAATCTTACTTGTGCATGACTGAGTATTTTCAGCACTTGGCTCTGTTTAGAACCCAATGTTTGATTGGTCTAAGAGTTGATTTGTGCGATTAGTGTTCGAGCCTTATTGTCCTGGGCCAAGCTCCAAGATTCGTGCCTATGTGGGCTGGCATGATTTGGGCTTGGGCACCTGACTTACAAGTTGAATAGTAGTTTGGGTTTGGGTCCGTTCGGGACCGTCTTGAGGCCTTTCCCATATTATGGTTAGCCTGGCTGATTGATGTCTCATCAAATGCACATGCAAGGCTCGTGCCAGACCCATAAAATCCACAAAAATGCATCTAACCGCTAATGCTAATCTCGATGTAATCACATGGTTGAAAGAAAAAAAATGACTAAAATCTACCGATCTCTTCAACTTCAAACACCACCCTCCCTAAGCCCATCCATCTTCCTTCTCACTACTTTTTTTCCTCTCCTAGCACAGATCGTACACCAAATCACCCCACTTGCAACATCTGCCACTACTTGCACCGTATTTAACATAAAAAGAAAAAAAAAAAAAAAATATATATATATATATATATATAAGGGAGAGACTAACAGATCTCCACAGTAATGATAGGAGATCTCCATGGTAATGATAGAATCAACGAATATTCATACCCAAATTACTCATAGAAAGGATATTTTTCATTTGCCAGCCAGGGAGCAAACAAAACAAACTTGACAAAAAAAGTGATATTGAACTCTACTCTCCTAGACTCCTACTAATACTAATGAAAAGAATTTCAAATTTCTTCATCTTGATCTATGTTAAATAATATAAATTTACTTATGTTGTAGCCACGAAGTATGTGGATGTTTTGTTTATTTTGAATGAGTTGAAATTCTAAGTAGATTCTCTATTAATATAAGACATGAACATTTTCTATATTGGAGTTGCATTTTTTTTAATCTCATTTCATTCACCTAGTATGTTTTCGAAATTTATTTATCTCTTTTACTTTCCAAATATCAGGACGATATTCCAATAAAGTTCTATATAATGTAACGTCCCTATTTTCTAAAGCTACCTAAATTCATATTTACCCCCGTGTTTTAAGTTTGACAAATTTATATTTTATTAATTTCATATCATTTGTTTTAACCAAAAATTTATATGTATATAATTCATATATGGGTTACCAAAATTTTAATTTTGGTGGTAGATAGAAATTAATAAGCACAATATTAACATTGCTCTTATTAATGCTGATTTTGATTAGTTATTGTGATTAGTTAATATAGTTTAAATAAAAAAAAGAAGGGGTGCAAATATTAGGTTAAACCCTAGTTATATTGGAAATTTTGAGTTTTGAGCAAAACACATATTTAGGGAGTCATTAATTGTCGAAACCGATTGTGTCAAAAAATGAGGAATGATGAGAATAAGAAAGTGAGGAAGGGAATGAGAGAAGAAGAAATGATATAATGACAGAAGGAAGAGAGCATAAGAAACGAGAAAATGAAAAGAAGAAAGAGACGAAGGGAAGGAGAAAGATAAAGAAGGGGAGAAGAGAAGAAGAGTTGTTCTCTTGTCTTCATGGACCCACAAAAGCAAATTAGATCAGAAATAAGAACTCGTCTAAATGGCGAGGAAACCAGCGAGGGAGGGGGTGCAACCCTCCATCCCCCTCGGGATGCGCGAACGGGGATGGAAGGCACGCATCCCGAGGGGGATGGAGGGTTGCACCCCCTCCCTTGCTGGTTTCCTCGCCATTTAGAATTTCTGCAGAAATAAAGAGAGAGTGAAAATAAGAAAACCAGATAAGAGGATATGCTCAGCACGTGTGTGCGTGCATGGGTGACGTGCACATGTTCGTACTTCGAGAAATTGATCAGGCATTCATCATTTTTATTATGGTTTTCGACTTTACAATTTTGGATCAATACGGCTCTGCGAGATATTTATTACGTGATTAATTAGGTGAGTTTTCTCATTCTAGTATTTATTTGATTATGATTATTAAATTGTATTTTTTTAATTGTTAGTATTAGTGGAAGTGAGTACTTTTCACTTTATTGTGTCTTACAAAAATTAGTTTGTAAGAATCACTGAGAGTGATTGATATTTATGTGTTAGATGTTATTGTTAGATTATTTTTATGTACACACTGCTTGCAAATTAATTATGTGGTTAGTGTAGGTGTTAGATCTCTAAACGTATATAAATGTATGCAACATTTGAAACTATACCATGTGTATCATTTTAGTTTTATACTACATTTAAAATTTATAAATGGACATTATTTATTGATATATTGTTTGATGTTATAGCTAGACAAAAATTCGGAATTACCATTATGTGATTGTAAGCATATTTCATATGAGTTTGATGACATTGTTAAACTAGTTATTTTGGAATCGCAACTTATATAAAGTTGATGTTGAATATGCTTGCATTCATGCCTATGTAGGTGATGTTAGTATGATGTGATTACCAACATTTAATGAATGTTTGTGCTAGCTAAGTTAAATTTTATTATGTCGCGCAATATATCCATAGTGACTTTCCATATGTATTTGGTGTGTGTTGATCATTAAACATTTCATTAATAAACATTTGTTTGCATATCTATTGTATATGACAACGTTTTCACTGTTGAAATCTATTCAATGGAATTGTATTTTTATGAATTTGGAAAAATTGTATTTTTACCCCCTAACTCATTTAGGCCTCAATATGCGTGTTTTTTTTTAATCTATGATTGTGTTTTGAAATATGAGGATTGTGAGTTCATAGTGACTCTTGAGATGTTAAGGGTTAGGGAATGTATATTAATAGATTGTGTTGAATATGAATTTGGATATTGTATAGTTATGCAAATTGACTTGTTAAGAAATATGAATTCATGTATTGAATGGGCTTAATCACCGTTTTGATTATAAAGATTTTTATTTAAAAATAATATGTTTTCTCAAAAGAATTGTTGAATATTGTGGTGAATTTTTTTATGATTGAAAGAATGTCATTGTGGAAAAATATTGAGATATCACAATAAGTAATACGAATAACTTTGAGTTCTTAAACTTTGAAAACCTGAAATTGTATCACTTAGAACTACCACACCTCTTGTTATTTATGATTTTCCCGTTTTTATAGATAAACTAAGGAACTTTCGGGTTGGGTCTTGTAGATGTGGGGCACCCCTTCTTACAGAGAAACTAAGTAACATTCGAGTTGGTATTGTGGAAAGGATGTGGTTTTTATGCATAAAAGAGTGTAAAAAATGTGATTTGAGATTTTGTGCGCATTGATAGCCCAAGAGTGGCTTTTAGGTTACTCGTATAGTTAGGAATATCCGGTGATGTATGGCTATATGTGATGTGAATAGACTAAGATAAATTAAAAATGAATAATATGTTTAAGACAAATAATGTTTGAACATTACTATATTAATTCATTAATATTGATTGTTTGGAAAATTATATACCTTAGTTTCTAACCATCACTTGTAGGATTTAGTCTACTAACGGTTATGCAGGTCTGACTTGTCATAGTAAACATTTACAGCGTAAGTAAAATAACTATTTACTTTAATAACGATAAGAACTTATTAGAATGGCATGTGTGCCTAGTTGAGGAATTACATGTCTTTGAATTGTATTTTCTTGTGTATGTGGTTTATATATGTAACTTATTTTATTTAATAGAGATAAATATACTCATACTAACTATATCGCTGACTATATACTCATACTAACTATACTCATACTAACTATACTCATACTAACTATACTCATACTAACTATATTTTCTTGTGTAAATATACTCATACTATACTAACTATATATGTAAGTTTACGCTTCTTGGGCACGTTCTTATTAAAACGTAGCCACTTAGCCTTTCTCAGATTAGAGAGTTTTTTGCAGTGTTATTGGAGTTTCTCTAGTGAGGCTAACATCGTCAAAACGGTTCCTAGTTCGAGTCTTTTTGTTTACTTCAATTTTTTTTATTTATAAACATACAATTATGTTTGTTAAATTTTGTTCTTTTTTTGTTGAATTTCATGACCCGAATTTAGGAGAAGAGGATAATCTTACGTGGATATAAAGATTTCGTTTTTTTGAAAATCAGGTCGTGACAAGGAAGGGAGAGATGAACCATCAATTGTATTTCTTCTTAGCACATACATTTTTAGTTTCTAGGTCCCCATTTGATGGATTGAAAAAGCCAAACTTGTGAATCATTAAAACCCCCACCAATGTGTCTGGGGTACTACCCCACATAACTTCCCATATCTTCCAATTCTTTATAGAAAATTTTTTTATTGTCCCATACATTTGAAGTTGATCTATGACAAAAAAAAAATGCATTTGTGTTACAATTTCAAAATCTTGATGCCTGCTGGTACGATTAGCCCATTTTCAACACAAACACATGGTAGCAGTCGCCCATGTCTCTGACAATTATGTAACTTATCATTTGTATCACATTTCATCATGCGAACATTCAATCGTACGTACTCTGGTAAGGGGGTAATATCATACAAATACAACATATATGAATGGTGGTAGCAGAGCAAAGAGAGTAGTAAGGAGGAAGAGGGATGAATTTGGGGAGGTTGGTGTTTTGTTGACAAGTTGAAGAAGGAAGAGATGGAAAACTAGATAGATTTTTGTTATTTTATCTTTCAATCATGTGATTACCTTGAGATTAGCATTAGCATTTAGATGCATTTTTGTGGATTTATGGGTCTAGCATGTGCTTTGCATGTGCATTCATAATGGGGTATTTTAGTCAATAAAATAATATTAACTAGTCAATGTGGTTGACCTAACAAATTTGTTAGAAAATTAGGGTTAGACTCAATTAAAATTTTAAATGAGAGTTAAACTCTATTAGGTATAAATTAACGAGGCCGAAAAACCCTAAAATAAAAACTATGATGTAAACTCGTTTTGATCTAAGGCATTTACACATCAATTAAACATATTAATTAGGGCATCTCTTGAAATGCAATTTTTTCAATCAATTTTAAATTTTGGTATCCACATAAGGCTCTTTATAAGTTCATGTCTTAATTTATTTATAGTTTTGGTAACTACAACGAAAATTCATTTGATGAGTGATGTAAAAATTTAAATTAAGGCTGGTTGGATGGTTAAGCCTGTGGTGGTTTAATCTCCATGTCTTGGGTTCTATACCCACCGACAGCATGCTCGCCTTTCACCAAATTTATTTTTTTAATTAAGGGTTATTTCCCTTTTGACTCCCATTATTAGTTTATAACTATTCTTCTTTGATCCCTCAAAATTTTTGTATTCTAGTTCGACCTCCATTTTAAAGTTTGATTGTTAAGTCAATATATTGACCAATTTCAGCCATCCATTTTTGTGTTAAAGACTAGATTGCCCATTTCTTCGAGATACATAAAATTTGATATGTGCATCTCGAGGCAATATAAACGCATCTTCAAAACTTATAAACGCATTTTATCCCTTATTTTTAATAATTTCTTCCTCTCTTCAAAACTTCAACATAATTTTTTAACATACCAACTGATATTATGGGTCTTCTTTGGGGGTTCTTCCTTATCTTCTGTTAGCGCTCGAAGCAATCACAGAGTGAAGCTTAAGATATTCATTGTTTCACCTCACCTCATGATTGTCGTTATAGGTGATTTTAATTTTTGTTTTCAAGTTTCTGATCATGGGGCTTTTGATTTTAGCTTATTTGATTGGTTTTGAAGGTGGGGCGGTTTTATTATTATTATTATGGGTTTTTTTTTTATGTTTTGATTGGTGGGTTTTATCCCCATTTGTTAGAGTTCATGTTATGAGCTCGTTAAGTATTAGTATGTTTTTTGAATTGTATAAAAATTAAGATTCACATTTGGGGGCTGAGTTTTACAATGAAGATCTTGTGGTATTGTTTACACTTTGGAATTGAGGGGAAAACTAGTTAAGATTTGGAGTTCTCTAAAATGCGGTCTGCTGGTTTATTGGGAGGACAACATTTTTATATTTGATGACAGTATTGGTTGGTTGCTGAAACATTTTTGTTTGATTTTTTCTCTTTCTTTTGTTGAGTTTCTACAAAACTAAGATACCCATTAAGCTTCAGCATTGTGTTGTTGAATAGTGTTGTGAGTAGAAAAGATTTTAAAAGTTTTTATTGATTTAAGATGGCTAATCTTTGAAGGCAGTGTTTAATTAATTGGGTATCTTAGTTTGATGCACGATCTAAGATGTCTAAAAGGACTAAAATTTTCATGGAGTTAGAGAAAATAACATTTTTGCTATAATTATTGTAGGAACTTCAACTTTTTTTACAAGATATTTTTTTTTTGTCTGTAGATCTTCCTCAAGATTTTTACTTTGCTTGTCGTTGAGATATGAGTTTAAGACGTTTTGGTCATTACATAATTTTTGGATGGCATAGAAAGGTCAATCTATTTGATCTAACAGTCAAACTTTAAAATGGGGGTTAGACTAAAATACAAAAACTTTTGAGTGTCAAAGAAAAATAAATATAAACAAATGGGGGCCAACAGAGAAATAACCCTTAAATTAATACATGCAAGAGCACAAATCACCGAATATATATATCGTGCTACAAGGTCAAACCCATAGGGATTGCGTGCGAAAGAATAATTTTTCTAAACTACTTTGATTAACCCACTAGTCTCAAGATGACGAGTCAGATGGGTATCGAGCGGACTGAGGTTATGGTACACAACAAACAAGTTGAACAATTAGTAAAACAGATTAGGCAGATTCCCTTAAAGCACCTGAATACACTACAAGACATCAAAGAATAAGGTAGATCTTTTAAGGTGTTCTCAATTAATAATATTTTCATACATAGTAGTAGAGCTGCAAAATAACTTGGAGCCAGGAATAATAGTCCAAGAATAACTAGCTTCAGTCCTCCGATGAAGAAAGAGCTACGTCAGATAATTAATGAAAAAGGGAATGCAATTCATCTACACTAGAAATGCTAGATAACTCCATATGTATTTGTGTGTAATGGTTAGTGGACTCGTGTAACTTTGTATTCTCTTGGGTTGTTTTGCTACCCTTAGAGGTTGTTTCTTGGACATATTTTTTCAATAAAAGGGTGGGGCCTGATCTCAGCTTACCTTTCAAAAAAAAATTTATCTTAATCAACAACAATGAATGATTTTTGGTTTTTTTTGTAGACATAAAAGAAAAACTAATTAAATAATATCTATGAATAAAACAACCTGTCAAGACTAAGAAAACCACCGTAATTATCATATTGTGCTCAAGTTGACTAAGTTTTTCAGTAATGATCACAATTAGCACTGTCATATTGTGAAACAGGAAACATGTTTTGTGAAACAGGAAAGTGTTTCACAAACAGGAATAGGACACATAACTGTTTTGTGAAATAGGAAACGTGTTTGAAACAGGAAACTGTTTGGACTCCTGTTTGAAATAGGAAAAACTGTTTGGACTTCTGGAAACTGTTTTTTGAACAGGAAATAAATTCTAGGAAACAGGAAACTGCTGTGAAACAGGAAACTGTTGTTCCTATATATACTAGGAACTGTAGGTGTTTTGTTTATGATGATTGCTCCTAGAAAAACTGTGATGCACAAGGAGTAGAGAAAGACAATTGCTGAAATTGTTTCATCTCTTGTTGAGAGATTGTGTGAGAATTGTCATCTTCTTGTACCTTGTTCTTGAATATAGTGGAATCACCTCACTGTGGACGTAGGCAATTGCTGAACCACGTAAACCTTGTGTCTCTTGTGGTATGTTCTTAATTTTCTCTAATTTCTTTCATTGCTAGTTGCTCTATTTAATTGATTGGATCCTTGTTTGGTACTTGTGTGCAATTGTTGGTGTCTACCC
Organism: Berberis vulgaris; assembly: GCA_963556465.1. Lineage (NCBI taxonomy): Eukaryota > Viridiplantae > Streptophyta > Magnoliopsida > Ranunculales > Berberidaceae > Berberis > Berberis vulgaris. Next base: position 30,267,114 of record OY747129.1, on the reverse strand, counting down.
GCTTCCGCAATAAGGCACAACAATTGGTATCAGAGCACTAAGGGAAATTGATCTTGAATTGTTCTACTCAAGATTGTGAAGATTCAAAAGTGCTAGGGTTTGTTTGTGCACAAGTTGTTTGAAGAAAAACCGTAGTGAAACTTCTTGTCTAGAAAGTCACAGGTTTTGTTTGCAATGGCATCCAAGGTGAGTAAGGTACATGTGGAGAAGTATGAAATTGAGAATGGTGATGTGTCTTTGGTGAAAGTACACACAAAAGACAACCCTGCTGATATGTTGACAAAGGTTGTTCCTGGAGTTAAGTTCCAACATTGTTTGGACTTACTACACATTGACTCATGTTGATTGAGGGCCCTTTGGGGCGTTGCCCTTCGGGGCGGTTTCGTGAGGTGACAAAGCTATGATGGAGTGTTGATCAGTTTATTCTTATGCCTTGTTTCGGCTCATTTTTTCCTAATAAAAAAAAATTTGCCGAGGTGGAGAATTGTGAAACAGGAAACATGTTTTGTGAAACAGGAAAGTGTTTCACAAACAGGAATAGGACACATAACTGTTTTGTGAAATAGGAAACGTGTTTGAAACAGGAAACTGTTTGGACTCCTGTTTGAAATAGGAAAAACTGTTTGGACTTCTGGAAACTGTTTTTTGAACAGGAAATAAATTCTAGGAAACAGGAAACTGCTGTGAAACAGGAAACTGTTGTTCCTATATATACTAGGAACTGTAGGTGTTTTGTTTAAGATGATTCCATGTAGAAAATCTGTGAAACACAGGGAATAGAGAAAGACAATTGCTGAAATTGTTTCATCTCTTGTTGAGAGATTGTGTGAAGATAATTCCTTGAAATTGTTTCATCTCTTGTTGAGAGATTGTGTGAGAATTGTCATCTTCTTGTACCTTGTTCTTGAATATAGTGGAATCACCTCACCGTGGACGTAGGCAATTTGCTGAACCACGTAAACCTTGTGTCTCTTGTGGTATGTTCTTAATTTTCTCTAATTTCTTTCATTGCTAGTTGCTCTATTTAATTGATTGGATCCTTGTGGTACTTGTGTGCAATTGTTGGTGTCTACCCGCTTCCGCAATAAGGCGCAACACATATTATGGTCAATTAGAAAATTTAACATTAATCGCACATAACTTCATCAAGATATTAAACTTCCTTCGATTTTATTAATTCGTAAGTATTATATGTCAAAGAATTTAAAGAAAACAAACATAATCAAAGCAATTAGTATTAAAAATATACATCCAAATCCACAATTAATATAATCACTTTCCTAACTATTAACCGTACATGATATAGAAGATGAAAGATTTTAGAATTATAATGATTAGAGTGAAAGTTATGTATTTAAAACAGATCAGGAACAACTAAAACTAGCTTGAACAGAATAATCAAAAGGGCTATTTAGACTTTGCCCTCCTTTGATAAGTACCACATTAGAGAATAGCTACCAAATAAGACCAACACTAGTTTTTCTTCCAAATCAGCACTAGTTTTTCTTCCAAATCAGCAGGTTGGGCCATCAGAATAGTAAATTTTTTAAAAGACCATTTTACCGCTCCATCTATTCACCGGTTTTTTCCCTTGTCATCCACCTCTTTTGGTTTGCTTGGACGGATAAAGAGAGGAGAGAAATAAAGGAGAATAAAGAGATGTTTGTGGGTCTCATCATTTCTACCACCACCACATCAACCTTCTCTGATTGTTCTTTCTCTGTATAATGAACCCATCTCGACATTTTCTTCTTTGAAAGTTTTCTTCCACCACACTAACAACAACAACAATCAAACCCACGATATCCTCTTTTCCTTCTTAACTCTTTCTACTACCAAGAAAAAAATGGGAAGAAGTAGAGGAAATGTACAAGATATTTATAATGTCAACAATGAATCAACAAGCCAAAAACCATTTTTCTATTTGTATGAACATAACCTCTTTTGGAAAGATGAGGATGTTGAAAATCACCAAACAACATAGTATCTGATGAGACACCAATCAATCATACGATCACAGCAGTACACGTGGCATGGGCTAACCCTTACAAGAGAAAGTTTTTAGTGTAATCTCAAGCGAACCCATACACAAACTGTTGTTTAGCCTGTAAGTCAGGCACCTAGGCTCAAATCACGCTAGCCCAAGAGGCACGAGACTTAGAGCTTGGCCCAAGACAATAATGCCCAAACACAGATCTCAAAGTTGTCACATGCTCGAGATCTACTCGCACAAAATTAGTTCTTAGCCCAATCAAGCATTGTATCCCGAACAGAGCCAAGTGCCAAATAGACTCAATCATGAACAAGTAAGATCTTATGCGAGATCTCCTCCCTCCATGTCGCCATGAATCATGAAACAGTTGGTAAGGGAACACTCGCTATAAGAGATGGTGAAAGGAGGAAGAAAGGTATGCATACACACTGCAATTTACATACAGTCTTCGCTCTTCTTTGCATCAAGATCTGACTTAAGCATCGAATTACCTTCGGCCACCACAACGGTGGTCCCTGGCTTAACCATTGCTCATTTTTGCATGTTTGAATACCTCAAGATTAGCGAGGACAGATCTAAACACATAAGTTTGGCGTCGTCCATGGGGAAGAGATGATAAGTTTCCCCTGAAAAAAAATACAAAGTTCTTCCTAGCTAAGCAAAGCATCGAGATCGGTAAAGCCCAACCACATGACCGAATCAACCCAATCGATGAGCCTGAGTAGCACACGTTCCAGTCATGGAGGCGACCGTGGCTGCCCCTAACATGAAGTTGATCTTGCTCCACCTAGATCACTTAGCAAGTGGTAGAAAGGATGGCTCGAGAGCGACAACGTCGATCTGAGGCCAACTAAGATCTGGGAAGATCTCATATCCAAGAGCACGCCGAGGAGAGCGAAACACCCTTGGTAGAGGAGCCAAGAGCTTTTTGAGAAGGAGACCTATGAGAGGATCATAGGGACCATACCCCAAGGGAAAACAAGACCATGGTAGAGAACCCGCTCTTACTAGGGGCATCCGACCTTAACGTTCTATATAATCCCAAAGTCACTCCATTCTCGGAGGAGATCATGAGTGCCCCTCTTCCGAATAAGTTTGTCCCACCAAAGCTCGAGTTCTACAATGGAACATCAGATCCCTGGATCATTTGCGTTATTACCACAATGTGGTGCCACTCAAAGAAAGTTCAGAGGCCATCCTATGTAAAATATATTCCGCCAACTTGAAAAAGGTTGTGCTGACTTGGTTCCACAACTTCCAGCACAGGTCCATTGGATCGTTCCAGGACCTGCCAAGGCGTTCATCACCAGGTTCATCGGGAACCAACAGATTAGGAAGGGGCCCTACTATTTGTCAGTCCACAAGCAGAAGTATAGCGAGACCCTCATGGGGTTCGTCACTCGTTTCAATGACGAGTTGACCTTGATCGACGGATGCAGTAATGGCACATCATTTACCGCTTTCACCTACGGCCTTCGAAGAGGTTAGTTTTACAACTTCCTCACCTTGGTGCCCCTAGAGAATATGGCGGGGCTGCTAAGGGGCGCCCAGAAATATATCACCCTAGAAGATATGTTGGCCGCCAGAAAGGGAGAAAACAAGCCAAAACAAAGCTCTAGAGCCAAGGATAGGGATGAAAGGGGGGATAACTCAAAGCAAAAACAGGGTGAAAATCAGAGCGGGCACAACCAAGCAAAATTGTTCAAGCACAACGGCTCTAGGTACCCCTACTACTCCCCATTCAACTCCAGTATGCCTGACATTTTGTTCGCCATGGAAACATGGACAGTCATCAAGTGGCCATCGAAACTCAAAGATGATCTTTTAAAGCGTGATAAGAATAAACATTGTATTTATCACAAGGATATAGGCCACGACACCAAAGACTGTAGGAGCCTCAAAGATGAGTCTAGTACTGTATCTAGAGAGGACGACTGAAGGAGTTAATCGATTTTGGGGACATGCATCTTCAAGGTGAAGGAACAACACAAGAAGCGGGAAATATGACTCCTGACATGGCATATGTCCTGCGTGAGACAAACGAGGAGAGACGACATTCAAATCGTTCACTAAAGAAATCAGTATGGGAACTGCGAATTAAATCGCACTACCAATACCACCTAGCATGTAAGATAGGGGAGAAAAGCCCTGAGCTTGAGGTTCATATAACGTGATATGAAGGGTGCAGGTGCCCGTTTCCCACACAACGATGTCCATCTTAGTAGGGATAACAAATTGGGAAATGAGAAAATCACTAGTGGATACAGGCAGCTCTATTAACGTACTAATCCTAGACCTTCCTGAAAATGGAACTGATTGAAAGAGAGCTGACACCGTCAAATCAAGACATGTTCTGCTTCAATGGAGAAAGCTGCTACTCGATCGGTAAGATTACATTGTCGGTGGTCGCATGGAAACCAAACCTACAAAAGATCCTGATGATAGAGTTCTTGGTCGTAAATGCCTACTCCTAATACAACGTGATCTTAAGTCGACCCTGGTTACACCACATGGAGGCAGTCGTCTCTAACACTAGTGCCTCAAATACCCCTCTGATGGCAAAGTAGGGACGATCAGAGGAAACCTAACTACCGCTCAGGAATGTAACTAAACCACAGCCATATAGCCGGAGAATGGTGCATAGAGTCCTAAACAACAGGATTTGGATGAGGAAATCCTGAATCCAGATAGAAAGAACTCACCTCCATGTTCGAACGTGGAACCTCCATTCGGCCCGAGGGGAAGCCGAACACTGGGAAGCCAAAAGAAGTAGCCGTCACAATATACCTGGACGACCCAGCTAACACGAAAGCAGTCCAGATAACTCTAATCTCAATAGAGTACTGGCAGATCAGCAAGTTGCACTCTTAAAAAAGAACCATGACATTTTCGCTTGGACAATGAAAGACATGATGGAGATTGACCCCACAATTATCATGCACCGACTAGCAGTTAATCCAGACTTGAAGTCAGTCATGCGAAAAAAAGTCAGTGGCACCCGAACGCAACCAGGCCATTAATGAAGAGGTGCAAAGACTTATAAATGCCGCCATAATAAGGAAATCTGACTGTCCGGAATGCTTGGCTAACACAGTCTTTGTGAGAAAGAAAATGGGAAATGGAGGGTTTGCGTGGACAACACCGACCTTAACAAAGCATGCCCAAAGGACAACTTTCCACTTCCCCTGATATACCAGATAGTGGACGCGACATCCGGACACAGCCTATTCAGCTTCATGGACGCATACTTAGGCTACAAATAGATCAATATGCACCCCGCAGACTAGGAGAAAACCTCATTCATAATGGACAGAGGTACATACTGCTATCGGGTAATGCCATTCGAACTAAAGAATGCAAGGGCAATGTACCACCATCTGGTGAACCAAATTTTTAAAAGACAAATAAAAAAGACCATGAAGTTTACATCGATGACATGCTGGTAAAAATCCTCCACAATCCTGATCACCTAAAGGACCTCCAAGGAGCATTCTCCCAACTCAGGAAGTACTGAATGAAGTTCAACCTACAGAAATGCACTTTTGGGGTGCAACAGGGAAATTCTTGGGCTACATAGTCAACCAAATGTGGATAGAGGCCGGTCCAAAGTAGATTCAGGCTCTTTTCAACACTAGACCACCCACAAACATTAAAGAAGATGAGAACCTGATTGGGAGGGTGACAACCTTAACAGGTTCATCTCCAAATCTTTAGATATATGCCTTCTTTTCTTTAAAATCCTAAAGGGAAACAACAAATTCTTATGGGGAGAATAGTGTGAACAAGCCTTCCAAGATCTGAAGGCATATAAGGGAAGTACAGAGCTGCTCTCGAAACCTACTACGTGTGAGACCATCTATTTATACCACCCAGTCTCAGAGCATGTTGTCTGCTTAGCTATATTTCGGGAAGATAAAGGGAAATAGAAGCACGTCTGCTACATAAGACAAACGTTCGATAGGGTGGAGGCTAACTAACCAAATCTGGAAAAACAAGCCTTAGTGCTGGTGACTTCCACCAGAAAATGAAGGCCCTACTTCCAAGCTCACTCAATAGCAGTCCTGACTGAGTACCCACTCCGGTTATGATTGCATAAGCCAAAGCTCTCAGGAAGAATGGTCAAATGCTTAGTGGAGCTGGGACAGTTTGACATCCACTGTGCTCTGAGAATAGCATCAAGGCACAAGCACTGCCAGACTTCGTCGCCAAGTTCACTGGAACAGGAGAACCGAAATTGAATGACCAGTAAGGAGAGGAAAACCCCAAGCTGCCCCCACAAGATGGATCTTTCAATGCGACGGGTCATCCAACGTGAAGGGTTGTGGAGCGGGGATCGTCCTTTACACCCCCTAAAGGGGTCACCCTAAAAAAGGCTATCAAGTTTGGTTTACGCGCTTCATACAATGAAGCGGAGTAAGAAGCCCTCCTAGCAAGGCTAAAGCTAGCTAGAGGAATTGGAGTAGAAGAAATCACAGTGTTTAGTGCATAAAAGCAATCAACGCCCAAAGATGGTTCAAGAGAATACTATTTTTTCATTGCTCAAGGGTAGACAACCTGGCTGGAAAGGCCTCGTCCACATAGAATGACTCTGACACTCATAGAGTTCCAGGATAAATCGGCCTTAGAGGAAAAAAAGGGATCCACGAAACCCTTTCCACAAGTTTGAAGCCAGCTAGATGAGCCCCTTGATCAGCTACATAAATGATGGAGTCCTCCCAGCAAGTAAGTTGAAGGCACATAAGCTGAAAAATAGAGTGGTACGGTACACGCTCCTCAACGATAGGTTGTACAGGAAATCAATGACCGACCCTCTACTCAGATGCCTGACCCCCAAAAAGCCAAACCAGGTCCTCCTAGAAATCCATGAAGAAATTTGTTGGAACCACCTCGGAGGAAGGGCACTAGCTCATAAAGCTCTCACGCTGACAACTATTGGCCTAAAATGCAGTAAAAGGCAAAAGACTCGGTCTGCAAGTGCGATAAGTGTCAGAGGTATGCCCTGTACAGATATATGCTTACACAGAACCTGATCTTAATGACCAACCCATGGCTCTTCGCCCCCATTGTAGTCCCATTCTCAATCTTCAAAAGAAAGAAGTTTCTCTTTGTGGCGGTCGACTACTTCACCAAATGGGTGGAAGTAGAGCCCCTCTCCAAGATAGGAGAAACTCAGATCAAGAACTTTCTTTGGAAGTTTATCATTTGCAGGTTCGAAATGCTGTAAATCCTAGTCAGCGATAATGGGACTCAGTTCAAAGGCAGAAAAGTCAAGCAACTGTGCATCGAATTGGGCATCACTCACCAATTTTTTGCGTCGAGTCACTCCCATGTCAATGGTGAAGAAGAAGTCACCAACCGAACAATCTTGGAACCAATCAAGAGAAAACTTGACACAACCAAAGGGCTTTGATCTCTAAGCTTCCAGGCATCTTGTGGGAAAACCATACCACAAAGAGGATTCCAATTGGAGAGACACTAATCGCAATGGCGTATGGGTCTGAGTCAATGGTTCTAGTGGAACCGGGAATGCCTACATTTAGAACGGAGGAGTTCAGGATGAAAAACAACGATGAAGCTCTAAGAGTCGAACTAGAATTTCTCGAAGAGCAAAGGGACGAAGCTTCCATCAGAATAGCTTCCTATCGACAAAAGATGGCCCAACAGTAAGAGGGCCATGCCTTGAGAATTCAAAGTCGGTAATTGGTGAAGGCCAGGAACCTACTGGCTAGAAAAACTGAATGGATAGCGTCTGAAAATGTCATGGAATGTAAAGCACTTGAAGAAGTATTATCAGTAAAGGTACTCTCTTTAAATACTCACATTTCATATAACTCCACGCACATGAACATGCCTAGTTCAACCTCCATACCATAATGGCCCACGTACGGACCAAACCCGTCCATGGACGGTTCACCGCAAGTAGGCGAGTCCCGTCCACGGATGACTCAGTACTCCTAAGATAGCCTAGTCTGACCTCAGGACCACAATGGCACACCTACGAAGTAGACCTAGTCCACGAACAGTCCACCGCAAGCGAGCTAGTCCAGTCCTCAGACAACTCACCGCTCCAAAAGGAACCTGACCCGACTATGGAGACCATGATGGCGCAAAACAGTCGAGCCTAGTCATTTTAAGGACGATGATAGCTTGTCGCACAAGTGACCTATTCCACTTCAAGAGCCATGGAACCCCAGCGTGGACTGGACCCAGTCCATGGACAGTCCACCGTAAGCGGGCGAGTCTAGTCCATTGATGGCTCACCGCTCCTAAAAGGAACTTAGCCCGACTACGAGGACTATGATGAGGCACAAGCAGCCGAGTCTAGTCCATTTCAAGACTACGACAACTTGTCACATAAGTAACTTAGTCCGCCTCGGGAGACAAGGAACTCCAACACAGACCTGACCCAGTCTACGAACTATCCACCACAAGCAAGCGAGTCCAATCCACAAACGGCTCACCGCTCTTAAAGGAACCTAGCCCGACTACGGGGACCACAATGGCACACAAGCGACCAAGCCTAGTCCTTTTTAAGGACAATGGCAGCTTACCGCATAAGTGAACTAGTTCGCCTCAGGAGCCAAGCACGGTCCGAACCTAGTCCATGGACAGTTTACCACAAGCGGGCAAGTCCAGTCAACGAACAGCTCACCACTCCAGAGATTGCCTAGCCCTTCTCATGAACTAAGGCAGCACACATGCGGGTCGAACCTAGTCCACGAATGGTTCACTGCGAGCGAATGAGTCTAGTACACAGATGATTCAATGCATTAGGTCATTCCAGTCCATACGAACCAAGGTAATGCCCTAACCACCAAGACTCAGTTAAACGATGAGTCAGAATGTGATTCGTAATCAAGTCCTAAAAATACTAAACAATTTCTCTTTTACTCCAGTTATACACAGAAGCTAAGTAGAAATACTTCGACAGGCCATCGTCTACTCAAAAAGCGGCCAACCCGTGAGACACGACCCATCTACATGAAGATCACTTTTCAAGATATTTTACCATTATTGATGAATCAAGTTATTTTCTCAAAGGGAGCTACTCATGCTGAGTGAAAACTGCACGCATCTTCTTCAAGACTGGACCAGTCCAGCCCCTGTTCAAAGTTAAACTATCTCACCTTTTTTTACCGTCTAGAGATTTGTCCGCACGGATATGACTCATATTCATTCAAAGCATACAAGAAAAACAAATTTAGAAAAACAGATTTTATTGATTATTAGAAAGTTATTATAAAGCTTGACCAACTGGCCTATATAGAAGTTTACACACTACAAGTATCTGAGCTTGGTACAAAGCAAGGTGCGAGCAAATATCCTCTAAAACACAGGTTGAGATTGTTTCATCAATCTGCCTTCCAAAAGAGGATTTGGAAGTGAAAGAAAAAGAACCCAAAGTTGGTTGCTGGTGTGATCCCTCAAAAGAGGGACGCCTGAGGTGATATAGAAGCAGCTCCCCCAGGCGGCAGACCACACATACCAGAGCTTCGCTCTGCCAATCCGCCTTTCGATTAGGGCATCACAAGTGAATCCCATGAAGGAGTAGTGGGAAAAACCACCTGAAGTTGGTTGCAGATGTTATCTCCCAAACTGGATGGCGGAAAATGTTGTGGGAACACCATAAGATGAAAGACAAACTTGGCTCCTAAGTGAGAGTCTGTACTTCTTCCTCGTGATGTAACAACAAATTCATAGGTCCCATGGAACCACTGGAAGCTCACTCAAGCCAGGTGACTTCTTCCAATAGCATGCCTTGTAAAAACTCATTACTGCAAATTTTAGAACATTCAAAGACTCCACCAATGGAGGTTTTTCTTCATCCTCTGAGGACAAGACAAAAACATATTCTCCAAAAATGCACATTTTAGGAATGGGCTCTGCAATACACATGTTAATGCCTAAACCTAAAAGAACCAGCCTATATATAGGCACGACAGCAGCAGAAAAAAGGTCACCCATCAGTCGCGTTGGCATTAAATGCTATGCAGGGAATGAAGAGGTGACGATTCCAAGTACAACTACACCAGTCCACATTCATTGAATTAATGGAACTGCACACAACCCCATTAACTAAGGGAGTAGCTGATGAGACATCAATCAGTCATACAATCACAACCGTACATGTGGCATAGGCTAACCCTCACACGAGAAAGGATTCGGCGTAGTCCCAAGCAGACCCATACGAAGATTAGTGTTTAGCATAGGCCCAAGTCACGCCAGCCCAAAAGGCATGGGACTTAGGGCTTGGCCCATCATAATAAGGCTCGAATAGAGATCTCAGAGTTGTCACAGGCCTGAGATCTACTTGCATGAATCACTCTTAGCCAAATCAAGCATTGGGTCCTAAATAGAGCCAAATGCCGAAGAGTTTGAATCATGCACAGGTAAGATCTTATGCAAGATCTCTTATCTCCATCACGCCCTAGATAACATGGACAGTTGGTGAGGGAATATTCGTTATAAGAGATGGTGAAAGGAGGAAGAAAGGTACGCATACACACTGCAATTTACATACAGTCTTCACTTTTCCTTGCATCAAGATCTGACTTAAGCATCAGAGTGTTTTTGGCCACCACAACGGTAGTCCCTGGCTTAACTACCGATTATTATTGCAGGTTCTAGATTGCCGAGATCAGTGAGGACAGATATGAACACATCAGTGTTATTTCAACCAAATTAAAACCAAATTGGGGTGCCTCAGTTGTCCTAACCTAATCATTTCATACCTAAATTACTTCTCAGTAAGCTTGCAACTTTAAAGCCATTTATTCTCGAGGATTAAACCATCTTGCAAATTGCCTCATACGAAAGCTCTAGCTCTAGTTGAAATGATAATGTTAGATGGATTGGCAACCATTAGATCAACCAACTTCATAATTGGCTTCTAAAACTAAGAAACCTAAACAAGTCTATGGGGTCTTAACGTGTGGCTATCATCAGCCCTTCCCATTCCAGCATCTCTTCTCTTACCACCATGAAGGCTCAACCTCGCAAAGAACCTCCATCACAGATGAACTACCATGAAAGAAATTAGTAGGATTCACACCAGTGACCATTCCTCTCACATGCCCACGTCGTTCTTTAGGTGTTGTTTAGCAATACATAACATCAGTTATGGTTCCACCATTCACTAGCTCTTTCAATTGTGCATGCACATAGTTCAAATAAGTAACAAATCAGTCAACACTTAAAAATAAATATAGTTTTAACACTAAACATCAGAAATAACAAATAAACATGTTTCTCATACAATTGTATCTCTTAAAACGTCATCAAGAGCATCTTGAGTCTTTGTACTAGTATGAGAAACAACACAAATGTTCGCCAGTATTTGGAGTAACCTATTAAAATACAAACACATTGTTTTAGCATCCAATTAAATGGAAAAAAATGATGACAAATACAATGACTAATGCATACCATGTCATGTTACAAAGTTCCAAACCTTTTTTTTTTTGCGTGTTATATGTTTTGTACCTAGATGTGAACGATGCTCTTTGTTTCATTCAACCAAGGATACATGTAATTCAATGACAACATAGTGACTATTTTGGTGTAAAACAAAATAGGTTTTTTTTTTTTTAAACTTTGCTAGTTGTTTGGGAGTACTCCAAGGTCGGATCAAATCACGCCATCGCTCTAGTGTAAATCGCTCTGGGAAATTTGAATTCCTACAAAACACACAAACTGAGTAATAAGAAATTATTATTGTTATTATTATTAAATACATGAACATAACAACTGTATGTTTAGGGACATCTAATGTCTCATTTATCAACCTTTCTCTGATCTACGTTTCTGATCAAAAAAAGAGCAAAAAAAATTGCGAGTTGTGGTTGTAGTGGGTTGGGTTCGAGAGTTCTCTCGAACCCACGCGGAAAAGTGAACTCTTTTATCATGTTGTAATTGTTCTAGCGGCGTAGCTATACTCCCTTGATCCATCGTACTAGAACGAGTTGAAATGAATTATTAGGGTCATATTGACTTTTTGCAATGCCAGTATAGAAGGAATTTTACAAGGAAAATTAGATCATTCAAATACGATCGAGAAGACTCAACCAAAGGCAAACCATTAATCCATTAAATCAAAAGTAAAAGTCAAAGTCAAATTCAAACTTAGAAAGCAACTATCAAAGTCAATACAACCTAGTCAACGTAAGTCATAATGTCAAGAAGATTGAAGTCAAAGACGGTTGAAAAAGTCCAATAAGATGGACAAAACGAGTGAAAGAAGACAATGCAAATATGGCTAGAGAATGGCCAAGATTAAAAGATGACCAAAGTTTAATTGACTAGACTACTTGAATTAGGTTAAGTGTATCTGTTTCTGCCAACAATGCCATTATGACAAAGGATCCATTATGATAGTGACAATGGGGCTAGTCTAATTGACTTAACCTCCCCTAATGCATCCTAAAAATAAAAGGCATCCTGATCCCTTTTTCACAGAGACTTGAAAATTTGGGAGAAACTTAGGAGACCAAGTGCTCCACCGTTGATTAGCCTACTGGGATTTTGTGAGTTTTTCCTGAATTTTTTAAGCACATGTGCTCCACCGTTGATTAGACTTCGGTATTAAATGAAGTTGATTAGATGAACGGAATGAAAGAAAATCTTCGCATGAGGTGGAGGTGTCGCTGTTGATTAGCCTACGAACATTGAATGTAGTTGCTTAAATGAGTGAAGCGAAAACAAACCTTCACGTAAGGTGGATGTGACGTGGATGTTAGGTGGCAACAATGGGCTTGGTTTGGTTACCCCTATGAAGATAGTGATGTAATGTTAGTGCATGGATTGCAATAAATAAAAAGGGTCAACAACCAATTCTATTAATAAAATAAAAACAAGTAAGCAAAAAACCAGTTTTATTTCCATGTTCAAGAGACATCTCTAACTCTTTTATTTATTTTATTTCACTATTGGGTAAACTTCAAACAGAAAAGAGTATGAGTGATTAGTTAAAATGTTATTTATAAATTAAAGCAAAAACAATATAGGTTAAGCTTGTAAACTAATATAGGTTGAGTGGATCAATATTGTAAAAATGTAAAAATGAATTATAAGCTCGTGCATATTGGGTTCTGAATGATGGATGAAGTTAGATAATTTAAATGAAACCATGAAGGCTCAACCAACGGCTCCAATACAAGACGATGAAATTAAGTCATACGCCAATCAAAGTCAAAGCCAACGTCAACTATGGACTTAGTCAATTCAACATACCTAAGTCAAAGATATGAAGATCGCCAAGCAATGTCAAACCTTCAAGAAGACATGTCCAAGGTTGTAAAGTCTAAGAAAGTGGACCAAGCACATGGGCATGTCTCATTCAAAGTTTGAGTTTGAGTTCCTCTCACATGATAATGGATTTTCTCTTGATGATCGATATTTGATCATGAGACATGCCCGTGTGCTTAAAGAAGATGTGAATGTCAGGTACAAAGACATGTGACAAAACAAAAAGTTTGTTTAAAAAAGTTGTCTAGGTAGAGCAAAGTTGACTTTACTTTTAATATCTCGTTTTTTGCGGAAGACTGTTCTAATAAAGAAAATAGACGTTCGAAATCTAGTCGTTCTAAAAAGGAGAACCTGAGGTCAGGGAAGTCGACTTCACCCCTCTAGGATTAGTCTATAAATAGTTGCTTCCTTATTAGCCTTCATCAACTATAGAAGTTCAAGAGAAAATTATTAGAGCATTCCAAGAGCAGCGTATCCAGCAAGAAGAAAAACAAGAAGTTTCTCCAAATTGTTCAAGAGGAAATCTATCCATCTTTCCATATTATCTTCGAGTGAATTACAAAATAAAATAGAATGTTCCAGGGCTTGAGTTATGAGCTGAACCTAGACCAAAAAACTTATTCGTTTGAGATCTAAAAGCCCCAAACTTTCATATGTGTAAGGGTGGACCTCACTTCTACTATATAAATGAGTAAGAAGTATGAGCTTAAACTTTCTCCCATTCGTTTATTTGAGAAACGCTACTGGAGAAACTTCTTTCAATGTTAGCTTGCCTAAATTCAACTACCCCGTGTGGGTTCTTGAATTCTTGGAGTAGATTAGTACGAGTAAGTGCCACCTAGTGATCCCAAGCAGATAGTATGACTTGGTTGTCTTGTATTCCATGATGGTGGGATATTTGGCAAATCGATAAGTCTTGTGGAACACTATCATAATACCAGGTGGCATCTTTGAAATTCCAAGTACACATCTGTAAGAGTTGGTTGTGTGGCATCCCAGTGGTGATCGCCAAGTTGTTCATAAGACTCATGAAGCAGAGCACATGATTCTTGTTGGTAAGTATTGTGTGAGTGCGATGAATTCATCTCGCAAGGTTGTGGAACGTTATTTGAGGGTGTACTTCTCTTTTAATCATGTAATAGAAGATTGAGGCTTGCGAGCCCTTTCCATAGAGGAAATAACTGGTCATGGCCAATCAAACCCCGGTTTAGGTGAACCTCATTATATTTGTGTGTGATATTATATTTTCTCTTTTTTTTTTTACATTCTTATGTATGCTAGCTTATCTTGTTGGTTATGATATCTAATCTTGCATGTTCTAAGTTGTACAAATTTTACAAATCATAGTTTAGTTCGCTTGATTTGTGCATATAGTCTTGGATCTACTTTGCAAAAGTATTGCCTTAGATCAAGTTTTAAATACCAAGACTTGTTAGACCACCAATAACTTGGAGTTGAATCATTTCATACTCTACAACTATCTTTGAATGTTTTTATTGTTGCTAAGGTTTAAGAAATTATTTTGAACATGGAGTATCTACGAAGTGTTCATTTAGCCTCCTTATCTTTGCATTTTTTTCACAAAATTTTTCAAAAAAAGACTACTCACCCCCTAGTCTTTCTCATCACATCTTAGGGCACGTTGTTTGGTATTTAAATCATACCATTCATTTTCATTTAGGGCTTTGTATGTGATATTAAGTTAGACCAAACAACTTCTTTGTTTTGGATTTATGCCCTAGAGATAAAAAAATCATTTCTCACACCAAACTAAAAAGAGTAATAGATCAACTAAGTGATAGATCTCACTTCTAAGTTATAAAAAGAGTAATATGTGCTCAAACTTTCTCTAACCCGTATATGTGAGAGATTTTGTAGAGAGCCAAAATCAAGTGTTGTTATCAACTATTGAAGTGCTATTGTGAATGGGTTTGACCTTACAAGGTCGTGATTATAGTTTCAAAAAAAGTGTTCCCATTAGAGCAAATTTTATAATGTGATTTATAGAAATACAATAAAAAATGCTAGTGGTGCATATACTCGTTCATCAAGTAAGTAACTAGTTGGGGTCAATTAAACCCTTATTTAGATGAACCACATTATATCCTTGTCTTGTGTGGTACTCTCTCTCTTGTCTATGTGTGGATTCATTGCTTAAGATCTAATTTTTATTTATTCAATTTGCATGTTTTAAGATTTGAAATTGGAAGGGGTTCCAAATCTAGCTTGTTTGCTCAAATCAAAACTTGGATCAATATTTAAAATGTGATTTGAAAACTACCCAGTTGATCCCAAGTCTTGATGGAGTTGGGATATATACGTGCGTATAGATTGCAAAAGAATCATTTCACCATCTTCTTCTTGTTTGTAGGTATAGTTAATTGTTGCGGTGCCTTAGTTTAAGATCTTGGATTGGTCCTGATGCTTTCAGATCTATCCTCGCTGATCTCGATGATATCCAACCTGCAAAAGTGAGCAACGGTTAACCCTAGGACAACTTTCGTGTTGGCCGAAGGCACTTGGATGCTTAAGTCAGATACCGGTTCGAGAAAGAGTGAAGAATGTATGTAAAATTGCAGTGTGTATGTGTGTATAACTGCGTACCATTCTCTTTCCTTTCACCGATTCTTATAGCGAATGTCCACTCCCCAACTGTTTCTACGATAGAGGGTACGATGGAGGGAGGAAATCTCACATAAGATCTTACCTAGGTATGATTGGAACTCTTCGGCACTTGGCTTTGTTTAGGACCCAATGCTTGCTTGAGCTAAAGCTGATTTAATGCGAGTGGATCTCAGGCCTGTGACAACTCTGAGATTCAATGTTCAGGCCTTATTGTTTTGGGTCAAGCTCGAAGACATATGCCTCTAGGGCTGGCGTGTCTTGGGCCTGGACGCCTGACTTACAGACTGAACAGGAATCTTGCGCATGGGTCTGCTTAGGAATGCGCTGAAGCCTTTTACGTGGTAGGGTTAGTCCATGCAACGTGTATGGTTGTGATTGAGTGATTGTTTAATGTCTCATCAGCTACTCCCTCAGTTAAAGGGCTGCGTGCAGTTCCATTATTTCGATGAATGTGGATTAGTTTGGAACTGTCGCCCTTTTATTCCTAGCATTTAATACCAATGCGACTGTTGGGTGACCTCTTTCTGTCAACCATCGTGCCTATATACAGGTTGGTTCTTGTAAGTTCAAGCATTGCCATGAGCATTGTAGAACCTGTTCCTCACATGTGTCTTTCCAGATAGTGTGTTTTGGCTTTTCCAGATGAGGAATGAGGATCTCCAGTAGTGGAGTCTCTGAATGTTCTGACATTTGCAGCGATGAGTCTTGACAAGACTTGCCATTGGATGAAGCCACCTGGTTTAAGTGACCTTCCAATGGTTCCTTGGGACCTCCAAAATTGTTCTTGCGTCGCGGAAAAGAAGTACAGACTTCCCCTTATGGGCCAAGTTTGTCCTCCATCTTCTGTTGCTCCCCGCGTTGCCTTCCCACATCCAGTTTGAGTGATAATACCCGCAGCTAGCTCTGGGTGGCCGTTCATTTTTGCTTCACTTCCAAATCCACTTTTCAATAGTGACGGAGAAAAGTCTCGATGTGTGTTCCGACGGATCCTTGCTTTGCACCAAATTCAGATACTTGTAGTGTGTAAACTTTTGTACTGGCTAGTAGGTCAAGCTATGTAACAACTTTTTGATAATCAATAAAGTTTGGCTTTTTGAGTTCGTTTTTCTTGTATGCTATGAATGATTGTGAATCATATTGGTTTGTGCCAACAAATCTTCTACATTGTCAAAAAATATAAGACAATTTTAACTTTGAACAGGGACTGGGCTGACCTGTTTCTGGAGGAGACACGTGTGGTCCTAATTTAGCCTATGTAGTTCCCTTGGTGAAATAGTTGGCTCTTCAATAATAGCGAAGTCACTGAAGAATGATCTTCATGTAGGCGGAGCGTGTCTCGCGGGTTGCCCGCTTTTTGAATAGGCACTAGCCTATCAAAGTACTATAACTTAGCTCTGTGTAGAACTGGAGTGACAGTGTAATAGCCTTTTTAGGACTAGATTCTTAACCATAATCTGGCTCATTGGCTAATTGAGTTTTGGTGATTAGAGCGTTGCCTTGGTCCGTATGGACTGGAACACTCGAATGCGTTGAGTCATCTGTGAATTGGAATCGTTAGCATGTGTGTGACTTAGTTTTTGAAAAGGACTAGGCCATCTTTGGAGCGGTGAACTGTTAGTGGATAGGACTCATTTGCTTATGGTAAACTGTCCATGAACTAGGTTCATCTTGCACTGGAGTTCCTTGGCTCTGGGGCGGACTAGGTCATTGATGTAGCAAACTTTCGTCGTCTTGAAAAGGATTAGGCTTGGCCTCTTATGAGCCATCGTGGCCCCCGTATTCAGACCGAGTTCCTTAGGGAGCAGCGAGTCACCTGGAGATTAGACTCGCCCGTTTGTAGAGGACTGTCCATGGCCTGGGTCTGATCCACGCTAGAATTTCTTGGTTTTTGAGGCGAACTAGGTCACTTTGGTGGAAAACTGTCATCGTCCTGAAAAGGACTAGGCTTAGCCGCTTGTGCAATATTGTGGACCCCGTATTCAAGTAAGTTCCTTAGAAAGCGGTGAGTCATCCTGAGACTGGACTCGCCCCCTTGCGGTGGATTGTCCATGGACTGGGTTCGATCCACACTAGAGTTCCTTGGATCCCGAGGCATCCTAGGTCACTTATGCGACAAGTTGTTGTCGCCCTGAAAAGAACTAGGCATGGCCGCTTGTGCGCCATTATGGACCATGTATTCACACCAAGTGCCTTAGAGAGCAGTGAGCGTCCTAAGACTAGATTCTCCCACTTGCGGTGGACTGTCCATGGACTGGGTTCGATCCGTGCTAGATTTCCTTGGTTCCTTAGGCAAACTAGGTTACTTAGGTGGCAAGTTGTCGTCGTCCTGAAAAGGACTAGGCTTGGCCGCTTGTGCGCCATTGTGGACCCCGTATTCAGGTCTAGTTCCTTAAAGAGTAGTGAGTCGTCCTAAGACTGGACTCGCCTGCTTGCGGTGGACTGCCCATGGACTGGGTCCGATCTGCACTGGAGTTCTTTAGTTCCTGAGGCGGACTAGATCGCTTATGCGACAAGTTTTCGTTGTCCCAAAAAGAACTAGGCTTGGCCGCTTGTGTGCCATTATGGCCCATGTATTCAGGCCAGGTTCCTTAGAGTGCAGTGAACCATCCGGAGACTGAGCTCGCTTACTGCGGTAGACTATCCATAGACTAGGTCTGCTCTGCAGATGCGCCATTTTCGTCCTAAGGTCGGACTAGGCTATCTTAAGAGCAGTGAGTCCATGGACAAGGCTCGTCTTCTTGCAGTAAACTTTCCATGGACTAGGTTTCGATCGCATGGGTGCCATTGTGATAAAATGTGAATATTTAAAGATAGTACCTTTACTGATAATACTTCCTCAAGTACTCTACATTCCACGACCTTTTCAGACGTTCTCCATCCAGGTTTTCTAGCCATTAGGTTCATGTCCTTTTGATCGTTGTCACCTTGTAGGGACATTCCCAAATCGGGCTTAGTTTGCCTTCTTTTGGGTCTCTTGTGTTTGGCTCTGTCTTTCCACTCTTCGTGTAAGTCTAAGCTGACTCTTAGAGCTTCATCGTTGTCTTCCAGTCTAAACTCCTCCGTTCTAAATGTAGGTATTGTTAAATCTATTGGAACCATTGCCTTAGACCCATAGGCCAGTGCAAATGGTGTCTCTCCAAATGGAGTCCTCTTTGTAGTGTGGTATATCCAGAAGATGCCTAGAAGTTCAAAAACCCAAAGCCCTTTGGCCTTATTAAGTTTTCTTTTGATAGCTTCCAATATATTTTGGGTTGTGACTTCTGTTTTTCCATTCGCCTCGGGTGACACGGCGTTGAAAAATGGTGACTCTAATGCTCAGTTCGACGCAAAGTTGCTTGACTTTCCCGCCTTCGAATTGAATCCCGTTATCACTTACCAGAATTTTTTGTATTCCAAACCTAAAAATGATAGACTTCCAAATAAAGTTCCTGATATGATTTTTCTTGGAAAGGGGCTCCATTTCAAACCATCTTGTGAAGTAGTCAACTGCCACAATGAAGAACTTCCTTCTTTCGGAGATGGGGAATGGGCCCACGATTTCTATCCCTCACTAGGCGAAGGGCCACGGGTTAGCCATTGAAACCAGGTTTTGTGCAGGCATATGTGTATATTTGGCGTACCTCTGACACTTATTGCACTTGCAGACCAAGTTTTTAGCCTCTTGTCGCATTTTCGGCCAATAGTACCCTAATGTGAGGGCTTTATAAGCTAGTGCCTTCCTCCATAATGGTTCCTCCAAACTCTTTCATGAAGCACAATGGTTTGACTATTCACAAATGGAACACAAAAAAGAAAGGGCGGGGTTTGATAACCACACAATTTTATTTATTTATCAGACCCCTGCACATTTGTGAATAGTCAAGCCATTGTGCTTCATCTCTCATTGAGCACCCCCGTGCACCACCTCTGCCCGAACTTTCTCTTCTACTCCTACCCCCCATCTCTTCGATCGACTATCCTCCAAAATTTCCCCATCCATTCTTCGAACAAAAGAGGCCAGGCCTTCCACGGTGAGGTCAGGGATGGGCTCTGATATGATATGGTGTTCAATTAAATTGAAAGGGGAGATGAGATGGGCTTGATGGCGTACGTGCGGGGGGGGGGGGGGGGGGGGGGGGGGTTGTTTGCAGAAGCACGTAGCTGTGGGCAATTTAAGCGATAAAACACAGAAAAGAAAGGGAGGGAGAAGAAAAAAAGGTGGGGCTTGAGTTGGGATGTCATTTTTTATTACTAGGGTGTCAATGCTCTGTATGTGTGTGAATATTCAATACTTTTTATTTTATTTTATTACAACCTTTCAATAATAAGTAAAAATTATTATTGAAATTCTAAATAAAATAATTATTTATAATTTTAAGGACCTATATATAGTTTACAAATAATTAAGGTCTTTGAATAAATTATGTTAGGAGCTTAGATATAATTAACAATATTTGAGAGACACGGGTTTTGATGTAAATAATCTAAATTTGGGGGTAAAAATGGTATGCATATGTAATAGTTTTTATTTAAAATTACAAAATTACCCCTGATCATTGTTCACTTACCTATTAGTTTTCCTTATAAATATAATAGAATTGAAAGAGTATTTTGGACAATCCAAAAATCATAACAAAAAGACACACATTCACAATTCTGAAGGGGAACTTGCATTATATAGTTCAAATATTATATAATAATAATGTTGCTGAATAAGTCTCCTACGTACACACCGAGTGAGTATGACTTTTGAGTAAAAAATAAAAATAAAATTGAGAAGCACTCTGGAAATTTCACATAATGATATATTTGAATTCCAAAAGAGTTTGTTTGACCACTACTCCTTGAAATACTCATGATATTATTAGCAGATATGCAATAAATAAGAATCTCGGTAGTCAAAATTACAATAAATGCACCCAACTCTAAATGGGTAAATGATCAAACAAAATAACCATAAATGATAATAAACTAACCATAAGTGCACCCAACACTAATGGGTCAACCATCAATTATTTGACTGGCTCAAGATTGGAGGTCAACTAAGAATAAAAAGTGTTCAATATAGAATATAACTTTTTTTAATTAAATACCTAGTGTCATAATAATACATACATGATTCACCTATGAAGCTATTATACGTTGTTTTTTGGTAGCAAATAATTTTTTTTAAGTCACTATGCATGCGGCCAGAACAATAATTTCATCCTTGCCTTGATTCTACATTCGAACTGTTACCTCCATACTTGCAATATTCTTGAGCTCTCGAGTTTCTTTGACGACCGTGGAATATCATACACACACACATACACTCCAACTCTTCAAGAAGTTACTAATGATGCCTTGAATTTCCTAGCTACCGTTATTTTATCAGAGAATGTCAGGTAAATGTTTCCCCGACAATCATAAGAGCCTTAAGTTTGTGTTTGTTTGCAATGAAATAATTTCATAGGATTTATAAATTATTGCCGAATTAGACCTCCATATCCTAATGAAGCCATTAGCATATGGATAATTTCCTAATGAGCACTGCATATTTTCCACATTTACATGAGAAACCATTTTTGTATGAGAGGGTTGAGAAGCAAATTTCTCATGGATATAAGAAATTAAGGTCTGCATATGAATTGTTTTTTATGTGTCAATGGCTTCCCTTGGAATATGCATATGCAGTTCAGTCATAACTTGCAAAACCTGCAATGAATCCCATTGCAAAAAACCAGGTACAACCTATGTTTAGTTCTATATACAAACACTATTGCTTCAAGAAAGACATTAAACTCAACCAATTAATTCCTACCTCATTCTACGATGCCCAACCAATTAGATAGTTCATAGATAGAATTAGTATGACATTAGAGCATCTCCATCGGAGAGATTAAACTCAAACTCAGAAAGTTGAACCAATTTAATGTTGAGGACGGTTGTACTCTTCTACGCCATTCCACAAAATATTTAAGGGGGCACGTAATCGTTTTTATATTATTTTCTTGTTGAATAGAGGGTCAAATTAGTCACTTAGGTTGGGCACATAGAACAGTCCTGCGCATTTGGCTCCACCCAATTTCAATCGGCTCATACTCTTTTGAGGAAGTCATTTGAGCTGAAACCTCAAACCCATTGAGATTTTGGCTTTCCATTAAAATATGAAAATTCACCCTTAAATCTCAAACAAAACTCATATTTAAGTTTAAGCTTGCCCACAGGCAATACTCTTAAATCATTCAACTATTAATCATCAACAATTTTTTTAAAATTAATTTATGCCACAATACCTACAAGAAAAGCACAATATAGAGACAAAATGAGTTACAAATAAGTTTTGGATGCATTTGATTGATTTTGGCACGTGTAAAAAATTGACCTTTTTGAAAACATTGGCCAACTAAATCACAGAAATCTAAGCAGATTCTCAAAATCGAAAGCAAAGATTTATGCTCATTGATTGTCTATATGAAAGCAAAAAATGTTTGGTTGGTTGGTGAAATTATATTCAAGGGATTTTACTTCATACTGAAATGTTGCAATAGATTTTTTTTTCTTCATATAATTCTCTTTGGTTTGGTGCAGAGAAGAGCAACTAGTTGTATTCTACTATCCTTAACAGATAGAAAACAGAGAGGCATGGCTGAGACCATGTTCAGTCATTCATGGAAGGAGAACAAAGTTTTATGGAGAGCACTCCTAGTTAACTTTATTACAACTTTGGTGGTTAGTCTACATATAAATAACACATATGTAAAAAGCATTATCGTTGCCAACAGTTTCCCCTCCATTTCCAAAGCCTTCGAAGGTAATATATTGAATATGTTTTTCATTTTGATTATATATATATATATGAAAAACCAAATATTGCAAAATATTCAACATTTTCTGTTAACTTTCTTAGTGATTCTTTGACAGTTATATCCTTGATAGATAATTAATGAGTATTTCATTATATGTTTTTAATATATGGCTTAAGATGTATATATGTTTTGTTTCATCACGCTTTGCAGGGCAAAATGCTTTTGACTCCCACAAGTTACCTCGTGTTTTGCTAATGGACTCATTCAATACTAGGGTAGAGAGGTAAAGTTTAGCATTTTCAAGTTTCCACTCATTATTTATTGTAAATTGATCAATCTAGGAATGCATATTACTTTATCTTAAGCAAAAACACCTTGAAAATATTCACTAAACTACTTGAAATTCTTGACTTGTTAAAAATATTGGCCAATAAGTCGGTCCTTGTATGTTGTGATTGTATTTAGAAATTAGTACCCATGTGTGTGCATTTTCTCTTTTGTTCTTACTTATGTTTTATAAAAAAAAAAAAAAAAAAAAAAAAAAAGAGATTGTAAGAATTAACTTTAGGCCGTAGTTAATTGGTAGCTTATGGAGGTCCTATGAACAACTTTTCAAATGTGAATTGATCCTTACTCCACTTTGATTGCTTTAGTCGTTAGACATGATTGCTTCAGGCGACTATTTAGATGGTATGAACAAATCATTTTAGAGACATTGCATTCATAGCACCTAAATAGCCGCCTGAGGTTCTAGTCAGGTTTGAAAGGGATATGGCAGTTTGGTTAAGTTAAACTTAAAACATTGTTTATTGGGCCTTAAATAGAAATGAACCAATTAACAATGGGCTTAAAAAAAATTATAAGCTAGATTAATAAATTATATAACTCATAACTAACTTACTGGAAGAATTGTCGTGGATGACAAGCTATGTCAATATAGTTTATTTGACGAATGTCATTTATAGCTGAGACCTTAGGGTATCAGATTTTTCTCTTTACAAAAAACTAATTATAAAAAGATAAGAAACAAGATTGCTTAAAAAAAATTTCTTCATGCGTATAAAATCTCTAATTCTAGGCGGACAGACTTTATAACCACTTTTTAGTCAGGCTTTGGGCCTTTTTACACTTGGATAATCTTTGAGGTTGTGTGTTAAAGAGAATGGGTAAAAATGTAAAAATGCTCAAGCCTCGCAAAAAAATGACTTTAAAGCCTGACTACCTGGACAAACTCGTATAAAATAGGATTCACCGGTATAAGCATTCTACTAATGAAATATAATCTCACTAATACAAAGCGTATCAATGCTGCTAGTTATAAAGTTTTTATCAATTCCAATAGTGATCATAGCTTAAGGTATAAAATTTTTTCAATAATAATAATATTTAATTAAAAAATGAAAAGGAAAATAATTGTTTTGATGATGATTACTGATCTATCTTTGATAACTTGAAGCATCAATTGATTTTGGTCAATGTTTTATTTTTGCTATGTATACAACCCTAGTAAATTATTTTTCAAAGTTATTTCTTTGTTTTTGATATTTTTACTTTATTTCAAATTAATTTCAAATGTGTCAAACTCACTGAAACCTCAGCAATGTTGAGGTCATATAGAAAATATTTTGTTCCTTGCGTCATATATAAGTGGCATAATTACTAGGTGATTATTGTACTTTGACTTAAAATTTTTGTTTATTTAGAATTAGCATTAGCACATAATGTAAGCATTCAACGCCACATGTTGTTCTCCATTGAACAATGACCCAAGAAGCAAAAAATTCCTCGGGTATAAGAGGCAATTGAAGTAGTAGTCACTGAAATTGGTTTTCCTGAACAAAATATAAATATTCTAGTTTTGGATTTTGCTAACACCATACCTAGACTCTTTAAATCAATGTGAATTGTCAATGAAACGATGAGTATCTCATAAGTCACCTTATGAAACACCATTCCCTTGACAGTTAATTATGTATCTCAATGTACGATCAACAAATGGATTCAAGGTAGGACTCATGCTAGGACACAACATGGTTTCGGTGACACAACTTTTTTTTTTTTTATTGATGGTTTAATTTATTTGATTGCAGGGAAATTATTGAGCTGACCTCAAAACCTCCTTCAAGGATGTCTTTAAAAATAAGTAACGAAAAAGTATGGATTTTTCTATTTTTTATGTGTTTGTTTTTAGTTACTTTGTAATAATTAGAGCATGTACATTTTTTGGATTAATTAGAAAAAATAAGTGTTAAAATGATTAAGTTGAAGTTAATTTATTCACGAGAAACTTATTGCTCCTTGGTCTAAGGGCATCTTGAGTCATTGGCCAGTAAGACTTGGTCATATGGCAACTCCAAAAAGGTGAATTCCAGAATTATGCTGCGGCACAAAGTTTTTTTTTTTCTATGCGAAAATATGCAATTACACACCCTTAGAGATCATACGCCTTAGAGGGCGTTTATTTTTGCTTCTTAATCAGAACTTTGGCTGTTCAAAACACTTATTTTGTACTTCTTACTTCTAACCCCACTAAGAAAAAATAAAGTGTTTACCAAAAAGTTTGGCCTTCTTATTAGAGTAAGAGGTCAACCTTCTTATTTTTTTTGAAATAAAACAAATGCCACCTTAGAGTTTAAGTAGTAAACTACAATATTGACCCATTTCGGCTCACAATTTCAAAATGACTTTACCGTATAAGCACATGGCAAGTCCATAAACCACTAAATTTCGTTAATCGATTAAAGGAAAATCTATCTATAGAAGGCAATTCACCTGACAGTGGGCTAGAGTCAATATTTTTAAATTCCAAAAGCACCCTTGCTCATAAATTATAATTACAATTCAACCACTCTCCTCTATTTTCAATGCACTTATTTACAAAACACCCCACCATCTTCTCCAATCAATTACTATCTATAATTGCAATCAGAAAATCTAGGCAGCCTGGGTTTCACTGCCTGGGGAGCGAAATTGACATCTTTGCCCCCCTCTTTAAACACTTTTTTGGAAAAGGTGTTTAAAGAGGAGGGGGGCAAAAATGTAAATTTCGCCCTCCCAGGCAGCAACCAGGCCAGCTAGAATTGCTCAATTGCAATTCACTTGTCTATGTGCTAGAGTCAATATTTCGAAATTCCAAAAGTGTCACTGCCCATAAGTTATATTTACATTCAACACTCTCCTATTTTTTCAACACGCTTATTTACAAAACTGCTCCACCATCTTCTCCAATCAATTAAAGCAACAACCCATGATCCTTTGGGTCTACCACTCTCACCTCGTGGTTACCTAAAGGTCTGCCCACGAGACCCCCTCCCACTTATGGCCCCCTCACTGCGGCACAACAAAACTCGTTTGATCTTCTTCCCTCCTTATTTCATTTTTAATTTTTCACTTCATTATTAAACTCTCTTAATATAATGAATAATGTTATCCAATTATAGAACATTGTTCATCCACGTCTTTAAATGCGTCGAGACTTTGATTTTTTCAAAAATGCCCAATTTTTCCAATTAAGTTCAACTCAACTCAATCTTACATAAGAGCATAATGGGCTTTTCTAATTGTCGAGGAAATGCGCGAGGGAGAGGAGCGAGGGATGGGTGGTCTCGAGGGGGATGGGTGGTCCCATCCTTCGCTTTCTCTCCCTCGCGCGTTTCCTCGACAATTAGAAAAGTTTGAGCATAATTATGAGCCTATAAATTAGGCCCAATGAAGAGAAATATCCAATTACAATCAAAAATTTGATTTTGATTATCTTATTAAATCAAAGTAATCATTTTTTTTATCATCTAGAAATAACATGCTTAATGAGGCTAGGGTAGTAGAATAGTCAAACCCCAGAGTAAAAGCTAATCTCAAGCAAAGAGAAGGTGAATGTCGTATACTATAATTATGATGCATATAAATTATAATAGTAGGTCAATGAGACTGAAAAAATATAATTATTCACTATACTGAAAATTCATAATTTATTTAGTAATTTAGTAATCTATTTGAGGAGTTTTGGCACGACCTAAGAATCAGAGTGGCATGTTGAAAGCCATGCCACGGCTCGTACACCAGTAAAGATAAAGGCACAAGTGGTTGATTGTGACTCTACGGAGAAGAAAACTCTTTCTAATGTGGTCGTGGGTTCAGGGAGCAATGGGATGATTTGGGGAAGAGGGTGATTTATCTTGAAATGAACTCAATGCAAAAGTAACCATTTTTTTTTTTCCATTTATATTAGCCATTTGCTTCGAGATTTGGTTTAAACCCATGAAATTTGGTTGTTTATGGTCTTGGCACGTGACTTGTATATTATACTAGAGTATGCCCATGTCGTTATCACTCCACATAATTTTATTTTTGCTAATTATTTTGTACTGAGCATCTACGTCACTATCCTCATTTTCGCTTTCAATCAGTATTGAAGTGTAAGCCGATTATAAGTGTAAGCATGTTCAGTCAAATTTGAATTAGTTTGGGCAAAATTTTAAACGCCGAGAATGAGTTCTCCCTCAATCTTTGAATTCGCCAAAACATGAAATTTAGAGTTTTTGTTTAAATGTCCATTAAGATGTCCGACTCATTTTTTCTGGTATGATCGACACATCTCATTGCTTTTAAAAATATTAAAGACGTGTAATACATTATACTTTTTTTATTATGAAATATATATATTTTTATATTTTGGCCCTTATATTGATCATTATTTTGTTCGAAACATCTTCAAAAATGCATTTCAACGATACTAAGTTTATTAAATTCCGACAACGATGTAGATAGTTATGATAATTTTCATTTTGCTAAAAGGAAAATACAATATTTTCTCTCTACGCTACATGTACATTTCACTAACTTTTTTCAAAAGTTTTTTTGTTATTTTTGCCCTTCTACATATTTTATATTTACAAATATGTTATCGTAGAAAATGAATCTCAACCTTCAAATTCAATACATTTATCAACTTTCAATCCTAACCATCTTTTATCTCTAATCATTTTGATTTTACTTAATCTAAGTCAGCAATAAATAGTAAAACATCATTATGAATTGTAATATAGATATATGATTGTATGGATAGGGAATTTAAAGACTTTGGTCAAGATGGGTTAACTTAGATGTGCAGAGTGTTCTGCGTGAGAGTTTGGCTATAGTAGTTTTCAAAATTGACCCCAAATTCAATCAAGCATAACCAAATGGACTATAAAGTCGAAATAAATAATCCGTGTATGCCCGAGATATATAAAGAATTGTACATGATCATTTTGTTTGTTTACACTACTGGTACAGGTGGTCATGGACAATGGCATTATCCGAGTCAGCTTATCAAAACCTAATGGATTACTAACCAAAATCCGCTACAATGGCATCCACAATCTCTTGGATGAAAGAATACACAAAAGAGGGTACTTCTGCACACATATATTTTGTCTTCTTTGAAAATTTTCACGTTTTCTATTACTTTTTATTTTGATTTGGGGGTCACTTAATCTAAGATTGTGAATGAGAAAATTTTGAAATCCAGTCTGATAAATGTGATTCATTGTCAGGGGGTAGTACTTGCAAGTTTTACTAATTACATGGCTATCCAATCTATGTTTTTATTGATAACATGCATTTATTTACAGATACATGTGTTTATGCAATGGTGTAGGTATTGGGATGTGAACTGGATAAACCTTGCTGGAGGACCTGAAAAGCTACAGATGTAAGTGCATAATCTTGATCTCCCAGATAAACCAATTGTTTATTTGTTAGACAAAACTTCATCAATCCTGTATTCTGCTGATATTTGTTTATTATGCAGTCTAGAGGGAAACCAGTTTGAGGTTATAACTTATGATGTAAACAAGTTGGAGATTTCATTTAGAAGAATATGGAATATTTCTCTCAATGACAGTTCCATTCCATTGAATGTCGATATAAGGTCAGAATCCTCATCATTCTCAAACAAAAAGAAAACTAGTTCTCTTGATTGTATTTGTATGAACTAATGTCATGAGTCGAAAGGTAATTACTTATTTGACAAACAGATACGTAATGTTGAGTGGTTCCTCCGGGATCTATAGCTACGCCATTTTGGAGCATTGTCAAGAATGGCCAGCTTTCCAGTTGTTCCAGTTGAGGATTGCATTAAAGCTTCCGGACAAAAAGTAATCCAATTAATAATTGTCCCATAAAAAGCTAATTTAGCTATTGGCTTTGTTATGGTTTACAGATTGAATCTGCAGTAGTCGATTCAATTTTTATAGTGTAGGGATTTGGAATTTGTAGGTTCAACTACATGGCTTTATCAGATACGAGACAAAGACCAATGCCCACAACTGCAGATCGTAAGAGAGGTCTACCCTTAGCCTATCCTGAAGCAGTGCTCTTGACACATCCATCCAATCCATCATTTAAAGGAGAGGTACACCTTCATTTCCTCTCTCTTGAACTTTGTAAAAAAATGGGAAATATATGATTATTTTCTATAATTGATGCCATGTTCAGGTGGACGATAAATACCAATATTCAAGTGATAACAGAGAGAACAGGGTTCATGGATGGATATCTTCACAACATAATGTAGGACTTTGGATGATAACACCAAGTGATGAATTCCGTACAGGTGGACCTCTTAAGCAAGACCTCACTTCTCATGTAGGAGCAACTACCCTTGCGGTATGTACAGTCTTGCTGAACTCGTATTTTGTTTAGAAGAAATTGCATGAATCTTATAATTTTGTACTGATATTTTGGCTGAACTGCACAGATGTTCATTAGTACTCACTACTCAGGAGAGGATCTAGGGCCTAAATTCGGCAACGGAGAAGCATGGAAGAAAGTATTTGGTCCTGTTTTCATTTACCTTAACTCTGTTTCAAATGAAGATGATCCCAATAGAGCACTCTGGGAAGATGCTAAACATCAGGTCTTGTCCAAGTATTTCTTGGTCCACTGTAAAAGATTGGAGATATTGCATAAACCATTAATACAGACTTTATAAATTTGTTGAACAACTATAAAAATATATTCTTGTTTATATATATTTGTGATCATAATTCTGACTCTATCCGCCATGAGTTGCTTGTAATGGAGTCCTAGTTTGCAAGCACACTAGAAGTTGATCATGAACAGCATTACTTCAAGCCGATCAATAAATATTCTTGGTTTTCCATTCTATAGTATGCATATGCGCACTAATGACTCTTATTAAATTTTATAGATGAACAAGGAAGTTGAAAGTTGGCCATATAGTTTTCCAAGTTCACCTGAATTTGTTCAAGCCAATCAAAGGGGCACTGTTGAAGGCAGATTGCTGATCAAGGATGGGTATTCCCTTTATTATCTCAATTGCTTTCGCCTAACCATGTCGACAGAACTTTAATAGTGTTTTTATATGCTGTAGGGATGCTGAAGTAAATATATCGGCCCATTCTGCTTACGTAGGATTGGCTCTGCCAGGAGACGCAGGATCATGGCAAACCGAATGCAAGGTAGGTTGTATCAGCCAACTAACTCATCATAATCTATTTGGTAATGAATGTAGGAATAATTGGATTATAATCTACAAAACGATCAAACTCACATATATTTATCAGATAATATCAGGTTAAATAAACGTTTCGATGTTGGCAGTAAAATTTTATTTTCCTCATTTTGCAATGTTTCTTGAGAAAAACTAATAACTCTTGGAAGCTGTATTCTTCTTAGGGATACCAATTTTGGGTTAAATCTGATGAAAATGGAACATTTTCTATTCCACATATTCTCCCTGGAAGTTACAATCTTTATGCATGGGTGCCTGGTTACATTGGAGACTACAAATACAATGTTAACATTACTATTGATCCAGGTACGTTCTCAAAATGTAGAAAGACTTTTTCTTCTTCTTTATTGGAATCTTATAACGAGTGTGAGCATTTGATGTAGGAAATGAGTTCAATTTGGGTGATCTTTTATATGAGCCTCCTCGAGATGGCCCAACCTTGTGGGAAATTGGTATACCAGATCGATCTGCAGCTGAGTTCTACATACCTGACCCTTATCCCAGTCTCGAGAATCAACTTTATGTCCGTTATCCACAAGACAAGTGAGTTCTCTAATTTATTTAGCATTCTGGTTCCATTGAATCTGATAAGTACTACTAATAAGTTTCTTGACAAATGAATTGAACTTCATTTTCCGTACATAGGTTCAGGCAATATGGATTGTGGGAGAGGTACACTGACTTGTACCCCAACCAAGATCTCATCTACCATGTTGGGATTGACAATTGTCAGACAGATTGGTTTTTTGCACATGTTAGCAGGTGCGATTTCTTCAACCATCTTCATCTATGATCGTATAAGTGAGTTGATTTAGTTTCTTATTGAATAACATGCTCCCTAATTCTCTGTGTGTATGTACATACAGAAAGAAAGAAAACAATACATATGAAGGAACCACATGGCAAATTGTATTTCAACTAAACAATGTGACACAAACTGGATTATATAAACTACGCTTAGCCATTGCATCCTCCACATACGCAGAATTGCAGGTATTGTAATAACTAGTAAGCATGAATAACTGTGTTATATTCCCCTTAATTATATCATACTAATGCAATAAATGTATTTGTCTTGATGGGATATGCTAAGGTTCGAGTCAATGATCCGGGAGCAAATCCACCTCACTTTACCACAGGACGTGTAGGAAGAGACAATGCAATTGCGAGGCATGGCATTCATGGGTTGTACTGGTTGTACAATGTCGATGTACTGGGAACTAAGTTGATTGAAGGGAACAACACTATTTTTCTTTTACAGTCTAGGTGCTCAACTCCATTTGAAGGCTTGATGTATGACTACATTCGTTTAGAAGGACTGCGCTAGTTCCTAGGAAGACTTGTTGATACAGTTTTTGGTGCAAGGAAAATCAAATTAAATGAAACAGAGACTACCATGAGAGAGCTATTACAGACAAACTACATGATTAACTATGATCATGCTTAAAACAATTTCTCTGCCTACTATAACTATGATCATGCCTTAAAAAGATTTATCTGTTTACTAGGATAGGCTTATAGATGATGTATGGTAAGATGGAAGTGGTACGTCTTGTTGATTTTGTAATATAATTTAGTAATTTGTAACGAAAAACCTATTTATCATTAGATTTGCAAAACCCAGAATTACTAAATCAACCAAACATACCACAAAGTTTTATAGCAAAACCTACAGAGAAATCTCAATGAATCATCAATATTCCAAAACCAGAATCTCAAATCCAGGACTTCTCATTCACTGGTGAGTCTTACCCAAACGCAAAAGGAAAAACAGGTATTTCAAGTGGTTTCTCAGGTGAACCAACCATTACATGAGACTTCATAAGCCAATCGATGGCAACAGTGGGTTATCTGCGGATACCGTCCATTATTCCCAAGGCATCCTATACACCAATACAAAACCAACGATATGAGGAAACATAAAAATTATAAAAACAAATATAAAACCAAAAGTGGATTTTTGAAAATACCTTATGGAAGAAACATTCATTAGCATAAAGATAGTGATACAACTTCAACTGTTAAAAAAACTAAAGGGATTTTTGTAAATGGTTCCTCACATTTGTACTGACTTTGCATTTAAATTTCAAGTTTGTCCAACTTAGAGTTTAGGTCCCCAAGACCATGTTGACTCGGGAAAAAATGTCATCTAAATTCTTCTGAATGGTCATTTAAGTAACAATCAGTGACTTTCAATGATGGACAACATGGTTGGGACCTAAATCCTAAGTTGGACACAAAGGTGGTACAAATCATGGGAACTAATCTCTAAATAACCTTAAGAATATAACAAATGAAGGAGAATTATATCAGAGGAGGCATCTTTTCACAGCCATGTTCTTTGCACTACTATAATGTACAAACTACTATGTAACAGATAATGCAACAAGGTACTCTTCAATGTTCATGACCAGGGAGATTGTTCTCAAAAATTGCAATATCAAAAAGCTGCAATTGCAGTAGATGGATACTTGCAGTGGTAATGTGCTTCTGTGTGACTTCTGGTGCTTCAGTCCAATATTCATCTCCCTCATCTACATTTACATACTATTAATGGGTGTGATGTCCTTCCTCCTGCTCCAATGAGGCTGAGCATATATGGTTCTCGCAAGGAGTTTGATAGAAGCATTAATGGAGTTATTTAGGGACCGTATCATATTCTTTTGTATGCCTTATATTATTCAGCCTCTTACTATATATGTTAACTTTATCTAATGGTATTTCCTTTTGAATATTTAGTATAGGTGTGGTAAATCCATGTAACTTGGACATTCAAGAAAACGACTGAGAGTAAGATAAAAAGATTGGAGAAAGTGCTCTGTAATTGCTCTGGATTACAGCTAACAAGAATGCATCTGCACCAAGACGTACGATGGCTTCTTTTGCTTTGGCAGGAGATGTGCTAATAACAGTTACCTTCATACCGAAAGCCTTACTAAACTTGACAGCAACATGGCCTAGACCACCTAGGCCTACCACACCCAAGTGCATATCACTCACAAATCACGCAGTATCACGACATAGCGCTAGGGAATCGTTGCAACATGTGTATGAATTTCAAAAGAAAAAAAAAAAAAAAAGGTTTTAAGCTTTCAATCTCTCTCTACATTGTATAGTCATATATCATTTATGTAACTCACTTTGGAGGAGTTAATAACGATAGTTTTTTTTAACTTGGGTTTGGACCCCAAGGGGTACCCATATTTGTGGAGGAGAGAGGAGATAGACCAATGTAGGTCCACGCACCGCCGTCTGTCCGACCGAGTCGCGTCGGGATGAGAGCTATAACATTCTATAGTCAGAGGAGACCCAGTCTTCTCTCCACTAACCCACGTGATCCGCGATTTTTTCCCACTTAATAGGCCACTTTTTTATCCAACGTCTCTCTCTTTCGGCCTATATATATTGGCTCTTGTTTTCAGCTTAAAGAGATAAAACAAAGAAAGCAGTTTCATATTCTTATTAGCAAAAGAGTTTCAAAGAGAGTTTAGTTTTCACAAAGATTTTTATTATTTCAAAATTCTTTGCTATGATTGATTTCAATTATTGTGGTGATTCCGAGCAATAGAGATTGGGTGATAGATTTTTGTTCTTCATCCAGTGCATGTGATAGAACGAGACAGAAAGAGATTATGGGTTGTTTTATCCTGGGGACGACGGGGCTTACAGACTGCTTGCACAAATTTGGGCAGAGCCGCTAAATGCCTTAAAGAGAGCGACCTAGTCCGCGACTCAACCCAATAAAATTTCGGTAACTTCGTTCCTGTTTATTTTGCAGCAATTGTATTTCCTACAATTTTAAGACGTATATATCCGCCATGTCTACTACTAGTGAAATTGCTGCTAAAGACCTTAACATGCCCTTTCGTTTTGAGGGTCGACACTTTAAAAGATGGAGATAGAAAATGTTGTTTTTCTTAACTATGAAAAAGGTTGCTTATATCTGTAATACTAAAAAAATCTGTATTGACTGCTGAACCAGATGAAAGCCAATCTAAGGAATTAGATTCCTGAATTGAAAATGATTTTATGTGTAAGAATTATATTCTGAATGGTCTGTCTGATGACCTGTATGATTGTTACTGCTCTGAAAAATCTACTAAAGATATTTGGGAAGCCCTTAGGAAAAAATATGACATTGAGGAGGCTGACACAAAAAATTATGTCGTCAGTCGCTACTTGAAATACCAAATGATTGATGACAAATCTGTGGAAACCCAATCTCACGAGCTACAAAAAATTGCCCATGAAATCATATCTGCCCTTAGATGAGAAATTTCAAGTAGCTGTTGTGATAGATAAACTACCCCCTAGCTAGAAAGACTTTAAGAATGCACTTTGGCATAAAACCAAATCTCTCTAGGAAATCTTATCACCCGATTTCGGATTGAGGAGGAAGCTCAGAAACAAGATTAGAAAGATGAAATTCTGATTATCTCTAACCATAAGAAATCCACCCTTGTGGCTTTGAAACCCGGTGGAAAGACTATAAAGAATCAGAGTCACAATCGAAACCGGAACAATAAGAACAAAACAACCAAAAATCTCAACCAACAGAATCAGAATCCTCCGCGAAATCAGAATGGACAAAAACACCCCTCAAGGAATGACACGGTACAGTTCCTATGCTATACCTGCAACAGGCCAGGGCATATGACCAGGAACTTCCGAAATGGGCCTCGTCCTGCTCCGCAGGCGAACCTAACCGCAGACCAACTTATAGCTATGATATTTGAGATCAACTTTGTTGGTGGATCCGAGGGGTGGTGGGTCGACACTGGTGCTTCTCGACACGTCTGCTATGATCGAGAAATGTTCAAGTCCTATTATGAAGCTGAGGACAAAAAAATGTTGCTGGGTGATTCTCACTCCACTATCGTTGCTGGAACTGGTAAAGTGGAATTGGAGTTTTCCTCTGGAAAGACCGTCATCCTGAAGGATGTCCTGCATACTTCGGAGATGAGGAAAAACTTAGTTTCAGACTACCTTATGAACAAGGTTGGGTTTACTCAAATTATTGGGATAGATTTGTATACCATTACTAAGAACAATGTATTTGTGGGGAAGGAGTATGCCACTGATGGTATATTTAAATTGAGTGTTGATGCTAATAAAATTTATACTTCTGCCTACATGTTGTGTTCATTTAATACCTGGCATGCTAGACTTTGTCATGTTAACAAACGAATAATTTAAAACATGAGCAACTTAGGACTAATTCCAAAAATGTCCTTGAATGACTTTGAAAAATGAAATTATTGTAGTCAAGCTAAAATAACCGAAACACCACATAAATCTGTTGTTAGTGAATCTAAACCTCTAGATTTAATACATTCTGATATATGTGAACTTGATGGTGTTTTGACTAGAAATGACAAAAGTTACTTTATTTCATTTATTGATGACTGCTCCGACTATACCTTTGTCTATCTGATAAAAAATAAGAGTGAAGCATTTGACATGTTCAAAATATTTCTAACAGAAGTTGAAAAACAGTTCAATAGGAAGATAAAAAGGTTTAGAAGTGATAGAGGCACTGAATATGATTGCAGCAAGTTCATCGAGTTTCACAACTCTCATGGAATCATTCATGAAAAAACTGCACCATACTCACATGAGATGAATGTCAAAGCTGAAAGGAAAAATATAACTTTTACTGAATCAGTAGTTTCCATTCTACTTAACTCCGGTGCTTTATCACACTGGTGGGGAAATATTTTATTGACGGTGTGTTATGTGCTAAATAGAATCCCTAAAATGAAATGTAAAATTTCTCCTTATGAGATCTTGAAAAATTAACGACCAAACTTGTTGTATTTCAAAACTTGGGGTTGTGTAGCTTATGTAAGAATTCTTGATCCAAAAAGGAACAAGCTTGCTAGTAGGGCATATGAGTGTGTATTTATTGGCTATGCCGTTAACAACAAAGCCTATAGATTATTTAACTTAAATTATCATGTTGTCATTGAATCGAACGATGCTGATTTCTATGAACATAGATTTCCTTTAATTTTGAGGAATAATGGGGGCGCATCTTCTAGTAATGTGCCAATGATTAGGATGAATGAACATGATAAGGCAACAAAATCTAAGCCTAGGAAAAGTAAACAAACCCGAACCTCTAAAGACAATGGCCCTGACTTCTATGCCTTTACAGTAGAGAAGTATCCCCGGCCTAAACCTCCAAGAAGCCTTGTCTTCTATAGATGCCAACTTTTGGGAAGAGACTATTGATGATGAAATGGACTATCTTGAGGCTGATAGAACTTGGCATTTAGTTGACTTGCCACCAGATTGCAAGGCAATAGGTTGTAAATGGATATTTAAGACGAAATTGAAACCCGATGGAACCGTTGAAAAGTTTAAGGCCCGTCTTATAGCCAAAAGGTTTAGACAGAGAGAAAATGTTGACTTATTTGACACATTCACCTGTTACTAGGATTACATCCATTTGAGTGTTAATTTCTCTTGCTGCTATTCATGATCTAGTATTGCATCAAATGGATGTTAAAACTGTTTTCCTAAATGGTGATTTAGAGGAAGAAATTTACATGGACCAACCTGAAGGTTTTGTTATTCCAGGGCAAGAAGATAAAGTTTGCAAACTAGATAAATCACTTTATGTTTTGAAACAAGCACCAAACCAATGACATGTAAGATTTGATAATCTTG
This sequence comes from Berberis vulgaris, assembly GCA_963556465.1. Lineage (NCBI taxonomy): Eukaryota > Viridiplantae > Streptophyta > Magnoliopsida > Ranunculales > Berberidaceae > Berberis > Berberis vulgaris. The sequence goes on along the minus strand of OY747129.1, from coordinate 30,230,297 downwards.
TTATCTCACATGGCTTTAAAGTGAATGAAAGTGATAAATGCATTTATTATAAATCTGGAAATGACACTTACACTATTATATGTCTATATGTGGATGATTTGCTTATTTTTTGTTCTAATATTCATGTCATGAATAATGTGAAGTCTTTGTTGTGTGCGGACATTGATATCAAAGACCTTGGAAAAGCGAATGTAATCCTTGGTATTAAGATTACTAGGTCTAAAAGGGAATTTCTTTGGATCAATCACATTATATTGAGAAGATCATAAAGAAATATAACTACTCTTACTGTAAACCTGCATGTACTCCTAATGATCCTAGTGTAAAGTTGTTGAAGAACACCGGTAATGGTGTTAGACAAACTGAGTATGCGAGCATCATTGATAGCCTTCGATATGCTACTGATTGCACTAGGCCTGACATAGCTTATGCTGTGGGACTACTATGCAGATTTACTAGTAGACCAGGTATAAAGCATTGGCATGCTATTGAAAGGGTCATGAGGTACCTTAAGAGGACTATGAACCTTGGATTACACTATCAGAAGTTTCCTACTGTCCTTGAAGGATACAACCACTACACCAAAAACACCCATTAGCAACGGTTTGGAATCGTGGGGGTAACCAATTGTCACGGCTTAGAGCCGTGGGCAGTAGAGGCATCGCCAAATCACTATTAACGGCTAAAAACCGTGGCAAAACATATTAGAAACGGTTTTATGCTCAAGGACGGTTGATGATTTAGCCACGGTTATAAGCCGTTGCTATAATTTTAGCCACGGTTTTAAGCCGTGACAAGAATAAATTACCATGGTTTAAGCCGTGGCAAGCATGAATTACCACGGTTTTAAGCCGTGGCCAGTCAAAAAAAAAATCTGGTTTGTTGCGAGGGTTTGAAACCGTTGCAAAATAATATAATACAAAAAAAAAATTTAATTTTTTTTGCTGTTGCAGCAAAATCACAGCCACACGCCTTTTTTTTTTTTTAGTTAAACCTCCTGTGGGGAGGGGCAGCTATGGGATGCCATACCTTTATTACTTATCAAAAAAATTGATTTACAATCAAAATGGGGGTACATTACTACTTTACCCGTATAAAAATCAAACAAAAATGGACGAAAAACCTTGCCCAATCTAAATTACCGCAACCCCAGCCACAAGCTGGCTAACAAGACTTGAAGACTAAAAGCCCATTAACAATCACTTAAAACAAGCACATAAGCATAAAAAAATACCAAAAATAAAAACAGATCGAGTTAGCAACTCTGTTGTGGAGTTAGTGCACCTCCCTGCTCAATCCGCAGCCTCGCTCCTGCAGCACCAACCAGCACTCGCATTCCCACACCAAGCAGCACACCACACCCTGCAGTACCCAGGCAACATGTACACGTCTGGCTGCATCTTGCCTCGCAGCAGATCCGCCAGCAACAGTGCCTGGAACCATTCATGCCACCTGCAAAAAGAACAATTTAGTAGAGTGGACTTCAGAAGCATAAATCAACAGATTGGTGTAAAATATGGACGGTTTAGAATGGTTCTACAATTATTGAACAACAACAGTACTGGATTGAAATCACTTGCTTTTTCATTTTGATAAATTAAGACAGAAAAGAAGATGCTTTTACCTTTTTCTTTTCTTAAAAACAAAGAAGAAAAGACTCCATTTTCACGTACCACATATGCGCGTCCTGAAGAAGTTTGTTTTTTTGTTTTTGATAAAATAAGATAGAAAAGAAGATGTTTTTTCTTTTTGATAAATTAAGAAGAAAATTCCAAAACATGCACTTCACATTTTCTGTTTTTCTAGGTTTTAGCCAATCAGTTAATTATATCTTGGTTGTTGGTTATTTAAAGACCAAAACATGCACTTCACATTTCATTGAAATATACCCTACCATTCTAGAATAAAATGGACTTAGATAAGCAAGAACAACAGAATTAATCAGATCTGCTTAGACCTTGAAACTAAATTCCTAGACATTCTATTTGATATCAACAACTAATGATTATCCTAATGTCAAATGATCTTCTTAAGGCCATTCATAGCTAGGGGTGTGAAACTTTTCCCAAAGTCTATGCAGCATCACTTGAAGCAAATGATAGAAAAAAGAAATATGCACTTTTGATAGGACTTGACAAAGTGAACATGAAGGCAGTGAAAAGCAAATCAGTTGATCTTCTCTTCCGAGAGTTTTGAAACACCCCAGTTCTAAATAAAGTGTGAGACACAAACCTAGTAGATATTAAGCATCTCGAAAGTATATTTGCCTCTGAAAGGATATTAAGCATCTCGAAAGTAGCTTACTTCCATAGAAATATTAAAGACGAATTACCTCATGGCTAAGATGCCATAAATTCCCATTTCTGCTGTAGATAGATTTCTTTGTCACGGGGACAGGCACATTATGTTTCTTCGCATACTCAATAGCATCTTCTCGGCCTGAGATATCCCATTCCCTCCATGGAGCCACAACTTTGAGGTCAGGGTTTAAAGCATAGAAAGCAAGCTCAAAACGAACCTGCAGAACATCATTCATGAGTAACAATCTCGCTTAAACAAAGAAGTTACAAACAAATTCACACAGGAAAGCCAAGGCATACTTGATCATTTCCCTTTCCTGTGCACCCATGTGACACAACATCAGCTCCAACTTCTTTAGCTACATCAACCATAGCCTGTTGTTCAGACAAAAACAACAATTAAACCATCATAAAACCATTTTTTATACTTTCTGCTCAGATTTCTTAAAGAATAAAGAGGAGCATTTCTATAAAAAGGGATTAAGTTTGCTCTAAAGTACCTACCCTTTTAATTGGTCCATATGTCTCAAACTCCCTTTTAAGTCTGCTCACTTGTCTCAGAGTTCTGCAAGAAACCATCAAATTTTGTCAGTTTCCATAAGGATACATTGTATCAACACAAATGAAAGAGGTCTTTGGAGATTACTCACAAGCCTAGCCACAAACAATGTCTTGTATGGATCTCCTGATACATTTGGATCATTCGCTGGATCGTTTGTGTAACGAGATAGTAGAATCAAAAAAAGAAAAAAAATGCTTCAGCTGTTAAATTTCATGGAAAAACTTGAAATACTTACATTTCTCAAGCTCCTCAACAACCTTCTTTGCACCATTTTCTAACCGTAATTGGTGTACTCTTGTTCTTCTTTGTGCCTGACAGCAATAGATTGAATCATGAAACCATAACGTCAGAACTGACTTAGCAATGGACAGCAAAACAAATTAACATAGGAGCCGGCAATCAAATATATTCGTATTTCAAAACAAGGTAAAATCCAAAATCTTGATCCCAGATACGACCCAAAAATTCACCAATTCCAAGTCCATTGAGCATTAAGTGAAGAAAGGTGGCGAAAGCCTTTGTGATTCAATAATTAAAACCATAATATTATAAGAATACCATAATAAGGCGTGAAAACAAACAAATCACAGGACGTCCATAATCTCCTGTACATCATGATGTAGCAAATATCTTCCATATACAAGATTAGACAATACCATTGTCTGAAGAGAGATAACAGTGCTTAAATCATTTATGTAGAACTTAGATGTGAGAACTTACAAATGTGGTAGGTTAACACAGCCTCTACATCTACTTAGAAAAATAAATAAATAAATAACAACCCCTTCACCGCCTATAGCGAGAAGCGAAACACACCCATTGTGCATTATAATAATTGCAACTTAATCTTGTGTATAACACAGAATTAAATTTTACCAATGGAAAAGTTGTAAATATTTAACAAGGTAGCGGCAAATAAAAGTATTTACATAAGCAGATTATGAAAAATACGTTCGAATATGTGAAAAGATATTAAGAACAGCGAATGTCTTCATTCATAAGAAATATCGAAACTTATTCATTCAGTTGTGACAATCCCAATAACTTGATATGTGAAAAGATAATGTGAAATTAGCTAGTACCTCCAGTAACTGATCAGGTTGGATCATTCCATGAGCGCATCTTCGTCCAGTGATGGGGTCAATGACAAGAACATCAGGTATGTTATGCAGACCTTTCTGCCTTCAGTAGTATCGTCATAAACCTAAATTACAAGTATTGGAACACACATAGTATAAGAAAGCATCAACTAATTGGAAGTCCTATCAAATTTCCAAATTTCGGAAATTATGCATCTGAGCAAAGAGTTCAAAACATCAATGAATATTCCAACTCATAATTAAATTAGCTCAATACCTGCCAAAAGATGAAATAAGTACTGATAGTCTGTGCTACAGCTTCATTTGCCCATATATCGTGATTTGGCTATACAAAATAACATATCAATGTTTCAAAAGGATCCTCCAGCCAAAAAAAACTAAAGTCAATACCAATATCTAAGCAAATGTTTACCATGTTGAACTGAATTCCTTGGCGGACTGCATGTTGACAAGAAGCCATTTATCCTGGATAGAAGCTCTTGTTTTGCCTGCATTTTACATGATATTAACAACAATCACTTCAACATATATATTCATGTTAGTCACTACCAAATAAATTTTCCAATAGACATTTAGTTGACAATTTATTTACCAGAATCAACTGGTGCAACACGCCCAATAGCTGCCTCCCCAAAGTCAGGATCCAAAACCTCTTCGGTTGCAAAGTCATCACCATCAAGTGGAACTGTGCGCACCTTAAAACAAAACACACTCATTATAACCCAACCATGGTTCATCGACGAATGCAAATACAAGCGATAAATGATCATAACAACCCTGAGGAAAGAACATAAAAATACAAAACTTGACTAAGGCGCCTTAAAGAAAAAAATTTCAAATGCGCAAATATAGGTTGGATGGACAATAAGAATAACTCTAAAATGAACATCTTTAAATCAAATCAGATGGAGTGTCAACAGAAATATAAATTTAAGAGTGGTTGATTTTTAAGGTGGTTGATCAGGTCGGGGAACAGCCTCAATCACAGACCATTCGGATGGTGTTAATAGGATTCAGAAAGCTCTTTTTATGGTAAAAAAACATGGCGAAATAGAACTAATAGGGTGACAGAATAACCTCAAGTACAACACTATACTGTTGGTGTTTCTACACTCAGATATTTTAGGCAACAGATAACCTTAAGCACAACACCATAGTGTTAGTAAACACTCAATATTTTAGACTAATGCCACTGCCCTGTTCTCTTCGTCTGTGATTGAGAATTCATATCACATGGGCCTTAGGCGGAGAGCTCGAAACTCTTTTGCTGTAATTGTCGTGGACTGAATACTCAAGCTTAGCTGAAACTTTGCTTCAACAAATCACCCAATATGCACCTAGTCACTAAAAACTGCTCATATGTACATTTATATGGTACTTCTGAAGGTAACTCTTTCTCCTAGATGGTTGATTAATTTTAACCTTGTCACATAATATGACTTCTGCTGCATAATTCAACCTACTCTCTTTTTTATAGGCAGACAAGAAAATTTTATTTCACTAGGCAAGAAAGGAAGGACAACAGTTACTACAACCAGATGAAATGGAAAGTTCCCTATTTTATCAAACATTCTAAGATATTACTTCATACATGAAACTCATGCATTGCAATTAGATGCTTAGAAGCAAAAACCAAACAAGAAAGTTTTGGTGTTCTTATTACTTGACTTATAATTTCTACCTTGAAGAAGTTTGCTCTGCAACAGCCATCTCTTGGAAGTTGTGACTGAAAGTGTCATTGATATGAGAAACAAGATTTCTTAAAGTTGGAAGCCATTTTTCCTGCAAAAACCAATAACATCAAAAGATTATTTTCAAAGTGAAGCAAAATTTATTATTTGAATAAATTAAGAACAGTAGGAACAACAATATGCATCATCTGTATTTTGTTTCACTGTCTCTATCAATTCATCATAGAGCTGCAGATGCCATAAGTGACGGTGACTGAAGTTTAACCCTTATTGTAGATTAAAACATCTTATGGAAGAATTTTGATATCATGAATGAAGAAATATAGATACCTGTCACATCAAAATATATCAATAACAAGAGAGAAAAGGACCCAATACGCTACTTTCAAAGAGAGATGCAATGCTAATGAAGCAGCACATTGCAAACAGTTTTTGTTCCACTCATATAACAGGCATTGTGTAGGACATTACAATATGGTACTCATTATTAGTGCTGGTGGTAATTAGTTGTAGAGTGAAGATAATATAGATATTTTTGCTTGTCCAATGGGTGAAACAAAGGCATTAACATGAATGTGATTTATGAACCAATAGAACATCTATAAATTCTCAGAACACTTTCTTTTTCTTTCTTTACATTTTCTGTTTATGAAGATCAGATGCAAATTCAAATAGCAGAATCATCTGTACACTGAAGCTTAAGCCTCAGCCTCGCATTCCTGTTCAGAAACGTCATCAGATTGTTAAATGAACCTCCGTCCACCAAAAAGGGTAAATATAGAAGAATAATAAGAAAAAAACGCGTAGATACTATCTGTAATGAAATCTGACCTTCCATGCAAAAAATGTCTCCAACAATAAAAAGACCAAAGTAAATGTGTTATGAAAACAAAATTAACAGTAAAATTTTTAAATCAGCAGAAAAATACCATTTAGAAATATTTTATGTATAAAACAGTAGTAGTGGCCAAAGAATAAACTAGCACAACAATTGCATGGCATTATGCCCCTAGTCTGGAAAGTGGTAGCTTACCTGTATAAAAAAAGTTATGTTTTGCTAAGATCATACTAAGAACAAAAGCTCCTATTGTTCAACTTGCTTTGATGAAATCCAAAGGGATTCAATCTACGGTGGGAGACTGGATCACTGCAAACAATTTTACATCATGGGAGCGACACATGTGGGGTATGGTGGTAGAGATCTGACTTTTACCTTGTACAACATCTCCAATGCAAAATGGAGCTTTGAACTTAAGCCACTCCAGCAGAAGTCTAAATCATGGATTGAGAAGTTTTGACCGATTATAATTCTCTCCAATTGTTTAGTCCAAGTTTATTCTAGTTTAGACTAAAAGTTAAGTGGTAACCCTTTAAGTGCTGCCTAGAGAACAACTAAAATTAGTCCGATACTCCAATTTCAGGCCAAAGTTATCCTTTTCTCTAGATTTTTCTTTTAACTTGTAACGTTAGTCTTCCATTGGATCTGTTTTTAGGATAAAAGAAGTCCAAATTTCATAAACATACTAATCTTACCTTTCTAGATGCTCAAAGTTTTATATTTTACGACAACCTATTACAAAACCTTTAACCACACAATCCTCAAAGACCATAATCAAGTTCTAGAAGCTCTCGGAGCTTTGAATATTAACAAATAAAGGTTTATCAACAAAGAGCATTAGAAAGTTTATGGAAGATGAAAGGGATTGTAGTTTTTGAGCGAGCTTCATTATTATAGTGATTTCCCCAGGTAGTATCCATGTTTTTCCTGCATAAGGTTGATGATGTGAACCTTCGCGGAAGCAATGAAGTCCACAATCAGAGGGACTGACGTAATTGTTGATGATGAATAAACATATGGTGGTGGCAGATTCTGTAAAGTTTACATCTTAGTTGCTTGTTCTCCCTATTTCACGTCATACGTTGCTTTAAAGTGCTTTTGATATTCCAGTTATCTGCTGTAGTGGAAAGACATTTCTTCAACTACCACTATTACTATCAGTGTTTCCTGACTCAAGGAAAAACTGCAATGACTCACCAAGTGAGACTTCCTTTTCTAAGATTCCCAACCTTCATGAAGACTGAGCCACTACTGTGTAGACAACAGACTAATAATTGTGAAACAACATCAATTTTATCAAGAGGCAACACTCTCAGAAGACACAATACTACTTAGCAGAATGTGAGATAGATGTTTAAAAATCAAAACTCAAGGTTTAGGCAGAACATGTTCTAACCTCTAAGACTTCGTCAACTACTTGAAGGTCCAAATTCCTAGGTACAAATCCAGCTCCAATCCCTTGAATTTTGTGAGGACCTGTGTTTGGCAATAAAAAAATGATGTGATATAGATGCAAACAACTGTGCTAGAAAATAGAAATGATGTTTCCATTGCTTTACCAGGTGTTCCACCAGAAAGAATGTTGCTTTCTTTTGGTTCAATACCAATAACCTGAAATGTGAAAGAATCAAATGAAATATGAACTATCAGTACCCATGTTAAGTAAATCAGACAGGAAATAAATGTTTAATGCAGTAACATTGTACTTCTACATCCCTCCATGATACCCATGTCATGCAACACATGATGGACAAGGGGATACGCCACCTGTCAGATATGTATGATTTTAGTTTTCTCATGAAAAGAATAGAAAAGAAAAAGAACATGTTACCTTTACATTAGGGTTCTTCTTTTTTAGGAACCGACCAACCCCAGAAATAGTACCACCAGTTCCAATCCCTGCAACAAATATGTCCACTTTGCCTCTTGTATCTTCCCAGATCTCTGGACCAGTTGTCTCAAAGTGAACCTGCAATCAATAAATTTTGAATCTCAAAAAAAAGAAAAAAAAATGGATATGCATAAAGCACAGTACCTTCAATCTGAGAAATTAAATATAAAACAATCCTCCTTTAATATGATAAGCTAACAACTAAACATGGTTGTGCGAGAAATTGATTTTTCCGCACTACACAACTAATGATCAGGTGCGCAATAAATCAATCCCAGCTACATGGACTTTTGTTTTATTTTTTAAGGTAAAATTTCATTGAGGAGAAATGACAAGTTAATAATGTCCCAACTCCATTGTCAAAGTTCAATTTCTGCTGGAACAAAACCACCAGACCTATAGCTAATTTTAAAGCATCTATACAGAAGATACCGTATTCTTCTAGAAGAATATGTATATCCAATAGGATCAGCTTATGAAATCTATTCTACTTTTTTACCATCCAAGCATCCAAATATTTCTGGCCTTAAGATGTGGGAAGCCACCCTTCAACAGTTGGTGTCAAACTGATGTACCACTTTATAGGTAGGAAATCCTGCCTCCATGAATTAAGAAGCTGTGTCCTAACTCTGGAAGGTTAGCTGTAGACAACATCTCAATTGCAAGGGAAAGAAATACTCTGTAGAGAAAGTGAGAAACGGGTTGATAAATGCCAAACCTTTGGATTTGCAGGATTGTCAAATTGTTGAAGCATGTATGCATTGGGTGTGCTCTCCAATATGTCTTGAGCCTTCTGAACAACACCCTTCATACCCTTTGATGCGTCAGTAAGAACAAGCTCTGCTCCAAATGCCTTAAAAAGAACTATTCTTTCCATACTCATAGAGCCAGGCATCGTTAAGATGAGCTTATATCCCTTCGCCGCAGCAATAAAGGCAAGACCAATGCCTATGTTTCCACTTGTTGGCTCCACCAGAACAGTCTACAAATGCAAAAAAAAAAAAAACCAAAAAAAAAAAACCAACAGATTCTTGAGAAGAATGCGTGTGAGTGTGTGTGGTGGGGAGGTTAGCTAGTTGCATAACAAGGATGCAGACACGTGTGTCTTGCGGCAATGCAAAATGTCAGGCCCGCTCACCCATTAAAATTAGAACGTCGCTCAATCAAATGTGTCAAATTATTATCTACACAAGTATATGTAATAAACGTACCATCCCCACGATTATTTGTCCGTGCAAGCTTGAAACTGATATAACCAGCATCCCCCAGCCTTTTCTCATAGATATGAACAAGTTCTTCATTTCCAACCCAAAATTCCTATGAGATCACAACATCCTGCAGACATTATAATTCAAATAACAGAAGATTCCAATAACAGAAGATTTTTGAATCATCACAAAAGTCAGTGAAAAAGTGTCAAATTTATGCTAACAAAGTAGTCAAGTGCATTATTAGCAATTTGATATATGTAAAAGTTGAGATGGAAAGTCAATTACAAGTTGGTTAAGCTTCACTGGGCTAATGGGGGCTTCTTCATATTGGGTAACTCCCTCCCCAGATTGATTTTTATCAACAGAGGACCTATAACTTTCTTCTTTTCTTTTCAGAACTTTTTCAGATGATATGTTTTCTGACTAAAAATAAGTACAGGTTAAACATGGAATTTATCAGCAATTGACCTTACACACCAGCGAAAAGAAAAAGATTATCTAAACAAACTAGAGGAATATAAAAGTCAAAGTATTAATGCCATAAGAAAACAAGGTATTAAGGTAAATTTGGTTTGCTTGGAATTCAATTCTCAGGGAAGTAGAGTGTAATTACTAATTAGTGCTTTTGTGATCTGGGATCCCAAATGGAAGTTGAACTGTTCCAAGGTTCTCACTGCATATGAAGGCTTTATTGATCTAAGCAGGCTTCAAATATGTATATTAGGCAATATACCTCACATATATTAAATTTCTTCATTTGTAGTATCATTAAATAAGGGCAACAATGATAAATCAATCAGATTATCCCTTGAAGTGAAACTTTTCTACTAAACCACAGATATGTACTTCACTTCAACACTAAACTTTAGTATCTAGTATCTGCATCAATTCACAAAGTAGAAAACATACAGACAAGGAAAGAGACCACAAACCTCAAAAATTCCATGGAGTTGGTGAGTGGAGTAGTCGTAAAGGAAAAGAGGCAATCCTGGTGTTATTTGCCTCACTGAATCCCTCTACCTTGGAGGGAGCCCTGAAAAATCAAAATCACAAACAACACAATATCATATCAGATGTATCCACAAATCATGCCTACCCATTAATCAATAAAACCCAATTTCCAAAATTCAATAAAACCCATCAATACACATGGATCAAAACATCAAATTAAATTCAAATGATCACTCAAATCAATTAACAAAGATCAATAAATTAAAAAAAAAAAAATTGAACTTGAACAACAAAAAGCAAAAGAAATTGGGGGAAAGCTTACCAAAGAGTTGCCTCTTCAAGTTCTCTTGCATGGTATCATTATTGCAAACAAAGATATACCCACCAACTGGTTCACTCCTTGGAAGTGACTCTGATGGTGGAAGAGTCTTAACCGTTGTTCAGATTTTACGACTTCTTTCGACTTAACTTGTTCAAATTTCACTTCATCCATCGAAACCACACCGTTGTTCTCTTCTACAAAACTCAACCGAAACCTTACGTTTAGTACATCATCGAATACATTAGTGATAGAGAACGAACGAACGAACGAACGGTAAACGATGAGATTCAGCGAATTCTTACCTGCTGAGTCGAGCTGCAACGAACGGATGCTGGATTGGATCTCATCCTCGATGTCTGCAACAACAACAACAAATCAGGCAAATGGTGAGAGGAAGAGATTGGGAGAAGAAACCCTAACGTTTCAACTTTGCAAATGGGGAGAGGAAACCCTAACTTTTCAACTTTCCAAATGGGGAGAGGAAGAGATGAGAACAATAGACTATTCTGCTTGAAGAAATCATGTTTGGGGTGCCATGAAAGATGAAGAAGAGAGGAGCTTTTGAGAGAGATTTGTGAAGAGGGAAACACTGCGCCAAGGAAGAAGAGAGAAAGAGAGGGGGCAAAGAGGAGGAGAAGTCGGGGAAGAACATTCGATCTGCTGTGAATGAGGGGGGAAAGAGAGCGAGACTGAGAGGGAAGCAAATGTAGAAATGGGAGGGAATCGAGCCGCGTGAATTTTAGTTTTTCCCGCGACTTTCATAGTGTTGTAGTGCCTCCACACAGGCACGTGAAAAGCTTATAGCCACGGTTTTAAACCGTTGGCAGTTAGACACGGTTTTTGGCCATGGCAACCCTTTTGGTGTAGTGTATAGCCACGGTTTTTATTTTTTTAGCCACGGTTTTAAACCGTTGGCCATTATACCCACGGTTTTTTGCCGTGGCAAATAAACAAACGGTTTAGAACCGTGGCCATCTCCCTGTAGCTAAACATGCCTTTTGGTGTAGTGAACGATGCTAATTGGAACACCCTCTCAGATGACTCCAAAGCAACTAGTGGCTATGTTTTTTTTATAACTGGTGGAGTTATTTCTTGGAAGTCAAAGAAACAGACTATTTTGGCACAATACACAATGGAGTCTGAGATGATAGCACTAACCGTAGCTAGTGAATAAGCATGTTGGTTAATAAACATGCTAGCTGAGATCCCCTTATGGAAAAGAGCGATACCAGCTGTCTTGATCCATTGCGATAGTACCGCGGCTATTGCAAAGATACAAAACCGCTATTATAACGGCAAGAGATTACAAATACGACGTAAGCACAGTACAGTTAGAGAGTTTCTATCTACTGGAGCTATTAGAATGGATCATGTACGAACTGATTTATAATAAAGTGATAACTGCTCTTAGATTGATGAGTCATTCATGATGGTAACCCAACCTATAGACTAGAGTTCCCAAGAAATAGGTTCAATGGGTAATAACAAGTCATGAATGAGATGAGGTGAATCATGTTATTTTTGTTGTAATTTCATTCTTAGATTGAAGCATCAGATCCTGAAGCGATGGTAGGATGAGTTAAAACTCTTAATATGAAGTATGGTCGCTTCCTATGGAATTTGTGGAATTTCATGTTATTTTTTACCTAGCTACAGGAGTACTATTGATAGACTCACCTAAGTGATTATGGAAGTATGGTCGCTTCCTATGGAATTTGTGGGCAAAATTTCTAGAGCTTTCACTATACCTGGATATATGTGCATGGCCTTAACACATGGGCTTTTTGGACTTCACCCCGGTAAGGTTGTGCTTGTAATGTTGTTAGAGATAGAGTTCAAAACTACGAGTTATTCTAGTATAATCTAAATCATGAACACTACGCAAAAGTTTAAGTTGAAAGACATTTTTATTTTTGCACAATCTTATATAGGATATATTGCTCGATGAAGAAATATATATATATATATATATATTTAAATCAAGTGGGGGATTGTTGGAACATATGTATGGGTTCAAAAGAAAAACAAAATGGGTTTTAAGCTTTCAATCTCTCTCTACATTGTATAGTCCCATATCCTTTATGTAACTCACTTTGGAGGAGTAAATAAGGATAGTTTTTTTTTAACATGGTTTTGGACCCTAAGGGGTACCCACTTTTGTGGAGGAGGGAGAAGATAAGCAAATGTAGGTCCACTCCATGCGCGCGCATTGTCGTCCCTCCGGCCGAGTCAGGTCGGGTCGGGTCAAGATGAGAACTATAATATTCTTTTAGAAAAATAAAATAAATATCTTTTATTTTCTCTTTAAATAAATATCTTTTATTTTCTCTAGAGAACAAGACAAAATCAGAGGGGACCCAGTCTTCTCTCCACCAACCCACGTGATCCTCGATTTTTCCCACTTAATAGTCCACATTTTTTATCCAACATCTCTCTTTCAGCCTATATATACAGGCTCTCGTTTTTAGCTTAAAGAGATAAAACAAAGAAAGCAGTTTCATATTCTTATTAGCAAAAGAGTTTCAGAGAGAGTTTAGTTTTCACAAAGAGTTTTTATTATTTCAAAATTCTTTGTTGTGATTGATTTCCATTATTTTGGTGATTCCGAGCAATAGAGATTGGGTGATAGATTTCCATTCTTCATCCAGTGCATGTGATAGAACGAGACAAAAAGAGATTTTGGGCTGTTTTATCCTGGGGACGACAGAGCTTACAGACTATTTGAACAAACTTGGACAGGGCCGCGAAACGCCTTAAAGAGAGCGACCTAGTCCGTGTCTCAACCCAAGAAAATTTCGGTAACTTCGTTCCTATTTATTTTGCAGCAATTGTGTACAAGTGACAATAAAATCTGAATATCCACCATAAGTAATTGTGCCATCGGTGTTGATGGAGTTGTAGGTCAGAATAATCTTTGGGCAGTAATTTTCAAAGTCTTTATAGCAATTATCACAGGACTGACAAGATCCAACCATGCACCCACACCGACATTATCCCCAACTATGAACTTGGTTACCTTGTTCCCTACCTCGGTGACTACCCCCAGAATCTCATGTCTGTAAAATCGAAAGAAGTTATGTAAAATTAAGGGTAATTTGCAGTTTTCCCCCTATTATAAATGGCTAATTAATAAGTAGACCCATCATTAATCACTATTGTAGTTATCCCCATTGACTAGCGGTCAACGTCCAGTAATCGTCTATTTTCAAAACAAATTACCAAAATGCCCCTCAGAAATCAAATGTTGAGATTGAATTTTTCGTATCTCGAACACCTCATCTCGAGGAAAATCCTAAGGCCCAAATGAAATCATAATCGTATCTTGAGGAAATCCAACTATTGATTTTTTTAAAACCTTTCATCTTAAACAACTCATCTCGAGGAAAATCTAACGATCCAAATGTAATAATAAACACATATTTAGGTAAATCTAACAGTCCAAATTTGATTGTGCACACATCTCGAGGAAAATGGAAAATTTGACAATCCAGTTCGCATATCGAGAAAACATTGACAGTCCAATACACATCTCGAGGAAATCTAATAGTTCAAATTTATTCGCGCATGCGAAATCTTACTCTTCAACACACATCTCGAGGAAATCTGGCGGCTCGAATTTATTCGTGCACGCATCTTGAGGAAATTTGACGTCTAAATAAATTTTAATTTAATTTTGCCCTTAACCCCATAAAATAAATTACTGGCAATAACTTAATCCCATAAAATAAATTTGAAATTAGTTTTGCCCCCTGAAACTGAATAGATTTGAGAGATGATCAAGAAAAATTTGATTATCTTTCTCCTCCCTTCTTTTCCTCCTATTCTTTTTCTTCTATCTCGAAGCCTCGCCACCACCTCCCCCTTCATCCTCCCTCTTCTTCCTCATTCCTCCACTTCCTCCTTCATCTTTTTTCCTCCTCCTTCCTTCTCATTCTTCTTCTGTTTCACAACTTCTATAATAAAGTTAGGACTTCAGTCCTCATTTCTCCACTTCCTCCTTCATTCTCCTCCTTCCTCCTTCTTCCCTCTTCCTTCTCCTCCCTCCTCTTTCCACCCCCTTCATCTCTCAGGTTTGTTCCGTTTCAAGGGGCAAAATTAAATTCAAATTTATTTCAAGGGCAAAAGTAAATTAAAATTTATTCAGACGTCAGATTTCCTCGAGATGCGTGTACGAATAAATATGAGTCAATATATTTTCCTTGAGATGCGTGTTGGAAAGACGGATTTCCATGAGATACGTGTTGGAGCGACAAATTTTTCTAGAGATACGTGCGCGAATATATTTGTATCGTCAGATTTTCTCAAGATGCAGGCATGAATAAATATGAACCGATAGATTTTCATCGAGATGCACGATGAACCCTCAGAGTTTCCTCAAGATGCATGCACAATTAAATTTGGACCGTTAGATTTACCTAAAGATGTGCTTACTATTAAATTTGGATTGTTAGATTTTTCTCGAGATGAGTTATTTAAGATGATTTTTTTTTAAAATCAAGTGTCAAATTTTTCTCGAGATACGATTACGATTTCAGTTGGGCCTTAGGATGTTTCTTGAGATGAGTTGTTCGAGATATGAAAGATTCAATCTCAGTTTTTGATTTCTGAGGGGCATTTTGGTAATCTGCATTGAAAATTGACGGTTAGTGGACGTTGACCACTAATCAAGGGGGTAACTGTAATAGTAATTAATGATGAGTCTATTGATTAATTACCTATTTATAATAGGGGGCTAACAATTGCATATATATGTTCTCTCAATACAATCTGAACATGATGGTTCATAACTAATTCGCAAGATTTTTTGGACTTTTTGTTTCCAAATAGTACAAAATGACGCAACTGGAAGAGGAGTACAAGCAAACAACATGCAACTCAAAAACAAATATATTCAAAGTGTTTTCTAAGGCAACTATGTATTGTTTAGAAATTTCTAATTTTTAGGATATTCTATTTTATTAAGATTTAATTAAGCAAATCTAGTTGTTTTAGGTATTACAATAGAAATAGTAGGTTTATTTTTTAGATAGGTATTACAATAGAAATCAAGCATTGTACCAGCCAAAAAAAGAACAAATTATCAATCAATCCAATTATTTTTTCTCCAAATTATCATCCTCTTATTATTTCTTCTTCAACACTTCTTCCTAAGTTAGTCTCCTTTTTCTGTTGAATTCTCCCCTTTCTTCTGTTCTACCTTCGAGATCTATGAATCTCCTTCTTAGTTTCAACATCCACTATACCATTATTTCATTCATCTGAGCCCCCGAAAGTCTTTGAGCTCCAAGTCTTCTTTTTTAAGATTTTTTTTTCATCTCAGTCATATTTATATTCAGACTTGTCCACTTTTTGGTGTTTGATCTATCCAAATGTACAAGCCAATGGAAATTTTATTTTGCTTGAATTTCCTTTCCATGAAAATTTATCTAAACTACATAATGTAAGTTCCCCTTACGAATGATAAAAAAGCGTGTGGTCTTCAACCTGATTTTCAGATTGCCCAAAATACCCTCCCAATTTTATTATATTTACAAGAAAAACCAATAGGTAGGTGAACAACGATCAGGGGTAATTTTGTAATTTTAAATAAAAACTACTACACATATTTACCATTTTACTCTCCCAAATTCAGATTATTTACGATCAAAATTTGACCCTCTCTAATATTGTTAATTATACATAAGCTCTTAACATAATTTATTCAAAGCCCTTAAGTATTTGTAAACTAAACATATGCCCTTAAAATTATAAATAATTATTTGTTTAGAATTTCAGTAATAGTTTTTACTTATTATTGAAATGTTGTTGTAAAATAAAAAAAAATAAAAAGTATTGAATATTCGCCCACGTAAAACGCCTTGACACCGTAGTTTATATAAACATGTTTGTTTTCTCAGGATGGGATTTTGTTGTATAGTAAAAATATCAAAAACTTTCCAACTATGAGGCCTGAATAAGAAACTTAACATTTTTGTTGGGTGACGTCAAACCCCATGGTTATCACCAGAATACGTTTTTACCTTCACATCCTAGGACGAAGCATATATAAATAGGTCAATTAAAAGACTGGCCTAAAAAACTGTATATTACCAAGAAGCAAATAAAAGAGAAGGAAAAAGTGGCTAACACGGGAATCATAGGGTAAACCGAAAAGCTCATCCATTCGTTTTTTATGCTATGATGGTCGGTATGGCACATTTCACTGTACAATATTTTGAGTGCCATGTCATCTTCTCCAGTATTCCTACCAAAGTTGCATACCAACCATGTCAGAAACATTGAGGTTTAATGAAACAAAAATAATAACCTCAACAAAATATGTGATTAAGGATTTTAAAGGGAGTACTCGTGTTAGGGATGAATAATAGGCATTGACAGAAATCATCCTCAATAATATAAAATTGTGTCGAGTTCAAGAAAAAAATAGGACAAGAAGGGAAGAAATACAGGGATCGAATCAAGACAATTCATGTTTAGGAAAAATTGAATAATATTGATATTCAACATCTAGCGGAGGAAACTAACAAATATTTATTACTTGTAGTTAGTATTAGTGCATGGTTCACCAATGCCAAGCTCTTTTTGACTCTCAAACCATCCAAATTCTTTTGTTACTAATTTGAGGCCTTGAATGAATGAAAACCAGTTTTAAAGAAAGAGATTGTATGCTTGGAAAGCTCATCTTCTCATTTACATTTGTCCCACGGAAATGCAACTACTACTTTCACATCTCCCAAATTTCAATTACATACCACGTTTGCCATGTAAGTTTTTTTTTTCTATTATTTTAGAAAATAACAAAATTGCAGTCAAATAAAAGCTAATACAAACTAGTAGCCTTTCAATAAGGAAAATCCTATCATTATACAACATCTTAATACGTTGTAGGTGGGATTGCATCCTATTTAGCCAAACAGTATGTGGCAAATGTGACCTTGTTGAAAATTGATGTTCAACCTACAACACAAAAACCTGCAAATAACTGGTTGAGGAGTGTACACAATTGCTAATTATAAGGTTATTTTGCGCCTCTGCAGACAAATCCAATGCAGCAAAAGGATCACATAACCCCGATGATACAATAGCCACAAAAGTAATATTCTTCACTGATTTTCTTCATTAATTTACACCCTTCTTTACTGAGAAAACAACGAGCAATATAAAGACGAGTTTGCATTTAACGCATGATACATAACGTCTGAAGAAAGTAAAATTCAGCCATTGGAATCCCAAGAGAGTGGACTGATAAACACCAAAAAAAAAATTAATTTTTACATCCCATTTAGCTCTTATTAATCTCTAGTTGTGCTTAAAATTAATTAAATGTCTATATTTGTCTCGAATTTGATTATTGTCATAATTTTTACAGGAAACCGAGAAATGCATGAAATTCGAAACAATTCTATTATAAATTTACATGACAATTAACAATTGGGTAAAGTAAGAAATAAATGAAAAGTATGAAATTCAAGGCTTTTATTCATGTTCATGGCACATATGGATCAAGAGTTTCATTTCAAAACAATATTATGGAAGTCGAGATTTGATTTCAATTAGTGGTGATTCACGATGTAGACATGTGGCAAGTTCAAGATAAGAAGTTCAAGTGTGCAGCATGCAATCATCAAAACAAATAAAGCATCAACTCAAAGCATATTCCAATGATCAAATAAAAAAATATTTCATTGCCTTTAGTTTTGTCTCGCAGTGCACAAATATGCAAATGTATCTACCCCCAATTAGGACTATCTTGATGTATCTATCTCTTATGGCTTCCCTGATTTTATAAGATATGATTTGGAGTATAATCAAGGAATTTATTAGAATTTTTTTTCCCATTTGTAGCATTGGAGGAGAACTTTATAAATAAGCTCTCAAATTCTTGGAGAAAAGATATACATCTCATATATAACTTATCTCTAGCATAACTTATATTATTTTTTGGTCTTTCGTTGAAGATTTTGTTCAAGTCAAGTTTATTACATGTAAGTTTTTAGTTATGAATTCAATAAAAGTTTGTATTTTCTTTATGCATTAGTTTATTTTACAATTTAATTAGTTTATTTTCTCATCTCCCTTCCTAATTATACTCTTAGATTAATTCACCACAGTGACAATGGTAGGCTAAACCTCTCATTGAGAGGAGAGGATATGAAACCTACTTGAGAGATGTGGATATTTTTTAACAAAAATAAAAATAACCTTGTAATATCTATTAATCCTAGATTCAACCAACGAATCAGAGTTGTAAAATCGAAAGACGGACAATAAAGAATTATGGAAATAAAGATAAGGACTTGAAACAAGAATTGTATTTTTTCGTAGTTCATTAATTATTGGTAAATTATAACCATTCATTGAAAAATTACCATCGAAAGAGGTATGGATTAATGATGCTCAATGAACTTTTTTTTACCATCGAAAGGCGTAACTAAAATTCTATCATAGAAAATAATTTTCTTTTGAGCATTGGTCTTGAATTAAAAATTAAAGAAATTTATGCAAGTGTCCAAAAGAAATGTTAAAATGTATTAAAAAAAAAATCTCTACAAGGCTATTAGGTGGATTCTCCAACCCTTGAGACCTTGCTTTTATTTGGTTAAATTTGTTTAGTAATTTTCATCTTAAAATTTCAATCAAATTTTGTTTTAAAAAACTAAAAACTAAAAAGATATCATCTCCCTTTCTATAAAAATCTTAGTTTTACCATTTCCCTCTTTTCACCATTCTTTATTTTATTTGGTTTTCTAAAATGTTTTTGAAATTTTGAGCTTGAATATTTTTAACTTAGTGAATAGGATGGTAACCCTGATGAACCATTTTTTCTTAAATTTTGCAGGTAAATTGATAAGAAGAGAACAAAATAAATAAATAAATGTTGATTTGCTTGGAGTTATAAGAGACAAGAATTTCAAGTTAAATCAAATGGCACCGTGAAAAGGGTGAAAAAGAAGCAAAAAAATAATTGTGAAAGAAAAGGTTGTGAAGAAGAAAGGAAAATAAAATAAAGTGATTCATGAGTTCCCTATTAAGCTACTTGAAGACCCTACATTTTCATAAACATTTCTTTACTTACAATCTACCACACTTGAGTCGATTTTCTTTCCTTGCTTTGACCTTGACCGACAAACATGCTGACCTGCACAAGGATCGCACGTGATCATAGACCGCCATTGTGATGGCCAATGGCACTCTGATGGTGAAGTCAGAGATGAATCTGATGAAGGCGTAATGATATAAACAAGGAATTTGTAGCGTACCTTAGCTTACCAACCTCATGTCTTATTTATAGTTGTGGAGTTCTGGTTTGACTAGGCCATCGATGGCGTAGATTAGGGAAGAATATCTTCATGGAGATCCTTTTCTAATTAGGAGTCGTGCTGAGAAGGGGAGTTTCCTTGTTAGCCTTGTGTTCCTAGATACGCGGGAGGTAGTTCCTATTTCGAGAGTAGTCCGTAGATAGAAGTCTCCATGTGTGATATATACTTTGGAATGTACTTCCTAGTTGGAAGCGAAGTGTTGTTGTCTTGCTTGTCCGAAGCTGATCCTCGAGATACATTCCTTAACATGACTTATAGGTGTTGATGATAGTTGTGAGATGCGTGGGCTTAGCAGGCTATAATGGTTTCGGGTCCGTTTGGCGGACTGCAACATGCGATCTTGGAACCGCTTGGGCCGAATCAGTATTGGGCTCATGCTTGAGCCTACTATTTCTTGAAATCATCATGACACGTGTACAGTGTAGAAGAGAGACTGTTTCGGTGTATCATTAGAAACTCCCCCCAAGTTAGTGGGGTGTCTAGTTAGTCCGCTGAATCTCTGAAAAATAGCTGTATCGCCTTAATGATTAAATCTGAAGCGTTGTTTCGAGCGGCGCATAGCATTAATGAATATGCGAATGTTCGAGGAGAAGTACGGTTTATATTTCCTTTAAATAGTCATCGCTTCGAAGAGGATCTCCCCTGTTACTTTATGCATTGTTCTCTCGTGTGATTGTGCTTCTATAGAGTTTGTTTTGCACTTTCTATCAATGGAAGATAATGTTGAACTTACCTCCAAGCGGCTGTTGTCCTTCTCCTGTCTCAAGCTTTTCCAAAATAGCCTAGTTGATGAAACTGAATTAATCAGACTTCGAGACCTATACCATATTCCAGAGGAGCTGGAAATCATTCCCACGCTCATGGATATGGCTCCGTCTTCACCTCCTCAGGGGTACTTAGGGTTGCACAAGAGCATGTTCAAATCTGGGCTCCAATTTCTAGTGCCAGGTGACGTTTGGCGCATCTTCTTATCTCTTTACATGCCTCCCACTCAGTTGGTCCCAAGCGGTTTCAAGATTTTGATTGCGATTCTTCTCCGAGCGCACGATGCTGGCCTTATTTAACCCCGACGATACTTCATCATCTGACCGCCGCTCGGTTGGATTTTAGGGGCCTTTGCATACTGGATAACCCCTCTTGTTTGCGTCCGGTGGTGGATGATGCTAAGCCCTAAATGAAGTATTGGCTTTTGGTTTCAATGAATTCCTCGTATTTCAAGTTTGGAGGTTGTCGTGTCCACAGATACTTTCAGTTTGACCTCAGTAAGTTTCTTCGTTGCTATCTCATTTTCTTGTTCCAGGGTGCAATGCTGATTTGATACGTCATTTCTTTTTTCAGGGAAGTTTGCAGTTTCGATTCTTACTGAGGAGGAAAAATGGATAGAAAGGGAGTTCACCAAACTCTCGTTGATGTCTGTTGAGGAGGTCATAATGCAAGAAAATGTCGTGCCGAGCGGATTACTATGGTGCTCTCATGACTTTTTTGTTGCGCCAGGTTCACCGCCTGAAGAGGCCATCGGCCATTGTTTGTCGAAAAGGAACCTGGCCATGCCTAGTCCGACTAGTTTGGCGGAGCTGGAGGCGAGCGTGCCTCCTATTGTTGTTCCGAAATGGAGGCAGCCCCCTATCCATGTTGTTCTTTTTTCGATCCTTTGTTCTTGCTAGAGAACGCGACAGCTGTTGCGAAGCGCGGAGTGCCCTCCTTTGCCCTGGAGGTAATTTAAGGGGATCATCAGCTCTTGCCTGACATTGTTGTCTCTCATGTTGTGGTGGAGGGAAAGTGCACTGGACCAGGTGTAGCCGTTGCGAGTCATTATGGGTTTGTAGCGGAGCATCATGTTATTGAGTCACATGGTCCTACTGGGCTGCATCTTAATGCTCGCAGAAAGGTCCTCGCTTTGGAGAAGGCTTTCGTTGACTTGCAGTTGTCGTATTTGGAGGCTCTACACCGGGTGGATTCCTTGACTGATCAGCTGCAGAATTCTGGTGCTGCCACAAACTTGGGGGATGTGCGAGCTGCAGTGTCCACGTTTGAAGCGGATTTTGCAATCATAAGAGCTCAACTGAGGTCAGTTGAATCCGGCTTGGCTTCGACCCGTGCCGAGCTGGGACGAGGCTGTGTTGAGTTGGAACGCTTAGAAGTTGTCATGGGCTGAAAGGAAGCGGGCGGAAACAGAGTGGGTCATTGCACGATTGTAGCTTGAGTTTGAGGTTGCTGAGAGGCTTCTCGTGTCTGAGAGGCAGGACGTTTACTGTTAAAGGAACGTTCGCTCTATGTTGCTTTGATAGGCGCAGTGTATTTTGGTGCCTCGGAACAGAGGCCACAAATCTCATCAGAGGTTATCCAGGGCAAATTGGAGCTTTTAGAGCTCTTAAAAAAAGAACACCCCGACATCGACCTTGACTTTGCCCGTTATAAGAGGGCTGCTTTTGGAACCATCTTGCAAGAAGGAAGCTCTGGTCTTGTGGGACAGGTTACTAAGGAAACCGTCTCGCCCCTTGCTACTTTGAAATAGTTGTAATGTCCTTTTAAGGACAAAGACATACATAAAGTTTTTAATGAAAGTCATGTTTTATAACTTTGCCTTTTATCTTGTATTGTCATGTCGTTGTGCCATCTTTAGAAGTTTTGTAGGCTGCAAAATTCGTACTCTCGAGCCAAGAAAGATTTTGGCAGACCATCCGTGTGCGCCAGCTGAGTTGTGTCATAACTGACTGCTTTTAGTTGTTCTCACTCATGGGTGAGCTGTCGCGGTCCCTGACGAGCTGCTGCTACGAGCCATGGTACCATTGAACGCTCGTCGCCCGAGTATCACAACTTGAGCGTTGGGGTGCTCCAAAAGTCGTTTCATTTCTGGAATCATTGACGAGCCGTAGTTATTAGAAGTGAGAGTGCTGACTAGACTCCCACTTCCTTCGCCGTCATCGTTTGCACATAGTGGACTAGGTGTTGGGCCCCAGAAGCAGTCGTCATCAGTCTCGAACTAACTAGGCTTACTAGGTGAGTTCGGCGATCATTGTCTACCAGATAGCAATGATCCCTTGGTGAGTCATCGTCATCAGGCGTATGAGTTCTAACTAGACTCCCACTTCCTCGCCCATCATCGTCCACGCCCAGCGGACTATGCATTAGGCACTAGAAGCCGTCTTCATCAGTCACGAACTGACTAGGCATACTTGGTAAGTTCAGCGATCATTGTCTGTCGAGAGCAATGATCCCTTGGCGAGTCATCGTTATCAGGCATATGAGCATTGACTAGACTCCCACTTCCTCGATCCTCGTCGTTCGCGCGCAGCAGACTAGGTGTTGGGCACGAGAAGCCATCATCATCAATCATGAACTGACTAGGCTTATCTGGTAAGTTCGGCGACCATTGTCTGTTGGAGAGCAATGATCCCTTGGCGAGTTGTTGTCATCAAGTGTATGAGCGCTGAATAGACTCCCATTTATTCGGCCGTCGTCGTCTGCGTGCAGCGAACAAGCCGTTGGGCACTAAAAGTTTTCGTCATCAGTCGCGAACTGACTAGGCTTACCTGGTAAGTTTGGCGATCATTTTATGTTGGAGAGAATTGATCCATTGATGAGTCATCATCATCAGGCGTATGAGCGCTAACTAGACTCCCACTTCCTTGGCCGTCATCGTCCACATGCAGTGGACTAGGTGTTGGGCACCATAAGCCGTCGTCATCAGTCATGAACTGACTAGGCATACCTGGTAAGTTCGGTGATTATTGTCTGTCAAAAAGAAATGATTCTTTGGCAAGTCATCGTCATCAGGCATATGAGAGCTGACTAGACTCCCACTTCCTTGGCCGTCCTCATTTGCGCACAGCGGACAAGTCGTTGGGCACCAGAAGCCGTCGTCATCAATCGCGAACTGACTAGGCTTACCTGGTAAGTTCGACAATCATTGTCTATTGGAGAGCAATGATCCCTTGGCGAGTTGTCGTCATCAGGCGTATGAGCGCTGACTAGACTCCCACTTCATCGGCCCTCATCATTCGCGTGCCACAGCCTGGGTGTTGGGCACCCGAAGCTGTCGTCATCAATCGCGAACTGACTAGGCTTACATGGTAAGTTCGGCAATCATTGTCTGTTGGATAGCAATGATCCCTTGGCAAGTCATCGTCATCAGGCGTATGAGCGCTGTGTAGACTCCCACAACCTTAGTCATCGTCGTCTGCGCCCAACACACGTCATCAATCGCGAACTGACTAGGCTTATCCGGTATGTTCAACGATCATTGTCTGTTGAAGGGCATTGATCCCTTGGCTAGTCATCGTCATCAGGCACATAAGTACTGACTAGACTCCCACTTCCTCGGCCGTCGTTGTCCGCGCGTAGCAAACTAGGCCTTGGGCACAAGAAGTCGTCATCATCAGTCGCGAACTGACTAGGCTTACCTGGTGAGTTCG
The DNA here is from genome assembly GCA_963556465.1 of Berberis vulgaris. Taxonomy (NCBI): domain Eukaryota; kingdom Viridiplantae; phylum Streptophyta; class Magnoliopsida; order Ranunculales; family Berberidaceae; genus Berberis; species Berberis vulgaris. Next base: position 30,205,696 of record OY747129.1, on the reverse strand, counting down.
TTGATCACTGTCTATTGGAGAGCAATGATCCCTTGGCGAGTCATCGTCATCAGGCCTATGAGCACTGACTAGACTCCCACTTCCTCAGCCATCATTGTCCGCGCACAGCGGACTAGACGTTGGGCACCAGAAGCCATCATAATCAGTCACAAACTGACTAGCCTTACCTAGTAAGTTCGGCGATCATTGTCTGGTTGAGAGCAATGATCCCTTTGTGAGTCGTCATCATCAGGCATGTGAGCGGTGACTAGACTCCCACTTCCTCGGTCGTCGTCGTCTGTGCTCAACAAACTAGGTGTTTGGTGTAATCCCTTGAGTCTGGTCATGGTAGGGATGATCGCAGGTCGAGTTGGTTGTAACAGACAGCAGTGGAAGTTTAGTAAAAACAAATATTTTTATTGATAATATTTTTTGAGATGTTCTACATTCCATGGTTGTTTAAGTCCGCCGCCGTTTATGTCTTCCAACCAGTACGTCCCCGGCCTGTTGACCTTAGTTACTCTATAAGGCCATTCCTAGTTTAGGTTCACTTTTCCTGCGCCAACTTCCTTGGTGTTTTGTTGGGTCTTCCTGAGTACCCAATCTCCCACTCTGAATTCACGTGGCTTGACCTTCATGTTGTAGTATTGTGTTATTCGTTGCTGGTAGGCACCTCTCTTGGTGAAGGCTAGATCCCTATTTTTTTCAAGTAGGTTTAGTCCAATGCACAAGGCTTTGTCATTACCATCTGGTCTGAACTCTTCCATTTGGAAGGTTGTCACTTCGAGCTCTACCGAAACCATGGCTTCTGACCCATATGCCAGGGCGAAGGGTGTTTCTTTGGTAGGGATTCTTTTTGTTGTCCGATATGCCCAGAGTATTCCCAATAGCTCTGGAATCCATTTCCCTTTTGCTACATCAAATTTCATTTTGGTCGCCTTCAGGATTGTTCGGTTGGTAACCTTCGCTTAGTCGTTGGCTTGTGGGTGCCCTGGTGAGGAGAAATGGTGATTGATGTTCAAACTTTTGCATAGTTTTTTCACATTGATGCCCTCGAACTGAGTTCCATTGTCATTGACCAATACTTTGGGGATGCCAAATCTGCAGACGAATGTTACCCATATGATTTTTTCTATCTAGACCTACCATATCTTGGATAGGGGCTCAGCTTCGACCCACTTGGTGAAGTAGTCGACATCCACAAGAAGGAACCTTTTACAGGCCGAAGCTGGGAGTGGTCCGACGATGTCCATCCCCTGCTGCGTGAATGGTCTCGGACTTGTCATCAACATCAGTTGCTGGGCGGGCATGTGTGTATGGCGCGAACCTCTAACATTTGTCACACTTGCAGATAGTATCTTTTGCGTCTCGTAGCATTGTCGGCTAATAGTATCCTAGGGTTAAAACTTTTTGGGCGAGGGTTCTCCCACCCGGTTGATTTTCGCATTTACCGTCATGGATCCTTCTAGGGACCTGATTTGCCTCCGGAGGAGACATACATCGGAGCAGGGGTCCTGTCACTGATCTCCTGTATCACTTGTCAATTTGGAGAGTGTACCTCGCTGCTCTGTTTTTGAGTCTTCTAGCTTCGACTTTCTCGGTCGGTAGGGCTTCAATTGCAATGTATTCGAGGATCAGAGACATCCAATTTGGCGACGCGCCTATAGCGTAAACATCTCTAGGTTCTTCTTCGTCGAGACTTGATCGTTCTTGATATTCAATAAGACCGCTTGAAACCTTTAGCAGAGGCCAAGGCTTCTCTAGCTAGCGCGTCAACTCTTTTATTGTCGTCTCAATAGTATTGTACGAGCTTTCACCTTTTGAACCCACTTAATACGTGGAGTGCCTTTTCGCGGTAGGCTATCATGCGAAGGTTCTTGCTATTGAAATCTATTTTGACCTGGTTGACTACCAGTCTTGAGTCGTTGTATGCCGTTAGGTGATCTATCTCGATCCCCAAGGCTAGGCCAAATAGGAGGGCCTCATTTTCAGCCTCGTTGTTCGAAGCGGGAAAACCAAATCTGACGACTTTTTCGAGGGTGAAGCCGCTTGGAGAATGGAGTGTGATCCCAGCTCCACATGCTTTTATCGCCGATGATCCATCGCAGTGCAAGGTCCATTTCTGGATGCTTGAATCTGAGGTCTGAAGACCTATATTTAGTTTTTTCCTATTAGTGAACTCGGCGATGGAGTCCACTAGTGCCTGGACTTTGATGGCGATTCATAGAGCATAGCTTATGTCAAACTGTCCGAGTTCTACTGATCATTTTCACCATCTTGCCTGATAACTCTGGTTTATACAGTACCGAACTGAGCGGGTGCTTGGTTAGAACTGTTATAGAGTGAACCTAAAAATAGGGCATCGGTTTCCTCGATGATACAACCAGTGCCAGGGCTAACTTCTCCAGATCCGCATACTGTGCCTTCGCTTACACGAAGGTTTTGCTGGCATAATACACTGGTCTCTAGTTACCCCGATCATCTTCTACGAGGGCTGAGCTGACAGCGTGCTTGGAAACAGACTAGTATAAGTAGAGTGTTTCCCCTGTCACCGGTTTTGAGAATAACTCTAGACTCCCCATGTATGCTTTCAAGCTCTAAAAGGTTTGTTCGCACTCTTCGTCCCACGAGAATCCTTTGTTTCCTCTTAGTATTTTAAAGTAAGGAGGACATTTGTCGAATGACTTAGATATAAACATGTTGAGTGTTGCTACCATCCCAGTCAGACCCTGAATGTCTCTGATGTTGGCGGGGGCTTTCATGTTGAGAAGGGCCTGAATCGGTTTTGGTTCAGCTTCGATTCCTCTCTTGTTCACTATATAGCCTAGCAATTTTCCAGACTTAACTCCGCATGTACACTTCTGTGGGTTGAGTTTCATCTCGTATTTTTTAAGCTGGTTGAATGCTTCAGTGAGGTCTCCTATGTGGTCGGGGCTACAGAGGCTCTTGACCAACATATCGTCAATGTAAACCTCCATATTCCCGCTGATTTGTTATTTAAACATTCGGTTTACCTATAGTTGGTATGTAGCACCTGCGTACTTTAAGCTGATTGACATCACCCTGTAACAATATATCCCTATCTCAGTTATGAAAAAGGTTTTTTTTATCCAGGGGGTGCATTAAAATTTGATTAGCCTGAGTAGGCGTCCATGAAGCTTAGTAGGTTGTGCAAGGATGTGGTGTCCAAGATCTGATCAATACGGGGGATGGGGGGAGTTGTTATTCGGGCATACTTTGTTCAGGTCCGTGTAGTCTACACACACTCTCCGATTCCCATTTTTCTTTTTTACCAAAACAATGTTTGCCTACCAGTCTAGGTATTGTGCTTCCTTGATCATGTTCGTGTTTAGTAATTGTTGCACCTCCTCAGATCGTGTTTCTCGAGCGCCACGCGACTCTTCTTCTGCCATATAGTTTTCCTTGTGGGGTCCACCTCTAGGCGATGAGTGATATTGACAGGTCGATTCCCACCATGTCTCGCATGGTCCAGGTGAAGACGTCCTAGTTCCGTTGCAGCAATTTCGTGAGTTGTTCTGCCAAATCTTTGCTCAAGCGGGAACCTATCTGGATAGCCCTACTGTTGAGAGGGTTGTTGAGGTAGACCGTGATGGTTTCTTCCTCTGGTTGGCCAGCGTTGAGCCTGCCTCGAAAACTTACAGGAGTTTCGTCGTCTGGGATAGGTTGTTATCCCTCAGCATCTCGGGCGAGATTTAGAGACATCTTGGTCACGGGGCCAGCTATTCACTGAGGATCGCACGATAGCAGTGTCATCATGCACTGGCATTCTCTTGTGATCGCCTGGTTGCCTCTTAACGTATCGACTGTTTGGTTTATTGGATACTTGATGCACTGATGTAAAATGGAGACTGCCACTCCCATTTGGTGTATCCAGGGTCTCCCAAGGACTGCATTATATGCTAAAAGTGTGTCGATCACTATGAACTCTTGATACAGAGTTTTTATAGTCGGCTTCTTTCCTGCTACCACTGTCAATTGTATTTTTTCCCACCGAAAAACATTTGTTGCCGCTAAAATCGATCATCGGATGGTTATCGGAGATCAATGCCTTTTCTTTAGTTGCATGCTGTAGAGCGTGCGGAGAAACATGACGTTCAATGACCTTCCAATGTCCACTAAGGATCTCTTTACTCCCGGCTTGCCAGGGAGATCGTTATTACCAGGGCGTTACTATGTTGGAATTGGATGCCCTGGAGGTCTTCGTCTGTAAAGGCTAATGACATGGAGTGGTCATGCCTTTGGGAGTGAGGTGTTAGTTGTTTGCCGCGTATTGCTTGGACCCTCATATCCCTGAGAACCCTTTTCCTAGACTTGTTTGATAGTTCGGACTCGGAGTGGGCCCCATGAAGCACGTATATTGTGGTCGTTGATTCTTCTATTTCCCTTTTGTCGGAGGATTCCTCCCTAAGCTCGGCTTTACTCTTGATTGTTCGTTCTTCCTCTAGGGTGATATAGATCTGTGCTTCTTTCGCCAGGTCCGCCATATTTGCTGGTGGGTCCAGAGTTAGGAAGTCCTAGAACTTACCTTTCCTCAGATCGTCGATGAATGCCGAGATGTTCGTTGTGTCGTTTCACACGTTGATGGAAGTTAGATCACTGCTGAAGCACGTTAGGTACACCTTCAATATCTCGTCAAGCTTTTGTTTCATCGACTTGAGCGGCTTCATCATCAGCAGGATTTGCTGTATAAAAAGTGATCTTGGGCCTGTTTCTGTCATTGCTATTGTTGTTCCAAGAGCGTGAGCTTGCTGTCTGTGTGTTGCTTGCACCGTCAAGAGCAGTGAAGCAGTGCCAGGCTAAGCGTTTGACGTGCCCCCTTGTTCTTCATTGTTTTTACCATCTATTTGTATTTTAAAGAGAGGTGATGCTAGTGAAAGGTTAGGAACTTTGTCAATCCCTTCGGACGGCGCCACGCCAAACCGATGCAGTCGATTTTTGCTCCCTGTTTTGACCTTGACCTGCAAACCTACTGACCTACACAAGGAGCGCACGTAGCCACCGTTGTGGTGGCCAATGGCACTCCGATACTGAAGTTAGACAGGGATCTGAGGAAGGCCTAATGTTGTAAACAAGGAATTTGTAGCGTACCTTAGTTTACCAACCTCATGTCTTATTTATAGTGTTGAGTTCTGGTTCGACCAGGCCATTGGTGGCGTGCATTAGGGAAGAAGATCTTCATGAAGATCGTTCTCTAATTAGGAGTCATGTTGTGAATGAGAAGTTTCCCTACTAGCCTTGTGCTCTTAGATATGCGGGAGGTAGTTTATGTTCCGAGAGTAGTTCGTAGATAAAAGTCTCCATGTGTGATATATACTCCGAAATTTTCTTCTTAGTTGGAAGCGATGTGTTGCTGTCTTGCCTGTCCGAAGTTGATCCTCGAGATACTTGCCTTAGCAGGACTTATGGTTATTGCGGATAGTTGTGAGACGAGTGGGCTTAGCAGGCTATAATGGTTTCGGGAACGTCTGGCCGACTGCAACGTGCGGGCTTGGAACCGCTTGGGCCGGATCAGTGTTGGGCTGACGTTTGGGCCTACTATTTCTCGAGATCATCATGACACGTGTATGGTATAGAAAAGATACCGTTTCGGTGTATCATCAACGCTCTTCTTCATCCAAAAAAACAAAATCAATCTAAGTTTATTTTTCTTAGATAAGTCCTAATTAACCCAAAGATAATTTATGATAAGCAGTGGATAATAGATCAAAATGTGTTATGGTAGGTAACTCGACATTCTCGCAAGTGATCAATATTCCTTTCATGATACTATTATTATTTTCATGTTCATTTGTTTTTATGTTCATATGAGACGTTTGAATTTTCACACTTACTATTTTCCTCACATGCAATAGAGAAAATATTTAACTAATCTCAGAGTTGTCATTCAGATAGATAAACTAGTGAGTTTTATAATCAAGATGACTATTCCAAAGGTAGATTAGAATGTACCTTACTTTGACAGAAAAATTGCACGTTGATGGTTATTCACACACACACACACACACACCTTGTTCTAAAACTGCTCAGTTGTACTATGCATTTTGGTACTAACTACATATGCCACTTCCCTTCTATGTAATTGAATAACAAGAATATTCTTTGAGAAAAATAGGGGAAACACCAATTTTTTCTTTTAAAAAACAAATATATGTTTGTAGATGTTCATCCTGGATAACCCTAGGGAGGCTAAAATTCAGACTTTAGCATCATGCTAGAAGTTTAAGGGGTTGTTGCACATTGTAAATGCAATCGAATCATACGAGCAAAAGTGGCCTTGAGTTCTTTGTTAAGTTTAGAAAATACAAAATTGTTTTGTGAACTTATATTTCTTTTTTGCTTCTCTTTGCTCGAGAACTAGCAAAAGGTTGTTTGGGGTGGTGCGATAAGCACCCAAAATATTGATTTTTACGCCCCATTTAGCTCTTTATTAATCTCTAGTGGTACTTAAAATTAATGCATTCATTTGTCTTGAATTTGATTATTGTCATAATTTTTGCAGGAAATCGAGAAATGCATGAAATTCAAGACAAGTTTACCAAAAATTTAAACAACAATGAGCACTTGGAGAAAATACGAAATAAAAAAAAAATGAAATTCTAGGCATTTGGGCATGTTCATGGCACATGTGGATCAAGAGTTTCATTTCAAGACTATATTATAGAAATGAATATTTGATTCTAATTAGTGGTGATTTATGATGGAGACTGATGCAGTCGATTTTCACTCCCTGCTTGACTCGCTGACCTGTTCAAGAAATGCACGTGACCCACAGACCTCCAATTCTTTGAAGATAGGCCGGCTTCCGAATTGAGCCTCATCGATATTCGAAAGACATTCGGGGTCCTTGAATACCTACCATTCTATACTTTGAATGATGATCAGACGCCAATGTTTCCTCCGAAAGGATTTGTCTGTTTGCACCGCGGGATGATCAGACACTCAAGCCAAAGATTAAGAGAACCAAAGATAAAAAAATAAATAAAGAAAATTAGTTTTGAATTTTGGTGGAGCAAATAAGTGTTATGGATGAAAATAGCCAAACCCACCTTTCATGTTATTAGAAGAGAATCTAAACAAAAGAGGTGGTTTCTAATTATATTTGGTTCCCAATTATATATGGACCCCTTTTGTTTCCTTTTGTTGGTGGTTTTCCAATTGGTATTTGGTGGTAATTGGGTTTCTAATAAAGAGTTTTGTTTTCTTTTAACTACAAAGAACAACAACAGATAAAAGAGGATAGCAACCAAAGACGACAAAGAAGATTTGATTTCCAATTAGGATCAATGAGGAGTTTGTTTCCTTTTTACCACAAACACAACAGGACTTTTGTTTACAATTTAAATTGGGCTTCCAATTGGTTTTGTGGATTTTGTTTGGGAGAGAAACGCAGGAACAGGATGCAGCCGAAACGGAGGACGCTGTCCATCAGTGGAGACGCTGTCCAAAACAGCAGGGAAACTGTCTAGAATAGCAGGGGACGTTGTCCAGGACAGCAGGGAGCAATACGGCAGTAGGGAGAGCGCAGAACAATAGGAGACGCTTTTCCAGCAAAAGCGGAAGATGCTGGACAACAACAACACACATTGCTAATCCACCATGAGCTGCCATGCAAATGAAGCTCCACACCGCTATTGCTGTCATCATTTTCACCATGTGTCACTAAACTCCACGCAAGGCGAAGAGGTGAATTCCTAGATGTAACGCACTTAATTGGTATTTAATTTGTTTTATGCTTTCACGATGAATAATGGTGTTTATGATTTTCACTTTTATTTAATATAGAAGTTTATGTTATTTTAGTGACAAAGATTTCATCAACTTCTTCGTAGATTATTATTCCGGTGATTGTCTTTTTCTTCTCCATATAAGTCTAGTCACGCTTTTCTTATGTGTGGAATTTGTAAGGATCAATTAATTCCAGTAGGTTAGTTATATGTGATTGTCTTTTATTACGTTATTGTCCCCAGATATATCGTAAATTTAGGATATCATATATGACCAACCTTTGTGCTTTCTAGAAAAAGTGAAATCTAAAATTCATTTACATTAAAATATATTGGGCATTAAAGACTATTTTTCCAATTATGTTGTTTGGGATGTGAAACACGTAATCGAGTCATCATAGCGAATCAATACTAGTTGACGCGTGAAATCTAGGAGGGATTCTTGGAACCTTGTGAATTTTCTAAACTTGATTTTCATTAAACTAAATTACATTTCATATTTTAAAATTGCTAGAATTTCTTAAATTTAGTTTCGCGTAGTTCTTCTTCCTTGACCTTGTTTTGTAGATCGCTTTTCCTCGTGGGATCGACACCCCAATCTTTACTGCAATTGACCGCGTGTAATGTTTGGGCGTAATCAAATTTTGGCGCCGTTGCCGGGGACCAAGCGTCATTCTACAAGGAAGGTTTTGGGTATTATCTTTCTTGCTCATTGTTTTATTTTATTTTTAGGTTTTAGGTCCAGTTTATTTATTTTTATTTTATTTTATTTTTTAAAAAAATTGCAAAAAACAAAAAAGGACATTGAGGGAGTGTGAGTTGGAATAAAGACCACTTAGGGAGACTAATTAGGGTCCCAAATTTAGAAAACCCACAAGTTCACATTGAGACCAAATTAAGTTCTACTTCTAATTCTAACACCATGAGTAATCACGAAGATGACCATGTTTGGTCGCTAAAGGACTAACTCCACCCCACGCGCACTGCTACTCCATCATGTATCATATTTGCACCAAGTACACCAAAGCTAGATTTTAAGCCGGGTATGATACATGTGTTAGCCACTTTTCACGGCTCAGAGAGTGAGAATCCTTATGTTCACATTAGAGAATTCGAGGAAGTTGTTTCCACTTTCCACAACAAAGTTGAGGCTGTAGACTCGGTTAGACTAAGGTTTTTTCCTTTTTCCCTTAAGGAAAAAGCGAAGAGTTGACTATACTCTTTGTGACCAAGGTCTATAGGTTCGTGGGAAGAGATGACCCAAGCATTTTTTAATAAATATATTCCTCACTACAAAACCAACGGTCTAAAAAGACAGATTTCTACCTTCACCCAAAAGAATAACAAGACATTACATCAAGCATGGGAGAGGTTCAAGGATCTCTTGAATACATGTCCACACCATGGGTATGAGAGTTGCACTTAGTCAGTTATTTTTATGAGGGGCTCACCAGTAGAAAGCGTCAGTTCATTGAGATGATGTGTAATGGGGAGTTTTTGCATAAGGACCCTAACGAGGCCATTGAGTACCTGAATGACCTGGCTGAAAAGGCTCATACTTGGACTGGTCCAAGTGCTACTGAGAGCACGAATAGAACACGCCCAGCTGAAGTCTATCAACTTAGGGAAAAGGACAACCTTAGAGCCTAATTGGATAGAGTGACTAGGGAGTTAGAGGCACTTAAGACCAAGGATGGTAGGCCCACACATACTATTGCCAAAGTTGAGCTATAGGACGCCTGTTTTATATACGGGGGAGTTGAACACTTAGCACAGGATTGCCAGACCTTGACTGAGATGAGAGGGGTTTATGAGGAACTATGTAACACCTTAGGGATGTACAAGAAGCCTTATTCACCATTCTCTAACACTTACAATTCTGGCTGGAGAGATCACCCTAACGTAGGAGGTCCGAAGCAGACCAACCTACACACTCACAGGCACAACCACCTAGGTCATACCCTGCACCTCCATACAATGCGCAATCTAATAGAAGTTCCTTATTAGACACATTACATGCATTTATAGAGCACAAGGTAAAACTAATCAAAAATTTGAGGTTGCATTGACACAGTTGGCAAAAGAGAACAAGGAGATCAAAGGCCAGATAACCAAGCTGACAAGTTCATTAACAGTACAAGAGCGGGGTCAATTTCCGTCACAACCTCAAGCAAATTTGAAGGGCCAACTTATGGCACAAACCTCTACTTTAGACTCTCAGAATGTCAAAGAGGTTAATGCCATCACAACTCGGAGTGGTAAGATTTTAGATGGATCAAGCTCGTCCATGACTATAGGCACCTCCCCAAGGGCAAAAGATAGCATCCCTGAGGATGAGCCCAACAAGAACATTCCAGTTCCAGTTCCTTTTTCTCAAGCATTACGACCTACTGGAAAAAATTCGAAAATGCATGGTGAGATTCTAGAACACTTGAAACAGGTTAAAATCAACTCACCTTTGCTGCATGTGATTAAACAGGTACCAACTTATGCAAAGGTCATCAAGGATCTATGCACTATTAAAAGGAAGCATCATGTCTAGAAGACTGCCTTCTTGACAAAACAGGTAAGTGCGGTGATTGAGCAGAGGACACCACCCAAGTACAAAGATCCAGGGTGTCCTACAGTCACCTACCAGATTGAGACTCATGAGTTCGGCCAAGCCTTGTTGAAGTGTAAATCTAATGCCATATTTTATTTACTTGCAAGTGGGTCTAGGAGAGATTAAACCTACATCCGTGGTACTACAATTGGCCGATAGATCGGTTAAGAAGCCAAGAGGAATAGTCGAGGATGTCTTGCTGCAGATTGATAACTTTTACTATCCCGTCGACTTTCTTATTTTAGATACTCATTATACGGTTAATATGGAGTCTACAGTTCTGATTATTTTAGGTAGACCTTTTCTTGCCACAGCTAATGCTCTTATCAATTGCAGGAACTGTCTAATGAAGTTGTCTTTTGAGAACATGACTCTGGAGGTAAACATATTCAATATTAGCAAGCAACCACGTGATGATGATTAGTGTCATCATACCTAAATGATAGACACGCTGATATCAGAGGAGGCGCTCCTGAGCGCAGATTCTGAAACCTTAGAGTACCTCCTTTGTATTTGTGATTCTGAGAGTTCACTTTATCCTGACAATGCTTTTGATATTTCTGTTGTTTCAGGGTTAAAGGATAAAGGAGGACAACAATGACAACCATGCATTGAGGAGTTGCCAAAGGAAAGACAAAAACCACAACCATCCACCGTGGAAACTCCGAAAGTTGACCTAGCTCCACTGCCTGAGGGACTTAAACATGCATTCCTCGGACCAGGTGATACCTTTCCTGTTATTATTTCTTCTGTGCTTAATAGCTCACAAGAAGAAGAATTGATTAATATGTTACGTGAGCACAAATCTGCATTAGGTTGGAGTATAGCTGACATCAAAGGTATTAGCCCCTTAATATGTTCCCATAGGATTCACTTAGAAGAAAGAGCTAACCCCCGTAGAGATCCTCAAAGACGACTTAACCCCACTATGAAAGAGGTGGTGAAAAAGGAGGTCTTAAAATTGTTAGATGCATGCATCATTTATCCCATCTCTGATAGCAAGTAGGTTAATCCAACTCAAGTAGTTCCCAAGAAATCTGGAATAACAGTTGTGACAAATGATGAGGGGTGTCTGTTTCTACTAAGGTAGTGACAGGGTGGCGAATGTGCATTGATTATAGGAAACTTAATTCTGCCACCCGCAAGGATCACTTCCCACTTCCATTCATAGACCAAATCTTAAAGCAGTAGCTGGTCATTCTTTCTATTGCTTTCTAGATGGGTATTCAGGATATTATCAAATTGAGATTGCATTAGAGGATCAGGATAAGACTACTTTCACATGTCCTTTTGGTACATATGCTTTTCGGCGTATGCCATTTGGTTTGTGTAATGCACCAGCTACTTTTCAGAGATGCAAGATGAGTATTTTTAGTGACATGGTTGAAAAATATATGGAAATATTCATAGATGATTTGACTGTTTTTGGTGATTCCTTTGATTCATGTTTACTTCATTTGAAGGCTGTTTTAAGTAGATGTGAAGAGAAGGGTCTGGTGCTTAATTGGGAAAAATGTCATTTCATGGTTCCCTATGGAATAGTTCTGGGACACATAGTTTCTGATAAAGGAATCGAGGTTGATAAAACAAAAATTGAATTGATTTCTAAATTACCTACACCTAAAAGTGTCAAGGATGTGAGATCATTTCTAGGGCACGCAGGTTTTTTATAGGAGGTTCATACAAAAATTTTCTGCCATCTTTAAACCATTAAGTAACCTCCTGGTCAAAGACACCGTGTTCCAATGGACACAAGAGTGTGAGGACGCCTTCCGAACACTCATTGATAGGCTCACCTCTGCCCCCATCATGCAACCACCAGATTGGAATTTACCATTTGAGATAATGTGTGATGCAAACAACTATGCTGTGGGGGCAGTCTTGGGACAACGAAGGGAAGGGAAGCCCTTTGTTGTTTACTATGCTAGTCGAACACATAATGATGATCAAAAGAATTATTCGACTACTGAAAAAGAGTTGCTACCTGTAGTTTTTACTTTAGATAAATTTCATGCTTATTTGATTGGTACACCTATCATTGTTTTTACTGACCATGCGGCTCTTAAGTTTCTTCTTTCTAAAAAGGATGCTAAGGCAAGATTGATTAGGTGGATTTTACTTCTGCAGGAGTTTGATCTAACTATAAAGGATAAGAAGGGGGTTGAGAATTCTCGGGATAAGACAATTCTCGGGATGTCTCCGTATCGGCTTATATATGGGAAGGCCTGTCATTTACCTGTTGAGTTAGAACATCGCGCTTATTGGGTTGTCAAAAGCACTAACTTTGATCTCAATGATGCAGGTATTTAGTAGAAATTTTAGTTAGCTGAAACTGAGGAGTTGCGGAATGATGCCTATGACAATTCCCGAATATACAAGGCAAAGATGAAACAACTCATGATAAGCAAATTCCGAGGAAACATTTTGAGCCCAATCAACGAGTCTATCTCTATGACTTACGACTTCATCTTCATCCTAGCAATCTAAGATCGAGATGGACGGGCCCATTCATGGAAAAAAAGTTTTTCCCAATGGTTCCATAGAAATTGAAGATCCAAAAGATGGGAGAGTATTTAGAGTAAATGGGCAACATTTGAAGCACAATGTGGAGCGAGTAGAGGTGCCAGAGGAGATCTCTCTGGTTGCCCCTGTCTACTTGATTTGAAGCACAATGTTTTTCTTTTAGTGTTTCAGGTTATTTTAGGTGTTGCTACTGGAGTCACTCGGAGCCTCTCATCCCATGTGTTCTTTTCTCCCGTCGGTATGATTTTTTTTTTATATTTTGGTGACTGTGAGGACGTTGTCTATTTGAAACTGGTAAAGCTTCACCAAGGTAATATCACTCCAATCCTCCTATTTTCCTTTTCCTTCATTTGTCATGATTATTATTTTATACATTGTAGCAATGTTTGGTTTAGGTTTGGGGGTGATGTGATGTGGTTTATTACATTTTTTTGTGCAATTTTCAAAAATCTTTGAGCTTAAAACATATTTTTAAAATGTATTTTACAATTAAACCGAGTCATTTTTTGTATTCTACTCAATCTCCATTGAATACTTAGATGATCACGGTAATTAAGCAAAATCTTTATGAAAATGCATTCGAAATCTGAACTCTTGGTGAATTTAAAATAATAATAATAATAATAATAATAATAATAATAATAATAATAATAATAATAATAATAATAATAATAATAATAATAATAGAGGAAGGGGGTTTGAGTATTTTTAATTTTAGAGAATATTTTTGTTGCCTTTAATTTTGAGAAAACACATACTAACACGTGTCACGTAGTTATATTAGTAGAAAACATGATATTTGATATTATCCTTATGTTAGATATATTTCGTGAGACTTTTCAACTCGACTATTCGTGCACTATAAGCCAAGTCAACATGATTTGAAGTTGATTAGTGAGATATAGAACTAGAAAACCTTAGAATAATAGTGGAGACTTAACCCTTGTGAGTTTTGAGCCATTCTTTATTTCTTGAGGGTTATTAATTATACTCTGATTTTTCTTGAGTCCGCATTATTTCGTTGACGATATCATTATTTTTTACTTTCTTATTGATTGCTTTAAGAATGACATAAAAATTGAATTTTTACACTAGAACTTCTTGCTTTATTTAGTTGAGATGTCCTAGTACTAACTAGAACTTATGAAGTGATATAGGCATTTCTTTCTTTAAACCATTTTTTAGCCTCTTAGCCTACCCAATAATAAACATCCATTTGCAGCCATTTGAGCCTTTAAATAGCCTTCTCTTTGTTATCCTCATTCCCATACCTACTCCAATCAAGGAGTAATACCTCTATTATTTTATCTTTACCCAATTTTCTGAGAATGTATATGGTGAGATATATTTATGGAATTGGCAAATAGAAAGAGTTGAAAATAGATATTTCATGTGCCCTCGAAGTAAAAGTGTTTGATTGTATAAACAAGGAAAAGCATGTAGTAAAAAAAAAAAAAAAAAAAAAAGAGATTGAAGAAGAAAATAATGAAGAAAAAGTTAATGGTGTACAATATTGATTTAATCTTCAATGCCCTATGTGCTTATTCAAGGGTGTAGCCATTCTCAGGAAATTTTGTATCCTTTTTGTCTATTATTGTTTGCCATAATCCAAGCCCTATTACAACCTAGTAAAGACCTAATTGATCTTAAGTGAAAGTTGGTTTATTAGATGTGGAGATTGAATAGGCAAGAACTATGGTGTTTGGTACAACATTCTCAAAAGTAATCAATATTCCTATCCATAAGATCATATTCATTTAACTCTTTGAAAATTCCGTTTTTCAAGATAATTATATGTGAGACGTTTGCATTTTCCATAATTTATATTCTTTTCGTCACATATAAACTGAGTGCCCAATCTCTGAGTGTTTTATTCTGAGTGACATGAGAGATTTGTGGTCGAAGCATACTTTCTAAACGTTATCTCGTCACATCTTTACTATGAGATGAAGAGTTATGTTGATAAGGTTTCTCTCACACACACACTTCAAGTTGAGAATGATTATGAAACTTATTTAACCTTTAGACACTATTAAATTATTGTACTCTTTTGATATACTATTGTGACATTTTTAGTTTGTTGTTTTCTTTGAATTTTAAACAATTAGAAAATTACTCTAAGGAAAATAAAGGGGAATGCCCATGTTTTTAGAAAATAGATTTTTTTTTATTGAGTTAGTAATGTTTGGGGGTAACATTTCTGGAAACCCTCACGAGACTATAACTCGTCCTCTAGAGGTTTAAAGCCTTGTTGCACGTTAAGGTAAGTGCAATCGTGATTCCTACGAAAGTGAGTTAGGATTTTATTCTTAATTTTGTTTTGCTCGAGGACTAGCAAAATATAGGTTTGGGGGTATTTGATGTTGACGTAATTATTACATAATATACCTCATAATTTATATTTGTTAGTGTTTCAAATAGTGTATTTTAGTTTAATTATTTTATTTTTGGATTTTTGTAGGATTTGGAGTTTAAATGACAAAAGTGCGTTAGCGTGGCGAATTTGGAAATTCACAAATTGACGAAGTGGAGCGGGAGACACCCAAGCCAAAGATTAAGAGAACCAAAGAAAAAAAATAAAGAAATTTAGTTTTGAATTTTGGTGGAACAAAGAAGTGATATGGATGAACATAGCCAAACCCACCTTTCATGTTATTAGAAGAGAATCTAATAACATGTGAAACGGAGGACGCTGTCCAGAACAGCAGGGGACGTTGTCCTGGACAGCAGGGAGCAATATGGCAGCAGAGAGTGCGCAGGACAGCAGGAAACACTTTTCCAGCAACAGCGGAAGACGCAGGACAGCAACAACACGCATTGCTAATCCACCACGCGCTTCCATGCAGATGAAGCTCCACACCGCTATTGCTGTCATCACCTTCACCATGTGTCACTAAACTCCATGGAATGCGAAGAGGTGAACTCCTAGATGTAACGCACTTAATTGGTATTTGATTTGTTTTATGCTTTCACGATGAATAATGGTGTTTATGATTTTCACTTTTATTTAATATAGGAGTTTATGTTATTTTAGTGACAAAGATTTCATCAACTTCTTCGTAGATTATTATTTCGGTGATTGTCTTTTTATTCTCCATATAAGTCTAGTCACGCTTTTCTTATGTGTGGAATTTTTAAGGATCAATTAATTCCGATAGGTTAGTTATATGTGATTGTCTTTTATTATGTTATTGTCTCCGAATATATCGTAAATAATTTAGGATATTATATATGACCAACCTTTGTGCTTTCTAGAAAAAGTGAAATCTAAAATCCATTTACATTAGAATATATTGGTGCATTTAAGACTATTTTTCCAATTATGTTGTTTGGGATGTGAAACACGTACTCGAGTTATCATAGTGAATCAATACTAGTTGGCGCGTGAAATCTAGGAGGGATTCTTGGAATCTTGTGACTTTTCTAAACTTGATTTTCATTAAACTAAATTCAATTTTATATTTTAAAATTGCTAGAATTTCTTAAATTTAGTTTCGCGTAGTTCTTCTTCCTTGACCTTGTTTTGTAGTTTGTTTTTCCTCGTGGGATCGACACCCCAATCTTAACTGTAATTGACCGCGTGTACTGTTTGGGCGTAATCACCTACCATCTTTAGTCGCAGTGGATTGTGGGCCAACTAGCACGTGGCTCCCATTCTTTACATAGTGTTGAAGGTTAAGTCTTAAGGTGGATCCCTTTCCAGGAAGATGAAGGCCTCCTGCCCAATAAGAGGGACTTAATGAGACACTTGCCTCCATAAGCTTGAAGAGGTCTCGTGTTGGGGCCGAGCCGAGGGAGAAGTGTGATCTTTGCTGGCTCGCTGGGGCGGAGGTTGTGGTATCTAGCTGGGAGAAGGATCACCTGCGATTAGTAGGGGTTGATGATGCATCACAGCTGAATACTAAGCAGGCTGAGGCTTTGAGTGAGAAGCTAATGTTGGTTATTATGGAAGTTTCTATTGGTGTTGAACAATCAAGACCTATTTTACTAGAAGGATTCTCTTGTGGTCCCAGAGTTCAATCGTCCTGCTGGTGGATCGTCTGACAGTGGTCGTTGCAGTGTGGGTTGTCCCTCATGTAGTTCGCATTGCCCCCATTTCCCTTCAGACCGCATATCAAGGTAATGGAGGGTCCGTTGGACAATTTGCTTCCTTTTCTTCTTTCGAATTTCGCTGAGCTGGCTTGCAATAAAGGGTCAGCTGCTGGTGATAAAGGGAAGGTTGTGGACGAGGGCCTAGGTGCGGTAGAGACTACAAAGAGCGGTGCTGGCACGATCCAGCATCCGAGAAAGCTTCATACGGATGCGCGGATGAGTTTGTTTGCTCCGGACATGGAGAAAATGAGCAACTGGGCCTAGCACCAAAAGGTTGACATTGATTATGCTTTGAGGAAGCATGTAATCATACGCTATAGCTGGCTAGTGATTTGCGTTCCAAAGCAGAGAAGGATGCGCTAGAGAAGCGTATGGATATATAAGGGGTTGAAACACTTTATGCTGGGGATGTCCCAATTGAGTCAGATAGTCATCCCTGGGATGGAAGTTGAGGTGGCTCATGAGAGGGTATACACCATGGAGTGTGTCTTCTCGACTATGCATGAGTCAAATTGAGAAGAAGATGTTGGAACAGTCAATCGGTTATGTCGAGACTCGAAGTCTTCATTTTGAAGCCTTTGAGTCATTTAGCAGAGGCGGTATCCACAAGGAACAAATTTGGACAAGAGCTGAACATGGTCTGTCGTGGTCTGGAAGTTGCGCAGGAAGCTGTGGCCAAGATGCACTCTGAATTATAGTCTCTTGTTGAGGAAAACCCCATGAAGGAGTCTGAGTGGGTTGCCTAGATACAATAGTTAGGGTTGACGTGGAATTCAATGCTCGAGAAGTGAGCAAAGCTGGGGACCAACTTCTCTTGGAGTAACATGAACTCAGCGCAATTGAGAGTAGCCTGATTACTGAGCCGTCTCAGGTTGATGCGCTGACATGCAAGCTGAAGTTGTTGGAGTGTGAACTTGCTTAAACAAAGACGCGTGAAGAATAGCTTTTCAAAGTGTAAGGCAAGTGTAAATTCCGCTGGGTCGTGCATGGGAGATTAGAACTGCTGGCGCTGATGAAGGAAAAACATCCGGAATGGGACCTTGCTTATTACAAGAAGATGTCTTATGCAGACTTCGGAATGGTCTCTAAGTCGTCAGAGGAAGAGGGCCATCCTGATCATGGCGCTCAGGCTAAGGCACACACAAATGCGATTTCTGTTTCTCCTGCTAGGCTTAGTTCTCCCGTATTTGTACCTCCTCCCGATGAAGAGTAAATTTTGTAAATTTTTACTTTTTGTTTCAACTGTTAATGAAAACAAGTTTATTTCGAGTATGTTTTGTACCCGCATTATGTTGGTCTCTGTGTTGCGCGCTTTCCATTTTGCCTTGTCGTTTTATTTTGACATAGGTCCAATTGGGTTAGCAGAAAGCCGAGTGGTTCGTCTGTTGTTGAGAGTTTGAGCATTTATGTTGCGAATAATTCTGACATGTTCTTCTGTGGTCACGTGGCGAGCCATTGGCATCAGTCAGGGCTGACTGGGCTCCCACCTTCCGAACCATCTATACTCACCCGGAGCGGACTACAAGTTTGGGATGTGATAATTTGGAAATCATGGTCTCTTGGAGAGCAATGATCCCGTGGTGAGTCGATGACATCAGTAAGAGCTGACTAGACTCCCACCTTCCAAACCATCTACACCCGCGCGGAGTGGGCTACAAGTTTGGGATGAGAAAATTCAGCGGCCATAGTTTGTAGACGAGCAATGGTGTTGTGGCAAGCCCTCAGCATCAATTGGATCTGACTAGGCTCCCACCTTCCAAATCATCTACACCCGCGTGGAGCAGGCTACAAGTTTGGGCTTTGACCAGAAGCTGTCGTTGTCAGTCGTCACTAGCTAGACTTACCTGATCGGGTTTGGTGATTGTTGTCTACGAAGGGGGCGACGGTCCCTAGTGAGTCGTCGTCATCAGGCGTAAGAGCGCTAATTAGACTCCCACTTCCTAAGCCATCGACATTCGCGCTCGGCGAACTAGTCGTCGGGATGAACCAAAAGCTGTCGTCACCAGTCGAAACTTACTAAGCTTGCTTGGTTAAATCGAGGCTCCGCCTATTACGGAGGCAGATTGCATCGTGTAGATTAGTTTTTTCAAAAAGAAAAGAGGACCTTAAATCAGTTAGTGATATGCAGGTGTGCTCCGTGTGTCAAAAGTGACTAGGATTTTTACTGCTCGCGTCAGTGCACGTGGTAGAATGACGCTTGAATAGTGGGCAAAGCCGATGGGCCCATAAAAGAAGAACTAGGTCCTGTCGTAGGATCAAGACACTACGTGTATAACATAGATTGCACAGTGATACGCGCACAGCTGTCGTAGGAACAAGATGTCACGTGTACAATGTAGATTACATGGTGACACACGTATGGTGTAAATCGCGTGACGGTTGAGTATTAGTTACTCCCCCCGATTAATGGGGTTGTGTACAACATCATTAATTGGTTAAACGTGGTCATGTGTGGTTTTCATGGGAACTGACGTCTCCTCGTTTCCCATATGGTATTCAATGATGATATTTAATGTCGAAGCGCCTATTTGGTGAACCACTATGTCTATATAATGGTGTTCCTTCATCGTTGTAGGCATTATCTTCTACAGAGTGCACTTCTTCAGATGCTCTTACTTAAATAATATGCTTTGGATTTTCCAAAGGCTAAAAGGAGATATCCAACCCTGGAGTCTTCGAATGTTCTGACATTTGCACCGATGAGTCATGATAAGACTTGTTGTTATGTGTGGTCACATGCTCTGGGTGAGTTACACTTCCTCCCAAGGGATGAGTATATCGTTTATTAACCAATGCTTTGGTGATACCTTGTGCCATCCTATCTGTTGGGAGACACTCCCTGCAGCTAGTTTCTGGTTGATAGAAGTGTTGGTCTTTGCTTTCGGGGGTGGTATCTCTGAGTCACCCCGAGTATCGCACATGGGAGAAGCATCCTCGTTTGGCAGCATTGTGAGACCTTAACTATCTCGTCACTTGTGAGCACCTTTATCTGTTCTTCTCTACCTCCTTCGGGAGGCCGGCCAATGGATCGAAGATGTCTACAGCTCGTCGCTAGGTCCATATTTCAGTTTGTGGGCCACTCAATCAGGGTGATTTGGTGGAGTAGTGGGCCGCGCTTGTCCTTTTAACCCCTTTTTGTACATTTGCCCTTGTTCGTAGACCATTTTCTTCGGAGAAATCGCTGAGCGAAACTCTTAGAGGGATTCATAATTTACCCGAGGTACCTTTATTGTTACTTTTGAGTCCTCTTCTGGACTCGAACTGTTTAAGCGAATCTATACTGTATGTCACACCGGATTAGGATGTTGTAGTTTGTAGTCTTTTGTACCCGCCTCTGGGCGATCGTTATTACATCTTTCCAGTAATCAATAGAGTGTGTTTGCATAATTCTCTTTTATTTCTTAAATGATTGCAAATCACATAAGCTCCTAAGAATTAAAACACTACATTGACAACTGAATAGATTGACTGTTGGTGGAGAGATTTTGATCCGACCCTGAAGTGAATTTGCATGGCCCTTGCTTAGATAGTGAGTATTTTCAGCGAACTGCCAAGTTTTGCTAACACTGTTGAGGTTATTGAAGAGTAAACCTTGTGTGGGAGGGTTCTTCCACACCCATTGACAGTCGTGGAGTCGTGTTCTCGTTTGCAATGACCACTTCGCTGGTCCTGACGCTTTGTCGGGTTGGAGAGCGGACTGCTTCTGCAATGCTGGAATGTTCTTCGCTACTAAGTTGAGTCACTGCTATTTGGATTTTGCCTCCATCTGGGTGGAGTGACTTCTCCACAGTTCCTGAGCCTGGCTTTTATTCAACTTGTCCTGCGGGTTCCAGCTGGATCTGGGAACATTCTACCAGCTTTAGTGCAACATAGTGGCAGCCCCGTGCCATTGGTTGGTCCCTGCAAATTGTTCCCTCCGAGTGGTTAGCGGTATACTTAACGCACTGGGAATGGTGGAGACTGCTGCTTCAATCTAGTGAAGCCAATGTCTTTCCAAGATGAGGTTATAGGTTTACGGTGCGTCTACCACCATGAAGTCCAAGAACATGACCTTCCTTAGTTGTGGCTCTCCTGCCACCATTGCTAGTCTTATCTTCCCGATCGGAAGGCATTTCTCTCTGTTGAATCCAATTAGCAGGTAGTCGGAGAATGTTAGGTTCTCCTCCTTGAGGTCCATACTGTGGAACACGTTGTAGAACAAGATTTTGAGGGAGCTTCCCGCGACAACCAGGGCCTTCTTTACTTCCCACCTTGCAATAGATACCAAAATGACAAGAGCGTTATTATGCAGTGCTCAGACGCCTTCAAGGTCCTTATCTGTGAAGGTCAAAGTCGGGATGGGGCTCTGCACCCGCGAGTAATATATGCGTCTTTCCTCGTTTGCGGGCTGTGTCCGTATCTCAAGTAGTGTTTGCTTGCGAAACCCATTTGATTGTTTTTTCTTATCCGACTCCATGAAGGGCATATATTATGCCCCGATTCTCCTTCTCAATCTCTTTGACTGCCCCTCTCCTTTCCCTTGTTCGGTCATGTTGTTTCTCTGAACCCAGGGAATTCCTTTAACTTGCCCTTGCGAATCCTGTACTCGATCTCATACCTTAGACTCTTGCAGTCATTGATGTCATGGCCACTCTCCTTGTGAAATGAGCAATATTTATTGTTGTCGCGTTTGGAGGGGTCTCCGCGCTACTTTGGGGGCCACTTCAGATCTTCCCAGTTTTTCATGGAATTAAGGACATCCGACAAGCTAGAATTGAGGGACTTCATGGATCTGGAGCCAACGTAGTTGGAAGATTTCTCTGGGTGGCATGGCCAGAGTCCAACCTGTTGTCGTTGCACTTTCGCTTGTTCCTTTCTTCGTCTTCTCGCCTTTTTCACTCCTTTCTATCCCTAGAAACTGAGGGTTTCTTCTCTACTTCAGTTTCCTTCTTTGATGTTCTCATCTCCTATAGGGTGATGTACCTCTGGGCGCCATTCAAGAGTTTTGCCATATCCAGGGGGTCCAAGGTGAGGAAGTCGTAAAACTTTCCTTCTCTTAGGCCTGCGGTAAAAGTCATCACGGCGTTGTCGTCATTGCAGCCGTCAATAAGCGTCAGCTCGTCATTGAAGCAAGTGACATATTCCCTTAGCATTTCGTTAGACTTCTGGCTCAGGGAGAGTATGTAGTGTGGACTTATACTGATATGCTAGATTTTGACAAATCGTGTCATGAATTCTTTGGCCAGTGTTTTGAATGAGTTGATCAACTTTGGCGAGAGGCTGTGGAACCATGTTAGTGCTGACTTCTTCAGTCTGGGGGGGAACGTTTGGAACATCACCGACTCAGAACCTTCTTTGAGCGACATTGCATGCTGATAGTGACACAAGTGTTCGAACGGGTCGTCGGTCCCATCATAGAAATCGAGTTTTGGCGAAATGAACTTCCTTGGCAGAGCCTCGCTCATGATGCGGTCCACGAACGGGGGAACAAATAGGTGGCACAACACATCTGGGTCGTGAGCCCCTCGACGAAGGGGGTTCTGCAGAGCAAGCCTGTCTACGCTAAGAGTCAGATCTGCGTTGACCACGCCGCCACCTCTAGTCTAGTGAGAACTAGCAAGCGTTTGACTCTCCTGTGCTCGCTCTCTCTTGTCCTCTGTAGATTGAAGTTTGTGCTACTCTTGATCTGCATCGGCGGGTGGAGGGTTCTGATGTATGAGAATCTCCATTGCTTTAGCGATCTGTTGTATTTGTGATGACATCAAATCCATCATGGGTCTGTCATTTTTGTTGCCGGCGCGGGGTGTGAATTTGTTGCCCTTATGTCACCGGCACCGCTAAGAGCGGTGGTAAAGCGCCAGTCTGAGCGTTTGACGTGTCCTCTTGTTCTCTATTGTTGCGTGATTAGGTGGTCACCATTTCATTGAATTCTGAAGAGAGATGACGCTAGTAATTGGTTAGGAACTTTGTCGTCCCCAAGGACGGCGCCAAATTGATGCAGTCCATTTTCGCTCCATGTTTGACCTTGACCTGCTAACCTACACAAGGAACGCATATGAGCCACGGACCACCGTTGTGGTGGCTGATGGCACTCTGATGCTAAAGTCAATTAGGGATCTGAAGAAGGCGAAATGCTGTAAGTAGGGAATTTGTACCATACCTTAGCTTACCAACCTCATGTCTTATTTATAGTGTTGGAGTCCTGGTTCGACCAGGCCATCGGTGGCGTAGTTTAGGGAAGAAGATTTTCGCAGAGATCTTTCTCTAATTAGGAGTTGTTTTGTGAAGGGAAGTTTCATTGTTAGACTTGTGCTCCTAGATACGCGGGAGATAGTTCCCAATCAAAGTGGTGTCCATAGATAGAAGTTTCTATGTGCGACGTATACTCTGATATTTGCTTCCTATATGGAAACAAAGTGTTGTATTCTTGTTTGTCCAAAGCTAATCCCCGAGTTATTTGCCATAATAGGGCTTACGGGTATTGGGGATTGCTGTGAGACGTTTGGGCCTAGCAGGCTGTAGTGATTTGGATCCATCTGACAAACTGTGTTGCGCAGGGTTGAAACCACTTGGGTCGGGTCAGTGTTGGGCTGACGCTTGGGCTTATCATTCCTTGAGATCATCATGACACGTGTACGGTACAGAAGAGAGGACATTTCGATGTATCATCAGAGACATAAGACAAGTTTCGAGATAAAAACTTCAAGTATGGAGCATGAAATCATTAAGATAAATGAAACTTCAACTCAAAACATATTCCGATGATCAAATCAAAGAATATTCCATTGCCTTTAGTTTTGTCTCACAATGCACACATGTGCAAAGATATCTACATCCAATTATGACTCTCTTGATGTATCTATCCTGAATTATGACTCCCTTGATTTTATATAATATGATTTGGAGTATAATCAAATAATTGGTAGGATTTTTTTTTTCTCTCATATCTAGATTTGGAAGAGAACATTATAAATAGACTCTCAAACTCTTGAAGAAATTAAAGATATACATCTTATAAATAAATTATTTCTAGCATAACTTAGATTAGTTTTTGTCTTTTGTTGAAGCTTTTGCTCAAGTCAAGTTTATTACATGTAACTTTTGAGTTTTGACTTCAATAAAAGTTGGTATTTTCTGTATGTATTAGTTTATTTTTCAATTTAATTAATTTACTAGCTCCTCTCCCTTCCTACTTCTTTTAGATTAATTCATCAGAATGATAGTGGTAGGCTAGAGCTCTCTTCTCAAGGAGATGAGATAAAACCTACTTGAATGATGTAGAGATTAGGAGATGAGATAATCCAAGACTCAACCAATGAACCAAAATTGTCAAACCGAAAGTGGACAATGAATGATTAGGTGAAATGAAGATAAGAACTTGGAAACAAGAATTGTATTTTTTTTCATAGTTTTTTAATTCTTCAGAAATTATAATCTTTCATTGGCAAAATAGCCATCGAAAAAGGGATTGATTAATGATGGTCAATGAGTTTCTTTTATCACCGAACGAGGTAAATGAATATCTACTATAGAAAAAAAAATTTCTTTTGAGCATTGGTCTTGAATTAAAAATTAAAGGGATTTATGCAAGTGTTCAAAAAATATTAACATGTGTTAAAAAATTTATCTCTACAAGGCTAAGAGGTGGATCCTTCAATCCTTGAGACCTTTCTTTTATTTGGTTAAATTTGTGTAGGAATTTTCATCCTCAAGTTTCAATCAAATTTTGTTCAAAAAATACCATTTCCCTTTTTCCAACTATTAGTTTTACCATTTCTCTTATTTCCACCATTCTTCATTTCATTTGGTTTTCTAAAGTCTTTTTTGAAATTTTGAGCTTGAATCCTTTTAACTTAGTGAATAAGACGATAACCCCTATGAATCACTTTACTTGTATTGTTCTTGAAATTTTGCAGGTAAATTGGTAATAAGGGTACAAAAAAATTGTTGATTTACTTGGAGTTTTAGGCGATAAGAATTTCAAGTTAAATCATGGACTGTAACTCAGCATTAAGAAAAAATTATAACTTAGTTAACACCCTATTTAAAAGAAAAATAAAAAAGGGTCCAAAAAGAGTGTTGTCTCATCGAACACTCGAGTCGTTCGCTTTGCGACCCCTAGGTCAGGGGTTACTACACGGAAAAAACACTTATTAGGATTCCCCTAGAAAATCAGCTACGAATCGGAATTGAAGTCTGTAGAAGCATCCTCAGCGACCGGACCCAAGTCCCCTAGAAGGTGTAGTTGGAGAGGATGAGAGTCTCGGTGTGTCAAAACCCATCAAACTGCAAGCACCCAATGTACCCCTTGGGGCACAAGACAAAGATGAAAGCCTCTATAAGAGTCTGCCAGAATGATATATTTATCCTATATCGTGCTAAGTTTCTCAAGGGTGACACATGTGAATAACACACCTAGAGGTCATGGGTTCCAAACCCGATGCCCTCCAATTTATGAAACATCAAATATTATGAAGTTGAGAGCAAAGTTAAATCCATAATCAATGTCAAAGTGTCTAAGACGTAATACACCAACAAAACTTTATTCAATAAAACCCTGATAAATTAAAATGTGTTTGAGTTAATAATCTCGCCATAATAATACTTTTGGCAGACTCAACTACGGCCAATCTTCCAAATTAATAATTCTGCTAAATTTATATGATCATAAAAGTTAAAAATTTCTCGTGAGTCCAACTTGTATAAATTAATAATTAAATAACAATACATATAAAATCCATTATGAATTGTGTTTAATATTTGCTACTGTCAAAATACTGTGGTTAGCCAAGAGTAACGTTGGTAGACAAAAGTCTCTGGAGGAAACCCTTGCAGTCTATACGTTGGTAGACAAAGTCTTTTGACAGAGTCTCTGGCAAAAACCCTTGCAGTCAAGTGTTGGTAGGTGTCACAACCTTGTAGCTGGCGTTGGTCAGCCTTTGATACCCTTTGTTGCCATGGTAGGCGTTGTTGTTAGGTGTAGGTGATCCCGCTCAGTAGTCTCGTTTGATGGTCCCGTATATGATGATCTCGTTTGAGGTAAACCTATTACTCTCTTCTGAAAATATGTTGTCCAATATTTATTTAAATAAGTTGTATATATAATGTTTAAATTGTATATAGTACATCACACTCCCTTATCCAGGCGATGTGGGATTAGGACCTCCCGTTTATAGTTTGCCAACCCTCTTAGGATCCATGGGCTCTTGGGTTTCTCCCTCACTCTCCCCCTCAGGTTCACCCATACAAGTGTGTCACAATCCACCCTCTGGGAGCCCAACGTCCTCGTTGGCACACTTCCGGCTGGGTCAGGTTCATATATCATTCTGTCACGACCCGATCCACAAAGTACTATATTGTCAGCTTTGGAACTAATGAAAATAGAGTTACATTTAATTGAATTTTGATTTCCATTTTAGGGTTTTATTTTCGTGAGTTTTAGGGCGGAGTGCCCTTAGAATTTCAGTGGGGGCGAATAGCCACCCACATTATAAAGAAAAAAACCCTTATCTTTTTTTCTTTCTTCTTCCTTTCTGCGTCTCTTCTTCTCTCATTCCTCTATATGCCCCTCTTTCCCATTTTATTTCAACAAAAAAAAAAAATCAGGTTCGTGGAGAGAGAGCTTGATCGGAGTTTTCACCAGCTGTCAGAGCAAATCAACTCCAATCTCCCCCTCCGGTGGTGTTTAACGTGAGTAAGATCTATTAATTCGACTTATTTTGATTAAAACATGTTTATTTGGCTATTTTGATGTTGTTTGTAGTGTAGAAATGGGTATATATCTTCATACAAATTTCATTTATTTCTAGCTTTTATTTCGTTAACAAGATTATACCACTAGATAGATGAATATATAAGCTTTACATAGGTATATAGAACGAAAAATTTGGTGAAGAACTGTACTAGATATGATTTAGCAAACATTACTCTTTGCAAATATTTTACTGGAAAACAGGGGGGTAAGCATGTTGTTTGAGTCTATTCATGGAATAATTCTCGTCGCTGTGATGAATCACGTGTTTAAATGAAGATACCTTTGGATATTTTGGGATGAGAGGTTTCTAATGATAGGTAGAACATTAAATTTGGCTCTAAAATGAGATATGTGTATCGATTTGAAGTTTGTATATTGAACATATAATTTGTTGTAAAATCAATTGTTGAGGAAGATGATGACATCATCATGATGTCATCTATTTGACCAGACTTTGACTGGCTTTAAAATGTTACCGTAACTCTGCTATTAATTTTTTTTCACCGTTGTGATCATCGTGTCAAAATTTAATTTTTGAATAAATTAATTTTATATTTTGAAATATTTATTTTTAGTATTTTAAAATATTCTGCCTCGGGATGGGTGTTTGACGTCATTTAGGTTATTTCACTTCATATGTTAGTATTTGTTATTTATATGTGATGATCTATATGGGGTTTTAAGGTTTAATGTTGATATTATTAGTCACTGTTATGTTATATAGCAACATAACTAAGTTTGCATGTTATTATTTGATCAATTGTAAGTAGTTTTGGGATTGAATATGATTGTGTTTTTTGGCTTGTATTTTTGACAAAATCAAGGTTTCTTTGTGACTATTTGTGTGAATTAAAGATAAGTGAATTTGAGAATATTTTGTGCACGAGATCACTTTTCGTTTGGGGTTGTTTGGCAGACCAAAATTTAGTGGTCTTCAGCTAAGTTCGATGGTGGTTTCACTTGGTTTTAGAGAATTGATTTGGGACTGAAACATGGTTGTTAGGGACTATCCTAGGTTGCATTTGATGTACAAGAAAAGATGGATCAAAGAAGGTCCATGTTATGTTATTTAGTTTAACCATTTGTGAAATCAGCTAGTAATACAAGTTATTCTTGCTACTGAAAGTGTTGATGTTGAGTTTTTGTTAGGCAAGCTTATAGGTAGTCTAGGCCTTATGGGTTCATGGAGTCTAGTTTCCTTATTTATATTTAATTATGTATACGCGTGATTGAAGTTCAGTAGAGGAGTTAAAGGATCTTTGGTTTTGTATCTTTGTGATGGTTTATGTAAGAAATTTGTGAATACACCTGTGATTTATGAGTCTTCTATGAAATTGATGAGTTTGATTTTAGGTAATCCATTATGTGATTTTAGGCATGTTTGACAATAAGTTTGTGTTATTTGTGGTGTTTGTAAGAAAAATGTATGAACTTTACTATTTTGATTTGTTTGATGTGTGAGTTTTTTCTAGCATGGCTTTTCTCAATAAACTATCATTTTAGCTAATATTCTGAGAATTTGTTTAGAAAAATGCTAGGTTGCTCTCCAAAATAATTAGATGATATTTTGTTTAAATTGTTTATGATTTGACAATGTGTCAAATGCTATGCTTCCCTAAAAGAATAGGTGGATTTACTTATAAATGACAAAATGTCATTTGTGAAGGAATTTTGAAATATAAAAATAAATGAGACTGATAAACTTTGATTCCTAAAAATTTAATGACTTGAAATTGTATCAGTTAGAACTACCACATCTCTTGTGTTTATGTTTTTTCCTTTTCCTATAGAGAAACTAAGTAACCTTCGGGTTGGGCCTTGTGGAGGAGGGCTCCACTTTTCTTATAGAAGAACTAAATTACCTTCGGGTTGAGTCTTGTGGAAAGGGTATGGTTTTGAAATGCCTAAAATAGGTTTGATATTTATCCGTAAAAAATGTGACGTGACTTTATGCATATTAATAGCCCAATAGTGGCTTTTTGTTACTCATATAGTTAGGAGTATCCGGTGATGCATGCCTGTATGTGATATGTCCTCCCTTAGGCATAGATGACGGAGAAGTCCTCCTTTATATGAGATAGACATACGGGCATTGTATGTTCGGCACGGAGGTGGTGCGAATGTGGTATCGTCTAAGTGATTAATTCAATAAAAATGAATAATGTTCAGGTCAAATAATGTATGAATAAATCCGTATTATTTGATGACTACTGATTTTCGAAAAATTATATACATGTGTTTCTAATAATTTCTTGCTGGATAGCAAGTCCACTAATATTTTTGCAAATCAGACTTGCCATAGTCAACATTTACAGCATAAGTACAAGTAAATACATATTTACTTATTCGGATAGCATGATTGCCTCATTGAGGAACTAAATTATTTGAACTATGATTTTCTTGCATAACACATTTGCCTCATTGAGGAACTACCTTGTGTGATTCATTATTTGTGTTAAATTTTTATGTTATCACTTGTTGATGTATTGATTTTAGGATGAAGATTACTCATACCAGCTTAATTGCTGACCCAAATGAGTTTTTGCTTCTTGGGTACATTCCTTTAGGAATGTAGCCGATTAGCCTTTTTTCAGGTTTAGAGATTTCAGGCAGCGCTATTGGAGTTTCTTTAATGGGTGAACGTCAAAGAGTTCATGGTTAGATTATTTTTAGTTTGTTTTAAATCTTCTAAACTATGTTTTAGTTATTGCTGCTAAATGTTTATGTTGTTATTGGGTTTTCACATCTCAAATTTTGAAAAAATGGATAATCCTACGTAAAATTGAACATATTTGTTTTCTCGAAAATCGAAACATGACATATCTTCTGGAACTTGAGGTTGGCGAGATTAAGCAATAGCCTCAGGAAGTGGATGAACCTTGGAGCTAGAGCCGATGGGGTTTTTCGACTGCTAGAGCTAGACTCATCTGGAGATTCTAGAGTGAACAATTCTAGGTAGCCAGATCTACTAGCCACTTTTGGGTCTGGATTGGGTGTTTTTACCTTTCTACCCCTTCTCTTTAAAACACAACCACAAATATTATGTATAGAAGGGGTCAAAGGATAAAAAAGGCCAACCCTGACCCAAAAATGACTCAGCCCTTGATGCCTAGAACTGTTATTATGGAATATATAAAGCCCAAAGGGACAAAGGAACAGTGGAGTGTGCCTGCATCTTAGACTCAAAATTTTGAAGTCCCCAAGTTTCCCTAAACACAACTTTATAATTACATAAATGCTCTTACATAAAACAAAACACAAAGACTCATCTTTCTCCTGGGCTTGTCTAATTGGCGAGCAAACGAGCGAGGAAACGGGCGAGGGAGGGGGGGTGCAACCCTCCATCTCCTTCGAGATGCGCGAAGGCCCACATCTCAAGGGGGATGGAGAGTTGCACCCCCCTCCCTCGCCCATTTCCACGCTCGTTTCCTCGCCAATTAGAATTCCCCCTTTCTCCTTTGTATCTTTTTACACTCAGAATCTCTGTGTTTTTTCAAAAATTCTAGGGAGTGAGGGAGCACGCTGACGCTCATCTCGAGGAGGATGGGTGGTTACACCCATCCCTCACTCCTTTACCTCGCTCCCTCCCTCGCTCCCTAGAAGGGCTGATGTTTTTTTATGCGGCTTCAGTGCCATGATGTATATGCAGCTTCATGTATGTCTTTCAAATCTATTCTAATTTCCCACATGTAACTCTATGCTTTCATTAGTGTGTTTTTTGTATGATTCTTTTGTTTACAAGTCAATCCACGACCAATACCCTAAAGTCTTTGAAATTTTAGTGGTGCTCATTCTTAAAGCCTAAATCTTGATTCCATGTTCGCTACACTTTGGTTGAGAATCAATATAAAGGGTGACATTTAGACAACTTTGTCTGTGTGCTTGGGAAGAGGATGAGTTTGAAACAACTGAACTCGCCAGATTGATTCTCAATGATCCTTGTTAACATAAAAAAAAAAACCGTTGGAATGAGCATTTAATGTATTTGAGTATTTTTTTCTCAATTTACAGAAAACCCCTCCAATAAGAAATTATTGCAAAAGGCCCTCATTGATTAAGTAGAACCCTTCCAAGTAATTAAAATTAATTATAAAATGAAATCATTTAAAATTGTTCATTTCTTATGCAAACACTTGCGCATGCAATTTATTAAATTCGTGAAAATTATTAAATTTATTTCAATTACTTTATAAAAATAAAAAGTAAAAAATAAAAAATAAAAAAAACTAATTTGAGTGCACATCAAGCACCTTTTTTTTTGAAGTCCTAAGATATATTGTAACTTAAGAAAAAACAACCATAGGTTGGGTCAATGACATGTGGGGGTTACCAAAACTAGACATTAGTAATATGTTTGCTAATTTTACAAAGATCTCATTTGACTCATGTAAAAAATATATAGTACAATTATAAACCATATATAGAGTGTTGGGCTATTAGGGCTTAGCCTTTGTATCAAAGCTACGGGTAATTCTAAATGTCGAGGAAATGGGCGAGGGAGGCTCCCTCGCACGTGCCCGAGCTTTGTTTCAAAAAAAAAAAAAAAGCGGGAAAACTAAAACTTTCGAAACTTAAAAAACGCGGCCTTTTTCATTCTCTTTCTTCCCAAAACTTCACTTAAATCAAATCACCCTTCATTCTCAACCATCTCTCTCCGCCGATCTCTTTGTTCTGGTCTCCTCTGTTTCTGAAGCATGCGTTTAAAACCAGGGCGAAGCAGGAGCAACAACAGCAGCGGCAGCAGATGTGAATATGGACTCTGTTTGTACCTCTATTCATAATAGAATCTTTACAACTCAAGATAATTTCAGGAAGAGAAAAACCTTTTGCAGACCGACTTCATCTTCATCGAAGCTCCCTCACAGCTGCCAAGTTAAGTCAGGTACATATCCTGCAAATTTTAGTTTCTCTTCAATGTTATCTAATTCATGGTATATTGTTTCACTGCAGGCCTAGGGGTGTGAAGTGTACCCAGCAAGAAATTGGTGAAGCTCCCCATCAACCTCTATTGAGCTGCAACCCGGCTCTTTGATAATTCCCTTCTCATTCATTACTCTTCTAACCAAACCAACATCATCCCAATGGTTAGCTGATGCATAAACTTTAGACAATAGTACATACACGCCACTGGATACACCTTCTTTTGATTCGAGAATCCGTTGAGCCAATTCTTCACTTAGCTCAAGATTAGAATTTTGTTTGCTACAAGCATCAAGAAGGCTTCTCCAAATCACCACATCAGGCTTCATAGGCATAGAAGATACAAGATTTAAGGATTCATCAATAAATCCAGCTCTAGCAAGAAGATCAACCATGCATCCATAATGCTCTAATCGCGGTTCTGTCTTATATTCACTGACCATCAATTGGAAATACCTCTGACCCTCAGTTACCATACCTCCATGATTACATGCACTCAAAACAACATATGTGAATATGGACTCTGTTTGTACCTCTATTCATAATAGAATCTTCACATGCACACAAATGTTAAATCATATACAAGGACCACATCAGTATCAAGAAATTGATATTGCTCTTATGATCATATATATATATATACAGAGAGAGAACCAGCCATGAAAGCTCTGCATGCATGATGAGTCTCTTTAAGCCAACACACTAGTATCTGTCACGTAACTCTCAAACATGCAAAAACATATATATCGTCCAACTTTCCACTCCAACCATCTCAACATGCATGTCCCTTAGCTATCCTTTTAAATCATCTATTAAAGACCCCAAGTGTTGTGTTCAAATATAGATCAAACAATATTATTATGATCAATGAACACTACATACACATATCAATCTTGATCATCCAGAATGTGTGTTTGATATTGAAGTGTTGTGTGGCTTATTTGAGGACCCCACATGCAGAACGCAAAAGATAAGACTGTAACATGGGGAAACTTAAATCGTTTGTGTTTTTTAGGTATACATTTCACAAGTAAGTTATTAAATTGCTTGTTTTTTGTGTCGAAACAGACCAAGAGATCGATCGATATCTCATTTCAAACATACATATATGTGGGGTTAGTAGCTAGCCCTCTTTGAATCTAGCTATCGAACTCCTTATCAATCGCACCAGAAAGATGTTCAGAGTTGTATGGAAGATAAGATGAAAAAACTAAAACTACTTCACTCAGTACTAAACATTTAAACTAGAAAAAGTATCACGTATTTGAACATCATGAGTGAAACTTCATGCGTTTGGATAGAGGTAGCAGAAAAGTTTGCACTTCAATGGCAGCTTCTTTATGGATGTTCTGTAAAAAAGTTTAAGATGTATCACTAGTAGGCTATGTAACCTGGTCCACACCTCTGCATTTTTTATGGGGGTTACAATCAAGAGCTGAAGGAATGATCCCATGGAGGTCATCCTCGCAAGAAAAGATTCTTCCAACAAAGGAGACGGCAAGGAATGCTTCTCACTCACATTAGTCCACTCCACCTCCCTAAATTCAAGAAACACTCAACACCAGGTAAATAGCTTTTGATGGACAAAATACACTCATTCCACTCTACTCAATCTTCTCATACATTCCAGCTATATTCCATCACCTCAAAGTCAAAACACATTAATTAATGCCCAACTTGGCAGATGTGAGGGAGCTTCGATGAAGATGAAGTCGGTCTGCAAAAGGTTTTTCTCTGCCTGAAATTATATTGAGTTGTAAAGATTCTATTATGAATAGAGGTACAAACAGAGTCCATATTCACATCTGTTGTCGCTGCTGTTGTTGCTCCTTCTTCGCCCTGGTTTTAAACCCATGCTTCAAAAACAGAGGAGACCAGAACAGAGAGATCGACGGAGAGAAATGGTTGAGAATGAAGGGTGATTTGATTTAAGTGAGGTTTTGGGAAGAAAGAGAATGAAAAAAGGCCGCGTTTTTTAAGTTTCGAAAGTTTTAGTTTTCCCGCTTTTTTTTTCTTTTAAACAAAGCTCGGGCATGTGCGAGGGAGCCTCCCTCGCCCATTTCCTCGACATTTAGAATCACCCCAAAGCTACACATGCCAAGTCGAGTTACAAGATCCTAATCAAAACCAAAACAAGGAGTCAAGCAAGTCAAGATAAGTAATCCCAAGTCAAGAAGTTCCTAGTCAAAGATTGAAGTAAATACAAATCAAGTAGAAGACACAAAATGATGACAAAGGCAAACGACTGCGCACAATTTGAAATTCAAATTGAAGTTCAAGTTAGTGTAGTCAATTATGCCTAGATTTCGATCAGGTTTTCATACCATAATCGAGTATAAACGAGATGTCCACATTAGTTCAAAGGTCATTTAAATGTGGCTATTTTAAATGATTCATTGCAACCTTTTAGATAGTTGACTATGGGATAGGCATGAGGATTTTTCATATCCTATTGGAAAGAGTTTATCCATCCATTTCACTCAACGCCTCATTCTTCAAAGGCCATTTTCTAAGGTGTTCTAATGGAATCTCCTATTCTTATATGTTTACGGTGGTTATCCAAAGAAAAGAGAAAAAGAGAGTTAGGTTGGAAACATGAAGAAAATTGCTATATGCCTCCACTGGAGAGTTGAAGCTTCAAGCACTTCATCTTGAGTTTGAAGTTCTCATATTGCACTGAGTGGGGTGTTAATGTAAAGAGTTTATTTATCAATCATCCACAATCGAGTGTCATCAAGAGAATCCATCTGAGTCGTCAAAGTGGAGTGTGCATTATTCCACCGAGGAAGTAATCAATCAAATTCAACCAAACTTTGATTTAGTGAACTTGCTCGTTATATTCATGTGTTGTATTCAACTTGTTTTCTTCTCCACATGCTTCTATTTATTTACTTGCACATTCAAATAATTAGTTATCTTTATTTTCAATGTGTATGCTCGTGTAGTTTAGATTACGGGGGCTTCCAAAACGCTGTACACATGGGCAAATCTAACTATTTGGTAGTGCTTTGGTTTGATTTAAGCTATAACTTGCTTTTCATCAAAAACTAACCCGAGGTTTTCACTATAACTTGAAAATCAAATTATTCTGCCTAAGATTTGTGAACCTATATATTGGTTTTCAATTCACCCCCACTCTAGTCTCATTAACCTAGCACTAGCATGCTAATTCTTATGAGCTTAACAAAAGAAAAGCAAGGGTTCACTCCCTAATAGCAATGACAGAGTTGCTTGCATTGGATGCGACAATGGAATGGACTTTTGAACGAGGATGGCAAGGAGGAATTATATAGTTGGATTCCAAAGTGGCAGTGGATGTTATTAACCAAGTTTGTGCCTTTACTATCAGGTGGGCTTGGATGCCTCTTATTCTAATATCTATAAGTTGTTTGATCTAGGTGATCAATGGTCTGTATAGTTTATTAGAATAAGCCAAAACTCAGCTAAGCATTATATGGCATATGTTTGTAATAAGTGTTGAGATAGTGTTGGCTTGAATAGTTTCACATCAAGTAAGGAAAAGTCATCACTAAGGTTTATAAGGAATTGGTCCACTTCCTAATAGCAAATAGGCCTTTTGGAGAAAATCCCACACCACCTAGGCCCAGATGGAAGGCCCAATATGATGGTGTTTAAGTTGGAGACAACATCGTTGCTATGTATAGTGGACCAATGAGTGCGAGCAGGTGCGTGCGCTCTGAAGCTTATCCCAAATACTCTGAGCCGTCATCTCATCAGTGAAGTTGTATGCCATATTGTGAGAAATACACAAACGAATCCATTTTACTCCACTTCTCGATAACCTCAACCGTCGCCTTATCTGATGATTTACAATCCATCTGCTAAGCTTTAAAATTTTTCCTACCATTAAATGGATCAATGTCGAACCCATGGGCTTTCACATAGTCATCATCAAGTAAACACTGGAGTGAACCACTCCTTATAAAATTGTTGAGGCATCGCGCACCCCTTGGTCCACTATACATAGTAACGATATTGTCCCAAACTTAAATACCACCATATCGGGCCTTCCATCTGAACCTAGGTGGCGTGGGGTTTCCTCTAAAAGGTCTCATTGCTATTAGGGAGTTGATCTCTCCCTTATAAACTTTTGTGTCAACTCCTTTTTACTTGACGGGAGACTATTCAAGCCAATACCATTCCAACAATAAGGTGATTTTCGATCAGTTTCTTGTTAATATAGGGTATGTTTATAAGAAAATAAAGAGCTAGATGACCAAACCCTGTTTCAAGAAGCTTAAAGTTTAATGTAGTCATTGATGTTCAAAAATTGAATTACGTACGACCAAAAAAAAAAAAAAAAACCTAGTCTCCAAGTCAACCAATTGGGGTTCTAGTTGAATTGCCAATCCTGAGTCAATTCCAAAGAAATGGTGAGTATATAATAGAATGGCATTAGGGCATTGTGACAAGGAGATGAAAGGCTTTGTATGTATATAATCATAGCGAAAATGACCCCAAGAGATATGTAAGGAATACCTCTACTATTGGGGAGGAAACCTGGTAAAAAAAAACAATTTTGTCTTCTTATTGTTGTTTATAGTTGATTTTAGGTTCTTTTTTTTGAAAGGCAAGCAGGGTTTTTATAGGATCCCAAAACCCATAAAGATGCCGCAAGCTGGGTTTGAACCCATTACCTAATGGTACCATCCGCCAAGCTCTAACCGTTGAGCTGTCATGCCATTGGCAAGGTTCTTCTTCCATGTTGAGGAAATACCAAAAGAATGCCAATCGCAAATATAATAAAATAAAATAAAATAAACTGAGCAAAATAGGAGAATAAATTACGAAGTCCAACAGAGAAAAGTGATTGGGCATCTGCTAGCCTCGGCCCAATCACTTAGATGATTATCAAGAAGTCATGGACGTAGGCCATGACAAAGATGTACTTTGTTTCTTAGAATTAATTTTTTTGCAAATTTGCCTCGGTGATTTTCCCCAATCATCCAAATGCATGAACACGACGTTTCTCAACATTGTGATAGATATGAGTAATAGTGAGAAAAGAATCTAGCAAAATGTCCAGGACATTACCTCAAGATCAGGACAATGGGATGAGAGTAATTCTACACGGCCATGACTCAACATTGTGATAGATATGAGTAATAGTGAGTAAAGAATCTAGCAAAATGTCCAGGACATTACCTCAACATCATGACAATTGGATGAGAGTAATTCTACACGGCATGACTCATGGCCAAATTTGCCTCAGGAGGTGACGCTGCGACTGAGCGAGGCTCCTCTTCTCCTCCCGACTATCATCATCATCATCACTCCTCCTCCTTCGCCTTTGAACCTGAATCCGACAGTGGTGTTGTTGGTGATGTTGTTGTTTCTTCTCCTCCTCACATCGGATCGAAGAAGAAACCCTTGTGTTCCTCCTCCTCTACCTCGTCATCACCACCGCAGCAACAACACACGGCGAATCATCACCCAAGAAGCCACACAAATGAGGAGGACGAAGAGATGAATCATCAAAGGCGGCAGCAATGCATAATCCACACAAATCAGGAAGAGGAGATGATTTCCGTTTCTTTCTCCAGCTACACGTGCATAGCGTCTCCTCCTGACGCAAATTTGGCCACGAGTCCTGGCCGTGTAGAATTACTCTTGGGATGATGATGGCATCACCATACATAGTTATGCATCCATGGGTAAGAAATTTGTGATGTCGTGACCAATTATTAGGGAACCATTACTAATAATGCATTAGTGAGTAGGGACTTTGAGTAAATTATTAACTTCCACATCATGTGCCAATGGGACAGTCACGGTGTCATGCTTGATTTTCGAAAAAAAAATTGAACAAATAAATTTCGAACCTTTTGTTCTACTCGCCCTTCCCAAAATCCAAAGCGTGAATGGATCACAACAATATTGTCCAGTCTGATAAAAAAATATCAAAGCATAAGTGCCAGACTTAGTAAATGAAAGTCAACCATCAATAATTGAAAACTTAACAAGGACTTGACCACGCTACCAATGTCCAAATTACCTATGGACAAAACGAATAACAAAAAGTAATAAATTCATAAATCTCCAGTAGGTTACTATATACACAGTTATCTACTCAATCTAAAATAAATACAAACTTAAAGACCAACTAAATGCATTTCAATTCACATAACCATAGAAGCTCTAACAAGAAACCTCTCAGCAAGGCTAAACCCATTATGACGCCTGTAATGCTCTATGGCTACACTCATAGGAAAGTTGTTCCTAAGAATCACAAACAAAACTTTGGGTCAACAAAAAGCTGCTATGAATTATTTCTGGGTCACCCTATAATTGCAATAATTAAGTCATGTACATATGCAATCACATTACAATAAGTAAATAAATAGTCAAACAATTGATTAAATAACATATTGCTAATTATCGACTTCCACTATTTGAGTAAAAAATAGTAGGTTCTCTTTCAAGTGAGAACTTCACTGGTAATGCATCTGACTATTAAAATATAAATCTCAAATTCACAATGGAACGAAACATACACCTCATGCCATAGCCACCTTATTTTCACTATTCGAGACCGAAAGGTAGTTTCTCCCTAGAGTGAAAATGTATAATAAAATAAATAATAAATGAAGAAAATATCACCCAAAAAAATGTTTACGACGGTACTTGAAGCACATTGCTATGGACCAACCTGCAAAATCAATAAAGGTTATACAAGGCATGTCCCTTACAAAATAAAGTTAGTATCACAAGCAATGCACAAAACTGCAAATCTGTTTGTCGGAATTAGGGTTTACAAAAGCTCTCTCTCCTCTCTGTTGCAGAGGCATCTCCTCCTTCTCCATTCGATTGTAATAGATGTACTTCTGCTACAGTGCGCACAGTTTCTCACTCTGCTAGAGACCACATTGTCATGGTCTCCTATTTCCTTGTACAATCTCTTCCACAAAAGATTTTCTCGAGTGAGGCATAGAATTCAAATCATGTGGTCGTTATTTATTCCATAAATCGCCAACAACTACCCCTACCCACACCATTTATCTCTCTTGACAATCCCACAATATGAAGTAGAGTAGAATTTGCAAAATACTATTTTCACAAAAAGTGTGTAGAATCAAGTTTTCTATTTCTATCAAGAGGGATAGATGGTGTCATGTTTCATGCTATGAATCAAAAGATTTTTATTTCAATCCTGACATATCGAAATTAATTCACCGTGTAACTATTAATTACCTTCTCTTTAAATTATGTTAGCATTTGTACCTTAGTTATTGCCACAATAGTTATACCTCATATTGCTTGGACACATACCCAGTGTGTATCTCGTATATATAACAATTTCTTCGACTAATAATAACCTACACGATTTATACGTCCCAAGTTATCGATCAGGTCAAAAGGTTAAACTATATGTTACAAGCATACACATACTCACTAGCCTACACAAGATGTCGAAGGAAATGAAATTTCTCGCCTACACTAGAGGTCGTGGTAAAACAAATCCCTCGCCGACACCAAAGGACATGGGCGGACCTACTAAGGGGCGAGGGGGGGCAGCTGCCCCCCCTCAATTTTTAAAATATTTTTAGTATATATATTTTAGTCTTAAAAAATCGATTATATAATGTAGAATACAATATGTTAATTGTTTATGAAAGTATTCAAACATGTCTTTGTTGGTGTAGTGGTTAGAGGTTTATCATTTTTAGTAAAAGACCTGAGTTCGATACTCTTCGAGTGCATTTTTTATTTTATTTTCAATGCAATTTTTAGGGGTGGGCAAAAACCTATTTAAATTTAGTTAACCGACCGAACCGATTTTCAAATATTACCGAATCGAAATATGAGTAGAAAGAAAATAATTTAAACCGAACCGAACCGATTATAAACGGTTCGAAATCGGTTTACGGTTTTGAACCAACCGATTTATAACCGAACCGACCGATTAATTAGATATATATATAAATAACTAAATAATAGGTGTGTGTCAATACCTGATTAGGGCAACAAATGCACTGCAATACACCTTGTTGCACTGAATCGCCCTCCTTTTATCAAAGTTTTCAATTTTGGGCTAAAAATTGGGTCTGTAAAAAATTAGGCCTGTAAAAAAATTGGGCATGTTTTAATGAAAGTCTTTCAAGTGCTTGAGCCCGAAATTTCGGCTTAACCGAACCGAACCGATCCGAAATTCGGTTCAACCGAATTCATCGATTTACAAATACAAAATTCGGTTTCGGTTTGGATTTTGGGCAAACCGAATGAAATCGGTTTAGGGCTCAAAACCGAACCGAACCGACATTGCCCACCCCTAGCAATTTTATTAGTAATTGCAAACATTAAAAAATGTTTAGTTTAATAAAAATTTATTAATATTAAATAAATGAATTTTTTTTCACAAGTAATATTAAACCCCTAACAAAAAAATATTTAAAATTAATATCTAAAATAATAACGATAGAATTCAATGAAAATATATACCATTAGCCAACTCGTATAAAATTTGAGCCTCATATAAACTATTTTTTCTTTGAAATTGTATTATGATCATATTAGATTCGCAAATTTCAAATTTTTTTTAGCTTCACCTAGAACTTATCCTAATTATTTTGTGATTCTCAATTCTAGACAACCAGGCTTTATAGCCACTTTTTGGTCAGGTTTTAAGTTTTTTACATTTCTATCCCTTTTATAGATAACGTTTGTGATTGTATTTTAAAGAGAATGGGTAAAGGTGTAAAAATGCTCTAGCCTGGCAAAAAAATGGCTTTAAAGTCTGGCTGCCTAGACAAACTTTTTTGTGATATTAGTTATATATTCTAGTTATTATGCTTGTTTGCTCTTTGCTAAGGTTATCAATAATGACCTTATTTTGGCTTAAAATTGTATTTTTTATAGTTGAAATTTATTTTATTAGTTACTAGCTTCGGTAAAAAAAAAAATTGGCTTTACCATTGATAACTACTATTATCAACTAATAAGTATTTTCCATTTCGCCCCCCCTCGACTAAAATCCTGGGTCCGCCCCTGCCAAAGGATAAGGTAAATCAGCAAGCACCATTTAGCTTATGGGCTAAATAGCAACAAAATATTGTTTTCGTCACATATCATCTTTGTACGACCAAAAAGAAGGCACCCAACCGCCATAATGAAAAGTCCCCCCAAAAACGTTATGATTAGGGCGGTTTGATCTAGCATATTTGCACCCATTTTATTATACTATTTAAACCAAT
Organism: Berberis vulgaris; assembly: GCA_963556465.1. Taxonomy (NCBI): domain Eukaryota; kingdom Viridiplantae; phylum Streptophyta; class Magnoliopsida; order Ranunculales; family Berberidaceae; genus Berberis; species Berberis vulgaris. Next base: position 30,164,890 of record OY747129.1, on the reverse strand, counting down.
CACAAATAAGAAAAATATTATATATAACAAATAAAATATTAACTAAACTACCACCACAGTATTAGTTTTATTATTTTTAACATATGCATAATTTATGAACAATAAACTTACTAGTAATGTTGACCACGCCATATTACTCAAGCACCAAGAAAATATAAATTGGTCAAAGTCTAAATGTGAAGATAAATACAAATTTATGTAGTTTTGAAAAATGGGGGCATTACATTATACAAACTTTATATGGAATCTCATCTCGAGATTCGGAAGGTAGGGGAATAAGCAAATTTTGAAAAATACCACTAGGCCAACGAAATAAGATTTCGATATGAAATTTCAAAAGAAAAGTTTTTCATGTCTTATATTCACATAGAAACTAAGTACAACTTCACCTCATTCAAAGTAAACTAAACATGCACATACATGTAGCTACAACATAAGTATTTCTACATTATTTTAGTAAGAGCACATAAATACAAAAGTAGAACTTTATGTACAAAAATATTTATTAAAGTCGTTGGAAAGTACGAGTGTCATACACGGTGCTATGACCTTATGGCATCGTCACAATTACATGGTTGACTAGTAAAAAAAAAAAGCTACGAAAAATAACTTTTAAGACCTATTTTTTCACAAAATAGATAATTTAGATACCGTAGTTGATGTAATGACTAATTTGTGTCTAATTTTATACTTTTATGACCAACAAGGACTCTTTCATTAATCCAGGTTAACTCATAAAATTAAAAGACATATTTACCCTTCCTAAATAAATAGAAAACCTAATGTTATATCTTTATGACCAACAATGACTCTTTTATTAATAATTCTATTTTTATTTTATTTTTGTTATTTTTACTTTTTTTTTACCCTTAACCCCTCTCATTATTTGTACAAATAATTTCTTTAACTGTTGTTTAAGCAATTATTTTATGTCATTTATTAGCTACAAATGACTGCATTAATATTTTGATGTTAGCATTTTTTATTCATGTTTTGTCACTCTTAATGTGATTATATTTAACCAGTCGTGAAGGTACATTTGAGTCTGAAGAGCAATTATTTTGTTTAAATTAATGGTTGCTTCAATTCTTTGTCACTATTTAGTTTACATGAAATTATCTTATTCAATATTGGTTCTGATTTTACCTATGAGGCTATGATCATGCTCTGTGGTAGATAGCTTGTGATTAAATAGTGACAGAGAATAAAATTTATTACTTTACACGTACCCATGCATTGAAAAATAAGAAATTAAATTTTTATAGTGGGAAAATTGATTTATTAACTACATTATAGAATACGAAGCAATGATAACTAAAACCAAATTTCTAACCATCATCAAGAAAGGTAATGCATGGGGTACCTGTAAACTTTTCGAATAAAATTTATGACAAGTTAATCACATTGATTTTATTAACTAACTAAAATCAAATTTATAATCATCATTAACTACATTATGAAAATTTTACCAAATCTTAGTATTGCAGTCGTTTTTCACTCCCTGCTTTGGCCAATTCCTGCTGACCTGCACAAGTAACGCACATAAGCCACGTACCACCAGTGTGGTGGCCGATGACACTCCGATGCTAAAGTCAAACAGGGATTTGAGGAAGGTGTAATGTTGTAAACAAGAAATTTGTAGCGTACCTTAGCTTATCAACCTTATGTCTTATTTATAGTGCAGGAGTCATGGTTCTACCAGGCCATCGAAGGCGTAGTTTAGGAAGGAGATCTTCATGAAAATCCTTATCTAATTAGGAGTCGTGCTGCAGAAGGGAAATTCCATGTTAGTTTCGTGCTCCTAGATACGCGAGAGATAGTTCTCTATCTGAGGGTAATCCGTAAGAGAAATTTTCCCTGTCTACTATGTAATCTATTATTTTCTTCCTAATCGGAAGCTAATAGTTGTTGTAATGGTCTGTCTAAAGCTGATCATCGAGATACTTGCCTTAATAGGGCTTACGAGTATTGAGGATCGATGTGAGACGTGTGGGCTTAGCAAGCTAAAAGAGTTTGGTTCCGTTTAGCGGACTACATTGGTCGGACTTAAAACCGTTAGGGCCGGATCAGTGTTGGGCTGTCGATGGGCCCCATAGTTCCTCGAGATCATCATGATACGTGTATGGCTCAAAGATGTGACCGTTTTGGTGTATGATCAGTTACTCCCTCCGAGTAAGTGGGGCGCTTAATCGGTCCACTGACTTTTTGAAAAAGCAACTGTACCGTCGTGATGATTGAACTCGAAGCGTTTGTCTCGAGCGACGCATAATATTAATGGGTACATGACTGCTTATGGAGGGAAGGTGCGATTTGTCTTCCCTATAAATATTTGTTGCTTTGAGGAGAATTTTCTCATTCTTATTTGCATTGTTCCTTCAAGCAATAGTGTTTTTGTAAAGTTCAATTTAGTCTTTCTATTAATGGCAGATAATGTGGAACTTTCTTCCAAGGATTTGTTGTCATTTACTTGCCTCAAGCTCTTCGAAAGCAACCTGGTTTATGAAACCGAGTTAATTAGGCTTCAGAGTTTATACCGTATCCCGGGAGATTTGGAAATTGGTCCCGCATTTTGAGATTTGGCTCCCACTACACCCCATCAAATGTACATAAATTTGCACCGAGGTATGTTTTTTCAGAGCTCCGATTTCCAGTGCCAGATGACGTCTGGCATTTTTTTCTTTCTTTTCGCATGCCTCTCGCTCAGATGGTTCCGAGCAGGTTCAAGATTCTGCTTGCGATTCTTCTAAGGGCACATGATGTTGGTTTTCGTTTGACCACGGCGGTGATTCATCACTCGACCGCCGTTCAGTTGGACCCTAGGGGTCTCTGCATATTGAACTACCCTGTTTGCTTGCGCTTGGAGGCGGATAAAGCCGAACCTTGGAAGATGCATTGGTTCTTGGCTTCGATGGATTCTTCATACTTCAAGCTTGGGAGTCGTAGAGTTTCCCGATACTTTCAGTTTGATATTTGTGAGTTTTTTTTGTCGCTGGCTCATATATTTTTATATTCTTGATGCGACGCTGGCTTTGACGTCACTCCTCTATTTCAGGGAAGTTAATTGTTTCGTCTCTTACTGAGGAGAATAGGTGGATAGAGAGGGAATTCCTCAAGCTCCCTTTGACATCCGTTGAGGAAGTCGTAATGCCCGGTAATGTTGTGCGCAGCGGGTTGTTGCGGTGTTCTCACGGCACCCACGCCGTGCCGGGTTTACAGGCTGAAGGGGTTGTTCTTCGACGTTCGAAGAGGAAGAGTCTGGCCCTGCCTAGCCCTATTAGGCTTGCCGAATTGGAGGCGACGTGCCTCTTGTTGTTGTCCCAAGAAGGAGGCAACCCTCTGACCGTGCGGCTTCTCCCCTTGGGCTGTTGGCTTTGCGCAGGCGACGACCTCGGAAGGTCATCGCTCGCCTCTTGATGCTACCACTCCCGCTGATGATTTAGAGAGGGAGGACATTGGACCAGATGTTGATGCTTCATGTCACTACGGTCTCGAGATGGTCGTTCATGCCCCTGAGCTGTACAATTCGGCCGCCTTGCATCTCGAAGCCCGTGGTCAAGTTCTTGTTTTGGAGAGAGTCTTTGCGGACCTGCGGATGTCGTACTCAAATGCTCTCTATCGGGTGGACTCCTTGACCGGTCAGCTGCAGAGTTCTGGTACTACAACAAACTTGGGGGCCATGAAGGCCGCGGTTTCCGCCACTGAAGTTTAGTTTACGGGCGTAAGATCTCAACTAAGGGCGGCCAAGTCTGATTTTGTGTTGACCCGTGCTGAACTAGGGCCGAACTGGAGCGCTTAGATGCGGCCGTGGATAGATGGTCATTCGACCTGGATGCCCAAGAAACCTATGGAAGGCGGGCGGAAACGGAATGGACCGTCGAGCAACAGTAGCTAGAGTTTGCAATTGATGAGGGGCTCCGCCGCGTTCGTGAGGTTGAACGCTTGTTGTCAAAGGAGTGTTCGCATTATGCTGCTTTGGTAGGTTCGGTGGATTTTGACATGTTGGGAAGGAGGCCGGTAATCTCGTCTGAAGTCATTCGGGGCAGGTTGGAGCTTTTGGAGCTGATCAGAAAAGAGCATCCTTGTGTTGACCTTGATTTTGCCCGATATAGGAGGGCTACTATTAGACCAATTTCTCGAGGGGATGGTTCTGGCTTCGCAGGACTAGCTGCAAAGGAGGTTGTTTCTCCTTAACATAGTTGTAACATCCTCCCTAGGACAGAAAAACAATTTTTACCTTTTCAATGAAAGTATTGCTTTGTCTTATAATGTCGAGTTTTCTTTAGATGCTTTGTGGATAGTAGAATTAAGACTACTAGGTAGAGGTCCCATTTTTGTCAGTCAAAGTGTATTGGCTGCCTTTGGCTGTTGTCGTCTGTCGAAGAGCCATTGTCGCCTAAGCATGCCGACTATGTTGAGGTGCATAAAGACTGTAATCTTTCGGGGATCACTGATCATTTGAAGAGTCATCGACATCGGTGAACGAGTGCTGACTAGAGTCTTGTTTCCACGGCCATTATGGTCCACGCATGGCGGGCTAGGCGTTGGGTGCCAAAATCCATCGTCATCAATCGTGAATAGACTAAGCCTACCTGGCAAGTTCGACGATCATTGTCTATTGGAGCGCAATGATCCCTTGGTGAGTCGTCATCATCAGTGGACAAGCGCTGACTAGACTCCCACTTCCTCATCTGTCGTGATCCGTGCGTAGTGGACCAAACGTTGGGCACCAGAAGCCATCATCATCGATCGCGAACTGACTAAGCTTGTCTGGTAAGTTCGGCGATCATTGTCTATTGGAGAGCAATGATCCCTTGGCGAGTTGTCGTCATCAGCGAACAAGTGCAAACTAGACTATCACTTCCTCAGTCGTCGTGGTCCGCGCGCAGCGGACTAAGCGTCGGGCACCAGAAACCATCGTCATCAGTCGCGAACTAACTAAGCTTGCCTTATAAGTTCGGCGATCATTGTCTACTGGAGAGCAATGATCCCTTGGCGAGTCATTGTCACCAGCAAAAAAACGCTAACTAGACTCACACTTCCTCAGCCATCGTGGTCCACACACAGTGGACTAGGCGTTGGGCACCAGAAGCCATCGTTATCTGTCGCGAACAGACTAAGTTTGTCTGGTAAGTTCAGCGATCATTGTCTGTTGGAAAGCAATGATCCCTTGGTGTGTCGTCATCATCAGCAGACAAGCGTTGACTAGACTCCCACTTCCTCAGCCATCATGGTCCACGCGCAGCGGAGTAGGCGTTGGGAACCAGAAGCCATCGTCAACAGTCGCGAACTGACTAAGTTTGCCTAGTAAGTTCGGCAATCATTGTCTGTTGGAGAGCAATGATCTCTTGGCGAGTCGTCGTCACCAACGGACAAGTGCTGACTAGAATCCCACTTCTCAGCCATCGTGATCCGCACGCAACGGACTAGGCGTTCGGCACTAGAAGCTATCGTCATCAGTCGGGAATTGACTAAGCTTGCCTGGTAAGTTTGGCGATCATTGTTTGTTGGAGAATAATGATCCCTTGGCGAATTGTCGACATCAGTGGACAAGCACTGACTAGACTCCCACTTCCTCATCCATCGTGGTCCACGAGTAGCGAACTAGGCGATGGGCACCAAAAGCCATCGTCATTAATTGCGAACGAACTAAGCTTGCCTAGTAAGTTCAAAAATCATTGTCTATTGGAGAGCAATGATTCTTTGGCGAGTCGTCATCATCACTTGACAAGCGCTGACTAGACTCCCACTTCCTCCATCGTCGTTGTCCGTGCACAGTGGATTAGGCGTTGGGCACCAGAAGCCATCGCTATTAGTCTCGAGCTGACTAAGCTTGTCGTGTAAGTTTGGCGATCATTGTTTGTTGGAGAGCAATGATCCTTTGGTGAGTCGCCGTCATCAGCGGAAAAGCGCTGACTAAACTCCCACTCCCTCTGCCATCGTGGTCCGCGTGCAGTGGAATAAGCGTTGGGCAAATATTAGAGTCTGGACATAGCCGGGTTTGTCGAGGGTTGTAACTGACAATAGTGAAAGTTTTTGTAAAAGAAAATGTTTTATTGATAATATTTGTTCAGATGCTCTACATTTCATTGTCGTTTAAGCCCATCGCTATTTGTGTCTTCCAACCCAATACGTTATCGGCTTGTTGACCTTGACAACTCTGTATGGTCCTTCCCAGTTTGAATTTAGCTTTCCCGTGCCGACTTCTTTGGTGTTATCCCACCTTGAATTCGTGTGGTTTTACTTTCTTGTTGTAGTATTGCGTCATTCGTTGTTGGTAGGCGACTATCTTGATTGAGGCTAGATCCAACTTCTCTTCGAGGAGGTCTAGCCCAACGCGCAAGGCTTCATTGTTGCCGTTTGGTCTGAAGTCTTCCACTTGGGAGGTTGACACCTCGAGTTCTACCGGGACCATAGCTTCTTATCCATATGCTAGGGCAAAATGTGTCTCTCTAGTAGGAATTTTCTTGGTTGTCCGATACGCCAAGAGTATTCCTGGTAGATCTGAAACTCATTTTTCCTTAGCCGCATAAAGCTTCCTTTTGATCGCCTCGAGGATTGTTCGGTTGGTAACCTCTTCTTGGGGGTGCCCTGCCGAGGAAAAATGGTGATCAATATTCAAACTTTTGCATAGCTTTTTAACCTTGATACCTTCAAACTGAGTTTCATTGTCACTGACCAATACTTTGGGATGTTAAATCTACAGACGATGGTGGCCCATATGAATTTTTCGATCTAGACCTTCCCTATTTTGGATAATGGCTCGGCCTCGACCCACTTCGTGAAGTAGTCGACGGCCACAAGAAGGAACTTTTTACCGGCTGATGCTGGGAGCGATCCGACGATGTCCATTCCCCATTGTGAGAATGACGATCGACTAGTCATCGGAGTCAGCGGCTGGGCAGGCATATGTGTGCTTAGCGCGAACCTATGACATTTGTTGAACTTGCGGACAATATCTTTGGTGTCTCGCTGTATGGTCGACCAATAGTATCCTAGAGTTAAAGCCTTGTGTGCCATGGTTCTCCCGCCCAGATGATTCCCACATATACCGCTGTGGATCCTTCCCAGGACTTGATTCACCTCTGAATGTGACCGACATCGGAGCAGGGGCCCTGTCACAGATTTCCTGTATAATTTTTCATTTAGGATAGTGTACCTTGTTGTTCTATTTTTTAGTCTTCTGGATTCGACCTTCTCGGTTGGCAGCGATCTAGTTGTAATGTATTCGAGTATCACAATCATCTAATTTGGTTGCACATCTGCAGCGCAGATATCTCTAGGCTCTTCTTCGTCGAGGCTCGATTGCTCTTGGTATTCGATGAGGCCACTTGAGACTTTGTCGGAGGCTAAGGCTTCTCTAACTAGCGCATAAGTTGTTTTATTGTTGTCTCGGGGGCACTGTATGAGTTCACACCTTTTGTGCTTGCCCATTATGCCAAGTACCTTATCGCGGTAGGCTATTATGCGGGGGTCTTTCCTGTCGAAATCCCCTTTGACCTGGTTGACTACCAACCTTGAGTCAATGTGTGTTGTTAGGCGATCTATATCAATCCGTAATGCTAGCTTTAGGCCAGACAGGAGGGCTTCGTACTTGGCCTCATTGTTTGAAGCGGAGAAGTCGAACCTAATTATTTTTTCAAGAGTGAAGCCGCTGGGAGAGCAGAGGGTGATCCCGATTTCGCTTGCCTTCCCAGTCGAGGACCCATTGCAGCATAAGATCCACGTCTGGGCATTCGAGTCTGAGGGCTGGTGGTCTGTCTTCGACTCTTCTCCACTGGTGAACTCAGCAATGAAATTTGACAGTGTCTGGCTTTGAAGGCGGTTCTTGGAGCATAGTTTATGTCAAACTGTTCGAGCTCCATTGACCATTTTACCATCTTGTCGGATAGCTCCGGTTTATGTAATACCGAGCGGAGCAGATGTTTGGTTAGGACTATTATAAAATGGGTCTGAAAATAGGGCCTCACTTTCCTGAAGGATACGACCAGTGCCAGAGCCAACTTTTCCAGGTCCAGATAGTGTGCCTCCGCTTCCACGAAGGTTTTACTGGTGTAATACACTGATCTTTTTGTCCCTTGGTTGTCTCGAACGAGAGCTGAGCTGACAGCGTGCTTGGAAACAGGCAAGTACAAGTAAAGTATTTTCCCTGTCGCAAGTTTTGAGAGTAGCTCCGGACTCTCCATTTATGCTTTCAAGCTCTGAAAGGCTTGTTCGCACTCTTCGTTCCAAGAAAAATTCTTTGTTCCCTCTTAGTATCTTAAATAAATGGAGGCATTTGTCGGACGACTTTGATATAAATCTTTTGAGGGCTTCTACCCTCCTAGTCAGGCTCTAAATGTCTTTGATGTTGGCTTGGGCTTTCATATCGAAAAGGGCCTAAATCTGTTTTGGTTCAGCTTCGATTCCCCTCTTGTTCATTATGTGGTGTAGGATTTTTTCAACTAGTATTTTGTAGGTTGAGCTTAGGAATTTTTCATCTAGTATTTCGTAGGTTCAGCTTTCAACTCCGAACGTGCATTTTTGTAGGTTGAGCTTCATCTAGTATTTCGTGAGTTGGTTGAGCGCTTCGGAGAGGTCGTGTATGTGGTCGGGGCTACGGAAGCTCTTGACCAACATATCGTTTATGTAGACCTCCATGTTCCTGCATATCTGTTATTTAAACATTCGGTTGACCAGTCGTTGGTATATAGCGTTTGCGTTATTTAAGCCAATGGCATTACCTTATAGCAGTATATCACTTTTTTCGTTACGAAATATGTTTTATCTTGATCTGGGGGTGCATTAATATTTGATTGTAACCTAAATAGGTGTCCATGAAGCTGAGTAAGTTGTGCCCGGATGTGGTGTCCATGATCTAATCAATGCGGGGGAGTGGAAAGTTGTCCTTCGGGCAGGTTTTGTTCAAGCTCGTGTAGTCCACACATACTCTCCATTTCCCTTTTTCTTTTTTTACAAGAATGGTGTTCCCCAGCAAATCGAGATATCGTGCTTCCTTCATCATGTCCGCGTTGAGTAAACGTTATACCTCCTTGTTTATGATTGCGTTCCTCTTGGGCGCCACGGGCCTCTTCTTCTGCCTAACGGTTTTTCTCATGGAATCCACCTCTAGGCGATGGGTGATTATTAACGGGTTGATCCCTACCATGTGTAATACCTTGAGTGGGCGGGCTCTGAGGCTGATGGGCTAACTTATGTGGATGGGCTCTGAGGTTGACAACTTCATGTGTGGGCGAGTTCAGGAGGTTGGTAGGCTACCAAATGTGGGCGGGCTAAGAGGCTGGTAGGCTACCTCGGTGTTATAGTCCCACATCGCCTGAGTGAGGGATGAAGATACTATATATATATACGAGTTTGGATCTACATGACACAACACGTTTTAAAGTCGTGCTGGTAGTTAGGTTGGGCCCAGAGCAGATAATATTGTTTCATGTGGATTGGGTTGTGACAGAATATTGTAACACCCTATGTGGGCGGACTCTGAGGTTGACGTGCTACCATGTGTGGGCAGGCTCTGAATCTAACAGCTCAATGTGTGGACAGGCTCAGAGACTGACATGCTACTAGGGGGTTATAGTCCCACACTGTCCGGGTGAGGGAAGAATATGTGCTATATATGTACGAGTTTGGATCTACATGACACAACGCGTTTTAAAGTCGTGCGGCTAATTAGGTTGGGCTTAGAGCATACAATATTGTATAATGTGGATCGGGTCGTGATAGAATGGTATCGGAGCTTGACCCAGCAGGAAGTGTGCCAACAAAGATGTTAGGCCCTAAGGGGGCTTGATTGTAACACCCTATGTAGTCGGGCTCTGAGGCTGATGGGATGTCATATGTGGGAGGGATTTGAGGCTAGCAGCTCCGTGTGTGGGCGGGCTTAGAGGCTGGAAGGCTACCATGTGTGGGTGGACTTAGAAGCTGGCAGGCTACTAGAGGGTTATAGTCCTACATCGTCTGGGTGAAGGAAGGAGATGTGCTATATATGTAGGCGGGCACTGAGGCTGATAATTCCATCTGTGAGTGGGCTCAGGAGGCTGACAGACTACCAAGTGTGGGCGAGCTAAGAGGCTAGGAGGCTACTCCGGTGTTATAGTCTCACATCGCCTGGGTGAGGATTAGAGATATGTTATATATGTACGAGTTTGGATCTACATGATAAAACACGTTTTAAAGCCGCTCAGGTAGTTAGGTGGGGCTCAAAGCGGAAAATATTGTTTCATGTGGATCGGGTTGTGACATAATAGTATCAAATCTGGACCCATCCGAAAGTGTGCCAGCGAGGACGTTCGACCCTAAGGGGGGTGGATTGTAATACCTTATGTGGGCGGGCTCTGAGGCTGGCAGCTGCATGTGTGGGCGGACTTAGAGGCTGACAAACTACCATGTGTGAGCGGGCTTAGAAGTTGGCAGGCTACTAAGTGTGGGTGGGCTTAGAGGCTGACAGGGTACTAGGAGGTTATAGTCTCACATCACCTGGATGAGGAAATGACATGTGCTATATATATACGAGTTTGGATACAAATGACACAACGCGTTTTAAAGCCATGCGGGTAGTTAGGTTCGGCGCAGAGCAGACAATATTGTTTCATGTGGATCGTGTCGTGACAGTTTTATTATTAGCCCGCTCTGATATCAAACTGTCACGCCCCGAATTTTTTCAAGGAAACGCAAATCCCTATATCCACGTAGGATAATGATTATCTTCTTCTCCGAAACTCGGGACGTGAAAATTTAACAACAGAAACATTAAATAAAATTAACATAGAGAAAAATTCTAACCGGGTAACTCTTTGAAAGTGATTGCTCTATAAAAATAAACCGTCAAAGATTTTTCCTCAAAACTCTATAACCTGGGAAAGGCCAAGTGGTTGCGTTCCAATAAGAACGTACCCAAGAAGCATAAACTTACATGGGTCAGTAAGGTAGCTGGTGTAAGTAATCTCAATTTCTTTATAAATAAAATACGTTACATGTTTTAACATGAAATGTTCCAACACAATAAATAACACATCACTAACTGGTAATTCCTTCACGAGGCAAACATGTCATACTACAAAGTTTCATCATGCTTAAAATATATATTTATTTTACCAACACTTACAAAGTAAAGGTTGGACGTGGAAAGTCTGACAAAAAAAATGTTAGTAGACTTACCATCCTACACAGAACGTGTAGAAATAAATGAATAAAATTCTTAATTTATCGGTCCTCATAAATACAATTATTTTCAAACAATTACAGATCATACTCATAATCACCATTATTTAAATATCTAGCAAATACATTTTACTTTAAAGAAGACATGTAGTTCTCATTCTAAGGTCGAATGAGCATTTAGTTTCTTCCATTAAGATCGAATGAGCATTTAGTTTCTTCCATTAAGGCAATTATGCACATACACAAAAATTTTGCTTCTTTTCTACAATTGCACTATTCTTCTTGTGCCGAACACATCTTACCCAAGTGTGCCTCCCTTGCCTTCGAAACCAATCGGAGCGTACATGTTCCAAGTGGGGTGTCACATCAAGGAACATGTCATTTCACCCGAAATTCGATCTATGGCAAGCATTTCCTAAATACTACACGTACTACCGAACTCACATGGAACGGCGTACCGATATGCAAGCAAGTATACATACCCAAAATTATATCACACGTATCTGTATACAAAAAATTCTTTTTTTTTGGAGTTGTGAAAAATAGCACAAAGAAAATCAACGAATTTTCAAAACTCTTTTCCGATGACACTTTGTCAACCATAATAAATCAACCACAATATTCACCATTTTTTTGGGGAAGCAAATAACATTTTCATAAGTAAATTTTTTATAACATCACATGGATTCACACTTATTCATTATAAGGATTAACATGTCAATTTGCATAACCTTAAAATACAAGTTTACAGTATGATCACGTACAAAGTACTCATTTCAAGTTATAACGCCAAAATGCAAATACAAATTTTACAAAATAATACTAATACCCAAGTCATCCCAAACATCTCTTCTTCCGATGATATTTACGAATATCCAAAAATACTTAAATTTCTAAAAGAGAGAAAAAAGAGAAACTCACATAACCTCTCACTTGGTCATAATAGTTTTAAACAGATATACTAAATAAAACTTAGTTTTAGGTTTTCTCTTTCAACTCATCTAATTCCTACGAAAAAAAATTACATTTTTCAGATTTATATCTGTATTAAACTCTAACTTAATCAATTGATTAATCTAAAAAAATAAATATAAGAGAATTAAGATGACTCACCTTTATATATCCAAAATAGTAACAACATAATAAGCAACAACTTACCAATTAAAACAACACTAGAGTCCAAATAATAAATCATTCAATAATATATTTTCTGTTAATCCTCTTTAAGAAACAAACCACACATCACATGGACAAACAAATAGCTCAAGCATATGCCATAACTTCATAAAAACAATTACACAAAATTATATTATAGAATTTAATAAGTATTAAAAATATGAGGTGCTATAATATATACAAATCAAAAGGAATCTCATCCCGAGATTCGCTAAAAGGGTTAACTAAAGATTCAGGATAACAAACCGCTACAAGGAAACTACATGGAATAATGTCACCCGCTACTGACATTAAAATAAGTTATGATTAGCCCCGAATACATAGGTCAAAGGAATCTCATTACGAGATTCACGAAGAAAAAGAAACAATACTAAAAGTTCAAGGTTCACCCTTTTCACTTTATATCTAGATATTTACACTCTAACTCACCCATATCCACATTCCGAGGATCACTTAGACTCTACCCCAGCCTAGGCTAACTAAATGCTCGATACCATTATGTCACGACCCGATCCACATGAAACAATATTGTCCGCTCTGGGCCCAACCTAACTACCCGCACGGCTTTAAAATGCGTTGTGTCATGTAGATCCAAACTTATACATATATAGCACATCTTATCCCCCACCTAAGCAATGTGGGACTATAACACCGAGGTAGTCTGCCAGCCTCTGAGCCCGCCCACACTTGGTAGTCTGCCAGCCTCCTGAGCCCGCCCACACATGGAGCTGCTAGCCTAAGAGTCCACCCACACAAGGTAGCCCATCAGTCTCAGAGCCCACCCACTTAGGGTATTACATCATGTCCAACATGATCCAGGCAAAGTTGTCCTGGTTACTTTGTAGTAGCTCCGTGACTTGCTTCACCAACCTTTTGCTCAAGCAGAATCGATCTAGACAGCCTTGCTGTTGAGAGGGTTGTCGAGGTAGACCGTGATGGTTTCTTATTCCGATTGACCGACATTGGGCCTGCCCCGAAGGCTTACTGAAGCTTCGTCGTCTGGCATCGGTCTTTCTCCTCTTACGTCTCGAGTGGAGCAGAGAGTTACTTAGTCGCGGGGCTAGCCACAGACTAAGAATCACCAAGTGGCAGTGTTGTCATGTACTGGCATTCCTTGGCAATTGTCTAATCGCCTTTTAGAGTGTCGACCGCTTGGTTTGATAGATACTTGATGCACTAGTGCAGGGTGGAGATCGCTACTCCCATTTGATGTATCTAGGGCCTCCCCAAGACCGCATTATATTTTGAAGGTGCATCGATTACTACAGACTCTAGAAACAAGGTTTTTTTTAGTTGGCTTTTTTCCCGCTGTTACTGTCAACTCTATCTTTTCTACGAGGAGTTGCTTTTTTCCACTGAAGTCGCTTATTGGATGGTTATCAGGGGTTAATGCCCCCTCTATTAATTGCATGTTATGGAATGTGCGAAAAAATAGGAGGTTCAGTGAGCTCCCGGTATCAACCAAAGACCTCCTTACTGCCCAGCTTTCTAGGGAGATAGTCTCCACCAAGGCGTCATTGTGCGGGAGTTGTATGCCTTGGAGGTGTTTCTCCGTAAATACTAGCGGTCACGCTTCTGAACATATGGCACCAACTGTTTGCCGCGTATCACTTGGATCTTCATGCCTCGGAGAGCTTTCTTCCTGGATCCATTTTACAGTTCAGACTCGGAGTGGGCTCCATAAAGTACGCATATCCCATGGCCCGATTTCTCTCTGGGCCCGATTTTACTTCTGGCTTCTCGTTCCTCTTAGAGCGATGTAGCTCAGCTCTTCTCTCGCCAGGTTTGTCATACTGGCCGGTGGGTCCAGAGTCGGGAAGTTGAAGAACTTTCCTTTCCCCAAACACTCAATGAAGGCTGAGACAACCGTTGTGTCGTCGCATACGTTGACAGTGATTAGGTTACTGTTGAAACAGGTTAGGTATGCCTTCAATGTTTCGTTAGGCTTTTGTTTCATCAATCTGAGTGTATTTATTGTTGACAACGCTCGACGTATAAACTGTGATCTTAGACCAGATTCGGGGTCGGTTGGTGCTGTCGATATTCCAATAAGGTCAATTTGATGCTTGCACGCTATTTGCTCCATCAGGGGTGGTGAAGCAGCACTAGGCTGAGCGCTCGACATTTCCTCTTGGTCTCCATCATTGCGTGATCTAGTGGTCACCATTTCTCTATATTTCGAAGGGAGATGATGTTAGTGAAAGGTTATGAACTTTGTCGTCCCACGAACGGCACAAAACTGATGCAACCATTTTCTGCTCCTTGCTTGGACCTATTTCTGCTGACCTGCACAAGTAACACACATGAGTCACAGACCACCGTTGTGGTGGCCGATGGTACTTCGTTGCTAAAGTCAGACAAGGATCTGAGGAAGGTGTAATGTTGTAAACAGGGAATTTGTATTGTACCTTAGCTTACCAACCTCGTGTCTTATTTATAGTGCAAGAGTCCTGGTTTTATCAGGCCATCGAAGATGTAGTTTAGGAAAGAGATCTTCGTGGAGATCCTTCTCTAATTAGGAGTCGTGCTGCAGAATGGAAGTTTCCTGTTAGCTTCATGCTCCTAGATACGCAGGAGATAGTTCCCTATCTAAAGGTAATCCATAAGAGAAAATTTCCTTGTGTGCTATGTACTCTAGTATTTGCTTTCTAGTTGGAAGTGGAGAGCTACTGTAATTGCCTGTCTGAAGTTGACCCTCGATATACTTGCTTTAGTAGGGCTTACAAGTATTGAGGATCGTTGTGAGATGTGTGGGCTTAGCAAGTTGTAAGAATTCGGGTCCGTTTGGCGGACTACATTGGGCGGACTTACAACCGCTTGGGCTGGATCAATACTCGGCTAACGCTGGGGCTCATTGTTCCTCAAGATCTTCATGACACATGTATGGCTCAGGGATGCGACCAATTTTGTTGTATAATCACTTAGAATAATAATAAGCAGACTACATTGGGCGGACTTAGAACCACTTGGGTCGGATCGGTGCAGGGCTGACGCTAGGGCTCGTAGTTCCTTGAGATCATCATGACACGTGTATGGCTCAGGGATGTGACTGTTTTGGTGTATCATCAATTAACATAATAATTTTATTAACTTGTCGGTCAATGAAAACTTATTAAAATTTATAATTGGTTGGTCATAATTAGAATCATTAACATCGATATCTACCAGCGGCATGGGGTGGGAGGGGTTAAGGGTAAAAAAAATTAACAATTTTTTTTTTAGAATCATTAATAAAATAGTCCTTATTGGCCATAAAAGTATAAAATTAGGTTTTCTATTTGTTTAAGAAGAGTCAAGATGTCATATAACTTTATGAGTTAACCTAGGTTAATAAAATAGTCCTTATTGATCATATAAGTATAAAAGTAGATACAAATTAGCCATTACATCAACTATGATATCAAAATGGTTTATTTTATGAAGTAGGCCTTAAAAGTCATTTTTCGAAAAAAAATACCATACATAAGTGTAAAATTATACAAAATACAACAAAGTTTATATAGAGTAAACTTTCATACCTCCAGTACTCAAGAAGACATTGATTTACTCATGACATTACCTACTGCTAAAGGTATATGGAAGTACTATTAAAAGTCTTGGAAACTGGAAGGCTCTAGAGCCAGATGATTTCCAAGATTTAGTTTATAAACATTACTGGGATGAAATAGGAAATAAGACCTGATATTGTGAATACGATCCAAGAAATGTTTGAATTGTGTACTATATCAAAAACCTTTAATCTTGTTCATTTAGCTTTGATCCCCAAAACAAAAGAAAAAATCACGTGTTACACTCACAATTTGGACCCATAAGCCTCTGCAATATTATTTATAAAATATTATCAAAACCACTAGCTGATAGGTTGAAATCAATGTTTGACAAAATTATTTCTCCATTTAAAGAAGCATTTACACCAGGTAGAGCTATAGAAGATAACATAGGCATTGCTCATGAAATTTTCATAGTTATAAACACCTTAAGATTAGATGTAAGGGTTGCATAGCTTTAAAACTTTGACATAAGAAAAGCTTATGATAGGGTCGAATGAAATTTTCTAGTCCTTACTTTGAAAAGGTTGGGTTTTTAAAACTTTTGGATTAGTTTAATTGAACAATGTGATTCAACTTCTAATTACCAAGTGATGTAGTCGATTCATGTTGTTTTTCCTTGCTGCTTACCTAGACCTGCATAAGTAGCACACGTGAGCCAAGGACCGCCGCATGGCGATCGATGGCATTTCTATGCTTAAGTTCGTTAAGGCTTAGGAGAGGTTTCAAGCTGTAAATTAAGTTTTTGTAGCGTACCTTAAGTTCATCGACCTTATCTCCCTTTTATAGTGTGAGAGTTTTTATTTGGGCATTTGATGGCGTAGTTTAGGAAAAGAGATCTTTCTGGAGATCCTTTCCTAGTTGGGAGTTGTTCATGTGGGATAGTTTCCCTACACGACTTGTTCTCCTAGATCTGCGGGAGAGGTTTCCCTTTATTAGTGTTGTTCATGCAAGGAAGTTTCTTTGCCCGACTTATACTCTAGTATTTATTTCCTACTCGAAATCGAAGTACTGCTAGCCCGCCTATCTTCGGTTGATCCCCCACATACTTGCCTTATCAGGGCTTACTCTTGCTTATAAGTGCTTACGAGTATTGGGCCTGACCACGTGACGTATGGGCTTATTTAGGCGCTACAGTTGGGGTCCAACGTTTTCAGGAATCTGCCAATAGTGTGCTTAATAATGTCTAGGCCTCACTGAATTGAGCATGCAATCAGGTCTGCTTTTTTCTATTGACGAGATTTTCATGACACGTGTACGGTGCTAATCCGATGACAGTTTGATGTATCATCAGCTACTCACCCCGAGTGAGTGGGCCATCTCATCGGTCCACCAAATTATTTCATGAACCAGCTGCGCAGTCATGATGGTTGAGTCTAAGTTTTTTCCTCGAGCACCTAGTTTCATTAATTTGGTGTGTGCCAGCTCGAAAGAAAAATAGGCGGGAGTTATGTTTTCTATATAAATCTTCTATCTATAGAGTGTAAACTCTTTACTCTTTCGATCTCAGAGACTCTGTTTTGCCATATCTTCTTCTGTGTTTTTGACTTCGCTTAACCTTCGTATTCGAAAGCTTGTATTATATTTTCTGGCGGGCCAAAATCAACTTTCCGAAGAATTGTTCACTAAGGGCCACAAATTTTTTGAGTAGAGGTTGCTCTCTAAATCGGATCTGTAAGTCCTTCATTAAACATATTGGATTTTTTATGATCTAGTGCTTTGCACTCTGGGCGCCGATCTGACGCCATTATCCCCTCTTGAGGGGTTTATTTGTCTTCACTGAGGTATGCTTCAATCGGGTGTCTGATTTCCTGTTATCTAGGAGATTTTGGAGTTTCTGGCGTACCTCGGAATTGCACCCACTCAACTGGTGTCGAACGGATATATGACTGTGATAACCATTCCTGAAGGCGCTTTAACTGTTTACTTTCCCTCGAATAAATGGGCACGTTATGTGTGCTGACATCGCCAAACTATTTTGACAACCAGCCTGTGATTTTAAATCCTGGCAGAAGTTTTGTTTCGTGGCTCCTGCGGACTCGACATACTTTGAGCTTGTTGGTCGTCCAGTTAATGAATTTAGACAACTGTGTAAGTTCGACTCTTTTTCCGGTCTTGCTTGTGTTAATTGTACATTAGATTGACCTGTGCGGTTTTCGTAGGGATATTCTCAACTTCGCCACTTTCTGCCGAGGATAAAGCAAATTTGGATGCATTTCGCGATATGCCTTGTCCGCCGATAGAGGATGTCATTGAGTCTTCAAATAACAAACGTATCGGACTGTGGGCTCATTGGCATGTGGCTCCTACTCTTTTTTGGGTAAAGAAGCCAAAGCCCGAAGGTGTGTCTGTTTCGAGGAAGAGGAAACTTTCCAAGATTAAGGTTCCAAGCCCTTCATGGAGGATAGAAAAACATGAGGCGCTTCCTTCTCTGTGCATCTGAAGGGGTATCGTGTTTTGTCTAGACCTGTCCGCAGGCGCTTGGCTTCATCCGAATAACGTAATGTTGCCGAGCAAGTGCCTGATAACATTGTTGTTTTCAAGGGGCGTGATGCTCAGGACAAGGCCCCTATTTCCATTCCTGACTTGGAGAGGGAGCATCTGCAAATGGTGGGCGTGGAGGATGTAACCAAACTGAGTATCAAGTAGGCAAAGTTTCTGAACAAAATGTTGATGCAGGCGGGTGTGGAAGTTTTATCCGGTCGTCTTATTTCAATAAAAGACTTTGAGCTCCGCTTTTTTCTGGATCATGAACCCATTGAAGAGTCTTTCGATCATCCACATTATGGTGAAGGGTCCCCTCATCGTCACCCGTACTATGTTCCATCTCGTTATCATCCTCATATTGAATTGATGATGGGTCCAAGGAATAACTCGACTCCCTCTTCCCCGTCAACTGATTCTATATCGGTGCGTGAAAAAAAGTCGATTGTTGCGAGCATAGAAAAAGTTGTAGATGAGGGCCTTGATGCAGTGAAGACGGTTAATGGCAGTGTTGGGTGATTTCAATTACGAAGGATCTCCATCTGGATGCGCGGATCAGTTTGTTTGCTCCAGACATAGTAAGGATGAGCAACCAAGTTTGGCATCAAGAGATTGACATTTCTTACGCTTCGATGAAGCATATTAGCAGGTGAAATGACTAGCTGGCGAATTGTGCTCCGGAGCTAGTGGGAGCGACGTTGGGAGAGCATATGGACAAAGGCAGAAACATCTCATGCTGGGGATGTAATACCTGAATATGGTGGTCGCATCTGAAACTGGAGTTGAGGGCGCTTGTGAGAGAATTTATACTATAGAGCGAGTCTTTGCAAACTTGTAAAAGTCATACTTTGATGCTCTCTACAAGATTGAGTCATTGACGAAGCAATTTGAAGCTTACTGAGATACTGGTGCGGAGTCCTGGTGCACGAGATTCAATGCTCAGAAGGTTTTCTTGGATAGCTTGAGTCCGACCTGGCGGGTGCTATGTCTGCGAAGGATCGGTTCGAAAATGATATGAACCTCGCCCATCGTGACTTGCAGCTTGCCCACAAGACTGTGGCTGGAGTGCATGCTGAGCTGCAAGCTCTGCATGTAGAGAAGGATAAGAAGGAGTCCAAATGGATTGTTAGATGTCAGCAATTAGAGGCTGGCATTGATTTTAACGCCAAGAGTGTGGGGACTGCTGAAGAGCGACTCCTTCTAGCACAAAATGAAGTAAGCACTGTCAATGATAAGCTGGGTGCCGAGCAGTCCAAAACTAACATGTTGTCGGGCAAACTGAAGTGTTTAGAGTAGAAGCTTGTTGAATCAAGAGTGCACGAGGAGAAACTTCTTAAGGCCCAAGACACGTTTGAGTTCAGTAGAGTCATGCACAGAAGCCTAGAGCTGTTGCATCTGATGAAAGAAGAGCATCCCGACTGGAATCTTTCCTATTATAAAAAGGTTGCATATGAAGAGTTTAGAATGGCCTCTAATTCGTCTGAAGATAAGGGCGACCCTGATGAGGGTGATCAAGAGGCAGCACGTACAGGTGTGTCTCTTGATTCTTCCCCTTCTAAGTCTGGTTTTGTTGTATCTGAGTCTCCTAATTTTCTTTAATGTTAGCTTTTACCTGTTTTGTCTTATTTCGACATTAATTGTCAGACGAGAGGCTCTGCTAGGCCAGGAAGCTTTATGAGAGTTCTGACTCCTTGTGTCGCAATAGTTCGTGCGATTCTGGTCAGAATCTTCTTAGAGATCGATGAGTGTAATTCACTTTTTGTCTGGTGGCTTTGTTGTATGTTGAACCAGAAGTTGTTGTTGCTATTATAAGCGAATTAATCAGACTGTGGTCCCAACATGTGCATCGTTGTATATGATAGAACAATAATCCTCGTGAGTCATCTAGGTCGAGCTTGCAAAGTTCTGACCGAATTCTCGACTTGTCTTTACCTGCTATTCATGGAATAGGCTTAGTTGGATCAAAAGTTGTTATCGCCAATTATAACTGACTAAACAGGGATCAGGTTCCGGCAACCATGGTGGTCACTGGCAAGTTATCTTAATCAGGCGTCGAAGGCACTGACTAGACTCCCACTTTCCAACCCTTCTTGATCCGCTCTTGGCAAACTAGGAATTGGAGCGAGCCAGAAGTTATCATCATTAGTCGTTCTAACTAAAGTTTGGTGGGGTTCGGCGATCATTGTCTGAAGTTTTCCAATGATCACTGGCAACCCGTCTTAACCAGGCTACTTGAGCACTGACTAAGCTCCCACTTTCTAGGCAGTCATTGATAATCACATAATTATAACATTTTTTACCTCTTATTATATTTTTGTTAATCCTTGTTTTATTTTATTTTCAATTAATTATTAAAATTTTGTGTTTTTGTAAAATTTGGAGAAATAACAAAGAAATCAAAGAAAATGCAATGAATAAATCACAGACGGTGACTTCAGAGGAAGTGGAGGTGAGAATAGCCTAAGCCCATAACCTAAACTCAAAACCAAACCCAAAACCAAATTCGTAAACCCAAACCCAATCAAACCCAAAGCATATTCTCTTAATTATCCAAGATTCTAGTTTGATTTAAGCCTTAAATCACTCATTGAACCCTCCCCTTCACTTGTCCAAGTTCATTTTCTCAAACCCAATCAAACCCAAAGCATGTTCTCTTAATTATCCAAGATTCTAGTTTGATTTAAGCCTTAAATCACTCATTGAGCCATCCCCTTAACTTGTCCAAGTTCATTTTCTTAATTCTCTATAAATACAATAGAAATGAATAAGAAAGGAGAAGAAGAGAAGGGAAAGAAAAAAATACAGAATACCAAAACCTCTTCTTCACAATTTGTGATTCTCATCACCATCCCAACCAAGCAAAATCACCACCCACAGCCTATCCATCTCTGTTTTCTCTCCTTCACTCCACCGAAACAGAGGCGTGATAACCCTGTTTCACTTCATCTTCAACCACCGTCACCGGCTGCACCACGCACCACCACAGAGACATTAATCAAGTTGATGCTACTGGCACCCAGTGGACCTTGCTGAGAGCACCTCGGCTGAGAAAGATCAAAACTATTTGCACCCACTGGGATCTGCTGAGCCACACTGGACCTGTTCCTGTTTGCACCCTACTGAATGCTCTGTAACACCACAGTGAATTAAGTCTCAAACTCTAGAATTAATTTCATTTTACTTTATTATTCCATGATTAATATTAATTGATTCGCGATTTATAATATTTTACTTCTACCTAATATGTCATGCATTTTAGGTTGTTAGAAAAATATTATGTTATAAATCAAGCATGTTTTAATTGAATAATTAAACTTGT
Source organism: Berberis vulgaris (assembly GCA_963556465.1). Classification (NCBI taxonomy): domain Eukaryota; kingdom Viridiplantae; phylum Streptophyta; class Magnoliopsida; order Ranunculales; family Berberidaceae; genus Berberis; species Berberis vulgaris. The sequence goes on along the minus strand of OY747129.1, from coordinate 30,143,206 downwards.
GATTAATTGTGCCCTAAAAATACATTTAATGTTAGAAGTTTATACATTGCTAGAGTCATTTATTTGAAATTGGAATAATAAGAAAAATTGAATATAATTTTAGGAGCTTGAAAAATATTTTGCAAATTGTGGTTTCCCTCCAACTCTTTTCTTTTATTTGTTGTTATTTTTATTACTTTTGTTTAACTCGGATTTTTAAACACTGTAATCCTCATTTTCTCCAAATTAGTTTAGTTAAATTATTAAATTTAATTTAATCCACCTTCCTCGTGGGATCGACCTGTGCTTGCTGTTGTCTACCAGTTAGACACCGTGCACTTGCGGTTATTATAAGTGGGTCAAATTAGCTTGTTTATTTAGGCCGGTTAAACCCGCAACATGTTTTTGGCACCGTTGCCAGGGAAGGTAGCGGTGTAATTGAATTTAAGATTTATTTTAACTAATTTAAATAAAAAATTCAGAAAAAAACAAATTTTTATTTTTATTTTGTTAAGTTATTTTTACACTCATTTCGTGTTATTTGTTTGATTTTGCTGAATACACGCTTCTCGAGGAAATTGGACAATCCTGCAAAACATCAAGCAAATTTAAATTAAAATTTTTTTTTATTTTGTGAGGAGAGTTTTAATTTTATTTTCACCTCGCTTTACGAGTGTGTGGTGTAATAATTTTTGTAAACTCTATTGTTTTCCATTTTTAATCACCTAAAAAAAAACCCAAAATTTTCCAAGTCAAAAGAAATTATCGGGAAACAATTTTAATTTTACACAATAATTTTATTTATGATTTAGAAATCCGACTTCTAAGTCCAAGACCAGTAATTTGATTGCATATGCTTGTGTGCTGATTGAAACGGATAAAAAAGAAGTCGGACATTTTTTTTGTGCTAACTTTTTTTGCAGAACGGAATACGCACATTGTAAGTAGTTCTATCACACGCAATGTATTAGCGACCCGGGTGCTTTGTGTAATTGTTTGAAATTGTGTGATTGGTTGTTTAATTTCTGTAATTGTGGATGGTAAACTTTAGTAATTCATAATAAGCAGACCCAGCTTCTAAATAGAAACTGGTGGGACTTGATATCCCCACCTCATCACTTCAACTGTGTGCAACCAATAGCCAAACATAATTAAAATCAGTTAGCAAGTTAGATAGAGCCATCTTTTAGGTACGGTGTTCATAGGACAACCAAGACCAAGGTGAATCCAATAATTTTTGTATTGGCCAAAGCTAAAAGTGACGTTGGGTTTAATCATTCAATGAACTCCGAAAGGCCACTGCCACAAGGGTAATTTAACCGGTACGTCGAGTCATAAGTAAGCTACGATCCACAAGAAGACTTGGTGTAACTAACAGTTTTGGGTTAGGAACACAAGCCTCAAGTGTACATTTAACATCACATCGTTCTCACATCTATTGGCTTACAGAGCGGTAGCACAAGGAAGTACTTAATTGGACCATTGTGACCTCCTTCTCTTGTGCGATAATCCGGTTTCTTTGAAACAAAATTCTAGCCTACTGATTTTGAACTTTGTGGTGTAAAGTATACACTCTTAGAATCATCTTGTAGCACCCATTGCTCCGATATAAAGATTACATAAGAAATAATCTGTTGCCCCAAAGATAAAAAGATAATTAATCTCAAAAACACTGATTGCTTAGGGAGGCATTTTTTTTCTTGTGCATCAATTGGTTGCTGATTGTGTTTGAGTCTGTGCGTGATTTTTTTAAGGTTAGTAAATATTTCAAACCTCACTTGGTATAGACTTGTTTATGCATCTTTGGGAACGGGATTCGAGAGGTAGACTAATTCGAGAGGATCCTGTAGAATTGTCTAAAGTCCCCATTAACCTTCTAGAATCTTTCTCCTTGTCGAGTGAGACCACTGAAATGGCTGGGGAGAGAGCATTTAAGGATTATTTCTCTCCACGTTCCAATAACACCCCATCTTGCATTGTCTTACCCGAGACCACTGCAAGTAGCTTTGAGCTAAAACCATCATTTATCCACCTTTTGACTTTCTTTTATGGTCTAGAAAAAGAGGATTCGTATCTTTATGTCAAAGAGTTTCTTGACATTTGTGCTACTCTGAAATATCCCAATTTTTCTAATGATTCAGTTCGTCTTAGGTTGTTCCCCTTTTCTTTAAAAGATAGGGTGAAGTCATGGTTAAACTCCTTAGAAACTGGAACCATCGACACTTGGGATGCCCTATCAGGAAAATGTTTTACAAAATATTTTCCTATTCATAAAACAAATGCCATCCGAAGAAATATATCTAATTTTCAACAGAAAGAGGGTGAGCATTTCTATGAATGTTGGGAAAGATTCAATGAACTCATTGCTAGGTGTCCCCATCACGGCTTTGAAAAGTGGCGCTTGGTTCAATACTTTCAAGACGCGTTAACCCCTCAAAACCGTCGAATGATTGACGCCACTAGTGGTGGGTCACTTATGAAGATGAGTGCTAATGAGATTTGGGAATTCTTTGAAGCTATTTCTGAAAATTTTCAACAATGGAATTATTCGAGAAAAGACTCGGATAGGCGAAAGGGTGGTTTGTATGAAGTAAGGGATACATCATCTACTCCTCATCTTCGTCCTTCTTCAAGGTTGGAAGCAGTTGTAATGACAATGGCACAAAATATTGATGCATATCTGGAAAAGTCTAAGCCATCAGTCCAAACCAATGTTCCATCCGAGGTCTGTGCTGCATGTTCAAGTTCTAGTCATTCAACATCAGACTGTCACTTGAAAAATGAGTACCCTGCTTATTTTACTGAGTAAGTCAATGCATTCAATACCTTTAGGCAATCTGGTTATAATCCACACTCAAATTTTTACAATCCAGGTTTAGCCAAACACCCTAATCTCTCATGGGTCCATGGTCAACATCAAGGAGGCCCAATTGTTATCCCTCAAGCTCATCGAGCTCCAATTCCTGCTAATAAGCCTCAATTCAATCAAGATGTACTTCCCTTTAACACTCAGAGTTTACAGAATACATTGAACCAATTTATGCATAGAACAGGAACCATGCTCGAACAGAACTCTCAGGCTATCACCGAACTAAGAGCTACTTCTCAACAACAATCTCAAGCCATCCAAAAGTTTGATATGACTGTGAGTCAAATAGCAAAATCCTTTCCTGAAAGAGAAGCAGGAAGATTCCCTGGTCAACCCATTCAAAATCCTAAGGGCCAATTCGAAATTGGCAGTGCATCTCAGCCACGCAATGAAGATGTCAAATCTATCATCACCCTTAGGAGTGGAAAACAAGTTGACAACCAAATTAGAATGCCTAATTTGATTGATCCTGAATCCCAATCCACGCCAAAGCAAGTCACACCTCCATCTGAGAAAGAGGCTGATAAAGCCTCATCTTCTCAAGAGGATCATCATCTTGACTCTGATCCCACCAAGGCACCCTATATGCCTAGAGCACCATTTCCATCGCGGTTAGTTCAGGCGAAGAAAGGAACAAATGCCAACGATATAATGGAAATTTTTAAACAAGTTCAAATCAATATTCCATTACTCGAGGCCATTAAGCAAGTTCCCTTTTATGCCAAGTTTTTGAAGGATTTGTGTACACTAAAGCGAAAACTGAATGTGCACAAAAGAGCCTTCCTAACTGAGCAAGTCAGCTCCATCCTTCAACATAAAACCCCACCTAAGTACAGAGATCCTGGTTGCCCGATTATTTTATGTGTGATTGGTGATCATATGATTGGGAAGGCACTGTTAGATTTAGGGGCAAGTGTTAATCTATTGCCATATTCAGTATATGTGCAATTGGGTCTTGGTGAGTTGAAACCAACTCAAGTGACACTGCAATTGGCAGACAGATCTGTCCGAGTCCCCTGCGGTGTGATAGATGATTTGATCATTAAGGTTGAAAAATTTTATTTCCCTGTGGACTTCATAGTCCTTGACACACAACCTGTTCACAATCCCTCTAGTCACATTCCAGTTATTTTGGGTCGTCCATTTTTGGCCACATCCAATGCTATCATTAACTGCCGAAATGGAATCATGAAATTATCATTTGGTAACATGACCGTCGAACTCAACGTGTTCAATGTAAGTCAACAACCTCCCGAGTCTGAGGATTCCTTTGAAGTTAACATGATTGAGAGTTTGGCGGAACATTCATTTCCTCAGTTTAATGATGATCCTTTAGAGGCGTGTTTGACTCATTTTAATTAAGACTTCGATATTAATGATTCCATCAGGGAAGTCAATGTTTTGCTTGACTCTACCCCTATAATGAAAACCAGTTATAAATGGAAGCCTAGGGTGTAACCTCTTCCACTCAGTGAGTCAAAACAAGTCCCTTCCGTTGAAAAACCACCAAAGCTTGACCTAAAAGTATTACCTGACAACCTCAATTATGCATTTTTAGGTGTTGACAATACCTTACCTGTTGTTATTTCATATGCATTGTTTGAAGAACAGGAAGGAAAATTGTTAGATGTTTTACAAGAACATAAAACAACACTTGGGTGGACTATCGCGGATATTAAAGGAATAAGTCCAATCGTTTGCATGCATCACATTCATATCGAAGATAATGGCAAAGTATCGCGTGAAATGCAACGTAGACTTAATCCTAATCTAAAGAAAGTTGTCCGAGCCGAAGTGCTCAAATTGTTGGATGTGGGTATAATCTACCCAATTTCAGATAGTCCTTGGGTCAGTCCTGTTCAAGTTGTCCCAAAGAAGTCAGGGGTAACGGTAATCAAGAATGACAAGAATGAATTAGTACCAACCCGCATGACCACGGGGTGGCGAGTATGTATTGATTACCGTAAGTTGAACTTGGTCACAAGGAAGGATCACTTTCCTCTTCCTTGCATTGATCAGATGCTTGAAAGGTTAGCCGGACATGATTACTATTGTTTTCTTGATGGGTATTCTGGTTATAACCAAATCCCCATTGCACCCGAGGATCAAGAGAAGACCACATTCACTTGTCCCTTTGGTACTTTCGCATATCGGAGAATGCCCTTTGGATTGTGTAACGCACCCGCTACTTTTCAGCGGTGCATGCTTAGTGTTTTTTTCGATATGGTTGAGAGGTTCCTCGAGGTGTTTATGGATGATTTCTCAGTATTTGGTGATTCATTTGATGAATGTCTACATCATTTAACTTTTGTGTTAAATAGATGTGTGGAGAAAAATCTTGTCTTAAATTGGGAGAAATGTCATTTTATGGTACGATAGGGCATTGTTCTTGGACATGTAATTTCACACAAGGGAATTGAAGTCGACAAAGCCAAAATTGATTTAATTTTGAGTCTTCCGCCTCCAAAGATGGTTAAGGAAATTAGATATTTTCTAGGCCATGCTGGATTTTATTGGAGATTCATCAAAGACTTTAGCAAAATTGCTCATCTTTTATGCAATTTACTTGCTAAAGACGCGGTTTTTGTTTTTGATGAAGATTGTTTGAAAGCTTTTGAGAAGCTTAAACAGTTATTGACTTCAGCTCCAATCATCCAATCTCCTAATTGGAACTTTCCCTTTGAGCTTATGTGTGATGCTTCCGACTTTGCACTCGGAGCTGTCCTAGGACAACGATTGGACAAAAAGCCACATGTCATTTATTACGCTAGTAGAACTCTACAAGACGCACAGCTTAATTACTCCACCACTGAGAAAGAGTTATTAGTTGTAGTCTTTGCTCTAGACAAATTCCAGTCTTACCTTATAGGATCCAAAGTAATTATTTTTACTGATCATGCGGCGTTAAAGTATCTTTTCTCTAAAAAAGATGTTAAACCTCGCTTAATTTGATGGGTTCTATTGCTACAAGAGTTTGATATTGAAATTCGGGACAAAAAAAGTTCGGAAATCGTTGTAGCTGACCATTTATCTAGACTTCTAGTAGAGTCATCTAGCAAATATTTACCATTGAATGAGTCATTTCCTAATGAGCAATTATTTGCTCTCTCCCAATTACCTTGGTATGCAGATATCGTGAACTATCTTATTACAGGTCAACTTCCTTTTAAGTGGTCTAAACAAGATAGATCCAAATTTCTTGCTGAGGTTAGACATTTCTTCTGGGATGATCCATACTTGTTCAAGTATTGTCCTGATCAGGTTATCAGGAGATGTGTTCCTGAGAGTGAATTTCACAGCATCATCTCATTTTGTCATGAGCAAGCTTGTGGTGGTCATTTTAGCTCTAGAAAAATAGCTGCAAAAGTTTTGCAGAGTGGTTTTTATTGGCCTACCCTTTTTCGAGATACTCATGCCTTTTACACCACTTGTGATCGATGCCAACGAATGGGATCCATTTCTCATCGCAACATGATGCCCCTTACTAATATTCTTGTGGTGAAATTTTTGATGTTTGGGGTATCGATTTCATGGGACCATTCCCGCCTTCGTTTGGCAATCTTTTCATCCTTGTTGCTGTGGATTATGTGTCCAACTGGGTAGAAGCGATACCATGTAAAACTAATGACCATAGGGTTGTGGTAAGATTCTTGAAAGATAATATCGTTTCTTGTTTTGGTATTTCGCGTGCCATTATAAGTGACGGTGGTTCTCATTTTTGCAATAGACCGTTCAAGCTATTAGTAAAAAAATACTCCATCACTCATAAAGTTGGCACCCCCTATCATCCACAAACAAGTGGGCAAGTTGAGATTTCCAATCAGGAGATTAAAAACATTCTAGAGAAGACAGTCAGACCAGATCGTAAAGACTGGTCTCTACGTCTGAGTGATGCTCTCTGGGCTTATAAAACAACATTTAAGACCCCGATTGGAATGTCTCCATATAGGCTTGTTTTTGGAAAAAACGTGTCATTTGCCTGTGGAATTGGAACATCGTGCATATTGGGCCATCAAGACGTTCAATTTTGATATGGTCAAGGCTGGATCGCATCGTAATCTTCAACTTAATGAGTTGGAAGAGATCCGAAATGATGCGTACCACAATGCCAAAATCTACAAAGAACGAACGAAGATATTTCATGATAAATACATTCTTCTTAAGTTCTTTGAACCATCTCAAAAAGTTTTGTTGTTCAACTCTCGGTTACGACTTTTTCCTGGAAAGTTGAGATCTCGGTGGTCTGGACCTTATATTGTGAAAGCAATGTTCCCACATGGAGCTGTGGAGATCGTTAACCCTAAAGATGGCCATGTATTTAAGGTAAATGGTCAACGACTTAAGCCATTCTTAGAGTTACCTCGATTAGAAGTCATGGTTGATGTGATTCTATTAGAGGACCCTGTGTATCAGAATTGAGGATCTTTTGGGTTTTGTCGAGCTGATGACGTTAAACCAAGCGCTATTGGGAGGCAACCCACCTTTTGTTGTAAGACTGCATGTTGAGTGTGTATTTTATCTATTTCTATTAACTAATCCACAATTCTTTTGTCTCTAAGCTCTCATCGGTGGATTACTTGTGGAAATTGGTAAAATCTTCACCGCGGTAATATTGTTCTAACCTCCTCTCATATAATTAGGTTTGGGGGTAGGGTTCATGAGTCGGTGAATTTTTCGTAGTATTTTCTTTTCTTATCTTTAAAAAAAAAAATTATGCTTTTCTGTCAAGAAAACTTGGTCTTTTGCGATTAAGAAAATGGATTTTAAATGTTTTATGCTCAAGAAAATGCAAGCCAACTTGACATATTAGTATATTGATAAAGACTGAAAGTTTAGTATGATCCTCAAGTTAGATCTAGTTCATAAGATTTTTCAACTCGATTATCTTTGCACCATGAGTCATGTTAGCATAACTTGAAGTTGATGAGTGAAGTATATACTAGAAAACCTTAGAATAATAGTGGAGACTTAACCTTGAAAGTTTTGAACATTTCTATTTTTTCGAGGGTTATACATAAACTCTAATTTTTCTTGAGTCCGTATTATCTCGTTGATGATCTCATTATTCTCATTTTTCTGATCAATTGCTTTCGGAATGACATCAAAATTGAATTATTACACTAGAACTTCTTGGCTTATTCAATTGAGATGTCATAATACTAATTCGAACTTAGGAAATGATCTAGGCATTTTTTTTCCTTTTCTTTAGACCATTAACTAGCCTTTTAACTTACCCATAACATTAACCTTTTTGTAGCCTTTTGAGCCTTAGAATAATTTTGATTTGTTAACCCATAAACCTTTACCCAACTTTTCTGGGAATGTGTATGGATGGATATACTTGGGGTAAAAAGGGCATTAAAGAGCAAAATATGAGATATTTCATAAATCCTCTATGTGAAAAAAAAATGATATTTCAATGAGGATAAAGATGTGAGAATGAAGAAAAAATTGCTGGTGCGAAACATTGGTTTATTCTTGACAACCCTAATTGTTCGTTGATTGGGTGTATACATTCCTAGAAATTTTTGTTAGAATCCTTTGACATTCCTTATTAACCATTACCCAAGCCCCGTTACAACCCAACAAAGTCCTAGTTGATCTTAGGTAAAGGTTGGTTCCGTAGATGTAGAGATTTAATAACCAAGACCTATGGTGTTTGATTCAACATTCCCAAAAGTAATTGATATTCCTGTCACTGAGATCATGTTCATTCCATTCTTGAAAAGTCCGTTCTTCATAATACTATATGTGAGATAATTGTTTTCCATTATTTACTCTATTCCTCACATATAAACTGAGTGAAATACCAAATCTCTGAGTGCTTTATTGTGAGTGACATGAGAGGTTTGAAGTCAAAACAAACTTTCTACAGGAGATTTAGTCATTATTTTACTTTGAAATGAAAAGTTATGTTGATAGTGTTTTTCACACACACACATTGAGTTGAGGATGATTATGAATTTTTTCTAACTTTTGGAGAATATTAAATTATTTGGAGATTTGTTGATACACGAAAATGACACTGTTGGTTTCTTGCATATCTTGAAGTTTTAAAATAAACACTGTTTGACCAAGTTTTGTTGAGTCGGTAATGTTTGTGGGTAACATTTTCTGGAAACCTTCATGAGACTATAACTTGTCCCCTAGAGGTAATCTAGGGGTTCAAAGCCTTGTTGCACGTTTTCAAAGGTAAGTGCAATCGACGATGCCTGCGAAAGTGAGTTAGGATTTTTCTTTTCGGTTTTCTTCTTTGTTTTGCTCGAGGAATAGAAAAATATAGGTTTAGGGGTATTTGATAATCACATAATTATAACATTTTTTACCTCTTATTATATTTTTGTTAATCCCTGTTTTATTTTATTTTAAATTAATTATTAAAATTTTGTATTTTTGTAGAATTCGGAGCAATAACGAAGAAATCAAAGAAAAATGCAATGAATAAATCAAAGACGGTGACTTCAGAGGAAGTGGAGGTGAGAATAGCCTAAGCCCATAACCTAAACTCAAAACCAAATCTGTAAACCCAAACCCAATCAAACCCAAAGCATATTCTCTTAATTATCCAAGATTCTAGTTTGATTTAAGCCTTAAATCACTCATTGAACCCTCCCCTTAACTTGTCCAAGTTCATTTTCTCAAACCCAATCAAACTCAAAGCATATTCTCTTAATTATCCAAGATTCTAGTTTGATTTAAGCCTTAAATCACTCATTGAACCCTCCCCTTAACTTGTCCAAGTTCATTTTCTCAAACCCAATCAAACTCAAAGCATATTCTCTTAATTATCCAAGATTCTAGTTTGATTTAAGCCTTAAATCACTCATTGAGCCCTCCCCTTAACTTGTCCAAGTTTATTTTCTTAATTATCTATAAATACAATAGAAGAAGAGAAGGGAAAGAAAAAAAATACAGAATACCAAAACCTCTTCTTCACAATTTGTGATTCTCATCACCATCCCAACCAAGCAAAATCACCACCCACAGCCTATCCATCTCTGTTTTCTCTCCTTCACTCCACCGAAACAAAGGCGTGACAACCCTGTTTCACTTCATCTTCAACCACCGTCACCGGCTGCACCACGCACCACCACAGAGACTTAAATCAAGTTGACGCTACTGGCACCCAATGGACCTTGCTGAGAGCACCTCGGCTGAGAAAAATCAGAACTATTTGCAACCACTAGGATATGTTGAGCCACACTGGACATGTTCCTGTTTGCACCCTGCTGAATGCTCTGTAACACCACAGTGAATTAAGTCTCAAACTGCAGAATTAATTTAATTTTACTTTATTATTCCATGATTAATATTAATTGATTCGCGATTTATAATATTTCACTTTCACCTAATATGTCATGCATCTTAGGTTGTTAGAAAAATATTATGTTATAAATCAAACATATTTTAATTGAATAAAAAAACTTGTGATTAATTGTGCCCTAAAAAGACAATTAATGCTAGGAGTTTATACATTGCTAGAGTCATTTATTTGAAATTGGAATAATAAGAAAAATTGAATATAAGTTTAGGAGCTTGAAAAATATTTTGCAAATTGTGGTTTCCCTCCAACTATTTTCTTTTATTTATTGTTATTTTAATTACTTTTGTTTAACTCGGATTTTTAAACACTGTAACCCCCATTTTCTCCTAATTAGTTTAATTAAATTATTAAATTCAATTTAATCCACCTTCCTTGTGGGATCGACCTGTACTTTCCGTTGTCTACCAGTTAGACACCGTGCACTTGCGATTATTTAAGTGGGTCAAATTAGCCTGTTTATTTAGGCCAGTTAAACCCGCAACAGTCATAATTCGCGAGCAGCGAACTAGGCTTCGAGCAGACCAAAGCCATCGTCATCAGCGGCCACTGACAAAGCCTTGGTTTCGGTTCGGCAATCACTTTCTTCGTACAAGTGGTGACCCCTAACAAGCCATCTTCATCATACATTAAGAGCGCTGACTAGACTCCCAAATTTCTAAGCCGTCGGAATCCGTTATTGGCGGACTATGTTTCAAGCAGACCAGAAGCCATCGTCGTCGGTCATCACCAACTAAGCTTTGGTCGAGTTCAATTACAATTGCCCATGTTTGGACAATGATTTCTGGCAAGTCGTCTCGATCAGGCATCAGAGTGCTGACTAAGCTGGCATTCTCTAATCCGTTGACAGTCGTTTACTTCAACGGATTGGGCGTTAGAGCGTAACAAAAGCTATTGTCATAGATCTAAATCAACTAAGCTTTGGTAAGATTCGGCGACCATTATCTACAGTTGGACAATGGTCCCTGGTAAGCCAACGCGATCAGGTATTAAAAACGCTAACTAAGCTACCACTTTCTAACCTATCGCCGTTCGCTTTTGGCAGGCTAGGTATTAAATCGGACTAGAAGCTATTGTAATCAATCAGAGTTGACTAAGCTTTGGTCAGAATAAGATTACTTATTTCGCTTGGCAGTCTGATTCCAGAATCGGATCGATTGATTGGGCTAATAATAGATTGACCGGCTTTAATGATCAGCAGCGAAATAATATTTTGTAGGCGCGCTCCTTATTCCATGGGCGCCCAGGACCTTTGTTATTTGTTCCTTTGCATTTGATGGGTTGGATCTGACAGGGCATAAGCTTGGGCCCAATTAGAAAAAATCTTTGTAGATCAGCATGCCAGGGATACGACGCATATTGCGAGATGGTTCAGTATCGGTTACTTTCCCAGTTAATGGGGCTACTAATAGGGTCATTAATTAGAAGTATGTGGACCTGTGCAGTTGCAATTGGAACAGTCGTTTCCTGATTTCCCGTACGACATTTAATGCTGAAGTAACTGTATGCTGATGCTGCTTCGTAACCCGTTCAAGCACTTTAATGAGAATAGTAGAGCATGTTAATCAAATGCATCTTAGCGGAGAATATGTTTTGGGTTTTCCAAAGGCTGAAGGAAGATCTCCCTTATTGGAGTCTTTGAATGTTTTGACATTTGCGCCGACGAGTCTTAATAAGACTTGCTATTATGCGGTGCTACCTGATCTGGGTGAGCACCAGATTGATCTCATGAGATCTTGTAATGTTTTATTATATTTAGAAGAAGAAGTAAGGACTCTTCCTCAAGAGACAGGTTTGTCTTCCATCTTCCGTGGCTCTCGAGTTCTGATGAATGCGACCTTCTTTCTAGAGACGTTAACTAAGTAACATCCCCGACACTTCCATCTTGTGGGTCATCCTCTTGTTCCTTCTTCTATGCTCGACAGAGCAATGAATTGAGTATGCTCGTTCGTATTCTTTTTAGACGTTTTACTTTCACCACCTTATCTTCTGGATGCCGATTGGTAGAGCGAAATATTTACACTTGTTTCAACAGATAGATACTTGCTTCGGACTTAGATACTTGTAGTGTATAAACTGATGTACTAGTTGGTCGGAAAGCTTTATAATAACTCTCATTGGAATCAATAAAATCTGTTTTATTTTTGGAAGGTGTCAGGTACGAACAATTCTTCTAAACTGAAACAAAAAACAAAAAATGAAATCAAAACAACAAAATAATTTAACTTTGATCGAGAACTAAACTAATCCGGCCCTGAAGGAGGCTCAAATGGTCCTGGCTTGGATTGCATAGTCCCTCTAACAAAGTGTCTTGCTTTGCCAAAGCTAGCGAAGTTACTAAATAGTGGACTTCGTGCTGGCGGGCAGTTCCTTGTTGATTAACAGCTCGTGGAGTAGGTGTCCATTCGCTGAATTATCGTTACTTAGCTCTTTATTAGTCTGGATTGCGCTGCTTGCTCTCCGTATCGCTACACTTTGGTTATCAAGGATCATCCGCCCTCATAGAGTGATTCTCCTATTTTTTCTAGGCCTGGTGCATGACATGTTGGTTTTGTGGGCCCGAGCTACAATTGGCAACAATTTAGCTGTTTTAGGGTTGCATAATGGCAGTCTCTTGCTGCAGGTTGATCTCATCAGATAGTTGCTTAGGCCTGGTTGGCTGTATTTTTTATGCATTGGTGCAGAATGGAAACCACTGCCTCCATATGATGAAGCCACAACCTTCCCAGAATAATGTTGTAGGTTGACGGAGCGTCGACCACCATAAATTCTTGGACAAGGTACTTCCGCAATTGTGGCTTTCTCGCCTCCACCATTAGATTGATCTTCTTGATGGGGAAGCATTTCTCTCTACTGAATCGGACCATGGGGTGGTTGGCGGCTGTCAAGTCTTTCTCCTGTAGCTGCATGTTGCGGAATGCACTGAGAAACATGACATTGAGTGAGCTTCCTATATAAAATAAGTCCCTCTTTACTTCCCATTTAGCGATGAAGACGGAGATGACCAAGGCATCATTGTGAAGTGAATGTACCCCCTGGAGATCCCTTTCCATAAATGTTAGTGGTGAGATCGGGTTGTGAACTAGTGCATGTTGCACCTGCCGGTCCTCACACTGAAATGGTGTCCGCATATCGGTCAGTGTCCTCTTGCGTAACCTGTTAGATTGCTCCCCTTCGGGACCGACCCCATGGAGGCCATAAATGATGCCAGAAGCTTCTGTTTCAATCTCTTTGACAGTGTCTACTCTTTCCCTTGCTCGACCCTGCCTCTTGTCCGAGCCTAGGAACTCTTTGAACTTGCATTTCCTGATCTAGTACTCGACTTCTCCTCTAATGTTTTTCCAATCCTCAGTATCGTGTACGCCTTCCTTGTGGTAGATGCAATATTTGTTGTTTTCATGCCGAGAGGGGTCTCATCGCTACTTAGGTGTCCATTTCAGTTCTTCTAAATCCTTGATGGAATCAAGGATGTCGGATGGACTGGTGTTGAGAAAGGGTGACTGATTTGGGCCCAACATAATTCGAGGCCTTGTCTTGCCTTGTGCAGCCCGAATCAATCTTGATATCAATGCACTTCCTCTTGTTCTCGACGTCGTCTTCTTTCTTCTTCCCATTGTCCTTGGGGACAAAGGGTTTATTCTTTGATTCTGCTTCCCTCTTGGCGGCCAGCATCTCGTCTAGACTGATATATCTTTGGGCATTCTTGAGCAAGTTTGTCATATTGGTTGGGTGTCCAGAGTAAGGAAGTCATAGAACTTTCCTCTTCTCAGACACGAAGTGAAAGCCGTGATGGTGGTGTCATCATTATAGATATCGATGAGGGTCAACTCATCATTGAAATGAGTGACGTATCCCTCAGCGTCTCGTTCTATTTTTGCGTTAGGGTCAGCAGATAATGCGGGCCCTTCTTGGCTACTGCCCATGAAGCGTGTGAGGAACGCCATCACCAACGTCCGAAATGAATCGATAGATTTTAGATGGAGGATGTGTAACCAGGTCAGTATTGGCGTCTTCAGATTGGCAGAGTATGATCAACACATTATTGCAACAGACCCTTCATTGAGTGTCATAACGCATTGGAAGTAGCGCAAGTGATCAGATGGGTCTCTTGTCCCATCGTAAAACTCCAGCTTCAGTGGTGTGTATTTCTTTGGTAGTAGTTCGTCCATGATGATATGATCCATGAACGAGGGAACCGTGAAGTTAAACAACACGTCTGGGTTTGTGGCCCCATTCTGAATGGGGTTGTGCGAGACGTGCATGTCGACTCTGGACGATGGGCTTTTATTGGTAGCTCCTCTACATCTGGTCCATTGAGAAGCTACTGGGGCAGCGCTGCTTTCCTGGACATGTTCTATGGAGCTCTTTGAGGACCGGGCCCTTCGCTACTCGCGGTCCCCTTCTACAGGTGAAGGATTTTGCTATTTGAGTGTCTCTAACGCTTCTACGATTTGTTGCATCTGGGTTGACAGTAGATCCGCCCTTGTGACCGCCGCGGTTTCCATTAGCACAGGGGTTAGAGGGGGCTCTTCTCGCGGCGGTGGTGGAAGAGGCCCACTGCTGGTTTGAGCGTTCGAGGGTTCCGCAACATCTGCATTGTTGCGAGACCTAGTTGTCACAATCTTTCTGGTTTTCTAGGAAAGGTGTACTACTATTTATTTTGAGGAACTCTGTCGTTCCCCACCGACGATGCCAAACTGATGTAGTCGATTCCTACTATCCTTCCTCGCTGCTTACCTAGACTTGCACAAGTAGCACACATGAGCCAAGGACCACCGTGTGACGGCCGATGGCATTCCGATGCTTAAGTTAGATAAGGCTTAGGAGAGGCTTTAAGCTGTGAATTGGGTTTTTGTAGCATACCTTAATTTCATCGACCTTATCTCCATTTTATAGTGTGAGAGTCTTTATTCGGCTAGGCCTTTGGTGGCATAGTTTAGATAAAGAAATCTTGATGGAGATCATTTCCTAGTTGGGAGTCGTCCATGTGGGATAGTTTTCCTACACGACTTGTGCTCTTAGATCTGCGGGAGAGGTTTCTCTTTCTGAGTGTTGTCCATACAATGAAGTTTCCTTGCCCGACTTATACTCTAGTATTTGATTCCTAGTCGGAACCGATGTACTGTTAGCCAGCCTATCTTGAGTAGATGCCCCATATTCTTGCCTTATCATAGCTTACTCTTACCTTATCAGGTCTTACGAGTATTAGGCTGGATCGCGTGACGCATGGGCTTATTAAGGCACTGCAGTTTGGGTCCAACGTTTCGAAATCTGCCAATAGTGGGATTAATACAGTCTAATCCTCGTTGAATTGAGCATGCAATCAGACATGCTTTGTTTTATTGACGAGATTATCATGACACGTGTACGGTGCTGATCCGAGAACGGTTTGATGTATCATCACCAAGTAGTAATTAATGGTTCCCCTCAAGCTAGGTTTTCTCCAACTAGAGGAATCAGACAAGGTTATCCTTTATCATCTTTTCTTTTTATCTTGGTTTCAGAGGCTTTTTCTAGAACGTTGTTGAAAGTTTAACAAGAACATAAAATTATTGGTTTTCGTCCTGGGAGGAGTAGCCCTCCCCAACGGCGAAGCCACATACAACATAAAATGGACAGTATCAATTTTTAGATCTCTTTATAAAGCTACAGAGAAGTATATGGATTTGGTGTTTATAATAGCTCATTGCCCCTCTTAAGATACTACAAGTTATTTTGTGCCCTCCTTAACTTTGAGTTTTCAAAGGCTAAAGAAACCGAGTGGTAGGGTCCAGAGTCTAGTGCTTTAACTTATTCCACCTTCAAATTTAACAATTTATTAAAAATTTATATTATAAGAACTAATTAATATTAGTGCATTAATTTTAATCTCCCCAACACACCCCCCCCCACCCCACAAATACCTGGCTCCGCGCCTGGCCCTCCCATATCCCATTTTGCAAATGCTCTATTAGTTTTCTGTAAAGTTTCATGATCAGTGACACAAGTTCTTTTGGAGTATTACTACTCTTATGGACAAGAGGTAAATTTCAGTAAATCTTCTTTATTTTGTGGCCCCAATGTGCATAATAGACATCATTGCATGTTGCATAAAATGCTAGGGGTTAGACAATTCAATGTGAAGGATAAGTATCTAAACCTCCCTATCCTCACCACTAAGAGGAAGCTAGATGATTTTTCTTTTATCATTGACTAAGTTCAGAAGCGTGTATCAGGTTGGAAAGCTTGTCTATCATCTCAAGCTGGGCGCACCACTTTAATTAAGTCTGTCATCTCGGCTATACCTATTTATACAATGCAAGACCTATATGATCCCCAAAGATGTTTGTGAGAAAATTGAAAAACATATGAGGCACTTCTAGTGGAATGGTATTGACTCGAGTAGACCATGCTACACAGCTAAATGGTCCGATATTATTAAACCTAGACACCTAGACGTCTAAGTTGTCTTAATTGTCCTTCGTTGTGACTTAAAAATAATGCTCTTTTCCCAAAACTCCTTTAGAGACTTGTAGCTCATCCCAACTAACTTCCAAGTCGCCTCATGAAGTCCATTTAGGGACTCATTTGTAATAATGGGGTCTCTTATGTTTGGAGAGGTATTTGTAAAAT
This sequence comes from Berberis vulgaris, assembly GCA_963556465.1. NCBI lineage: Eukaryota > Viridiplantae > Streptophyta > Magnoliopsida > Ranunculales > Berberidaceae > Berberis > Berberis vulgaris. Next base: position 30,126,425 of record OY747129.1, on the reverse strand, counting down.
AGCCACTGATTTTAAACAAGGGTGTCGTTTGAATGGGAAGATAAATGGCTCGAAGAATTTTATCCTGTAAGAGATCATGTTAGTGCTACAGCCTCTCTCCTAGTTGATGATGACCTTTACGATCTAATTTCAGTGAGTGAGTGAGAGTGGATATAGAAATTGGAACTCTATCATCATAGAAAACACCAAAACCTTCCCTGCTGCCATTCAACAAGCCATTCTTGACACCAAATTGAACTAGATTAGAATCATTCTCAAGGAATCCATAAGAAGTGACCCAATAACGAGGTTCTTCTAACGAACTCAATCGAAAGCAAAATAAAAAAGGGTCCACTCTATTAAGTCGGCATACCATTTTTTCTCTTCCCTAGAGCATCAACCTAAAGTCAACACCTCAATCTAATTAAGAAGATTTTGCATGGTATTTGTAGTATGAATACTCCTCACAGAGTACATTTCCTCTGCTATAAAATTCATCTTGAATAGCACTATAACACCCTTGTGTGGGCGGGTGGTAAGTCTGATAGTTCTAAAGGGGGTAATGGTTATAGTCCCACATCGCATGGATAAGGAAGATGATGAGCTATATATTTGCGAGTTTGTATCTCCTTGGTATGATGCACTTTAAAGCCATGAGGGTGGTTAGCTCAAAGCGAATAATATCATACCATGTGGATCTGGTCTTACAACCTCCCAATACGAGCTAAATTGAATGCACACCACATTCAAGTGCCATTAGATTGTCCTTTTTGTCTCGAAGATATTGAAACTATTGATATTTATTTAAATGTGAAATCTCTTCCCATGTTTGATTTGTTTCCCATTGCCTATTAACTGGAATCGCTTACAAGTACATATGGAATAATTGCTCTTGATGGTGATGGGAATCTTTTGGACGTAATGGGGGGCATTTTGGAGATCAAGGAGCGATGCAGCTTTGATGCAGAGTTATTGTCCGTAATAAAAGAAATTTGTTGGGGTCTTGATAAAAGTTGACGCAACTTTATCATGGAGTTGGATGCACTAGACGTGGTATGAGCCTTGAACAGAAGCACTGATCATTTGAGCAAGCTGCAAATTCTATTTTTTTGAAGAATAGTTTCCATTTATTCAGTCTTCTCCTTTAGATGAAGTTAGAATTGTTGGAATCTAACATATCCTAAATCAAGACCTCATGTCAATAATCAATGAAGAGAAACTTTAATCAATGCGTACCTAAAGTCACCATTGATGAAGAGTGTCCTCGTAGCAATCCTCACGAAGTAAGCAACACGCAGCGGAGAGATCTTCCACCTCTAGAACCTTTATCTCGTGTTTCTCAAACTAGATGGGAAAAGTAGGAGATAGAAAATTAGGTTTGCAGTAGGGACCTCAACCGTATATATAAAGCTCTAATTCTATTATTAGCCAATCATAAATAATAAAATTATAGTTGGAACTTAAATTGGTATCTGTACATAAATAACCTTCATACTCAATTTAGTAATACATGTCAATACATACAACATGTATTTAGAAACATGTTTATGACCCTAGCCTTATTTTTTAATGATCACAACTAACGTTTCTAATCAAGCAATACTAACCTAAAGTACGACAGTCTACAACGTATAATAATATGAACAATGTAGATCCACCATAAGAGATTTTTCTAACAATCTCCCACTTGGACTACATAGATCATCTATGGATTATACATTGTAAAGTTTTACGAGCTCAAAACTTAACTAATGAGAGTTGTGAGCGTCGTCTCAAAATAATCTGGTCCATTGAAAATATCAATATATGATCATAGCAGCCTTCACCACATTTATAATGGTTGAACCCATCCATGGTCGCAAATATCCTCCCCGATTATGTCAAATTTCAACAGTTACTACTTCATGATTCAAAATCGAATTGCCTTATTCTACTTAATCAAACTATATATGATCAACCATAGTTGAAAATGTAGAAATCTTTATTTCAAAATCATCAATAAACTAAAGGTGATCACCAATGACAATTAAACATAGTAATATAGACTCCCACTGATAAGGAACATATAAGAACTAACCATGCCACAAACGAGCAACATGCTATTAGAACACGTTATGTGGTACATTTTTAATTGTCATAAGATGATTTTGAACTTTTTTTAATGACAAAAAACCTTAAATCAATAATTTAAAATGAACGATTGTCATTTTCAATGAAACCTATGGCATGAAGCCCTGAAATAAAAGTTCTTTAACCATAATGTTTGATCACAATTTTACATCAAACAATGAATTCTTCTGGGCAGTACACCAAAACATTTAACATGAATATTTAATCCAATTGATTTGATTTATAGAATATGAGCATAAAATTGTATTTCTTTTTAAAATATTGCAACAACCGCTGCTTAGTGATCATTCTTCAGTCTGAAATATCTACCAAACATTCCAATGATATATATAATATCCTAATACGAATAAACTTTATCATGCATTATATTTTCTACTACCTATGTATGAGAGACAACTTTCATGTATTCCTTTCATATATAAATCATTATTTGGACATTAGAGCAAACTCAATTTATCATTCGTTACAATGAGGTTTTATCTAGTGCAAAGTACATACCAAGTGCAAATTGAACAAATATCTTGTGTGATAAACCAATAATACTATGTGATCAGTACAATTAGCATGCATGCCTATCACAAAATATTCTATAGCAAAAACCTTTAATAAGAAATTTTGTTTAAAGAAATAAACTTATGGCACAAATTTCAAGTAGGATTTCATCAACATATAGCACTAGAAAATAATAAATTTGCTCCCACTAATCTTATGATAAACACATTAATCAACCGTATTTTCCTCAAAATTGAAAGAGGAAATTACTTGATCAAACTTTTTTATACCATTAATGAGATGTCTGCTTTTAGCCATAAATGGATTTTATTAAATTGCAAACTTTATGTTTTGAGTCTTCAATCTCAAAACCCTGTGATTTCTACATATAAATAGATTCTACAACATTTTCATTTAGAAATGTAGTCTTAAAATATATCTAATGCAACTCTAAATCATAATGAGCTACAAGGGCCATAATAATTCTAAAAGAGTATTTCATAGAAACTGGAGAGAAAGACTATTTATAATTAATGTCTTCCTTTTGTGTAAAGCCTTTAGTGACAAGACTTGCCTTATATCTTTTTATGTTACCTTTCGAATCGCAATTGGTTTTAAAACCCATTTCCATCCAATTGGTTTCACTCCCTTAGGTAACTCGACCAAATCTTAAACATCGTTGTCCTTCATAAACTTTAACTCATGTAATATAACATTCATCCAATCTGAAAAATTTGAACTTTGTTTAGCTTGAAGAAAAGTGATAGGATCATTTTTCATTCCTATATCAAACTCATGCTCATCGAGATAAACTACAAAATAATCAAAAATAGCAGATCTCATCTCCCTATTGGATCTCCTTATTAGCATTGGTAATTGGGGATGTTGAGATTCTTCTGAATTAGTAAAGGGCAATCCAGCAATATCTTCGTGATTTGCATCCGCATCTTATTCAAGAATAGACATGATCACGTTAACAGGTTGAATATCCATCATAAGAATGTCAACACCTTATTCTTCAAAACTAATATTCATGGATAGTGTACTTCCACTATTCTCAACATCCTCAATAAACTTGACATTATCCATCTCAATTAAGGTATTAGTAGATGGGCAATAAAACTTCAATCCCCTTGATCTTTCTGAATATCTAATAAAGTAGCAATTTACAGTTATGGAGTCCAATTTTTCTTCATGAGGCCGGTAAGGCTTAGCCTCAACTGGACACCACTAAACATGTAAGCACTGAATGCATGGATGTCTACCAGTCCATAGATGATATGAGGCTTTGTTGATTGCTTTACTGGGTACTTTGTTAAGCATATAAACTTCAGTCTATAATGCCTCTCTCCAAAGAGACTTTGGCAAAGTATAATGACAAATCATACTCCCGACCTTGTCTTTTAAGGTCTTATTTCGTTTCTCAAATACACCATTTTGACGTGGTGACCTTGGCATGGTGTATTGAGGGACGATGTCACATTCCTGTAAGTACCTTGCAAATGGACCTAAACATTGCTCTGAACTGTCTTATCTAATATAGTATTCACCACTCTGGTCAAATCTAACGGCCTTAATTTTCTTATTATGTTGATACCCATAGCGAAATAAATCGTCAGTAAAGTGATAAAATACATTTGATCATTTCAATAAGGCGTAGGGAATGGACTACAAATATTAGTATGTATCTAATCTAAGATACCTGAGCTCCTATGAGCACCTAACTTCCTATTCTTTAATTTTCCCCCTTTATGCATTTAATACAAATCGTAAAATCTGTAAAATCAATGGTACTAAGAACTCCAATTGACATAAGCCTTTCGATCATCGGTCGAGAGATATGATCTAGACGCTTATACCATAACATATAAGAGTTCTCATTAATTAATCTTTGCTTAGTACCATAAGTTATAACATGCAAAGTTTCATTTTACTGTAAGTGGAAAATATCTAAGTTTAACTTATATAGATTATCAATAAAAGATCCGATAACAATAACATTGGATTTTATAAGAGATTAAAACTATTTTTTCCAAAAGAAAAAGGTATAACCGCATTTGTAAAACCTAGAAATATAAATTAAATTCCGCCAAAATGACGGTACATAAACAGTCTCATCCAAATTGAGTAAGAGTTCATTAAGAGTCTTTTTTTTTTTTTGAAAGGCAAGCGTGGGGATTTTTATGGGCTCCCCAGACCACTGAAAAGAAATAGAAAGAGATTGGTTACATTCTTATATATTTCCTACCTCTAGCATCATCAAATACAATCTTCTTAATATCTTCCACAAAAGAGCTCAGAATGATCTCAACAAACTCATGATTGGGTAGAAGCTTTGCTAGTTTATCCGCCACTTGGTTTGTTTCACGCACTGCATGCATAATCCTACATCCCTCAAACTTCTTAAAAGCCTCCTTGATCCTTCTAGTCGTATGAATTGCTTCCCATGGAGGAGCTTTGTCAGTGGTCAGGTATTTAAAAGCAATGTTGGAATCCATACTAAACTCCAACCTGTGGAGGCCATGTCTCTGTGCTAGTTTGATTCCCAATTCAATCCCCTGAAGCTCATGAAGGCGGACTGTTTGCGCTCTCTGACTCCCTGCTCCAGCTGCCGCCACCACTCCATCATGGTCTCTGATCAGTGCTCCATATCCCCCTTTAGTTCCAGTAATTGATCCATCCGCGCGAGTTTACTTTAAACCAACCTAGCTCAGGCCTCTGCCATGCATGCAAAGTGGTAGTGCGTATATTGAACTGCTTATCAAGTCTCCAATTGCCAAAGAGCTGCCTATTGTCAGCATTATCTTCTATCTAAAGATCAAGGACTGAAACTCAAAGCCTGGCATCTTCAACAATCTTGGTCACTACTTCGATGGCTACTCTGAATTTGGACTGGAATAACTTATTGTTTCTCTCTGTCCAGATATGATACGTAGTTACATTAAGAGCATTCTCTTTAGAACACTGCTAGGAGAATTTCTAGAGAATTTAGTCACACACCATCTCCATTCTGCATCCCAGTCCATGGCCCGGTGTTTGTAGCCTAATTGGAGTAGTATGCGTGACCATATAAAGCTAGAATACCTGTATTTGAAGAAAATATGTTCTTCACATTCTGATGCATCACTGCATAATGGACATACTGACCTTTCAATGAATCTCCACTTCAGCAATTTATCTTGGGTCTTAAGTGCCTTATGCAATGCTAGCCAGGTAATGAAACTCTGTCTAAAGATTCTTCCTGTGAACCACACTAATTTGGACCATGAAACTAATTGTGATATGTGCCTCAGAGAGTGGTAAGCGCTTGTGTTAGAGAACTCCCTGTCTTGGCCCCCCATCCAGGTGTCTACATCTTTGTGTGTTGTGTCTATTAACACCATTTCAAGATTATCACAAATATTAGTAACATTCAGTCTCTCATGTCTCCTGATGTCCCATTTGTCATCTTGAATGAGCGCACTAACTTTTGCATTGTGATGGAGTGATGAGTGGTATGTTAGATGTTGTGGGAACCTGTTCAATAGGATACTCAGGGGGTGCCATTGATTTTTCCATAGCATAGTGTCCTTCATCACCAACAAAATGGACTATCAGTGAGCTAACCTGACCTCTACATTTTAGTATATTGCGCCAACACCAAGAAGCTTCATTCGGAGCACCCATAGTCCAGAAATTTTTGTCTTTAATTAGGTTGGCTTTAGTCTACTGCACCCACAGGTTATCCTTATGTGAAACAATATTCCATACATGGCTCATCATTGTTGCTTTGTTTGATGCTTCAATGCATCTTATGCCCAAACCTCCCACCTTGTATGGACTAAAGATACGTTGCCAGTTAACCATAGGTTTCTTTATGTAGTTTTCAATCCCTGACCACAAGAAGTTCCGCATTATTGTTGTTACACTACACCAAAAGACCTGATTAGCTACACAGGGGTGGCCACGGTTCTAAGCCGTTGGTGTGTTTGCCACGGCTAAAAACCGTGGCTATAGTGCCCAACGGCTTAAAACCGTGGCTAAAAAAAGGCTTGGCCACGGTTCTAAACCGTTGGTGTGTTTGCCACGGCTAAAAACCGTGGCTATAGTGACCCACGGCTTAAAACCGTTGCAAACGTGCACGTGCGTTGCACGTGAAGGTGTGGAGAATTAGGTCGATTTCAGGCGGGTGAAATTTTGCGAAATTTTTTTTCTTCCCGCGCGTTCCCGCTGCATCTCCCCCTTTTCAACCCTTTGCATCTAACCCTAAAATTTCAAGGAGAGGGAAAGAGAGAAGGAGAAAGAGAAGGAGAAGGAAAGAGAGAGGGAGAATTCGAGCTTCTAATTGATTCATCATTTTTGGTTCTGTTTCTGTTCTGATTTATCATTTTTCAGTAATTTTCACTGATTTGAACTTGATTATTGCAAATCTAGTAGAAGAAGGTGTTGATTTGTTCATGTTCATAACAAATCCAGTTGTTGTTTTGATCTTTCGCTCACCATTTGTTTGTTAAAATTGAGTTTCTCTCTTCTCGCCAGGTATTCCTTCCATCTTATACTATTTCTTTTTCTTTGCTATGGCTACTTCGATCTAATAGTATTAGTTTATCTCTTTGAATTCAAATGTAGAATAATTTTCATTCAAATAGATCAATTTCCATTGAAACTCGGATTATTTCATATTCAAATAGCTCAAGTGTGCAAGATTCAAACTTTGATTTTCCGATAAGAATGAGGTATACCCTTCCTGATTACAGAGTGTTTATTTGGTTAACTGTTGCTTTACAAACTAAAGTCCTTTATGGTATTTGATTTTCCAATGTATATCGGTACAACTCATGCAGGATATTCAGCCTAGGGAAAATGCAAATGATTTCACTGGGACCCCTTATCTTCCTGTCTATGTGATGCTTCCTGTAAGTAGCTTTTTTAATTTCTTAGTTGATTCTTCAATGAAATGTACTGAAATCTATGTCTAAAAAGAAGGCGTACCTCCTCTCTTTTATTAGTTATTACAAGTAAGGGCCATAACTTTGAGATTTTTTTTTTGGTTGTTAAATTTTTGGCTAGGGAGAATTATTGTCTTGAGAATTAGGATTTCTCTATAGGGGCTCCAGAATCATATTCACAGGTTCCATATTTTGAAAAAAAAAAAGTCTATTTCTTGCTTTGGTGTATTACACATGGTAAAATTCGTACAATTGACAACCTTTCCAAGAGAGGGTTTTTGATCCCCAGTCGCTGTGTTTTGCGCTTTTCCCATGTGTAATCAATTTGACATCTATCCTTTGAATGTTGTGTTGTTACTAAGGTTTGGTCGAAGCTGGTTAGTGGGTTTGGTATCCCTTTGCTCGATTGCTTTCCATCATTTGCTAAAGTGGAGTAATAGGTTTTGTCTTCTAAAGGGCATGGTGTGGGAGAGGCTGTCCTCTATGATGCTTTGGGTACTATTAGGAAGGAATGGCATGCCAGGGGTGTACTAATTCTTACAATCTTACCAAGGTATTCAAGGCATTTTTTGTTTTGTTTTTGCTTTGGTTTTGGTTTTTTTTGTTTTTCGTTTTGGCCAAAGTGAAGCAATTGTCGTTGCTTTGCTTCTTGCTTTAAGCATACATTTTTTTGCTCATTTTGACTCTTACAAAGATATATCTCAAATATATCGGGAGATTAAGGCCATCTTATGGTGTTTGGGACTAATTGGGGTAGTTTAATCATCATGCCTTTTCATATGAATACGTAAGTCCAATCATTATGCACTATTTATTCTTCTTCACAGTGGGAGTTTCTCACATGTATTGCCTGCCTCTCCTTTATTTTTCTGATTAAAAACAATGATTTCCCTTTTGTGAACCCTTGCTTGATTTGTGGAAGTTCTTTGATTAGTCAGTTGGGATTCATCTCTATATCGCTTCTATGCAGAGTTTACAATTTTTCTGATGAGTAATGATGATATGCAAGTTGTTGGTCTTTGCGGCTATGGAGCAGAACCAACATAAAAACATTAAATTAGACACTTGAATTTGATGGGTATAAATGCATACACTTTTGGTGATTGTCGATCAGTAAAAGAAAAATTTGCAGTATAAATATGTAGTAGGGCTTTGTTTGGTGCGTTGTATAATAATGTATTTTGCAAATTAACACAATTGCAATAGTTTATGATGCATTTCTTTATGGTTGATCGATAGTAATTAACAAAACCAATGCAACTTTCGACTAATATTTGGTTATGTACATGGTGTTGGTGATTGTGATGATTATGATACGGTGGTTGTAGCAGTGGTGGGGTGGTTGTGAAGGTGTCAATGTTGGTTATGCTATGGTGGTTGTGGTGTTGTTGGTTGTGGCATGGCGCTAGCGGTGGTGATGGTTTATGCATGGCGCTAGCGGTGGTGTAGTCGTAGAGTTGAAGTGGTAGTTGTAAATATATGTTAGTTAGCGGTGGTGACATTGAAAGTTGAAATAGTGCATTGGGGTGCTAAAGTGAGAGGTTTGCTAAATGAATACAATAACCAAATTTTGCAAATGATACCAAACATTAAAATTGGGGTGCTTTTATTTTAATCAATAAAATCGGGGTGCTTTTTATACCAAACATTATAAAAAATGAAGCCTAGGGTGCTTTTATTCTAATCAATAAAATTAACTCATCAAGAAACGAAAAATAGGAAACAAGATAGGTTGATCTAGGCTACCATACAATGACAAAGAATTGAAAATCCAACAAAAGGACACGATGCGTAACACATTACACGAGTAGAAGTTTTCTCTAGTTTTATGCAACACTTGTGTTCATTGACTTGCTTGTGCTCATGCATTTGATTAACTTTATTTTCTCTTTGATATTGCGGCAGAGAGGTGTTATTCAGACAATCAATAAAATGCTGTCCACTGCATTTTTTACCGAAGTGTACTTGTTTGTATTTCATTTTTACGCCTTTCAGCTTGTCATCTGTTGAATTCTAATATGAGATTTAATTTTGGTTTTTAAGATTGGTGCACCATTTTGGAGCCAAAGAAACCTCCACCAGACTACATTTGTCGGAGATGCAAAGTACCCGGTATGTTGTTAGTTTAGAAGCTACTTCTCTACATTATTCTTTTGTCACTATTTTTCACGTGGATTATTCCTATTATAGGTCCTCTCATATTTTCTTTGGTGTTAATTTACTTTTCCCGTCCTTTGTGCAATTGTCGTTTCATATTATATATTTTGGATTCTAAATTTGTTTGAAAGAGGATGCTGAATTCACTTTCATTTTTAAAATTGTAACCAGGTATCAGGAACTACATTGTCTCAAAAGATCTAATGTGCACTTGTGGAGCGACAAATGTACTCACAGATGATCTTCTGCCTAATGCGACACTCCGCAAGACCATTGACTTCTTCTTAAACCCAGATATTAGTAGTGAAGAAACTAGTAGAACCAAGTCAAGTTCTCAAGGACCCTTGTCTGATAAGGAGCCTGCTCGACTCCTCCAGATCAAAGTCCCATCGCCCACCCATTTTGCCTTAACATCATCAGGAAGCAGGTATTTTCTGTTTCATCAGTTACATAGTGCCAGTTCTTATCATAAGTTCCATTTTCAGGTATCGCTTTTGCTATGGAATGTAAATTTCCTTTACATATCCTCCAATTTCAGCATCATTTATGTTTTGCAACTGAAAAATGTGTTTTTTTCCTTTTCTTTTACAGATGGAGTGAACAAAATCAAAGGGCTAAAAGTAGATACAGATTCCGTAGAGACAAATATAGTAAGTATCAATATATAAAAAAAATGTAAAACACAGTCACTTTGTTTCTCATATTAAAAGTACTAAATGAGTTGCTATATGCAACTTGATGTTAGTCTTGGCTAATCTGATATTTTTTTGCCAAGTTCTATATATTGTTCTAACCAAGTCAGAAACCAAACTTGAAGGGAACAAGCCTAGACTTTAAGCTTGTAAAATTGAGTTTCAGGTTCCTTTAGGTTTCCTTTACAGTTTATTTTTTAAAGTTTTCTGAATTTATGATAAGGGAAGGCCATTTTGCTCTAGTGACAATTTGGTATGATATTCTTATGCACCTTATATCTGTTGGGTGCATCATAAACTAATCCATTTTGCATACGGATGCATTTTCTATGCATATTTTATTTATAATTGTTTGAAAGTTGGTACATGGTAAGCTTGACAAATTGTAGTTTAACTGTGATCCTATAGATTGAAAATATATTGAGATTCCAAGCTTGACAAGTTGTAGTTTAACTGTGAATCTGTGATCCTATAGATTTAAAATATATTGAGATTCCAAGGCAGTGATAATCTTTTTAACAGCTGGATTGAATAGAGGTATTCTTACCTGACCTCTCACAATTGTTGCAGTTCCAACCCTTCCTCTCCAATTTAGGATTGTCAAAACCCAAGAAAAAAGCAATTCTGAGTTGCTTATATTAATACAATTATTAGGAAAATGTTGTATATTTTTTATAATTTGAGAAAATATTGAATTCTGCAGGTCGAATTGTGTTTTGCAAGTGGAGCATAATGGCAAAGAGTCCTGGCAAGGTGCTGTCTTGGCTTGGGACAGAGTTGTTTTGCTCTGTTTCTGTTCAGAAACAGGGCAGCGATGGCTGGAAGGTGCAAGGCGCAGGCGCAGAGGCTGCTGCGTTGCTGATGTTGCTGCTGCTGATGTTGCTGCTGCGTTGCGTTGCTGATGTTGCTGCTGCGTTGCTGTTGCTGATGTTGCTGCTGCGTTGTTTTGGGCAATCCGGGGTACACTCGGGTCGCAGAAACGCGCGTGTGCTGCGTGTTCTATGGCTGAGAGCACTGCATGGAGCCATTTTTTGTGTTTCAGGTTTGTTATTATTCAAATTAGGCAGTTATAACATGTTGTTTGTTGTCTTTGGTCATTTTCCTCGGATTTTCATAATATGAGTTTAACCTCCTGACTAGAAGAACATCTCTGGCATTTAACCTCAGTGTCTAGACATCGATATGGACTGTCTGACGCATTCTCTTCATAAATTGATTCAAAAATCCAAATTAAACTTATGGCCTGTCATGTCTTGGGACTACCACAAGATTTTGACATGTTAGATTCATTAAGCATGGAGAGTCCATGGTGCACATCTGGTTGGATTGCTATTTGTTCCATAGGGTAAACAAACCAGTAACCGTGCGTTCAATTTTTGTACACAAAATGCAAAACTAATTCATTATGAGTTGGTATTATTTGTTTCAGGAAGCTAATGCAAACTTGGATGAGGTTGTAGAACTTGCCAAAGAGCTCCAGCAGGTATATCACCAGGATGACCTATACTAATTATCCTTTAAATTTTGCATGTGAATACTTTAATTCTGTCTAAATAGTAGATATCAACTTTTCTCTGGTTTTCTCTGCTGGTTACAAATCTATCTTATCTGGCGAGTTGTTTACATAGTTAATGCCGATAAATATTACATGCATGGAGCTGCTACTAGGTAACGGTTTTGTGAATCCTTTTATGTTTTTTTAATATATATATTATTATTATTATTTTTTTTTTCTCTTATGGAAATGTGTTTTGCAGCTCTGAAGTAAGTGTATATGCATATGCTGCAGCTCAAGTCAAGAAAGCTATGGAGGTAACTCTTGGTATTTATATAACATGTGTAGCTGACTTGAAACTTTAGCATACACCGCGCTTATTATGTTTAATCTCTATAGGTCACACATTACCTTGGAGGAGAAAACTACGTATTTTGGGGTGGTCGGGAAGGTTACCAAACTCTCTTGAATACAGACATGAAAAGAGAGCTGGACCATTTGGTATAATCTACATTTTCCTTTCTTGCTGTTTTTTTTTTTTTTTTTTTTTTTTGTTAAAAAAAAATTATTTTGAATACAGTTTACAGTCTTTGGTTTTATTTGGATAAGATTAATGTAAACTCGGAAAATACATTTGAGTGGTTAGCTGTAAAGCTTGGCTATATGTTGAAACTGCATTTTCAAGCCCAGAAAATGATGAACAACAAGTAGCTGTTACTGCTTTTTAGCAGCTACAGATGGTTTTAGAAAAATGGTTGGACGGGTATTGCTTTGTGTTATAATCAAATTTAGTGGTTGGAAATCATATCAAAAACATTTTTCAAATTATTTCCTAGGTTGTTGTTAGCATATTTCACAGCTTTTTGATCTCATCCTTTTAGTTTTGTACTAGAAATACTGTGTATGTCCTACTTATCTGTGTTAGTCCTCCCTTGTATATTCTTACTATGTGAGACATATGCCAAATTGACCTTGTAAATGCTTATTAACTAAAATGTTTAAAATTTTTATTTTTTTCTTTTGAAGGCAAGTTTTCTTCAAGCTGCTGTGGCCTATAAGAAAAAGATTGGATTCAATGGTAATCTTTTGTTTGAGTTGTGACTTTCTTAGCACATACACCCACACATGGACTCTTAAGGTATATCTCCATTCATGGGATGGAACATTGACTTTTCTGTCATTTTTATTTTCATCCCCATTACTCCATTTGCATTTTATTCTTTTTAGAATGCAATTGTACATTTACTTTTCCTACAGAAATATAACAAAAAATGGAAAGTCGTGGTACACGTCATTTTAATGAAAAGTGAGGATTAAAAATGCATTTTCATCCTATTGTTGAACATATCCATTCCACCATGTTTTTAGAATACAAATGTTTTAGTTCATGGCGAGACTGCATATATACCTAGTCCTTTATGAGTTGGTCATGAAATTTCTTACAAGACAAGTCCAGTTACTTTTATAAAATTTGTTGGTTGCTTCAGATTTATGTTTAGATGGTTACTTTTGATACAAAACTTCTATTTAACATTTCCCTTGACTATCTGACAATCTTAAACGTTATTTCAAGGACTTTGCTGATTGAACCCAAGCCTCAAGAACCTACTAAGCACCAGTATGCATTATGCCACTTAGACTCAATTCATTACACAGTCTGCTGATGTTCTACTGATTATAACATCATTAATAATGCTATTTCAGGTACGATTGGGATGCTGCAACAACTACTGCATTCCTACAGAAATATGGTCTTGTGGGTGAGTCATTCTTGTTCATCTATTCCCCTCCTCCCTCGCATAAAAGCGATGTAGTTACAGTGTATGTAATGCAGGTTACATACTCGGAGTACCAACATTATTTTAATTACTATATCTCACATTTCAGTAGTTGCTTTGTTGGTATTGTTATGGCACCGTTTTGTGGTTTTCTCAAAACACTCTGAGATGAAGGGTAAATCTTGATGACGTCTCATGCATGGTTTCAATTAAAATTTGTTTTCATCTTTTTGTTGCTCTTGGTTGCTCATTATTGATCACTTTATATGTTTTGCTTTGAATGTTTGGCAGATTGGCCCAAGAGTCACAATTTCCAGTTTTTCAAACTCGGCATACGAAAGACTGCTGTAACCATCTGAACATGCACTTGCCTGATGCTGGAGAGTTGACACAGGTATATTAGATGTTTGTATATTAGTCGTGATGCTCCTTAGACAATGGGCATGTTGATTTATTCTAGTGTTTTATGTGCATTTGCAATAGGAAGAGTGGAGGGTTGTTGCACAGGAGTACAACAACTGCCTTAACGGTCTTCGACAGGACGTTATTGAGCTGACAGATGAGTTGGCAGCAGGAAAAGATGCAGTTCAAGCAGCTGAATTAGTGGCCCGCTTGCACTTAAAGAAAGTGCAGGCAGATTTCGATGCAATATGTGACGCACACCACCCACAGGTAAGGTTTGAAGTTTACTATTCCCACTTCATGGTCACACGTTCAAGCCACCACAGAGGTTGAACGCATCTTGGATAGATGCCTGGTGTCTCTCTGCTGGTGTGAACATGTGCAGTTAATCTTAGTGGGTATTCCTTCACCCTTGGCTAACATGAATCAAGTTAAAAAAATAAAAATAGAATTAAGATCATTCAAAAGAAATGTTAAACAACCTCTATAACAGAACAATCACGATTAATTAGACTGGTTGATATTACTCTGAAGTTGTGCCTTCACCTTTTATTTTCTAGAAAGTGGCACACAAGGGGGTTCATGCTGAGAGTTTCCAAGCTCATACCCAACCTCGCTTGTGGTAAATTCAACTCTAAAGGTTATTTTCTGATGAATTTTTTCTGATAATTTTAATACTTTGCGCTAACTCTGAATTTCAGCATGGCCGAAGATGTGGTTGATGCTGCTATGAAACATGCAAAGATGGACCCTCCAAGTGCTGTTATCTGTACTTTTAAAGTCTGATTTTGGGACAGAGTTGTTTTGCTCTGTTTCTGTTCAGAAACAGGGCAGCGATGGCTGGAAGGTGCAAGGCGCAGACGCAGAGGAATTGGCTGCAGTTGCTCTATTTTTTCAAGGAAAAACACAGCAGGTCTGTTGTGTTTGTTTCGAGGAAAAATAGAGCAGGTGGCTATGTTTTATGGGCAAGGAGCCTGGTACGTCGTTCTCTTTTCGTTTATATTCATGATATAAAAAATTTACTCATTAGTTGCATCCTGCGTCATGTTTGCTTTTAGCTCAAATATGATGTATTTTTGTTGTCATTTTACTTGTTGCTAGTTTGTAGATCACAACATATCCTTCATTTTTGCTTACTTTCTTCTTCTTCTCTTAAGAATGTGTAGTAAGCTCTTTTCCTATTATAGCAGCAGCAGCAGTGATTCCCTCGCAGCAGCAGCAGCAGCAGCAGTGCGTACCTCGCATCATCAGCAGATCGTCCCTTGCAGCAGCAGCATTGCGTCTCTCGTAGCAGCAGAGCAGCATTGTTCCACTTTCTTTGTATTTGAGATATTTCAGTTTGTGTGTGTCATTGTATTTGAGATATTATTTGATAGATTTTGACTCAATGTAATACATTTTCTTATTAATTACATTACTTTGCCTCCATTATTTGATAGATTTTGACTCAATGACTCAAAGTCATTTGATAGCAAAAAAAAAAAAAAAAAAAAAAAAAAAAAAATTTAAAAAAAAAAAAAAAAATTTAAATTTTTTTTTTTTTGCCACGGTTTTAAACCGTGGCTAACTGTTGCAACGGCTAAAAACCGTGGCTACCTTGCCACGGCTTAAAACCGTTGCTAATTCAGTAGACACGGTTTAAAACCGTTGCTAATATCTACACCTTGTCACGGCTTAAAACCGTGGCTATTTTTGCCACGGCTAAAAACCGTTGCTATACTTCTTGCAACGGTTTAAAACCGTGGCTAAATGCTGAAAAACACCACCCCTGTTCAAGCATAAAACCGTTGCTAAACATTTAGCAACGGTTTTAAGCCGTTACAAATAATTTCGCGTCGCCTCTGTAGCCCACGGCTCTTAGCCGTGGCAATGGGTTACGCCCACGGTATAGAACCGTTGCTAATGGGGGTTTTTGGTGTAGTGTTATATCATCTCGTACACTTGAAGGCAGAATAAAGCATGATGTCCAGTAAACATGGAGATTGTTCAGGATTGCTTTGATGAGGGTGACTCTTCCTGCATATGAGAGTGCCCTATTCTTCCATGAATCGACTCTTTTCCTTAGGCATTGATTGTAGTCCAAGTGAGATGAAATGAAGGGGAGGCCCAAATACTTTACTGGGAGCGCTTCTAGGTTGAACTCAAGACACCTAGTTAACTGCTGAAGTTCTTCAGTAGGCACACCAAAAGCAAACAAGTTGCTCTTAGAACAATTAATAGCAATCCCTGTGCATGATTTGAATGTTCTTAGGGCAGTTGATAGTGCCATTGCAGACCTGGTATTGCCCTGGAAAAATGCAATTAGATCATCTGCAAAGGCTAGATGTGTAATTTGTGGGTTTGTACACTTAGGATGCAGACTGTACTATCCTTCTTGCACTTTGTCCTTGAGAATTAAGTGTAGAACTTCCATTACAAGGACAAATAAGTATGGTGACATTGGACACCCTTGTCGTACGCCTCTCTTGGCCTTGATGAAGCCTTTAGGAGAGCCATTGAGTGAGATGGAGAACCTAGGTGTCGTGATGCAGACCTTCACCCAGTTAATGAACAAGTCAGGAAAGTGCATTTTTCTCATGACATGGTCAATTGTCTCCCATCGGACCATATCATAGGCCTTCCTAAGGTCAATATTTGCAACACATCTAGGAGCTCCCTTGTCTCTGTGATAGTTCCTGACTAGTTCATGAGCTAGCATCACATTTTCATGGATGTACCTGCCTCTTATGAGCTAGCATCACATTGTCATTAAGAGTCAATTTCTCCCATTGAGTATTATAATTGATTTACAAGGAGATCATCAAAAACTCAAACTTTAGTGTCCGCATTTTGGAAATAAGATTAGACATTTCTATTATGTACTCCCTTATATTTCCTTTGCCAGTATATCGCATGGTAACAAGTTTTCTAAAAAGTGTACTTGCCTCCATTTTTTCGAATAAACAACTCGGTCTGCAACCTGGCGTAAGAAATCTTTAGCATTTTCATTATCAAAAGAAGTTTGCTAATGTGATTAGAATGCTCCCACTTTTCATAAGAAGTTTTATTTTTAGCTGAACTAGAATCAGTAGGCTTAGTGGGTTTATCAAAATGAAGTGCATAATCCAAGTCCATGCACCCAAGAACGATTACTATATGTTATTTTCATTTTTCAAAATTTGAACCATTAAGTACTGGAATGTTGTTTAAATTGGAAGATATCAAAAAAACATTCACTAAATAACACAAAAGAACAAACTCACATCAATATATGAACATCCCATCCACTTTAATGCAATGATATGATAACAAAAAAATAAATAATGAGTAATCATCATTGATGATATACCAAACCGTCCTTTAACCTGAACCATACACGTGTCATGATAATCACGTTAGCAAAGCAAAGTGGGCCTGATTGCCAACCCAGTCTAGCAAAGCCTAGACAACACTAAGTCCATTTTACCAGAATCCAGGAGGTGGACCCAAATTGCAGTGCCCTACTAAGCCCACCCGTCACATGGTCAAGCCCAATACTCGTAAGGTCTAATCAGACAAGTGTCTGGGGGATCGACCTAAGACCGACAAGGCTAGCAATAAATTGGTTCCGACTTGGAAAGAAATACTGGAGTATAAGTAGTGCATGGAAACTCCCTTGCAAAGACAACACTCCAAAATGGAAGTTTCTCCCGCAGATCTAGGAGCACAAGTCGTGTAGGAAAACTATCACACATGGATGACTCCTAACAAGGTAAGGATCTCCAGCAATATATTTTTCCTAAACTACGCCACCAAAGGTCTAACCGAACAAGGACTCTTGCATCATAAATAGGACACATGGTTCATGAAAAAAGGTATGTTACATAACCCAATTTACAGTTTTACGTCTTTCTTAAGCCTTGTCTGACTTTAGCATTGGAGCGACATCAGCCACCACAACAGTAGTCATTGGCTCACGTGTGTTCCCTATGCAGTTCAAGGTCAAGGTCAAAGATAACTGGATTTGACTACATAAGTTTAGCATCGTCCGTGGGGAACGACGAAGGTCCTTTGAAAACAGTGACATCACCCTTAGTCTAGAAAGATGGTGACCACGAGATCTCGCAACAATGAAGACATCGCTGAACCCTCGAACACTCGAACTGGCGGAGTGCCGCCAGCTCCGACGGCGTCGGCATCATAGGAGGAACAACCTCAAACCCCGCGCCCGTAACCGCCACGACGAACCCCAGGGTTGATCTACTGTCAACCCATATGCAGCAAATTGCACAAGCAGTGGAGATACTCAATCAGCGGAACCCTCCACCCGCCGAAGGAGACATGGGGTAGTGAAGAGCCCGTCCCCAGAAGACACCAGAGAACATGTTCAGGAGAGCCACGTTGCCCCTGCAGACAACTAGGGGACCAGAAGCGGAGGAGTGGCCAACGAGGACCCCGTGTCTAAGGCCGCTTCGCAGAACCCCTTCCGGCTTGGTGCCACCAATCCCGACGTGTTGTTCAACCTCACTACCCCCCACCCCTCATTCATGGATCACATCATGAACAAGCCATTTTCGAAGAAATTCACCCCGCAAAAATTGGAGTTTTACGTCGGAAAAATGGACCCGTTTGATTACTTACGCCATTTCCAGCATGTAATGACACTCAAAAAAGGATTTGAAACAGTAATGTGCCAGTCATTCCCTACCAGCCTGAAAATGTAGCGCTGACCTGGTTCCACAGCCTAATTTCGAAGTTCATCGAATCATTCTGGAAGCTGGCGACACTGTTTCTCACACGCATTTTCGATAGCCAACGAATCAGAAAGGGACCACATTACGTACTCACCCTCAAACAAAAGTCGAACGAGACATTGAGGGAATACGTCACACGCTTCAATATGAGTTTACCCTCATCGACGGCTGCAATAATGACACCTCGGTCACAACCTTCATCTCTGGTCTGAGGAGAGGCAAGTTCTATGATTTCCTTACTCTAGAGTCTCAAATCGATATGACAAACTTGCTGAAGAGTGCTAGAAATACATCACTCTCGATGAGATGTTGGGTGCCAAAAAGGAGGCGGAGTCTGAAAAAAAAAACCCTCTGATCCAAAAAACAATGAGGGAAAGAAACAAGAGGATAATGACAAAAATAAGAGGAAGCAGAATGACAACAAGCTAGATTCTGGCCGCACAAGGCGAGACGAAGCCTCCAGCTATGTCGATTTCCAATCCTTCACTCCTTTCAGCTCCAAACCGTCTGATATCCTCAAGTCCATTAAGGATTGGGGAGAAGTTAAGTGGCCTACCAAACTCCAGGGAAATCCCATGCAATGGAACAATGGAAAGTATTGTTCCTTTCACAAGGACAATGGCCACGATACCGAGGACTGCAAAAATCTCATATACGAAATTGAGCGTTGGATCAAGAAGGGAAACTCAAGAAATTCCTGGGAAAATGAAGAAGAATAGGTCGTCAATGAAATTGAAGGCAAGGCGGCAGATATTGTGTATGTCATGCACGAAGTGTGCTCGGAAGTTGAACAATCCAAAAGTTCCAGAAATAAAGAGCTTCGTGAGATGCGGACTCGGTCAACTTACCAGGACCAACAGGTGCAGCACGCTCGTGTCCAAAACCCAATCTCATACCTAACTTTCACCGATAAAGACCTCCAAGGCATCAAATCTCCACATAATGACGCCCTAGTAATTTCGGTCTTCATAGCGAATTGGCAAGTGATGGGATCTTTGGTAGACATCGGGAGCTCCTTGAATGTTCTATTCCTCAGTGCGTCCCGCAACGTGCATTTAAATTAACAGTGGTGGCGGGTTCAGCGGGGAGAGATGTTTCCCTGTCGGGTTCAGCGGGGAGAGATTTTTCCCTGTCGAGAAAATCAAATTAACAGTGGTGGCGGGAGAACCACAACTTCAGAAGGTCCTATTCTAAGAGTTCATGGTGGTCGATGTCCCATCCACCTACAACATCATCCTGAGAAGGCCTTGGCTCCACCAGATGTCGGCGGCAGTTTCTACTTTGCACCAGTATATCAAGCACTCTACCAACCAGATAGTAGGCACCATACGAGGAAACCAGCCAATAGCCAGAGACTGCCACTACACAACGCTAAAGCAACTTGACATCTATCAATTGTAGTTTGGGCCCGCTGCTAAGACATCTTTGGGCTCGAAAATTGAAGAAGAGTTTCCCCACTCAGATGACGAGACTCTAGTTAGTCCGAGGGGAAGACCCAATGTCGGTCAACCAGAGGAGGACTCAATCACGATCTACCTTGATGACCCCAATAACAACAGAGCAATTAAGATAGGTTCTCGCCTAAGCAAAAAATTAACGGAACAACTGATAAAGCTGTTGCGACAGAATCAGGACTTCTTCGCCTGAACGATGCGAGACATGGTGGGAATTGACCCCTCCGCAATCACTTATCGAATGGAAGATGACCTCGCGTGGAAAATCGTCAGGCAGAAGAAAAGGCATATGGTCCCCGAAAGAAACCATGTCATACACGAAGAGGTACAAAGGCTACACAACGCTGACATGATCAAAGAGGCACAATACCCACACTGGCTAACGAATACTATTCGGTAAAAAAAGAGGAAATGGAGAGTCTGCGTAGATTACACGGACTTAAACAAGTCCGAAAAAAAGCTTTCTGCTTCCCCGCATTGATCAAATTGTGGACGCCACATTCGGACACAGCCTTGTGAGTTTCATGGATGCTTATTTTGGGTATTACTAGATACAGATGCACCCCTAGACCAAGAGAATACCTCTTTCATAACTAAAAGAGAGATATACTGTTATCGAATGATGTCGTTCAGCCTAAAGAACACAGAAGCATGATATTCACATAATTATTACATAATATATCCCTTAATCTATATATGTTAGTGTTTCGATTATTATATTTTATAGTAATTATTTCGTTTTCATGTCTTTGTAGGAATTTGAGCGTGAACGATGAAATCGTATTAAGGCGACAGTTTAAGGAATGACAATTGGTCGATTCTAGCGGTGGTACAAAGTAGAGGGTCACATATCTAAACTCTTAAACCCAAAACCAAGCCCATAAACCCAAACCCAATGCCAAGCCCAAGCAAACCAAAAGAATATTCTCCCAATTTTCCCATATTTAGTTTTGATTTTGTTTCATAAATCACTCATTCTATCCTCCCCTTAACTTGTCCATATTCATTTTTTCCTAATCCTCTATAAATACAAAAATTCAATGGATGAGAAAGGGGAGGAGGAAAAGGGAATCAAGCCTCAATAGCCAAATCCAAGCCTCTTCCTTCACAAAGAGTTTTTCATCACACCCATCACCACCTATCCATCTCTCACTCCCTCTCTGTCCAGATCACTCCGCCATCTCTGCCACCAGAGCCACCACCACCTCCGGACAGCACAGCCGCCACCACCATCATCCGAGCACCGCCACCGTGAAACAGGGGCGTGACAAACCTGTTTCACGTTAAAAACTTCACCTCGCCACCGAGCACCATCATCACCCGAGCACCAGTCTTCATCTCGACGTCTCTCTCTCTCTCTCTTTCACACAGTCACCGCCACCACAGAGCATCGCGAGCCGCCCTGTTCCACCACCTCGCGATAGAGCACAACCCTGTTCCTCTCCTCTCTGTCCTCTCTTCGTCTCGGCCTCCTTGTTGTCTCTCTCTCACAATCACCACCACAGAGCGGCGCGTCAGCGGCACACAACCACCGCTGCAACAGGAACAGAAACAGGGTCGCGCACCATCTCTCTCTGTTTTTTTTTTTCATCTCTCTCTCGTTGTTTCCTCACCCTCTCTATGTCTTCTTGCAAGTTCCGAAGCAGGTTGGAGGACGAAGACGCTCGCGAGGAGCAGAGACGAGGTGCAGCGCCGCTCGCTGGAGACGAAGGTGCACAGTTGCTGCTTTTGGGCGGGAACCAATTGTTTTTCAAAATAGTTGGTTATTCGCACCCTGATTTTTTTTTTGTACCACCACAGTGCATTTGCAACCATTTCCTCGGGATTTGTGTACGGACCAACTGCTGATCTGCGGAGTACCACCACATCGAGTTTGCGACAAACCAAAGGGGTTGCATAATTCATTTTAATTTATTTTACTGACTTAAATGCTTAATTGATAAACAATTTATTTCTGAAAATTGATAAATTGCTTTCACCTTTCATGTTTGATTAAAAAAATTATATGTTTGGTAGTTAGATTAACATTTTATCAATATTCAAGCATGTGCTAAAAAGTATTAAGCTTAGACTTTGATTAAGTGTGCTTTAAAAAGACACTTAATGTTTGGTAAGAGTGTATTTGCTTGAAATAAATTGTCCATGTTTGATAGAAACTGGAAATGGATGGAATTGAATTTTAATGATCACATTTTCGGTATAAGCAAGGGATCCTCATCCCTAAAGCTTCTCGTTTATAATTTCAGTAAAATAGTTTTGCTAACTCATTGGTGAGTCCAAGCCCACAAAATCCATCTTTTCCTTTTATTTTATTTTTAATTTATTTTTAGTTTAGTTTTAAAAATACTGTAACCCCATTTTCCTCGAAATTAGTTAAATTAAATTATTAAATTCAATTGCATCCACTTTCCTCGTGGGATCGACCCGTACTTGTCGTTGTCTACCAGTTAGACACCGTGCACTTGCGATTATTACAAGTGGGATTCATTAGCTTATTAATTTAGGTTAATAAAATCCGCAACAAGTTTTTTATGGTTCCGTTGCCGGGACAGGTAGCGGTGTAATTGAATTTAAGATTTATTTCACTAATTTTTAAAATAAAAAAAATTTCAAAAAAAAAATTCAATTTTTTTTTAAAGTTCTTTTTACACTCATTTCGTTTTATTTGTTTGATTTTGCAGAATACACGCTTCTTGAGAAAATTGGACGATCCTGCAAAACATCAAGCAAATTTTTATTTTTATTTTTATTTTAATTTTTTATTTTGTGAGGAGAGTTTTAATTTTATTTTCACCTCGTTTTACGAGTGTGTGGTGTAATAATTTTTTAGAACTCTACTGTTTTTCATTTTGTTTAATCACTAAAAAAAAACCCAAAATTTTCTAAGTCAGAAGAAATTATAGGGAAACAATTTTAATTGTTGCCCAATAATTTTTTTATGATTTAGAAATCCGACTTCTAAACCAAGACCAGTAATTTGATTGCATATGCTTGTGTGCTGATTGTAACGGATAAAAAGAAGTCGGACATTTTTTGGATTGTGCTAACTTTTTGTGCAGAACAGAATGCGCAGACTGTAAGTACTTTTAACTCACGCAACATATTAGCGACCGGGTGCTTTGTGTAATTGTTTGAAATTGTGTGATTGGTTGTTTAATTTTTGTAATTGTGGATGCTAAACTTTAGTAATTCATAATAAGCAGACCTAACTTCTAAATAGAAACTAGTGGGACTTGATAATCCCACCTCATCACTCCAGCTGTGTGCAACCAATAGCCAAACATAATTAAAATCAGTTAGCAAGTTAGATAGAGCCATCTTTTAGGTACGGTGTTCATAGGACAACCAAGACCAAGGTGAATCCAATAATTTTTGTGTTGACCCAAGCTAAAATTGACGATGGGTTTAATCATTCAATGAACTCCGAGAGGCCACTGCCACAAGGGTAATTTACCCGGTACACCGAGTCATAAGTAAGCTACGATCCACAAGAAGAATTGGTGTAACTAACAGTTTTGGGTTAATAACACAAGCCTCAAGTGTACATTTAACATCACATCGTTCTCACATCTATTGGCTTACAGAGCGGTAGCACAAGGAAGTACTTAATTGGACCATTGTTGTGCGATAATCCGGTTTCTTTGAAACAAAACTCTAGCCTACTGATTTTGAACTTTGTGGTGTAAAGTATACACTCTTAGGATCATCTTGTAGCACCCATTGCTCTGTCATAAGAAATAATTGTCCCCCAAAGATAAAAAGATAATTGATCTCAAAAACGTTGATTGCTTAGGGAGGCATGTTTCTTGTGCATTTATTGGTTGCTCATTGCGTGTGAGTTTGTGTATATTTTTAGAGTTAGTGATAAAAAAAAAATGAACACAAGTGATTATCCAGCCTATTTTTTCGAGCAAGTCAATTCATTTTATGACATGCGACGACCTGATTATGATCCATGTTTAGATTATTATAACCCAGGTTTAGCCTATCATCCTGACTTCTCATGGGCTCATGGTCAATACCATGAAGGCCCTCTAGACACTCCTCAAGCTTTCATTCCTGATAATGAGTCTCAATTTCATCAAGTTGTTCTTCCTTCTAACACATCTAGTTTAGAGGACACCTTAACTCATTTTATGTAGCAAACTGGAGATATGCTTGAGAAAACTTCTCAGGACATTATAGAATTGACAGTTATTTATCAACAAAACTCCCAAGCTATCCGAAAACTTGAGATGACTGTGAGTCAGATAGCTGAGTCACTTCCTAAGATAGAGTCAGAAAAATTCCCTAATCAACCTATTTTTAATCAAAAGGGTCAATTCGAAATTAGTGGCCCATCTGAGCCAGATGATGAAGATGTCCAATGCATTACTACCCTTAAAAATGAAAAGCTGGTTGAAAATCAGGTAGAAATGCCTGATATGGGTGTCATTGAGTCGTCTAGACCAATATTTCTATGTGATTCATGTGATGAGCCTGTACCACCTGATATATCCATCGTCTCATCTACTTGCATCACATTCCCATTTACTAAGGCTAATTTCATCGATCCCTTGTTCTGTAGTGAGGATTTTAGTTTTCACCATCCTGTTGTAAAAATTATTCAATCTTCTGATTTGGAACCAGACCTAGGATGTTCCCTTTTTGGAGCACGCAAGAATCCTCTGTTGTGTATGACTACTGGTCACTTTTGGGATGTCCTAGTGTATTTGGTGCCCCATGTGATTGCTATATTTGGGTGGACTGATCCTCAACTGTTCAGGTTGTTGATATACGACCATGGACTAAGTGTTTGTCATGTTCTTCCTCTCCACTTTTCGATACACCATATTTTAGGAAGAATATTTGTCGGGCTGATGACGTTAAACCAAGCGCTACTGGGAGGCAGCCCAACTTTTGTTGTAAGAATGCATGTTGAGTGTGTATTTTATCTATTTCTATTAACTAATCCACAATTCTTTTGTCTCTGAGCTCTCATCGGTGGATTACTTGTGGAAATTGGTAAAATCTTCACCGCGGTAATACTGCTCTAACCTCTTCTCATGTACTTATTTCATTCATTTGTCAGAATTATTTTGTTAAACATTAAGGACAATGTTTGGATTAGGTTTGGGGGTAGGGTTCATGAGTCGGTGAATTTTTCGTAGTATTTTCTTTTCTTGTCTTAAAAAAAAATTTGTGCTTTTCTGTCAAGAAAACTTGGTCTTTTGCGATTGAAAATGGATTTTAAATGTTTTATGCTCAAGAAAATGCAAGCCAACTTGACATATTAGTATATTGATAAAGACTGAAAGTTTAGTATGATCCTTAAGTTAGATCTAGTTCATAAGATTTTTCAACTCGATTATCTTTGCACCATGAGCCATGTTAGCATAACTTGAAGTTGATGAGTGAAATATGTACTAGAAAACCTTAGAATAATAGTAGAGACTTAACCCTGAAAGTTTTGAGTCTTTCTATTTTTCTGAGGGTTATACATAAACTCTGATTTTTCTTGAGTCCACATTATCGCGTTGATGATCTCATTTTTCTGATCAGTCACTTTTGGGAATGACATCAAAATTGAATTATTACACTAGAACTTCTTGGCTTATTCAATTGAGATGTCATAATACTGACCCGAACTTAGGAAATGATCTAGGCATTTCTTTCTTTAGACCATTAACTAGCCTCTTAACTTACCCATAACATTAACCTTTTGAGCCTTAGAATAACTTTTATTTGTTAACCCATTAACCTTTATCCAACTTTTCTGAGAATGTGTATGGATGGATATACTTGGTGTCAAAAGGGCATTAAAGAGCAAAATATGAGATATTTCATAAATCCTCTATGAAAAAAAAAAAAAAAAAAAAAAAAAGAGGTTGAAGAAAAGAAAAAAAAAAAGATTCTTCAATGAGGATAAAGATGTGGGAATGAAGAAAAATTGATGATGCGCAACATTGGTTTATTCTTGTTAGCCCTAATTGTTCGTTGAATGGGTGTATACATTCCTAGAAATTTTTCTTAGAATCCTTTGACATTCCTTATTAACCATTACCCAAGCCCCGTTACAACTCAACAAAGTCCTAGTTGATCTTAGGTAAAGGTTGGTTCCGTAGATGTGGAGATTAAATAACCAAGACCTATGGTGTTTGATTCAACATTCCCAAAAGTAATTGATATTCCTGTCCGTGAGATCATGTTCATTTCATTCTTCAAAAGTCCGTTCTTCATAATACTATATGTGAGATGATTGTTTTCCATTATTTACTCTATTCCTCACATATAAACTGAGTGAAATACCAAATCTCTGAGTGCTTTATTGTGAGTGACATGAGAGGTTTGAAGTCAAAACAAACTTTCTACAGGAGATTTAGACATTGTTTTACTCTGAAATGAAAAGTTATGTTGATAGTGCTATCCACACACACACATTGAGTTGAGGATGATTGTGAATTTTTTCTAACTTTTGGAGAATATTAAATTGTTTGGAGATTTGTTGATACACGAAAATGACACTGTTGGTTTCTTGCATATCTTGAAGTTTTAAAATAAACACTATTTGACCAAGTTTTGTTGAGTCAGTAATGTTTGTGGGTAACATTTTCTGGAAACCCTCACGAGACTATAACTCGTCCCCTAGAAATAATCTAGGGGTTTAAAGCCTTGTTGCACGTTTAAAGTAAGTGCAACCGATGATTCCAATGAAAGTGAGTTAGAATTTTATTTTTATTGTTTTGCTCGAGGACTAGCAAAATATAGGTTTGGGGGTATTTGATATTAACATAATTATTACATAATATATCCCTTAATCTATATTTTTATTGTTTCGATTATTATATTTTATAGTAATGATTTGTTTTCATGTCTTTGTAGGAATTTGAGCGTGAACGATGAAATCGTATTAAGGCGACAGTTTAAGGAATGACAATTGGTCGATTCTTTCGGTGGTACAAAGTAGAGGGTAACATATCTAAACCCTTAAACCCAAAACCAAGCCCATAAACCCAAACCCAATGCCAAGCCCAAGCAAACTAGGGCTGAAAACCGAACCGACGGTTCGGTTTTTTACCTAAACCGTGAACCGAACCAACTTAGGTCGGTTTTAAAATTTTCAAACCGAAACCGAAACGACCATTAACAAAATCGATCCGAAACCGAACCGATTCTAATTTATCCAAACCGTAACCGAACCGACTAAAATCAAACCAAAACCGAAATAAAACCGAAACGACCGACTATTTTAAACATATTGTATTATTTATATATAAAATATATATTATTTATTATATATAAAATATATATTATTTATTATATATATTCGGTTGGTTCGGTTTGGTTGGTTAAAATCACATAGAAACCGAAAATCGAACCGACCACTTCGGTTTTGAATTTTTTAAAACTGAAACCGATCCAAACCGAACCGATTGGTTCGGTTTCGGTCGGTTTAATCGGTTTGATCGGTTTTTTGTTCAGCCCTAAAGCAAACCCAAAGAATATTCTCCCAATTATCCCATATTTAGTTTTGATTTTTTTTCCTTAAATCACTCATTGAATCCTCCCCTTAACTTGTCCATATTCATTTTTTCCTAATTCTCTATAAATACAAAAATTCAATGGATGAGAAAGAGGAGGAGGAGAAGGGAATCAAGCCTCAATAGCCAAATCCAAACCTCTTCCTTCACAAAGTGATTTTCATCACACACATCACCACCTATCCATCTCTCACTCCCTCTCTATCCAGATCACTCCGCCATCTCCGCCACCAGAGCCACCACAACCTCCGGACAGCACAACCGCCACCACCATCATCCGAGCACCGCCACAGTGAAACAGGGGCATGACAACCTTGTTTCACGTTAAAAACTTCACCTCGCCACCGAGCACCATCATCACCCGAGCACCAGTCTTCATCTCGACGTCTCTCTCTCTCTCACACAGTCACCGCCACCACAGAGCATCGCGAGACGCCCTGTTCCACCACCTCGCGACAGAGCACTGCCCTGCTCCTCTCCTCTCTGTCCTCTCTTCGTCTCGGCCTCCTTGTTGTCTCTCATTCACGATCACCACCACAGAGCGGCGCGTCAGCGGCACACAACCACCGCTGCAACAGGAATAGAAACAGGGCGCGCACCATCTCTCTCTATTTTTTTTTTGCATCTCACTCTCGTTGTTTCCTCACCCTCTCTCTGTCTTCTTGCAAGTGCCGGAGCAGGTTGGAGGACGAAGACGCTCGCGAGGAGCGGAGACGAGGCGCAGCGCCGCTCGCTGGAGACGAAAGTGCATAGTCGCTGCTTTTGGGCGGGAACCAATTGTTTTTCAAAACAGTTGGTTATTCGCACCCTGATTTTTGCTCTGTACCACCACAGTGCATTTGCAACCATTTTCTCGGGATTTGTGTTTGGACCACCTGCTGATCTGCGGAGTACCACCACATCGAGTTTGCGACAAACCAAAGGGGTTACATAATTCATTTTAATTTATTTTACTGACTTAAATGCTTAATTGATAAACAATTTATTTCTGAAAATTGATAAATTGCTTTCACCTTTCATGTTCGATTAAAAAATTGATATGTTTGGTAGTTAGATTAACATTTTATCAATATTCAAAGCATGTGCTAAAAAGTATTAAGCTTAGACTTTGATTAAGTGTGCTTTAAAAAGACACTTAATGTTTGGTAAGAGTGTATTTGCTTGAAATAAATTGTTCATGTTTGATTGAAACTGAAAATGGATGGAATTGAATTTTAATGATCACATCTTCGGTGTAAGCAATGGATTCTCATCCCTAAAGCTTCTCGTTTATAATTTCAGTAATTTAGATTAAAATATTTTTGCTAACTCATTGGTGAGTCCAAGCCCACAAAATCCATCTTTTCCTTTTATTTTATTTTTCTTATTTTTAATTTATTTTTAGTTTAGTTTTAAAAATATTGTAACCCCATTTTCCTCCAATTAGTTTAATTAAATTATTAAATTCAATTGCATCCACTTTCTTCGTGGGATCGACCCGTACTTGCCGTTGTCTACCAGTTAGACACCGTGCACTTGCGGTTATTACAAGTGGGATTTATTAGCTTATTAATTTAGGTTAATAAAATCCACAACAAAGCAACGTATCAATGACTATTGAACCAGATGTTCAGTGAAAAATCGGCAGGAACATGGAGGTCTACATTGACAACATGATGGTCAAAAGCCTCTGCAGTCCAGATCATATCGTCGACCTTGCCAAAGCATTCAATCAGCTCCGCAAGTATCTAATGAAGCTCAAACCGCAAAAATGCACATTTGGGGTTGAGTTAGGCAAATTCCTAGGTTACATAGTGAACCGAAGAGGTATAGAAGCCAATCCAAAGCAGATTCAGGCTATTCTTGACATGAAATCCCCCACCATCGTCAGGGAAGTTCAGAGCCTGATTGGGAGGATGGCATCAGTCAACAGGTTTATTTCCAAATCATTCGACAAATGCCACCCTTTCTTCAAATTTTTTAGAGGAATCACATGTTTCAGCTGGGATGATGAGTGTGAGCGAGCCTTCAAGAGTCTAAAAGCATACATGTGAAATACTGAGCTACTTTCGAAACCGGCGCCAGGGGAGACGCTTTACTTATATCTATCTGTCTCAAAGCATGCCGTCAGTTCAGCTCTTATATGGAACGATAAAGGAGTATAGAGACCAGTGTACTACGCAACAAAACCTTCATAGAAGCAGCGGCAAACAACCTAGACCTCAAGAAACTAGCTCTGGCGTTGGTCATCTCTTCCAGGAAACTGCGGCCCTACTTCCAAGCCCACTCTATAACAGTCTTGACCAAACATCCACTTCACACAGTGCTGCATAAGTCAAAATTATCAGACAGGATGGTGAGATGGTCAGTGGAATTGGGACAACTTGATATCAACTATGCTCCAAGAACAACCATCAAAGCTCAAGCGTTGGCGAACTTCATCGCCGAACAAGGATCGGGCGACCAAAAACAGAAGTTAGTCGACAAAGGATGGATCCTGCACTGTGACGGGTCATCCACAGTAAAAGGAAGTGGAGCTAGAATTACTCTCCCCTCTCCAGGCGATTTCATCCTAGAAAAAACTATCAGGTTTGGCTTCCACACCTAAAACAAATGTGAAGCCCTCTTATTCGATCTAAAGCTCGCGAAGGGGATTGGGCTAGATGAGCTTACCGTGCATAGTGACTCACGCTTGGTAGTCAAACAGATCATGGGGGAGTTCAATGGCAAAGAACCCAAGATGATGGCTTATCGCGAGAAGGTAATCAACGCCATGAGCAGATTCAAAGGTTCGAACTAATACAGTGTCTCCGAGACGACAACGAAAGAGCGGACACACTAGCCAAGCAGGCCTCAACTACGACGGAGATTTATTATGGGCTCATTGAATTCCAAGAGAAATAAAGTCTGAAAGAAGAAGAGTCCAATGGCGACTACGCGACAAAAGTAGAGACAAACTGGATGAATCCCATCATTGAGTACATCAAGAATGGAGTCCTTCCAACTGAAAAGACAGAGGCCAGAAAGCTGAAAAATAGAGCAGTGCGGTACACTCTCCTAAATGACAAACCTTATGAAATGTCATCCACGTGACCCCTACTCAGATGCCTAACCCCATTAGAGGCGAACCATATTTTTAGAGAGATTCATGATGGCATCTGGGGGAGCCACCCTAGTAGGAGAACTCTGGTCCACAAAACTCTAACCTTAGGGTATTATTGGGCAATGATGCAGTAGGACGCCAACAATATCGTCCGCGGATGCAACAAATGTCAGAGGTGTGCGCTGTATACACACATGCCCTCTTAGCCTTTGACTCCGATGACCAGCCCATGGTTGTTTGTGCAATGGGGGATGGACATCGTCAGACCACTCCCGGTTTCAACCAATAAGAAGTATCTCCGTATACGTATGATTTACTTCACCAAATGGGTCGAAGTCGAGACCCTGCCCAAGATAGGCCAAAATCAAATTGAGAAATTCATATGGGCCTCCATTGTCTGCAGATTCGGCATTCCAAGGACACTAGTTAGTGACAATGGAACCCAATTTAAAGGCAGAAAGGTTGAAAAGCCATGCAAAAATCTTGGCATCAACAACTACTTCTCCTTGCTAGGGCACCTACAAGCCAATGGCCAGGCGGAGGTTACCAACATAATTATATTGAAAGCTGTCAAAAGAAAACTCGACACGGACAAGGGAAAATGGGTTTCGGCGTTACCAGGAATCCTCTGAACATATCGGACCACCAAAAGAACCCCGACTTTTAGAATGTAGGATTTCATGCTGTAAGACAATGACCAAACTTTGCGCATCGGGTTAGACCTCCTCGAGGAAAGGAAAAATCAGGCTTCCGCCAAAATAGCCGCCTAACAACAACGAATGGCTCAGTACCACAATAGGAAAGTCAAGACATGAGAGTTCAAAGTGGGAGACTGGTAGTTAGAAAACTCAACAAATACTAAAGAACCAGACGTAGGCAAGCTAGATTCGAATTGGGAAGGGCCCTATAAAGTGACCAAGGTCAATAGGCTATGGACGTATTGGTTGGAAGATATGAACGGTGAAACCCGTAAGCGGCCATGGAATGTAGAGCACCTTAAGAAATATTATCAATAAAGAGTATTTGCTTTTACTAAACTTCCATCGTTGTTAATCCAAGCAATCTATTACTATATGATTTTCACATCGAATCCGCTGAGCCGTTCCCCATGTCAGACCACTCAGGTTACGTAAGTTAGGACACCCAGGTCAGACTTATCGAACCTGACCAAAACTTAGTTAGTTCCTACAAATGATGATGACTTCTGGTCCACTCTAACGCCTAGTCCGTCAAGCGCGGATGACGATGGATTAGAAAGTGAGACTCTGGTCAGTGCTCATTAAGCCTAATGATGATGGCTTGCCAGAGATCACTGTTCCACCATAAACAATGATGGTCAAACCTGACCAAAACTTAGTCAGTTCCAAATGATGACGATGGCTTCTGGTCCGTTCTAACGCGTAGTCCGTCAAGCGCAGATGACGATGGGTTAGAAAGTTGGAGTCTAATCAGTGCTCATCGAGCCTA
Source organism: Berberis vulgaris (assembly GCA_963556465.1). NCBI lineage: Eukaryota > Viridiplantae > Streptophyta > Magnoliopsida > Ranunculales > Berberidaceae > Berberis > Berberis vulgaris. The sequence continues at coordinate 30,094,137 of OY747129.1, read as the reverse complement.
GTGATGATGGTTTGCCAGGAATCATTGTTCCACCATAAATAATGATGGCCGAACTTGACCAAAGCTTAGTTAGTTCCAACTAATATGACGATGGCTTCTGGTCTGCTCTAACGCCTAGTCCGTGAGTGCAGATGACAATGGGTTAGAAAGTGGGAGTCTAGCAGTGCTCACTGAGCCTGATGAAGATGGCATGTTAGGGATCATTGTCCCACCACAGACAATGATGGCCAAACACGACCAAAGCTTGGTCAGTTCTGGCTGATGACAATAGCTCTGGTTCGACCTATAGTCTAGTCCGCTGGTAAGCAGATTAAGATGGTCTAAGAAATTTGAAGTACAGTGGCTCCAGAATCTACTATGTGAGTCACACGTTTAGGAGACCAACGCAACGACGTGACAATACAGCTAAGCTCTAGAAAGTACAAGTATGAAATACTACTTAACAAGCTTTCTTTAAGTCATATCTTAAGAATTACAGTTGTTTTGGAGAATCTGCTCCAGAAGCCAAAAGGCCAGTTACGTCATAAGGGACTTCAGAGGATAAATTAGCATCATATGAGTCATGTCCTGAATTGCTAGTCGAAGGTGTAGGATCAGAAGCTTTCTCATCGTCAATCTTCCAATAAACAACCTTTCTGTAGGGTTCAAAGTCAAGTTTAGGGTCAGGGTTTTCTTCCTCGAGCAACCCTAGCAGTTTAGGGTCAGGGTACTCCTCCAAGTTTGTTTAAGGAATCTATCTGATAAAGCACATCCAAATATGACTTCTGCAATTTAACAATATCCGTTTCCAAAGCATGTACTCTATTACGAGCGTCTGAGTGCAGCTCACTCTGATACAATGACAAGCCCGCTTCGCCCCCGGAAGTCGTCACTGTTCCAAGGGGACCCTTCAAGGACTTTTGCTCCGCAACCAAACCCGTCTCAACTGGAAGCTCAGCTCGATGCCCAGAATCGGGATCTGAGTTCGGAAGAGAAGGAAAAGATCCTCTACCTAGAGCAACAATTTTAGCAGAACGGGGAACATCAGTAGATTCGGTGGCAGAATCCATATCCGAGGACCCAGCGAGAAGAGAAGTTTCGACGTCACAAAGGCCCACCAACTCTGAGTGATCCCCCTCTAGGTTAGGCAGCAGGCTCAAGCACAACACCCTACTCTCCCAAAACCATCTCTCGGGCAGACTGGGTAAGTCCAAGCTCAGCGATGGTCACCTCCTCCTCCAGTGGAATTAGCAGATGAGAAGAGGAAACAATTAATGGGTGGTTCACTTCTTCTTGAGCCGATTAATGGGTAGTAAGGCCGCCTCCAACTCAGCCTGCCTCGTAGGGCTAGGCATCGTCAGATTTCCCTTCTTTAAACGACTACTACTAGCCTCTTTCGGCAACGACCTGAACAGAGTGGGAACTACATGAAAGTTCTCGAACAACTCACTCCGCATAATGTTGCTCGAAGCCATAACCTCTTCGATGGTCATAGAAGAAAGCTCATCGAACATTTTCTTTATCGACTCCTCCTCTTTAGTGAGAGTTGGCACCACAAATTTCCCTGAAAAGAATAATAAAATGACGATTCAATATCCACAGTGATTGGACAAGAAAAATGGAGATGAACATTATGCTTACTACAATCAAATTTGAAGTATCTAACAAACGGATGTCCCTCTAGCTTAAATTACGAAGAGCCCGAAGAAGCTAGAAAACAATACTTCTATTAAGACTTGAAATCGTCTGAAAGTGGACCCAAGCAATTCAGCGTGCTCAGCTGACAGACCCCATGAGCATTCAACCAAGGGGCAGTTAGCAGATGCACTACCCGCGGGGTTAATCGAAGGTCAACATTATTCGACCTGATAAAGACAACATTCAAAGTATTGAACCAATTCGGTACCACTTGAGCGGAAGAAATGCGAAGATACGCCAGGAAACGGCAAATATCTTCCAAAACTGGAAAGTCGAGACCGACTTGAAACATGCCTTTATGCAAGGCAATGAACCCTTGCAGAGGCGTTAATGGGTTTCGTTTAGTGCCCAAGGCGGTAAGTTCCAAGTCTTAAGGAATTCGATACCGATCCCGGAGTTTAACTAGATCAGAGTCACCGACCTTTCTGTTTCGGAAAAAGCTCAATTTAAGTATAGGACAACTCATGTTCAAGAGTGAGTTCGACATTGTCCGCCATAAAAGAAAGTGCAAACTTTTGAAGGCACTTGCGAAACTAGAAGAATGAACGCAGAAGCAAGAAAGCAAAAAGGAGTTTTAGAAAAACTACAAAAGTAAAGAAACTCTCCTCTGCAGAGAGGGCAACTTATATAGAGCCGGGGATTCACGCATTTTTTTCAATCAGTCACATATTCATTTAATAATGTGTGTTGCTTGAAACGATGTTTTGGGCTCAACCATCACGACTATACAGTTCCTATTGAAGTGACTTAGTAGATTGGTATGATGGCCCACTAAATGGGGGGGAGCAGCTGATTATGCACCAAACTGTCTTTTAATCTGTGTCGTACACGTGTCATGATAATCTCATCAGCAGAGTAAAGCGGGCTTGATTGCCTTCCCAGTCTGGCAAAGCCCAGACAACAGTAAGCCCATTTTGACATAATCCAGGAGGTTGGACCCAAATTGCAGCGCCCTACTAAGCCCACACGTCACATAGTCAAACCCAATATTCATAAGTACCTGGGGGATCGACCTAAGACGGGCAAGGCCAGCAATACATTGGTTCTGACTAGGAAACAAATACCGGAGTATAAGTCATGCTTGGAAACTCCGTTGCATGGACAACACTCAAAATGAAGTTTCTCCCGCAGATCTAGAAGCACAAGTCGTGTAGGGAAACTATCATACATGGACGACTCCTATCAAGAAAATGATCTCCAGCAAGATATATTTTCCTAAACTACGTCACCAAAGGCCTAGCCGAACAATGACTCTAGCATCATAAATAGGACACAGGGTTGATGAACAAAAGTGCGCTATAGAACCCAATTTATAGCTTTACACCTTTCTTAAGCCTTGTCTGACTTTAGCATTAGAGTGTCATCGACCGCAACAATGGTGGTCCTTGACTCACGTGTGTTTTTTGTGCAGGTCAAGGTCAAGGTCAAAGAGAACATGATTCGACTACATCAATCATCATGCAAAATTTGGTATAATTGAGAAGCAAACAAATAGTCTAAGGGTAAAGAAAATGTACATATAATTACATTTTTAGTAATGAGACTTTATGAGAAACCGAATACACCATTACAATTCAAGTCTTTGGACAAGCATTGTAACGTGTAAGTGATTCTCTCAAAACCACTAAGGCTAATTAATTTAAATAAAATAAAATTCGGCTTGGCCAAATAATAACCTTCTTTTGGGCTGATTATTGAACGCATAAGTAAATCCACAAAATATTTTACTTAAATAAATTACCTTATACCGCCAATGAGTCGGCCAAAATAAAAAAATTTTAGTATATTGTTATTTGCATGGGTCTTGAAACAACCATATGCAATCCACTAAATAATAACTGAAATTCATTCAAATAAAATTTCGTGAAGAAGGTCATTTAGACGATGTAGCACAAAATTTCACCTACAATTCAATTTTGGTTTGCTAATTAAAATATTCTTGAGGTGCTCCCATAAATTTTCTTGAACTTTAAATAACTTTGTTCCAAATCCACGAGTGAATAAGGAAAAAAAAAATGTAATTGGTCCAGCTCAACAGGCCTAACTTATCAAATAGTCCCAAAACCGGCTGTTGGACTGGACCGGTCCAGCTGGTCTGAACTGAACCGGTCCAACAGGTTTAAACCGAACTGGCCTAGTTTGCTTAAATTGAATCGGTCCAGTTTACTTGAACTGGATCGGTCAAGTCTAACTGAAACGAACTGGTTCAACTGGACCTAACCAACTGGATCCAATCAAACCCAAAAAACCAACTAAGCTACCAAAAAAATCGAGTTAACTCGGTTGAACCAATTTAACTCATTGTCTCATTCACTTAAAAAAAAAAGTTCATCTCTAAAAAAATAAAAACAGAGTTCGACCTTAGCACAAAAAGGCCAGATCATGCTCAACCTTCAAACACCCCCTCGCTTGCTAAAACACCCAAGACGATTGATCAGTGAAGTTCAACTGAAATGGCGATAATGAGGGGTTGGGCAAACCAACGAACAAAGGGTGGGATTTGATCAACACTAGATGGATGAAGAGGTCTGCCATTGTTGATCAGAACCGACGATCGAAGGTACCTATTTTCTTTTATGAATAGTAAAGTTTGGAAAAAAAATTGATGTTGTTCTAACTACCACCGACCACCCAAAGAATTTGTATGGGGTCAATTATTGAATGGCTAAATCACAATCCAATCACTGGGAGAACCTGATCCGGTGTAATAGATTTTTAGGGTTTGGGTAAAACCCACGTGAGGATTGATAAATTAATCAAGCAATAAGAAAATAATAAACCGTATGTTTTCTTCAATGATTCTGACAAGGAGGCTCTGACACCACTTGTTGGAATCTAACATATCCTAAACCAAGACCTCATGTGAATAATCAATTAAGAAAAACTTTAATCAATGCGTACCTGAAGTCGCCATTGATGAAGAGTATCCTCGTAGCAATTCTCACGAACTAAGCAACACGCAGCGGAGAGATTTTCCACCTCCGAAACTTTTCTCTTGTATTTTTCAAATAAGATGAGAAAAGTAGAAGATAGAGAATTAGGTTTGGAGTGAGGAACTCAACAGCATATATAGAGCCATAATTCTATTAAGCCCATCATCAATAATAGAATTATAGTGAGACTTAAATTGGTATCTATACATAAATAACTTCCATACTCAATTTAATAATATATGTCAAGACATACAACATGTAATTAGAAACGTGTTTATGACCCTAGTCTTGTTTCTTAATTGTCACAACTAATTAGGTCTAATCAAACATCACTCGCCTAAAGTACGACATTCTACAATGTATAATAATATGAACTATGTAGATCCTCCTTAAGAAAATTTTCTAACAAGAATTTGTTATGTTAAGCTTGCGAACAATAAACTTGCTCACGCTCTTACGTTAAGTTGTCGTACCGTTGATTTTCCTTGTTAGACACTGATTTGAATTCAACAAATTGCTTAGTTGATTAAAAAAAATAGTAATCCCAAAACATGTGCATAACAACACTCCCTCAAAACACACAATATATAGTTCATGAATGCATCAACAAACTCAAACACGATGAATAATCAGTTCTAGAATCTGAATCATTAATTTTTCTTCAAGGTGTTGGCAACATCAATGACAAATCGGTATCTGATATCGCCCTTGGCTAGACGTTGCATTGCAATATTCACATAGTCCATAGGGATAACCTCCACATCTGCAGTTATGTTGTGTTTTCCAGCAAAGTCAATCATCTCTTGGGTCTCTTTCATTCCCTCAAAGCAACTTCCGGTAATAATCTTCCTCCCTATGTATTTCATAATATACATATTGTATTAAATACATGAACTCATGTCATTATAAGTAATATAATGGCTTTTGATTACTTTTCAATAAGTGAAGGACCTTACCCATAAGCAAAGGGAAAACCGATAGCTCAAGTTTGTTAGTTAAACCGATTATTATGAGCTTCCCGTGAGATTTCAGCAAGCCAATAATAGGTAGAAGTGGATGATTTTCTGGGATAGTGTCAAGTATACCGTCCAGCATACCCATGGCGGCCTGAACATACATAACAAACACATTGACACAAAAATTGAAGCAATGACATTAAGGTACATAATCACCCAATTGTACGTATCCACATGAAGAAACATTGATAAACATAAAGATAGTGGATAAACTTTCAAAAGTGCTTAAAACCAGGAAAAGTTAAATATATAGCACAACCACTAAATGCATATTTATCCAAGAGAATTACAAGTAGATTGTCTAACATGTTTATCGCCAAATAGCAGGCCTTTAACAAATAACAAGTGTATCAGTAGCGCAAAACAGAAGTTACGGTTGAAGGTAGACACAGAGGATACAAGGGATTTTTCATGACTTATCCATCCCTCCAACTACATACTACTAATGGAAGTTGACCTTCTGAGTTGATCAAGTTCAGCAGGTATTAAGTATTACACTACAAGAAATACTGTCATTAATAGCGTTTCAAAAACGCAAACGCTGTGTCTGTCGGAGATATAATAGACACATGGTCTATTATAGCGTTTTAAAAACGCTATTGTAAGTTAACTACGATAGCGTTTCAGAAACGCTAGGATATGTCTATTATAGCGTTTTTAAAACGCTATTGTAAGTTGACTACTATAGCATTTTAGAAACGCTATAGTAACATTATTTATAGCGTTTCAGAAACGCTATAGTAAGTCTATTATAGCGTTTTAGAAATGTTATTGTAAGTTCACTATTTATAGTATTTATAGCGTTTCTGAAACGCTATAGTAAGTCTATTATAGCGCTATTGTAAGTATACTATTTATTGCAATTTTTTTTTTGCTATCAAATGACTTTTTATAACATCTTATAAGTTTTATTTCTAGAAAATAAAAATCTAAATGTGCCAAACTTAAACATTTCCATGAATGGAGGCAAAGTAATGTAATTAATAAGATAATGTATTACATCGCGTCACAAAATCTATAAAATAATAAAGATAATGTAATTAATAAGATAATGTATTACACTAGCATTTCTTAACTCTCTTACAGTACGCATCTCCCGTATTTCTACTTGCAACTTGGCTATAGTCTACATCTTGATTATCTAGTCTATGACAAGCAACCTCTTTCTGTAGTACCTCCATAGCCCTTTGCTCCTTCTCCAAGCTGCTCCTGGAGGTGCTCAAGTTTACGGATTTCATGCATAAGTGTGAATGGAGTAGTTGATGATTGCCTCATTGATTGTCTCATAGTCTGCCTCCCCATTGTACTCCTTGTTTTATCAGTGTGGGTAGGTTTCTTGTTGTATTGTTTTGGTGATGATGCGCCAGAAAATGAGAGACATTTCTTCACTGTAAGAGGGGATTCAAATGGCTTCATATTCTGAATGACCATCAATTAAATGAAAGAAATGAGTAAATAGAAGAAGGATAGTGTAGGATATAAGCTAATATGTGTTAATAAAACACCAATTTTGGTATAATGTGGGTAGAATATGAGAAGTAATTGGTAATGAGAAGTAACATGATAGTTGGCATGCACGGCTACATGAAGTATATACCTTCAACTGAAAATCTGCTTCATGATACATAAAGATAGGAAGAAGGAAATAATAAATTCATATTGCTAATTTGATGTCCATTCTCAATGTGGATACGACTATACTAGTATGTGAAACAGGGATATGAATCTTCATTTTCAAAGTTGAGTACATAAGACAGATTAATAATAACCTATTGAATACGTCAACAAAAGGATCCAGTTTACCCTATTGAACAATGTTTTTAAGAGAGCCATGAATCTATGACCAAAATTTTAATCAAATCCCCATCTATTTATGAAGAAAATTCAAACTTTGGAGGTTAATAAGATGACTCAAGCAGTGATTTACCAAGTTCAATATGAAAGTACAAATGTTTAACAAGAAAAAGAAGAAAATAAGATGAGGAAATACATGTAACCTGCTTGATGCATTTAAATATAGTTAGTGTCAAAAAACTATTAACCAAATATGGAAACTTTATGAATGCTAGTTTAGGAAGAAAATTCTTACTAGGTTTTTTTATCATGAGCATGTAGAACCAAAACACAGAAGCATACTACAGCTGAAACTGCAAGAAACAAAAATTCTGCATACCAGGAAAAGAGAGTGACCACTATCTCTGAAGTTGCGGATTTGACAAGTTGGCAAAACATGATAAAGTCTCTCAGCTTCTTCTTGACTTGGTAGTACCTGATCCCTTCCACTAAAAGATGAACAGTAATATCAACCCAACATTCTGAAACATAGCAAACTATTTTAAGCACAAAAAATTCCAAAGTTTTACTAGGTTATAAATCATTTTCCATAAACATTTACATGTAAAGAAAACATCAATAAACAAATGGTAACCATCATTAAATGGAACTCCAAAAGAGGTCATTCTTGTTTTTGTACATATGCTAAAAGCCACAACTTTATAATGTCATAGCTTCTAAAATACAACAGTAACAGGGAGAAAAAAGAAATCAATGCCCCTCACAACGTACACTCCATACAGAATGGTAAAAAAAAAAAAAAAATTCCCTCCCTAAAGGAATCATTGTCACTTTGAGAGCATGGGGCAGAGCATTCTTTGGGGCAGAGTACGCAAATATTCCATCTCATTAACAAGTAGACCACATCTAAAATATTCCTAAAACCAGCTAATCAATAAATTCTCACCAATGATAGACTAACAATGAAGATGCTCCAAGAAATAGTATAAAAGTTGCTCCAAGTATCAAGATTATCATGCCAAATAGCTGCATGAACCAAACATCAGTCCATGTTACAGCAGCCACAAAAACAGAGCATAAACAATACTATGTTCCTCTACTATAATTTGCAAAGAACCTCACTGCAGCAACATGCAGCACGTAACGGCAGAGTCATCGGCTCACCTCTCACACAAAAACTCACATTGCTGCATCAATCCCTTATAATACCCCCAAGAACTGCATGTAGAACCTCTATAACCACAGGACTTGAAAGCTGTTCCAGGCACAAACTACAGAATGCAAACATGTTCACTACACCATCTCCACACCACTGAGCAGGGTGAGCCCTGCCCTGCACACGCTGCCACTTGCCAGAAAAAAGTAGAGTAAACATCCAATGAAGGAAGAAAAAAAAACCCAAATTAACAATGAATTCAAACTTTGCAAACTCAAAAAAACAATAAACTTATTCGTCAAGCAATGAAACTAACATGCACATTCAACCACTGCACTAAAAATTTGTACCTTTCCAATTAAAACGATCGGAAGTAGTGTTCCTTTGGTAGGTGGGCTTATAAGAGCATGCAAGTCATTGACAAACTGCAAGTGCAGTTGATGATGGAAACTGCAAGTGCAGTTGATGACGCAAACTGCAAGTGCAGTTGATGACGCAAACTGCAAACATGATGCAAACTGTACCAGGCTCTCCATTGCTCACAAATTTCGAACCATAGTGTATTGCCCTACATATCTTATCCCTTGCTTCGGCCTTATTCAAATACAAAACCAAAAGAGCAAGCTCTGCTCTGGTCGCATCTAAAGTCCTCATTTTATCTGCACAGTAAAAGCAAATTTGAACATCATTTTATTTCCCTTTTTAAATTTTCAACATGCATTTCAGATGAAATTTATTAGGTAAAAAATTTTCTAGTAAAGGTTTTAACTACAAAATAGTAAACATCCAGTCCCAGTTCAAAATTTACTTGTAGTATTCATCTTATAAGAGTACAGAAGTGACAAGATGTAACTAGGACACATGTAGTTCTCGCCTGAAATTTTGTTACTAAACAAATACCTTGATGAGTAACAAACTAGTAATCAATTATGATTGCACAATTTTACTATCATTAGGAAACCCTTGGGTGTTGTTGGCGGAGTCAATGTGGCGGTGCTTGGTATGCTTATGTGAATCTATGTGAAAATCATCTCACACAGTAACCTCCTAACAGTTTGGTGTTTTGGTTACAGAATTTTAGCAAAAACATTATGCGATAGAAAATGATTCATACGCCTTCACTTGAATGAAAACATGTCATAAACTTCACCAAAAAAAAAACTTTCTTTATGATAACCTTTTCCTCTTTCTTTATTTTTCATTTTCTTATCTAGAGGCACATATTTACTAAAACAATAGGAAAAAAAAACAAACAAACAAACAAAAGTTTCAGTAGGCGACAAATCACAATTAAATGGGAAAAATCCTTAAGTGAATCCCAAATGCAAGCATGATAAAAGCATTTGCCTCAAATTAAAGGCTCAGTAACCTATTCTTCCTATTAACACATTACAAATTATAATTTTTCTCATTTACTGAATTAATTTTTGACATAGCTGTACCAGTATTGTAGTAATAATAAAACCATTTTTCATATTAGCATAATCTCGTTTTAGAATGAATGAATCGGCTATGGAAAAGTTATGCTATAAATACATCCATCATGAAACTAACACTACTAGTTCATCTATAAAGTTGACATATCAAAGAAACTAAACTCAAGAGTAGAAATAAGTAAAAAACTAGACAATACACTTCAAACTAACATTCACACACTACTTCTTCTTTCTTGCTGCTTTCTGTGTGTATGTGCTAAGTGACTGTAGAAAATATATCTAAAACCAAATTTCCACAAAGTTCATTCCCCTAACCCCCAACCCTAGATGGTGTCTTCTCTCTCCAAAACTCCAAGGGCACAAAATGTTCCAAACATAAACAATCCCACAACATGTAATTGGAAAACAACAAATAGAGAAATCCCCATAACAGAAACAGCCCAGAATTCCTATATTGGTTAAATCACAGGTACCCAAAAACTAGAAAACCTACCTTTATCAAGCAAAACCATTCAATCATATATGCACAAGATAGGAAATACCTCTTGATTTGGTACAACAGCCGGTGCTGTTGCTGCGTTGGTTGAAGCCTCGCCATGCTCTTGAGAAATGGCGTTCTTGTTGTCTTCTTCAGTACCCATTTTTCATTCCAAAATCAAAACTTTACAAGTTCAAAGACTTTTTTTTCACTGAAAAAGAAGAATCAAAACTCTAAGTGAACTAGAGTAAAGGGATAAACCATGGGAATGAGAATTTAATGGAAGGGATGGGCAAAAGCAAAACAATTCAAATAAAAGTGGGTTCTTCTTCTTCTGCTCTTGAGATGGGCAATTGAGAAAAGAGAGGGAGACAGAGCATTTGTTGTGTCTATGTAATGTCATGGGTGACTGTAATTTAAGCTCATTTAAGGCAAAGTTATCCAAGTTTAATGAGCATGACATCCTCACCATATTGATTGGCCCCAGAAGTTTCCAGCCAAAATTATTCAAGTTTCGAGGGTAAATGAGTGCTATAACTACAAATTTAGACAATCATGAGTCTTATTCTTACTTGACTCCTTGATGTGGAGCATCTCTCTGGTATCTATTTAGAATTTCATAACTGAGGTCCTACTGATCCTCTGAACCATAATTTTTGTCAGAAAATGAGGAAGAAGCATCAAGTAAGAGTAAGAACTGATTTTGTTGATACATGCAAAGAAATGAAGTAATTTACCTCAATAGAAGGCATGGTGACAGAAACATGAAGGTCTTTTCCGCCATTCACAGCATCCATCATGGTGATGCATGCAGTGAGAGCTCTCTATGTTTTGAGCATTTAATTGTAAATGTCACATGTCATAATGTACCGCAGCATTGTCATGAATGCTGCTTTATAAATAACATGCATCATACATAAGAGTGATGGAAATGTGAACGCGTTGATGATTCATGCATGGAGTTTTTTATGGGAGTATCTATGAGTGTCAACACTTGTATCCGACACAATACTTGTCTGATACACTTTTTTTTGGGTATAAATAGAGTCTTTGATACATAGTCATAAACAAAAGTCTGACATTATAGTATATAACTTGAAGAAATACGATTTATTTGGTGTTCTTGTTGTAAAAAGAGAACCCAACATATTCTTTAACAAAAAAAGAAATTCGATGAGAAAAAAATATTGATACCTCGAAGAATAATACTTCTACCATTACAGATCAGGTGAAGCAAATTACCATGCCTTTTACCATCAAATTCCAGGAAGCTTTTAAGTTTTAATATGTTATGGATGAATAGTCCAAGACTAATATAATTGAGATGGAACTAGCAATCTGGTTTAGAAGTTTTGATGGGAACATTTTTCTATATAAAAATAAAACATGTTTGGAGCATAGGGTTCACAGAAAACAGGACTGACTTTGAATTTGCATAAGCTTTGCTGTAAGGTAGTGCATATTCTTGAGTAGCCATGTCATCTTTTGATGGAAGTAGTGCTTCTTTGTAGCTATCTTGGAACTGTTTTGAGGTTTCTCCAGCAAAGTCCATAAATTTGAAGGTTGAGCGCCAATACATGCCCATTCAGTTGGTCTGCTAATTCCCTTCTCTGCGACACGGTTCCATGCTCAAAACACTGAAGGAGAACTCCAATTGTTATGCAATGCGCAAACAAGCAGAATGAACATAAAATCAGTTTCAAAACTGATGGATTATTAAAGTACAAATACCTTCTAGATTACATAATTTCCAAAGACATCGGTCATCAATATAAAAGCATCAGGCGTGATCTCTTGGAAAACCATGATTTTCTCTTCCGATGTGGCTGTCTCAAGTTTTTGCTGAATGAACCAGCTTCCATAGTGATCAGCACTGCTCGAAAAAGATGCCTAATGAGACACTCAAAAGCTAGGTAAAGTTAAGACACAAAGATCTTGGAACAATATGTACCTGAACTCGACAACATGACCTACAATTTCTGACAGCTCAGAGCATTTGAAATAGAGCAAAAAATGTGAAAACAAGGCACATGCATTGAAATAGAGCAAAATGTTTGAGTAACAGGGACACTCCATTTTGTAAGTTGCAACTATTTTAGGTTAATAAAAAGTCATTGACCAGACACCCCACATAATTTCCATGTAAAATAACAAACTATTCATATTTAACTTCAGTATCCAATATTGGGCTGTTTTGCATGAAATAACATGACAACTTATGAATGTAAGACATCTGAGCATGACAGCTCAAACTGAACACAGTACTAAACCAAAAGTATCCAGACAAATGGAAAGGGTTTCATATACATAAACAAGTCTATATGCAAAAATGAGTCCTTACACAAGGCAATTTAATTCTATGACTGTATATAGTACACAAAATGAGTTATCAATATTCAGCACATAGAAAAATGGAACTACAATTGAATGAAAATTTTAATTTGAGACAAAATATCATACATGTATAATCTACCATGCAAGCAGAAGATGTAACTTCATGAATGAGAAAAGGCATATCACAACAAAACCCAAAACAAGCGGCACAAAAGCAAAAGAAAAGTCATATCTTTATTCAAAATAAGCATCTGGGAAATAAATGCAACTTCATTCATTCAAAATCGATAATCCTTTCTAGATATGTCATTTTTGGAAGAAATGCATATTTCATTAAACATATAAGCTTACATAATAAGTAACTGCTATTTATTAATCAGATAAAGTGGCAGAGCTGATTCTCTAGTATCTAAGAAACATGAAAACACTTGCAAGTTTCATAACATTTGAACATGGAGAGACTAAGATGCACAAAAAAAGAAGACTAAGGAGGGAAAGAGTGAAAACAACAGGAACAGAAAGAAATGCACTTTCCATTTGAAGCGTGAGTACTTGAGAAGTAGAGATTTTTAAATTTGAACGCATTTACTCAAGAGTCTAAACTTACGAATGTACTAGGGGAAAATACAACAAATGAACGAAAGTAATAGATAACTACAATTTACATTTTTACCAAAAGAAAAAGGTTAGAAAATGTGCCTTCAAGATGAAACACGCTGCTTTGTCTCATCTCACCTTGTGCCTGTCTCATCTACACTGACATCTACAACTTGATGAGAGATATCATCATAAAAAAATAAAGTTAATAAAAGTAGTTAATGCTGAAAAGAAGGTTTTTGTAATTCACACTGTTGATTTAGTTGTATTTTGTTACCGATAACCATCCGTGGACATACTTTGTCGGGTTTTGACACTCAAAACATCTCACTGTCTTTTTCTTTGGGAAACACATAGTACATTGTTCTGTTTTTAATATGCTTAGATAATATACGATAACTATCAAACTTGAAATGATTGGTGTTCTAAGGAAGAGCCACACACAGACAGACACAGACAGGCATAGACAGTGATACTTTATATAGTAAGAAATTCGAATGAGAATGGAATGGCTTTAATAAAGGTAATCCAACATGTATAGATCATTCTTGACTTACCATATTGAGTCCCGACACCTTGACATCTAGCAGAGAAAGCCAAGGTTTCCCTCACTGTCATTTCTCCAATGTGGAGATCATTCTGACTAATATAAGCAGAAGTTTTCCTCGGAACAAATTCATGCATTTCATGCCCATTATAGGTAATTTTTCTAGAAACCTATAGTTATTAGAGAAATCAAATCAGTACCATCATATATGAAGATGAAGTTAATAGCTAGTATTGAGTAGGCTTCCAATGACGAAACTCAGAAAAGGCGATGAGAAGGTCTCTATCCATGACCCGGTATAATCTGGTCAAGTGCAAGACCGATGTTCTTCTCCATCCAAGGCTTCATCACTACTTGAAGCTTCTGCATTCAATAAAAATGACAACAAAATTTCAACAATGTATAGAACATAAAATGAAGTAGATACCCAATGGATTAAATGTAATCGAAACTATATTTTCAATACCCAAGGAGCCAAATTAGGGAAAACTACGAAATGTTGATTTAAACCTCTTTGGGCTTAATGTGGTCTTAGAAAATCAAATAATAATGAAAAAATGTGACAGAATTTATGATACCAATTGGAGGAAATGTGACAAAAAAAAAACATTATTTTGCTTCAAACACCAAATTGGCTAATCATATGTTGCTTGAATGGGAGACGAAGTTATTCACAATGAAAACTGAGACAGAATTTAAGATGATACATTTGACGAAATGCAAGAACATATGGAATCAACTATAAAGTAAATATAAAAACATAATTCAAGACAGAATAGAATTGAAGGGTAGAATGGAAACCTCTGTTTCTTCTTCAATGGACTGGGGAACTTCAGAGACCTTCTCTGCTGCTGCTTCTTCGGTTTCTAGGAGTGCTTCGGGTGCAACAGGGATTATTGTTTCTCTTCTACATGTCACTTGACCAAATTGGAGCCCCAAATTTCACTGTTGCTAACCTAAACCTAGCAATTTCTCAACCTATTGTCCTCTCCTTCTCCAATTAGATAGTGAGCAGAGGGAGAGGAAACAAGAGGGAAGTTATCTCTTGCTTTGTTCTAACTTGTTCAGTCGCCATTGAAGAAATGAAACGAAGAGAGAGATGAAAGATGGGATTTGGGTGTGTTGAGAGGGGAATCGAAATCGAAATGAAAGAAGAGATTTCGATGTTAAACTTGAAATTTTTGTCAAAATTTAAGTTTGAGGGAGAGAAGAAAAATGGCGCTACCTCAAATATTTGGCTGAGCGCTCAGCGTTTTATAATCCCGCCATAGTGATAGCGTTTTTAAACTCAATAGTAATGCAACTTAACTTTTCATAGCAAATGTGTAAAAAACGCTATAATTAAATGCTATAAAAGTGGACATGTGGTGTAGTGATTACGATGTCTACCTAGTAAACTAATAATAAAATCAAAATAAAATACTGATAGAATCATAATTAAAAAGCAGTTTGAATAAAAAATGGACACTCAAGACATGTGAAACAAAATGAGAGAGTTTGTCATTACCTGCTTTTGCCCTGGATTGTTGCTATTAATAAAGAGTAATTCTAGATGTCGAGGAAGTGGGGGAGGAAATGGGCGAGGGAGGGTGGGGCGCACGTGCAGGAGGTGACGTGGCAAAAAAAAAAAAAAAAGGAGGGGAAATCAAAATTTTGGGGGAGAATGAGGGAATGGGGAGTTTTCTCCCCATTTTCAATCGACAGAGAGCTCTCCTCCCCTCCCCATTTTCTCCCTCTCCATCTCCCCATTTTCCATCTTAGATAGAGAAGGCCCCCTCCCTCTCCCCCAAACGAAGCTCTCCCTTTCCACCCTCTCCCTATCATCGTCATCGACTCAAACGAGGGAGAAGAGAAGAAGCTCCAGAGGTAAGAGCTTCAAATTTTTTCTTTTTTCAGCTTTCCAGAGCTCTCCAGATCTGGTTTTTTAATTTCAGCTTTCCAGAGCTCAGATCTGGTTTTTTAATTTCAGCTTTCCAGAGCTCTCCAGATCTGTACAGCTTTTTACATGTGGGACTTCAGATTGGACTTCAGATTCTTTTCTGGCTATGCAAATTTTTAAAACCATTCAAGGAACTTAGAAGAGTTTATCATCTTACATCACTGAGACACTAATGGTTAACATTTTGTAAGAAGGTTTTTTCGTAAAGGCATCTAGCTACTATTATTCCTGTGTGGTTTGAATTTGGTTGGTAATGATCTTCCTATTCATGTAGGTGGAACAAATGCATAAAATTTTTAAGCTTTGTGGATCCCCATCTGAGCAATACTGGAGAAGATCACAGTTGCCACATGCAACAATTTTTAAGCCTCAACATCCTTACAAACGGTGTATTGATGAGACATGTGATCCATCAAGTTTGCCCAAATATTCACCAAGGAGCTTGATGCTAAGATGCAGGAAGAGGAAGCCAGAAGGTATGTGACCATGATTTTCTTTCTAGCTTCTCTGTTTAGATTTATTTATTTTATTTCTGTTTGTTGACTTTTAGACTAGATTTCATGAACAGTAAGTAAAAGGGTTAAAACTCCAATATGTTTCTAGCTCATTTTGTCTTTAAAAAAAACAATTTTCTAGAAATTTTGAAGGGTCTATGACCAACAAAATGCTTCTTTGATTAATTTTCTCACCAAAATTTTGCAGTTAAGCTATAATCTATATACATAATATCTTTGGAAAAGGTATGTGAAAAGTAGATGGTTGTTATTTGGCCAACTCATATATAATATCTTTTTCATTGCTTAAATCAGGAAATTTGATCTGTCCAATACTTTCTGATGCATTTGCTTCAACACTTAGAACTTTTGCTACAAGATGGTTTTCACTGAAATGGTTTCCCATGCAAACATAACATCTTGTCCGTTTCCCTAGCTCAATTTACACCCAAAAAAAAACATCTTGTCCTTTCTTAGAATATATTGTCATTGTTAGTAGTATAAATAGTATTACTGAAGTAATAATTATCGTATTTTATGGTCTCAGGGTTATGCCAACAAGAAAAAATCCATTCCTCTGGACCTTTGGTGCCTCCGGGAGGAAATCTGGAAGATATGCTCAAGGAGCACAAGAGGCAAATACAAGCAGCTGTGCGGAAAGCTCGTCTTGAAAAGGTGAAGACCAAGAAGAATATGGATCATTCTATCTAGTCCGAATCATTACTTCACTCCGGTAGAAAAGTAAGGTGATACTTGAATGCAAGTTCTGCTGCTGCGTTGTTGTTCCATCAAATGTTTCAACAGAAGGGCTCTATTCTCAAAATGTCACTAGTAGGAAAAACATGTTACGTGGTGATTTCATCAAGCATATATCATTTTATACCATTTTCACAAAACACAGATCATTATCTTGGGCTTGTGGTGGTTCGTGAAGGAGGCAAATTGATCATGTAATTTAGAGAATTCTGGTGATCACGGTATAGAACTGCTGCGAAATATTTTCTAGGCAGGATACTTGGAAGGGTCTCCCTGCAGCATTGTTATCGATTTGTGTTTTGAACAACATGATTCACTTTGTACAGTCTGAATTTGAATGAATATTCACCCAAACCACTATGTATTTGGATCCAAATTGCAGCTCCAGAATGCTTTCTTTAATTACTTGTACCCTTTTGAAAATAGAATATATGAAGTTATTTATGATAATCTCTTATCGACAGTATTTGTTTACAACGTATTCTTGGATGATACATGGATAAGAACCATGAAAAGTTTGAGAAAGGGTCTATAAATCATGTGCATTCTTTGACGAGAACTCAATCATTTATGAGCAGACCATACTCAAGTGGCAAGTCCACAAACAATGTCTTCACCATCTTTACGTCCAAAAAAACCAGTTTCATCCCATCGATCTTTTATATAGTAGACACTGCTTTGCACAATTGAGCTAGTTGTGTATAATACTCTAAAGCTCGAGGAAAATGGGTCTGGGGCCAGAATTTTCAATGTTCACCAATATGCAGAAATGAAAAATCCCATTATTTATATGCAAAATGTGAACGTTAACTTCGTCCCGAACATGTTGTTTGAGTGTTTACCAATTGCTTAAGACAAACAAAACAATGGTGAAAATGCAATGTTGACAAAGCTTGAGTCCATTCTTTTTACAATTCCTTTCATCCTGTACATTTGTTGCACAAGATATCACTAGTACAAGTTGCTTTAGAAACTAGAACAAAAATAAATGTCATTTTGTAGGTATGAGGTTGCTTTCGTGTGTGTAGGATCCTATGGGACCAAGTTACAGGAGGACAGCAAAAATCAAAGGAGACCAAAGAAGGAAAATGGAAGAAGAAGACTGTAAAGTGTGTTAAAAGGAGTTGGATCAAAATTGAAAATTGACAAGTCATTCAACATACTCTGCATCAAATTACTGAGAATGTAATAAATAGCTTTGATAAATATTCTTCTCAAAGTCATCTCATAAGCTAAGCCCCTAACTTTAGTTACAACAAGCTCGATACGAGAACCCATGAAAGAAGCAGATGAACTAATTTTTGTTATTTTTAGTAACTTCCTGTACATTAGGTGGATTCACAATGCACCTTCATTGGCTGTCTTGCTTGGGTTTACTACTTACTTCCGAGTAGTGACCCCCCATTAACTGCAAAATCTCCTCCCACAGATCTGACAAAGGATTCGTTGAAGCCCCATTAATCAGATTTGCACTACATGCAGCAACATACCAGTAATCTGATTCAATTTCCTCTTTCAACTGATCCAACTGCCACTCGGCATAGCCAGAAAAGAATCTGAAGTCCAAGATTTGAACAGTTTGGTTAGAGTAACATTGCCAGAGCCACATGTAACATTGCCACCAGCTCCTCCTCAATGTTCTTGAAACTTAGCAGCTCTGGGTCGAACACTTCAGCCGTCCATTCTTCTCTAACCACTGATCGCACCCATTTTGGAAGATCGACGGCTTGTTCATCTTGAACAGGCCGACCAGGAGGCGGATATAATGTTGGAGCTTTCCCTGTGAGCAGTTCTAACAACAGAACTCCAAAGCTGTACAGATCTGGAAAGCTGAAATTAAAAAACCAGATCTGGAGAGCTCTAGAGAGATCTGGAAAGCTGAAAAAAAAAAAATTTGGAGCTTCTTCTCTTCTCCTTCGTTTGAGTCGATGACGATGATGGGGAGAGGGTGGAGAGGGAGAGCTTCGTTTGGGGGAGAGGGAGGGGGCCTTTTCTATCTAAGATGGAAAATGGGGAGAGGGAGAGGGAGAAAATAGGGAGGGGAGGAGAGCCCTCTGTCGATTGAAAATGGGGAGAAAGCTCTCCATTCCCTCCTTCTCTCCCAAATTTTCGATTTCCCCCCCCCCCTTTTTTTTTTGTTTGCCACGTCACCTCCTGCACGTGCGCCCCACCCTCCCTCGCCCACTTCCTCGACATCTAGAATTACGCATTAATAAAAGAGTCTGCACCAAGATGTTTGATGGCTTCCTTCTCTTTGGCAGGAGAGGTACTAATTACGGTGACCTTCACACCAAATGCCACAGCAAACTTTACAGCCACATGGCCAAGACCACCAAGGCCTACCACACCCAAGTACATACCAACCAGGTTCAGAAAGTCCCAAGTATTTCAAGGGACTGTACGCAGTAATGCCAGCGCATAATAGTGGGTGCATCAAGGGGTAAATTTTCTGGGAACTTCACCACATAGCGTTGGTGTGCAACCATGAAGTCTGAGTATCCACCAAAAGTACAGGTCCCATTAGAGTTCGTGGAACCGTAAGTGAAAATCATCTTAGAGCAGTAATTCTCAAGGTCTTTATTGCACAGATCACAGGAATGGCAAGCTCCAACCATGCACCCCACGCCAACTTTATCCCCATTTTTTAATTTCTTCACCTTGGCCCCTACCTCAGCCACTATTCCCACGATCTCATGGCTGCATAGTTGAAATAGTTTTGAGAGATATACTACAAGATATATATTAAGTCAAATAATTACAATCATTTGAAAAACTATAAATGAATGCTTAATACTTTGCTTAGAAACTGAGAAAGAGAAATATCGAAGACCAGGTAGGATGGCGTACCCAGGAACCATAGGGTAAATAGAAAACACCCAATCGTTTTTAAGGCTATGAAGGTCAGAATGGCATATTCCACAGAACAGTATTTTGAGTCTAATGTCTTCTTCTTCAGTAGCCCTACCAAATTTGTAAACCAAACCAAGTTAGTACATCCAAGCTTAAGGAGGGAAACAACAGATGGCAATATGAAATCATAATTGTAACATCAAGCCTTTTCATTAGAATAACTTCAAGCAATGGAGTCTAGTTTTAGCTCTAGCATTTTTGATTATGTTGTCTCAGTACTTAATAAGGGATATTGTTCAAATGTTTTTAGCTAATAAATTGTTACCTTTAATAAACAACAATTCAATTTTGTAAAGTCAAGACATTTAACTTAAACCCTTTTGAATATAATAATCATAATATAGTTGTTAAAGTATGTGCACTGCGAAAAGACTACTTGGAGCTCTTGAAATTGTACAAGGGGATTAGCTACTTATCGATTGGTGCTATTTGGGGAATGATTTTATAAATTATATATAACTCCCCATTTACTGCTTTTACTATATATAGCTTAAAAAGCACCCACAAAAATTGGAAATTTCTAAATTTGTACTTTTTAGAACCCGTATTAAGTCAGAATGAGATGACAATCCAACTCTCGAACAAAATAACGATTATTTTGCAGAATAGCTTCAACAGACAATTTACAGGGAAAAGACACAAGAGATTCGCCCAAAACACAGAAAAACACCTCCGATGTTCAATTAAAATTATTCAAATCAAAAGTATGTCTAAAGTCAGCCCACAAGCCGGGCTTTTCGTTATTATTAAAATTTTGCCAAAAATTGCAAAATCTCAATAATCATGTTAAAACAAAATACATAATAAAATAAATAATCTGCCAAAAATCTTTCCCAAATCGGGTTCAGAATCACTTCCTAAACGATGAATGAAATATTACCATAAAAGGACAAAAATCACTAAAATTGTGGATTTGGAAGGGGAAACAGTGAATTTTGGCCTCGAAAAAATGTGCACCGAGCATAGCTTGGTGGCCATGACATGCGCACCGAAAAGAGCTTTCCTAATTGCTGTCATATGCGCGATCTGATACCCGTAGCCAAAGTTATGGCCAAAATACCGAAACGCACCCAAAACTGCCCCAATTAGGAAAATATCACGATTTCCTACCATCTTTGCGCTGATCTGCCAACTAAAGGTATTTCAATGCCAACAACGTGCTATCTGACAGCTCAGCATCATCTGACTCGGATCCTCCTACATCAGTCGCTTCGGGTTGGAAAGAACTCATCATCGAATTCACAATAACTTCATCGGAATTCACAAAACAAGGACTCAGGTGCTTTACATTAAAGACATCAGAAGTCCTCAAATGAATTGGGAGGGGCAATCTGTAGGCGTTATCATTGATCTTCTGCAATATCTCACAAGGTTCAATCTTTCCCTCCTTAAGCTTATTATACCCTCCAACAGGAAAACGATCACGGGTTAATACTGCCCAAACAAAATCACCAACATCAAAAAGTACCTAACGACGGTGACTGTCGGTCTGGTCCTTGTACTTGGAATTACTCTCATGAATGGCTAGCTTCACCTGCTCATGTATACCCCGAAGATGTTCTACCATCGCATCTGCCTTGTGACTCAAACGACCCACATGTGGAATAGGGGCTATGTCAAGTACCCCGGATGGATTCTGACCATAGACAATCTCAAATGGGCTCATTCCTGTGTTTCTGCTCTTCGAAAAAATTCTTCTTGAGGTAACGCCAAATCCCACTGCTTTGGATTAGTTTCTGCCAAACCCCTCAAAAGGTTCCCCAAACTCCGGTTCACCACCTCGGCCTGACCATCCATCTGAGGGTGGTAGGCGCTGCTAAAATTCAATTTCGTCCCCAGTTTCTCCCATAAACTTCTCCAGAAATGACTCATGAATTTGGTGCCACGATCTGAAGTAATGGATCGGGGAACATCATGTAAACGCACAATCTCCTTGAAGTAAATATGGGCGATCCGGGCAACATCCATTGTTTTTCTGCAAGCTACAAAATGGGCAATCCTGGAAAACCTGTCAACCACAACCAAAATAGAATCCCAAGCCCGTTCGGTACGGGATAAGCCCAACACAAAGTCCATACTAACATCAAACCAATGGGCTTAAGGTACAGGTAAAGGTGTGTACAGGCCCGCATTAGTGAGAACCAATGTTCTAAAAATCGGCCTAGGCGCTAGAAGGTAGAAAAACGCCCAGATTAATTGTTGGGCGGGTTCTAGGCAGTCTAGGCGGGTCTAGGCGTGTCTGGGCGGTTTGGGCGAGTTTTTTTTTTTTTTTAATAAGGTTGATTGTGTTCTTATTTTATTTTTCTTTCCTCTTTTTTAGAAATAAATAATTTAATTATTTTTTATTCAGTATATGTCTAAATGTAGCAAATGATGATTACTTAATGGAATTCTCAAAGGATCTACCGGTACCAATTTTAGTAATGTAGATTTTATCAAACATGACTGAGATTATTCATGCAATTTGAAGAAAAATAAAATATTAGGTTTGGATATTTGTCCACAAATTCAATTTTGTATAAAGTACCCATCATGACCAACTTCAGTCATTTTAGTCTTAATAAGTTTTGTTTTTTATTGTTAATTTTCATGTGTTTTAAATTTTGTATATGTATCTTGGCATTAAATTAAATGTAATTGATAAGGTATTATGCTTAACTTTTGTAAATTATTAAAGTTATAATACAAAACCTAAGACCGCCTATGTTGCCGCCTAGGCCCCTGGGCGTTAGGCACCTGCTCGCCACCTGCCCACCGCCTAGCGCTTTTTAGAACACTGGTGAGAACTCCCTGGGACCACTGACACACATAACAACGCTCCACATAATGAGCCAATTCACTGGTCAATTTGGGCAAATAATAGTTAGAAGAGATCAAGGCCACGTCTTATCTCGCCCAAAGTGACCCTCATTGTGAAGTTCACGAATAATCTGCTGTCTTAGTGAACAATCTGGAATGCACAACTGTAATCCACGAAACAGATAACCATTATGCAAAGTAAAGTCATGTCGTTGACCATCAGTTAACTCCTGAATTATCCTCCCAAAGGAAGGATCTGCCGCATACATATCAGAGAAAACCTCAAATCCTGCAACTCTAGTGGTCATGGTGGTGAGTAGTAACGTACAACGACTCAGTGCATCTGCGACACGGTTCAAACTCCATGCTTGGTGGCTCAGTGCAAACGTTTACTTCTGAAAGTACTTCACCCACTAGGCATGCCGTCTACTCAGCTTGTGTTGGCCATTGATGTACTTCAGGGCTTCATGATCAGTAAGAAAAATGAACTCCCTCTGTACTAGGTAGTGACGTCAATGCTTCAGGGACTGAACTATGGCATAAAACTCCAGATCATAGGTGGAATAATTCTTTTTTGATCCTGATAGCATCTCACTGAAAAAAACTATTGAGCGCCCCTCCTGACTCAGAACACCACCAATGCCAACCCCAAATGCATCACAGTTTACCTCAAACACCTTTTCAAAAACAGGAAGTGCCAAAACTGGTGCCTCTGTCGTCTTCTGCTTGACTAGTTGAAAACCGGCATCCGCCTCCTCAAACCACTAAAAATCACATCCCTTGAGGTACTCTGTGATAAGAGAAATCAGAGTGCTGAAGTTTCTGATGAATCAACGGTAGAAGGATGTCAATCCATGGAAACTTCTGACATCGTGTAAGGCCATTGGTTTGGGCCATTCCAAGACCGCATTTATCTTCGACTGATCTGCATGAACACCATCAGTAAACACAACAAAACCAAGGAAAGTGACAGAAGTAGTGAATAAAGAACACTTCTTTTGATTGACAAATATGCGCTCCGTCCTCAACTTATCAAAAACAGCACAGAAGTGATCAAAATGTGACGTCCATGCCGGGCTATAAATGAGGATGTCGTCGAAGTAAACTACAACGAATTTTCCCATAAAAGGTCGTAAAACCTTATGCATAAATCTCATAAATTTGCTAGGCACATTGGACAGTCCAAAAGGCATGACCATTCACTCATACAACCCATATTGCGTCTTAAATGCTGTCTTCCACTCATCTCCAGGCCTTATTCTGATCTGGTGGTATTCGCTTTTAAGGTCAAATTTTTAGAAGACCTTAGAACCGGACAACTGATCTAACATATCATCCAGGTGGGGAATTGGAAACATGTATTTCACTGTAATCCTGTTGATTGCTCTGTTATCAAACGCACATACACCAAGAGCCATCTTTCTTTGCCACCAACATAGCAGGAACTGCACATGGGCTCATACTCTCACGAAAGTAGCCCCTCTCCAATAACTCTACCACCTGTCGCTACAACTCTTTAGATTCTTTGGGACTGAGGTGATAAGCCGATCGATTAGGTAAACTGGACCCCGGAATAAGGTCGATTTGATGTTGAATATCTCTCATAGGGGGCAGCCCGGGAGGAAGATCCTCTGGCATCAGGTCAAAAAACTCTGCTAGTAGCTGCTGTACCTCTGCTAGCAAATCTGGATTCAAGTTTGCTGCACTATTCCCACAAGGCAGTAGAGCTTAGACCACGTCTCCACGCTCAATCTCAACTAAAAACCTGGACATAGAAAACAGGTTAGTATTATTGGCTACCAGGGTAGGAGTGGTTCCTTCCCGACGATGTGCCAACACAATCTTCTTCCCTTTGATGCTAAGGGAATATGTATTTTTTCGCCCATCATGAATAACACCGCGATCATACTGCCAAGGTCTGCCTAGCAATACATGACAAGCATCCATAGACACAACATCACACCAAACATTATCAAAATATTTCCTGCCAATCGAAATAGACACTAGGCATCGCCTATTTACTTTTACCTCACTACCTTTACTCAGCCACGACAATTTGTACGGCTTGGGATGACGATCTATCTTCAACTTCAATTTCTGGACAACCTCTTCAGACACTACGTTCTCACAACTGCCACTGTCAATGATCATTTTGCAGACTTTATCTACAACTGTGCATGTCGTGTGAAAAATATTGGTTATCAACCATTCATCCCTTGAATCGCCCTTGGGAGTCAGTAGGCTCTTACGAATAACTAGAGTCTCATGGCCATCCTCATACAGCACATCTCCATCTTCATCATCGTCATACACAGGCTCTCAAAGCTTCTCAGTTTCGTCTACCACGTATTCCTCAATCAGGAGATTGTTGCCCTTCTGAATAACAGCCTTTCTGCACTCAATCGCTCTATGTCCCTGTTCACCACATCTGAAACATCTAATATTTGAGTTAGAATTACCCTGCGATGGCTGCTGGGCAGAACAAAATTCTTAAGGGTGAACTGGCCGATTGCTTTGATCACTTCTAATCATTGGTCTTCCGTTCTGCTGTTTTTCCACAACAGGTGTACGCTGGTATGCTTAAAAAATGGTCCACATTGAGTGAAGGCTGAGGACATCCTGCAGGGGCTGTCATAATCCCCCCAAATACCGTGCCACCATCTGCTCTTTCGTCTCAGGTAAATCATTCCGGACTATCAATTGATAGAACTCATCCGTGTAATCATCAACCGATCTCGTTCCTTGCTTCAACGAATGTAGTCACTAAAAAAAAGTTTGAGTGTAGCTGAAAGGAAGGAAGTGACCCTTCATCTTCTCCCAATCAGTGATCTTGGCCTTGCCCTTTCTGTCATGTGATCGCCTCAACTGCTCCAACCACGCAGATGCTCTGCCTTTAGTTTGATGGCGACCAATTTCACTTTGACACGATCTGAAACTTCCTTATACTAAAAAATACGCTCTACTTCATTCAATGAATCCTTCGGCCTGTAATGTACCAGAAAACTCGAGCAGATCCACTCTGAAATCAAGGTCTCCATGACGATCCTCCCGACCATGGTGCTCTCGGAATTGAGCATGTTTGTGATAGGAGTTTTTGAAACTGGAATCAGAATCGTGATCTTCCATGTCACGATCATCGAAATCCTGCGCTGTTAGAATCTAGATTAACTCTGCAACTTGCCTCTGTAAATCCTCAATCATCACATCCTGAACGTTACATTTGCGGTGCGACGTTTCCTCGTTTGGAACCTACCCACGACCACCAGCCTTGAAAATTAATGAAATCTCACCCCAGGAAGATGTTGATGCTCTTATACCAACTAACGCCTGACAGAATAGCGATTATTCTGTAGACTAGTTTCAACAGACAATTTACAGGGAAAAAACACAAGAGATTTTCCCAAAACATAGAGAAACAACTCCGATGTTCAATTAAATTTATTCAAATCAAAAGTATGTCTAAAGTAAGCCCACAAGCCGGGCTTTATAGCTAAAATTCGTTATTATTAGAATTTTACCAAAAATAGAAAAATCCCAATAATTGTGCTAAAACAAAATACGTAATAAAAGAAATAATCTGCCAAAAATATGGCCCTAATCGGGTTCAGAATCACTTCCTAAACGATGAATGAAATATTACCATAAAAGGAAAAATATTACTAAAATTGTGAATTCAGAAGGGAAAACAATGGATTTTGGCCTCGAAAAGATGTGCACCGAGTATGCTCGGTGGCCACGACGTGCGCACCGAAAAGAGATTTCCGAATTGGGGTCATATGCGCAATTCTAATACCCGTAGCCAAAGTTATGGCCAAAATACCGAAACGCACGCAAAACTGCCCCAATTAAGAAAAGATCATGATTTCCTACCATCTTTACGCTGATCTACCAACTCAAGATATCTCAGTGCAAACAACATGCTATCTAACAGCCTTAACATCATCTGACTCGAATCCTCTTGCATCAGTGATAGAGGAGATATAGATTCATTTCTGATAACAGCAATCCAGATCAGCCAACAGCCATATACAAAGAAGAAGAGTGAGAAACGCTTGTGCACTTTCCAACTTGCCACAATCACCTCTTACATATTAAAAAAAATAATTTTCGATACCCTTACAACAAATAGCTAATTGCAGATCAATTTCTATAAGATATATAAAAAAAACCTGAGATTAAAATACCTTTGAAACGTTGAAATTAAAATGTGGCATCGGTAACTGTTAATTGATATTTCATGATCTATTGATGATTTAAAAATAAAAATTGGTATCTCCAGACACATCTAATAATTTTTATTTTTTTTAAACCTTCTGCAACTCCATGTAATAAAAAAAAATTATTTTTAAAATATTTTTAAACCGTCATCTTCTCCAACTTCGTTAACCCACCTTGTGCGAGTCCAACCTCACTCACCTTCACCACCGTCTGCCCACAACCCCCTCCCTCTCTTCTCTATGTCTCCGCCACACCTCGTCCCCATCCCCTTCACCCTCTATGTCTATCTGCATCCCCCTGCACCACCCCAACTTATCTTCTTCAGGGTTTTAGCTTTCACACTTCAGAGACCCCCAAAAAATGGAACCTCTCGCCAAACTCAAGCACCACTACAAGAAAACTCATCATTTATAGCATATGTTTATAGTATTTTTGTCCAAAGTGCTATGATTGACTAACACTATGCCTTATTAATAGCATTTTTTTGCTTATGCTATCAAAAGGCCAAAATTTATCCAATATTTGTACTCCCTCATCAAATTGTAAAATGCTATCAAAAGTTTGGCTGGGCGGGAGTCATATTCGCAGGGCGCCAAAGTACCCGCTCGATCAGAAAAAAAAACAAAACAAAGAAAGAAGGAAGTAAGCAGGAAGCCAAAGCCAAAGCCAAAGCTCTTTGCCTCTTTGTCTCCCTCTCCGATCTGCTATCATCTCCCTCTCCCTTTCCGTTTTGCTCTCCCTCTCCGATGTGCTCTCCCTCTAGCTGTCAACCCCCTCTCTGACTAGCTGTTTCGCTGTGCAAGGAAGAAATTGTCTGTTATTTCTCAACCCCCTATCCGAATCGGTAAGTTTTTACCTTTTTTGGACATTAAAGAGAGAGACAAGGAAATAGGGTTTAAGCAGAGTTATTTCTCAACCCCCTCTCCGATATGCTCTCCCTCTAGAGTTTTTTTTCTCTATTTCTTTCTTTTTACTGGATTTTTAAGGGTTCTTAGGCTGTTTTGAATGAGCCCCCACTGGCATTCATGAAAAAAAAAATTGGTTGATTTTGATGCAATTTGGAGGGGATTTGAACATGATTTTGGGGAATTTATGGACATTTGTCTTGAAAGGAAACAAATTTTTTTTTTCTTCAAAATTGTACAGATTTATCTGGTGTGGGGATATTTTTTCCATTTGGTTCTGAAATGGGAGGAGATTGCAGTAATTTCTCTGGAAAAAGTTGTTCCCTTTTTCATCATTACTGGATTTTGAGAGATATTATTGTGTTTTGCATATTTACATTTTAGCGCAATTCTTGTGTATTTGCATATTTCTCTGATATTATTGTGTATTCTCCGATATTATTGTGTATTTGCATATTTCTCTGGAAAAAGTAATTTCTCTCATTCTCTTTTGTATATTTGCCCATTAGCGCAATTCTGAAGAGATAATTTCTTTGTATGCCTTTGTAACATATTGTCATTGAAAATATAGAAGTTGTGGGTTTTCAAGGATAAAGCTTTGGACTTAGTTTTGCTGTAGAGAGGAAGAAAGTTAGTTCTGCAAATATTTCTTAAGGTTTGGATCAACTTCAACCTCATTTCCCTTTTGAATGTAATGTTTGAAACTAAAATTTTGAATTTGAACTTATGGTGTATGACCTGAAAATTTGCTAAATCACTGAGTATTCACTGTTGAGTCCTACTTGTTTCATCCCCTTTATTTGAAGGCAACATCACCAAAATAATTTAAGGAATACCTGGTCCTGACTTGGACATATTGTTTGTATGGTATTTCGTCGGTGCTTTGTATCCATTCGATATAATCACCACGACAACTGCTTAAGCTCATCGATTACAAATATTAAGAAAAGGTTAAATGTTACACACCATCAATCACACCTATTATGGGTACGTCGGGTAGGACCACCAACTGTTGGAACATAGGTAGGCCAAGTTGGGACGTGGACTTTACATGGGTGAGTGAGACAACCCATGGGGGACCCAATTATATGTCTTCATGATGACATAATCAAGTTTTTATGTTTGAGTGCGATGCACTCATTTAGACGTTTTCAGCTGCAGCTTGCTTGAATTAGTCATGTTAGTTACTCACCTATTGTTATTTAATAAGTAATTATCTTTTCATCTTGAATGTCTTTCTTGAATTGCTCTTATTCGACCCAAGAATGAGTTACTTTTGAGTTGGGGATTTACATAGTTATCAAGGACTTCCCTTAATTTCCTTGATGCATTTTGCTTCAGTTGGAAGATGATAGGAACTTTTATATTCAATGTTTGATATCTATGATCTTGAGTTTGTGGGAGCTGGATGAACAAAAAAAATATATGGTCTTTGAAACATGAAGTGCTTCAACACATATTCAGGCAGTGTTTATGAATGTCATCATAACACACGTACTGGGTCTATAGGTTCTCATAATCCAATCCTTGCCTTCTATTTTATGCAGCTAGAGGATATCAATAAAGTCTGATAGTTTATTAGTTGTACATTCTCATAATCAGTGGATAGTTTAGATTCTAGGCTTACATTATCTAATCAGTGCCTATTAGTTGATAGTTGACAACCTATTAGTTTATATGTACAATCAGTGCAACATTCTCTAATCCACTGAATGTTGATAGTTAGATTTTAGGTTCTCATATTCCAAATGTATGGCCTAGTTGGGCATAGTCTTTTTGGTTGTCAGACAGAGTTTTAGCAATTAAAGTAGAGAAGAATTCAGAAAGACGTGTGTAAAAAACAGACACAACAATTAAAATCTGGGGATGTAAGCTAGATGGCTATATTTTTTGTTAATAAACTCGGCCTGCATGTATGATCATCACTGAGTTGAAACTTTCTGTCTGGCCATCCCGATTGTGGGTGGTAATTAATTGGTGATGATGTTGAGTTCGGACCCAAGGAGTTTGAAAAGTTCTGACCAAAATTTGCTTGCAAAATAATTGGATGTTATCAACATCCATGTAGGGTGTTTTCTTGGAACATAGAAAGACCTTTTAAGCTCATTAACAAGTCCTTGTTTTTGGCGTAATCTAAATTAGACCATAGAATGATTTTGCATTTGAATCCGATAAGTATCTTGAACGTGCTCATTGAATCCGATGATTTTGAATTATGAAGTTTGTTTAGATCCATTAGTAGTGTTAAGCTAGTATAATGTGCTTATAAGTGTGCCATGTATGATTTCAATAAAACAATGTTACGACGGTCAAGGTAGAGTTTTTGTACAGCAATAAAGCTGAAGAAATGCTCTTTTTTCTTCACCCATTGCTTTCTACTGATAAAATCCACTTTAATATACCTAACCATATAATTTCTCTTTCAAATGGATCTGTGAGTGTAGTTGTCTTCTTCAATGCCAGAGTTTCTTTATAAAGAAAGCGTGCTTGCGATGTCGTTTTCTTTCTTGTCAGGTATCCAAGTGATGCAGATAAGCATCTGTTGGCTAGACAGACTGGTTTATCAAGGAATCAGGTTATTCTCTCTTCTTTTCTTTTCATTCTATCAAAACTGTTTTTCTCATTCCATCTTTTTTTTTGTTCCATCAAAGCTGGCCAACTGCCAGTTTCAGAGTATCGCAAGATTTAGGATTTCCTATATACTCTTGTCTTCGCCTTTTGCTTGAAAATGCTCATAACTTTTCCTCTTTTATTCATCCATGAAAAAATACAGAACATTTTATAATCTATAGTTTTATCTTGGATTTTTTTCCCACCTTCCTCCCATACATAAGAAGATACTCTTAAAGTATATATTGTCATGTTTTTCAAAGACGGTGACTTTGATTTTTATGTTTAGTCAATGAAAAAGATTTGTAATTAAAGTGAATTTTCTATAGATGATTATTATTACATAGAAAATACTCTTCTAAACTTAATAAGATTGTTTGCTTCTTCTCTTGAGAGATTTTCTTTCGTTTTCAAGTATTGCTTCCTTGTTAGTTTTCTCTATATACATACAAGAAACTTGAACTTTAAATCGTCAATAATGATTTCTAATGTAGAACTTCTTTCCCAATTTACACTTTTCTTAGAAGCATCATCTTCCTTCTTATTTGTATATACTTATCAACTATACCGACTCCCCTTCATAGAAAATCTCAATTAATCCAAGATAATCTCAAACTTGTGCTTATGTGATCTTTCTTCCACTAACCTTCTTAGATTTTGATTCCTATATAAGATTTATTTATAATGTGTTAGTAATGACAAATGTAGATTGCCATAAAATAAACAGCACTAAAAAGAAAAATAAAAAAAAATTATTATTACTCGAGGCGGAGGGTCTTATGGCTCCCAGAACAATAATATGTTGTGGTTCAAATTAACCTGAACTTATGATACTATCCGCCACAAGTTTTCCTACACAAGTGCTTATTAATAGCACATGCACACAGCGTTTTTTAGACTTGTGCTATCAAAAACCAAGTTTAATTTCATTACCCTTTTAAAATGCTAAGGAAAACAGTGAGCGGGAGAGCGATATTTATTTATTTAGGCTCTGGAGCCAATTTTTGTACCTCAGTAATTTATTTAGGCAAACATAGATACCATATTAACACTTTGAATCCAAAACAAACAACCGAACATGAAAATGGCCATATTAAACTTGTTGAATTTTGTATCTTTTTCAGTTCTCTCCAGTTTTTGGTGTCTTTAGCTTTCGAGCCTTAATTGATGGTCAACACCTTTATTCTTATATTATGCCTCTATTTCACAGTTGAAGGCTGGAAATAATGAGGACATTGTACCTCGGAATGGAAGATGGAGTTTCAATCGAAAGGCAATAATTTATTTTCGGCTATGCATGGTTTGAATGTCTTAAATTTAAAAGAAGTTCTCATAATAGTTGTTCTTGATCACAGAGGTTTTATAGGCCAGCGGAAGTTAAACTCTGGGCTATTGTAAACTTCTCTTCAAAATGCAACATCAATCATCTTGCTCAGGAGCTTGTTATTGTAGCAAGAAGTAAAGGAATGGTAGGTGATAATAATTTAAAATTTTGAGGTTTTACTGGCACACAGGCTCAGACGAATATTTTGGATATGATATACACTTCATTCTTATTCAGCTCATCAACGATCCTTGCACTGTGATTGAGGAAGATCCCCAATGGAGGAGATTGGAGCCTGTGGCAAGGGTTGACAAGATGTACAGAAACTTAAAACCCAGGCTCCTGGGCCCTCCAAAATTCCTTCTGTGTCTTCTTCCAAAACGGAAAAACTGTAACATCTATGGTATGATTTTGACTTCTTATTATTATTTTATTCTTGATTTTCTTCAAATGCTTAAACGATGTCATTATAAAAGTCCGGGGAAGAAGAGGAACCTCCACCTAGAGGGAATAACCACACAATGCCTATGCCCATCAAAAGTAAACAAACAATACTTGACAAATGTGTTGCTAAAGTTAAATGCCAAGGTGAAATTTGACAAAAAAGGATTTTGTACCTATATCCTATATCATCTTTTATTCTCACGGACATGTTAAATCCATTTGATTTCATTCCAGTTGGGTGGCACTAATTCGCTGTTACCAGTGGAACACATTTCAAGTATGTCGTTCATCAGGAAAAACCCAATTATGGTATTAGTAATGGACGTATCTCATGGGTCACTTGGTCAATCAGGCACCCCATCCATAGTTGCGGTAGTCTCACTAAGTTCTCTGCAAGTGATTGATTTCTGTTGTGCAATGATATTTTTGGAGCTTAATTTGAAGATTGTTTTACAATAATGTGATGGAATCCCAGGTTGTTGGTTAACTATATTTGCCAGAGATTTCAAGGTACATGGCAGTTGTACGAATGCAATCACCAAAGGTGGAGATGATCGAATCTAACCACTCGCAGACGGAAGAGATTCTGGCATTATGAGGTAGTCATTTTTATGATACTACAACTCAAATGATCCATTTGATTATGTCCACTTGAAAATGCTATTTACCTTGGATTGCAGAGAATTGCTTAATTGGTTCTACTTAACAAGTGATCATCACAAGCCAACTCAAATAATCATATTCAGGTATTGACTGTTTTGAAATACACATTTCCTTGTCAAAGAGAAATCTTTGTTAATGGTTTGATTTTTTAAACTGGCTTGGATACACTAAGCAAATGATTGATAACAATGTTTATCATCTGATCATGGTACTCCATTATGATAAATATTTTTTACAGTCTTTACAGGTAAGCCAATTCACAAAAAACTTTTAGATTTGTTTTTAGGGATTGAATTCATCAAACCCCTTTCAATCTCGGTACTTGTTGTTCAAGTTTCATTGACCCATTTTCGTGAAATGGGTGTTTAAGATCTGCAGAGCAAGGAGTGGGATCAGTGGGGTTGAGTGAAGAAGAGGAGTGAGAGCAATGGATGTGACCCAGTTGCAGAGACGGTTGGTGGATTACACAGACTCGCTGTTTCTTGAGGTTGATTTTTGTAGTTTTGGGTTTTGTTTTGCATGCTTTGGGTCGGTTTTTATGATGGGTTTGTGTTGTGTTTGTTGTGGAGTGAAGGGGTTTTTGGAAAGTTGCCATAAGATTTCATATTCTGATACGAAGCTATTGAATCTCTGTATCAAGAGGAAGTTCATATGCCACAAAAGAAGTCGTTTGTCAATGAGTAGGCCAATGCCGAAAAATCCTCAATGCAGAAAATAACAGTTGAAGCATCATCCTCTCTGAGCAGCCCTACTAGAAATCTGCTTTCACACCCAAGGTCAACAACTGAGCACATGGCTCCCTCTGAACCATTTTCAGTGAAGGAAACATCTTCAACTTCCTTTCAAAAGACTGAGAAACAGCTTCATCTGAAAACTTCATTGCCGCAAAGTCCTACCGTTGCCAGAATGGAATCTCAGAAGTCTGACCAGAAGCCTGCAACTCCATTGAAACCCACATCTGTGAAAGTTGAAAGGCCAACCCGGTTGCCTAGCATATATAGGCCTTCAAGTGCTCCTCTCATGCCTAGTCCCAGGCCAAGTGCTCCAATTGTTTCGATGACTCAAACAACACCGCTTTTAGCAAGGTCGTCAAGTGCATCTGAACAACTGGCAAGTGAACCATCAGCAGAAACCCACAGTTATGCCCCGCAATCCTACAGAAATGCTATAATGGGGAAGACCCTGACACCAAACTCCGCTAGTTTCATGCCTCGTCCTTCTACATCTGCAGCAGGGCCTTCTCCAGGATATGCACAACCTTTTTCTGTACCGCTGTCCTCCCCAATTATCTTACCTCAGAGCTCTGGAAGGAAGGATCAAAGCACGCTTAGATCAAACTTTACTTTTGGTTCTGTGACTCCAAATATTCTGCAAAATCAGCCTCGGTGGTTGGATGAACAGGACATTGCCAATAGGCACTATGATCATTCTATGTTGAATGGTTTTCAGAACCTCAATATCTCTAGTTCATGGAAATACAACATCTTATTAATTATATTACTTTGCCTCCGTTCATGGAAATGTTTAAGTGTTTGGCACATTTTGGTTTTTATTTTCTAGAAATAAAACTTATAAGATGTTATAAAAAGTCATTTGATAGCAACAAATTTTTTTTTCTATAAATAGTAAACTTACAATAGCATTTTTAAAACGCTATAATAGACTTACTATAGCGTTTCTGAAACGCTATAAATAATGTTACTATAGCATTTCAAAAATGCTATAAATAGTCACCTTACAATAGCGTTTCTAAAACGCTATAATAGACTTACTATAGCGTTTTAAAAATGCTATAATAGACCCTGTATCTATTATAGCTCCGGCAGACACAACGTTTTCTAAAACACTATGGTATCCTACCATAGCATTTTTGAAACGCTATTAATGGGCATTTTTCTTGTAGTGCACCGCCAACCACTGTCTGATAAAACAGAGTATGATTTTGAAGTGAAATGAAGATGAATACGTTTATTCTCCAAATTTATTCATGCAAATGTCTGGCATATATATGCCCTTACAATCTGAACTGAAAAACAACCCACGTATAGAAGATGAACCCCATCGTGGTTCAGTTACTGGAAACTCCCAACAACTACTAAAAATATCCCTACATATCGGGATTTTATTAACCACTAATTAAGATAACTAATCCTAATTAATTAACTTCGAAATCTTTGACCACTTCTTTCAACATCCTCCCTTAAACTGATCATGCATTCATGCAACGATCAGTTTAATCCCTGACTTGATTTCATCCCTAGCATGCTACGCAGCCTCAAGAATGTCTCCAACTTAACTGGTTTGGTCATGATATCAGCCAATTGATCTTGTGTGTGGCAGTAGATCATCTTCACAACTCCATTGTTCGCTAATTTTCTAAGGAAGTGAAACCCCACGTCAATGTGCTTGCTACGTCCGTGAATAACAGGATTCTTTGCCAATTTAATTGTGGAGCTGTTGTCACAGAAGATTAGCCTCCTTTTGTTTCATTCCAAGTTCATTGAAGATTCTCCTCAGCCACACTACTTGACAAGAGCACGTTGCAGCTGCTATGAACTCTACCTCAGTTGTGGATAAAGACACAACTGGCTGCTTCTTTGATGACCAAGAGACTGCACCTGTTCCCAACATGAAAACTGAACCAGATGTGCTATTCATGTCTGCTAAATCTCCAACATAGTCACTGTCGCTATATGCAATTAAATCTTTATCTCCTCCCTTGCTATAGAAGATTCCTAGATCAAGAGAACCCTTAACATACCTTAGAATTTTTTTGATGGCCTGAAGATGCATTTCAGTCGGGTTTTCCATAAACCGACTAGTGAGGCTGACAACATACGTGATGTTAGGCCTTGTAGTTGTTAAGTACATTAAACTTCTGATGATTTGCTTGTAAAGGGTGTATCTACTCTCCTTCCATTCTCATCTTTGTCAATCTTAACCCCTGGAACAATTGGATTGTTCACTGGATTACAGTCTTCCATCTTAAACCTTTCTAACACTTCCAGTGCATACTTTTTCTGGCATAAGAAGATTCCTTCTTCTCTTTGTCTCACCTCAATGCCAAGGAAAAATCTCATCTTCCCGAGATCAGTCATGTCAAATTCCAACATCATTGATTGTTTGAAGTCATCAAACATGCTAGCATCACTTCCAATAAATATAAGGTCATCAACATAAAGACAGACAATTAACAATTTACCTCTTTCTCCCTTTTTGATTAACAGAGTTGCTTCATATGGACACTTTGTGAATCCCTCATGTAGAAAATATTGCTCAATGCGACTGTACCATGCTCTAGGTGTTTGCTTTAGCCCATACAAAGCCTTTTTCAGTTTGTAAACTTTGTGTTCTTCTCCTTTTACTTCAAAACCAGGTGGTTGATGCACAAATCATTTAAAGTTCCATGCAAGAAGGTTGATTTCACGTCTAGCTGAAAGACTTGCCAAGCCTCTTGAGCTGCAAGAGCTAGAATTAGACAAATAGTATCCATTCTAGCTACTGGTGCAAACACCTCTCCAAAGTCGATCCCTTCCTTTTGACTGTACCCTTTAGCCACAAGTCGAGCTTTGTACTTGTATACTTCACCTTGATCGTTCAACTTTATCTTGAAAATCCACTTGACTCCAATAGTCATCCCTCCAACTGGAAGTTCTGTTAGTTCCCAAGTATCATTATTCTCAATGGAGTGAATTTCATTTTCCATTGCATATCTCCATTTCTCATTTCTCACGGCTTCCTCAAAGTTGACATGTTCACTATCTACAAGTAATGCCATATTAGCAACAATGTCAGTCTCAACCTCCTCAACTTCTTCTCCACTCACATGATCCTTCATCCATGCAGGTGGCCTTCTGGTCCTTCCAAGTTCACCTTCCTGAGTGTCTTGTGCAGATGATTCAGCCACTGTGATCTCTTCATTTTCATTCCTTGCAAGATCATCATTGTTAGCTTCAGGATCAGCATTGTCTTCTTCACTCTCATTCTCAGAATCTGCATGATCTTCATCATTATCACCCCATTCTAATGCTACATTAATTTGATCAACATGCTTATCACCCCAATTTCACCTTTCATTCTCACTGAATACTACATCCCGACTTACTATGATCTTTTCAGTCCAAGGATCATAAAGCCTGTAAGCTTTAGACTCTTCACTGACTCCCAAGAGAATACACTTCATACTCTTATCCTCGAGCTTAGTCCTTTTTGCATCTGGTATATGCACATACCCTATGCTGCCAAACACCCTAAAATGCTCTACAGATGGTTTCTTCCCACTCCAAGCCTCTTCATGAGTCTTATATCTCACTGCCAATGTAGGACTTCTATTTAGCACATGCAGAGTCCAGTTTACTGCCTCAGGCCAGAAAGCCTTTGGAATTCCTTTATTTGAAAGCAAGCATCGAACCATATTCATGATAGTTTGATTCTTTCTTTCAACAACCCCATTTTGTTGGGGTGTGTGGGCTGCAGTCAATTATCTCCTAATCCCATTGACACCACAGAACTCACTGAATTCATTTGATGTGAATTCACCCCCTCTATCAGTTCTTAGTCCCTTAATGCTCAAGCCACTCTCCTTCTCCACTCTTTTTTTGAATATCTTAAATGCCTCAAAAGCCTCTGATTTCTCTATCAGAAAGTATATCCATAATTTATGAGTGAAATCATCTATGAAACACAGAATGTACCTCTTTTGACTGTTTGAAATATGAGATATTGGCCCACAAATGTCTGCATGTATGAGCTGCAATGGACATGAGGCTCTCTAGCTACTTGCCTTCGGGAATGAGTCATGTTATTGCTTCCCTTTGAGGCAACTTTCACACACAGCTTTAGGTGAGTTGATATTTTTTTTTGGAAAGCGAGGTGAGTAGATATTAGGTAATCCTATCACCATATTCTTCTGCTTCAAGGTTTCTGAGCCACTATAGCTCAAGTGACCATATCTGCAGTGCCAGATATAGGAGGGATCTGAACTCAAAGAGCTGAAGCATTGAGGTTGAGCTTTAGGTACCTTAAACAATAGGACAAACATCCTATCTACTGACATTGTAGTCTCCATGATTAGGCCTCTACTAGATGCATAAATCTTGCATTTGTTGTGTTGAATGAGAATAGCCAGACCCTTCTCTTGTAATTGTCCCATGCTTAATAAGTTGTTCCTTAACTCAGGTACATAAAATACCTCAGTTACAACCTGAGTGACTCCACCAACTTGCATACGAATATTACCTTTTCCAACCACGACAAGACTTGAGTTGTTCCCTAGCTTGACCGATTCTCGAAACCCTTCATTTAAGTAAGTGAAGAGCTCCCTCTTTCCCCACATGTGATTGCTACAACCTGAGTCCAGAAACCATGCTTCCTCACTCCCTTCTATCTTGTCTTCAATATAAGCCATCAAGAGCATTTCATCGTGTGCTTCTGCAAAATGAGCACGATGGCCTCTTTTTGGACACTCAAATGCAAAGTGTCCAAGATCATGGCAGTAGTAGCATTCCAGAAGTGACTTGTCTTGAGCTCGTCTTCCTCTACCTCTTCCTCATCCTCGAAAGGCACTTCTCCCTCCTCCTCTACCACCTTGATAGTCCTCATGTGAGACATTCAGAGCATGTTCTTCGATTTCATGGCTATTCATCCTTTGTTCATGAACTAACAAGCTACTTTGTAGTTCATCAATTGTCATTTCATCCAGATCATTTGATTACTCAATTGAGCAAACCACATATTTGTATTTAGAAGTCATTGACCTTAAGATCTTTTCTATAACAGTCACATCCTCCATATTCTCTCTATGAGTTCTCATCTTATTAGCTATTGTGAGGGTGCGTGCAAAGTAGTCATTTACAGACTCACCTACTTTCATGTGGAGGACTTCAAACTCCTTCCTGAGTGCTTGAAGCTGAGCTTGCTTCACTCTGGCACTCCCTTGATATTTCATCTTCATTGCATCCCAAATGTCCTTTACAGTGTCCTTCAAAATTGTTTCAAGAATTGAGCGATCGATGGCTTGAAACAAGTAATTCTTTGCATGCAAGTCTTTGAGATTCTGATCTGCAATGAGCTTTCTTTGTTCCTCTAAGGACTGTACTCCTTCAGTCGTTGCCGTAACTCCAGTCTCCACCAAGCCCCAATATTCCTTAGACATCAGAAAATTTTCCATGAGCATACTCCAGTGGTCGTAATGCCCATCGAATCTAGGAATTGCAGGTTGCACGAAACTGCTTTCAAAGGTCATCTCCTTCTCCTTTTGCTGCTGTTGTTCTCTTCAAAACCAGGCCCTTGTGAAGTTTGCTCTCATACCAAATGATAAAACAGAATATGATTTTGAAGTGAAATGAAGATGAATACGTTTTCAATTCTCCAAATATATATGCCCTTACAATCTGAACTGAAAAACAACCCACATATAGAAAATGAACTCCGTCGTGGTTCAGTCACAGGAAACTCCCAACAACTACTAAAAATATCCCTACATATCGGGATTTTATTAACCACTAATTAAGATAACTAATCCTAATTAATTAACTTCGAAATCTTCGACCACTTCTTTCAACACTGTCCACTCCACCTCTCTTCACTCAAATGCCCCTCCTTACAAACCCATTTCTTCAATTTCACTCAAACCCCCATCAAAACCCATTCTTGTTCTCAACTCCTCCTCCCCTGTTTCATCCCCAATCTCTCCCACCCCACATACTCTGCAAAAGATCTCACCTTTTGTCTATCCTCAAAGCCACAGCCTCTATGTTCGTCACCCGATTCACTAACCTCTCAATCGCTGGACCCACAGTTGAATCATCATCCATACCCACAGATGAGGAGAAAGTGGTGGAAGAGTATTTGGACTCGAACCCAAACGACGTGACGTCGAAGCGTACTACCGCCATTTCCACAAGTACCACTCTCAACGGAGAGAATATCGGCATCGGTAGCACCGCTGGCGTCACCGGACACCACCCCTCCCTTCTCTCCCTCTGTGCTTCTTCTTTCACTTCACTTCACCCAAATATCTAGCAAATCTCGACCCCCTCCACTCTCTTCTTCCTCATCTTCTTTATGTTTCCTTTGTACTGCAAATGCTTCAGAAGCCACCGAATTCGACTCAGTACATTAATTCTGAATAATCTGAATCTATTAGGAAGTGTGCGTCTCACTCATGATCTCCCCATCCCGATTTGGGGTTCTGGGAGGGTTATTTACAGTTAGCCCGTCAGATTCCGCCGACCTGGAAATCATTTCCCGGCTTCTTTCTCTACGAACTTCTCCTTCTTGGTTGAGCCATTTGAAAGAAGATTTGTGAATGCGAACGTTGATGTAGAGCAAGTGTTGGGTAGAGAAGAGATTGGATCGAATTGAGCGAGGAACTTTTGCTATGCATTGGGGTGCTACGCCGTCTGGCAGGTTTGGGATCAGAGGAGGAGATTGTGAAGGTGAAGAATAAGTAGAATTGGAAGGAATGTTGGTGGCCTTGTTTTTGGAGGAGAATCTGATGTGTTGAAGGTGTTGTGAAGTGTTTGGATGGGTTTGAAAAGTTGTAATTATTGTGTTGGGGGAAGAGATGGATGGGTAGAGCATCTCCGATGGATCCCTTAAAATAAAATAAAATAAAAAAATTATTTTAGAAATCTCAGGTAAATCATTTTTCATTTTAATTTCACATTTAATTTTTCTCTAAATCTAGGAGCAACCAACTATTCTCTAAATTTTGAAATATTATTAAAATATTTCAAATATTTAATTATTAAATTAAAAACAAAATAAAAATGGCATGAAAAAGTGAAAAATATATTAAAATAATGATAAAAAAGTAAAAATAGATTATATGATTGGAATGATGAAGAAATATGAAATCCCCCAAATTTAGTGTTTTGTTAAAATGATGATGTTTGATCTTTCATTTTAACTTTTACCATTAGACGTGTTCTTACAAAGTGGTGGGGATGAAATGTTTGCATGTGGGTGGGTGAGAGATTATAAGATTTTTTAGGAGATATTTACGCTCAATCTAAACTTATAGAGAAAGAGAAAAAAAGAGGGAGAGTAGGGCGGTGACGCAGAGATATAGAGGGAGAAAAGGTACAGGGATGAGGGTGGGACTGTGGTCGGTGAAGGAGAAAGAGATTGGAGAAGATGATGGTGAGGTTTAGAGTTGCAAGAAGGTGGGTGGGATTGGAGTAAGAGCGTTTGATTGCTTTTTTTAATCATTAGATAGGTCTCGAGATACCCATTTTAATTTTCAGCTCCCAATCTCAATCGAAGCATTTTTAGTCATCAAGAATTTGCCCATTTGAAAAATAACAATCCATCCACGTTGACCGCTAGTCGGGGATATTTGCAATACGATATCTAATAAGGACTAACCTTTAATTAGCTATTTATTCTGAGGTAATGTAATTTAAGCCAAAAATAATTTAATTTATATAAAATTAGTATAAAAGTTGTTTCCATTGTGCATGTAATGCAAAATATTGCAATAGTTATGTTTTACAAATTTGGTTTTTATATAATGCCTCTTAATGATAGTTTGATGAAATTGTTACTATTAGAAAATGTTCTCTCCGAGTCCTTTAATCCAACATTATCTTCTTACCTAATTATTATTTTCAAACTTTTCCATTTGACATATCCCTTGTGTAAATGAAGTGCCCGGGAATTGATACATGGACAAAAAATGTGAATTGTAACAAAAGTCTTAGTAATTTTCTGTGTTGTGAATCAAAGGCACAAACCCGATAATCAATCCTAAATCAATAAGTTTTCCTTTTTCAAGAAAGTCCTTTTCTCTTGAAACGTATATCTACTATGCGAGGCCTGCTGGTTCCAAGAAAAAAATAATGATAAAAAAAATAAATCACAATGTTTACTTTCTTGAATCTAAATTTTTTTGTATTTGTAACAAGATAAATCATAATTGTGGATGCAAATTTTCGTCGGATCACGTACTGATCACGCAGAGCAATCTGCATAAGATAGGATCACGTGCCGATCACGCGGAGTAATCTGCACAAGGTAGAAATCAATTCTTGACACCGGTGTGGTGCCTGCCACGGAGACTCTGATGCCAAAGTTAGAATAATATTCTTAGGAATATAAGAAATATCTCTATACTTGAAGAGAAAATTGTAAGTCGGGAAAGTGTTACCTCCAGAAGGTTTTGCATTTGACTATTTATAAAGGCTGAAAGAATTAACTGTTGGCTGATGAGTGAGACATATGGCTTATGAGCAAGACACGTGGCTGATGAGTGAGACACGTGGCTGTTGATGAGCAAGACATGTGGCAGATTAGTAGGTTATTTACTTCCAAGCAGTTGCAACTTCTTTTAGGCAGTTGTAACTTCCATGATTGGTTATAACTTCCCGTTTTGAGGTATCTCTTTTGCAAGTCCACGTGCTCAACTGAGCATGGTGGTTGACGCCGAGCACTTCTCCTCTGCTGAGAAAATAGTGTTCTACTGAGACTGAGTTTGTATTGGGCCCGGGCTCGGGCCTCCTATAGTTGTAGCTTTCGTGGATAATCTTCGGGTTTCTTATGAAAGGCCCAAATCTTTTGGCTTCTTTATTCAATTGGGCTAAAGGTTATTTTCTGCTCCCACAAATGCCCCTCATCTCCTTTTTTTTTTTTTTTTTTTAAACAATGGAGATGTGCCTAGGGAGCATGCCAAAAAAAAAAATGAAGCTCCTTCTGTACTAAGAAACTTCTACCGAGGAGTTTAATTTGGATTAGAAGTCTTCTTATAATGAAACATCTTCATTGAAGAGTTCTATCTAGATTAGAAGTCTTCTTGTACTCAAATATCTTCATTGAGGAGTCTATCAGGACTAGGAGTCTTCTTGTACTCAAATATCTTCA
This sequence comes from Berberis vulgaris, assembly GCA_963556465.1. Classification (NCBI taxonomy): domain Eukaryota; kingdom Viridiplantae; phylum Streptophyta; class Magnoliopsida; order Ranunculales; family Berberidaceae; genus Berberis; species Berberis vulgaris. Next base: position 30,051,246 of record OY747129.1, on the reverse strand, counting down.
TTGAGGAGTATATCATGACTAGGAGTCTAGCTTGAGATAAATTCTCCATTTCAAAAGGGTTATTTTATTCCCTCTTTCTGATTTTACCGATCTCTATTTTTTTTTATTCCCCACAAAAAGAAAAAGTTTCTTCTTTCTTCTCCATATCTGTAGACGGTGAAGCACATGAGCTTGTACTTCTTCTTCTTTCTCACTACAAAAAAAAGTCAAATCAGCAACGACAAAAAACCGTTGCTGATTGAGCTAAAACCGTAGCTAAAAGGATCAGTGACGGCAAAACAACCGTCGCAAAACCGTAGCTAATTCATTCGTCGCTATTTGAATCAGCAACGACAAACTTACCGTGGCTAATTCGCCACGGCATAAAACCGTCACTAATTTGAAACGTGCGGTCGCTAAAGTTATTTAATATTTTGGCTACAACTGTGGCAAAATAAAAACTAGCGATGGTATATGCTGTCGCTAAGTTACAAATTCAAATGGTTATCAGCGACGGTATTTGTCGTCGCTAAGTTACAAATTCAAATGGTTATTAGCGACGGTATTGGCCGTGGCTAGTTAGCAACGGTAAGAAAGCCGTCGCTAAAGTGTAAATCCAAATGGACATTAGCGACGGTAATTGCCGTGGCTAGTTAGCGACGACTTTTCTGCCGTGGCTAAAGTGCAATTCCAAATGGCCATTAGCGACGGTAATTGCAGTGGCTAGTTAGCGACGGCGTATCTGCCGTGGCTAAAGTGCAATTCCAAATGGACATTAGCGACGGTATTTGCCGTCGCTATTTAGCGACCTTTTTTTGCCGTCGCTAAGGCTATTTAGCGACAATTTTTTACCTTGGCTATTTAGCGACGGTTATTTGCTGTCGCTAAATTGCAAATCTAATTGACAAAACAACCACGGTATTTGCCGTGTCTATTTAGGGACAACTTTGTTGCAAATCATATTGACAAATGAAATTTACAAATTATAATTCATTTTTTATAATGAAATTAGCTATTAATGATTGTCCATTCTGAAAATTAATATCAACTACCAGAAATAAACTTAATTCATCAAAATTATAACAAAAATTACAAAGAATCCATAAAAAAATGACAAAAAACTAAAAAAAAAATAATTCGATCTATAGAATATCTCCGAGATCTGAGATCTCAGATCTCCGAGAGAGAGGCGGCGGAGGAAGGGAGGGGAGAGAGAGGCGGCCGGGATCGGTGTCGAGGGAGGCGATCGGGATCGGTGTTGAGGAAGCGACAGACTTCTCCTCTGTGGGTTTCTTCTCTAGAGGTTGAGAGAAAATTTTTTGTTGAGAGAAATTTTTTGTATAATTTGGTTTGTAGAGAAAATTTAAATTTATATAGAGAGAGGTAATTGAAGGGGATTGGTTGTGTTAGTTTCACGCGGATCGGTGATGTGTTTTGATTTAGTGTGTTGGATTGAGCTAAAGTTTTTGGGTGTTATTAATGGTTGAGATGAGATTTCACGCGGATTGGTGACTTTTTTTTTTTTTTTAAACAATTAGCAACGGTTTGGTGCCGTCGCTAATAAAAAATATCTAAAACCTAGCCACGGTTTGTCGCCGTAGCTAAATTCTTTAGTGTATAATTTTTTTTTTCAAAAAACCAATTAGCAACGGTTTTTAGCCGTCGCTAATAAAAAAAATCTAAAACTTAGCCACGGTTTTTTGCCGTAGCTAAATTCTTTAATGCATAATTTAAAAAAAAATCAATTAGCGACGGTTGTTTACCATCGCTAATATAAAAATAATGTTAATTAAAAAAAAATTAATTAGCGAGTAGCAAATAACATATAAATTTTATTTTAAAAATAATTAATGACATACTTACCGGGTACCCAACTTTTCTTCAGACATCTTTTTTTTCCAGAACTTTTATGGCCATGGCTTGAATCCGAGTAGCAAAGTTACGATCCCATAGAGCACCTGTTATTATATTGTGAACGAATCCTCCACAACCCCCATACCACAAACTCAATCGAGACATGTTTAGGTGGTATCGAAACATTCTGGGGACTTCTTCAGACTTCAATGTCAAAGGCTGCATCTCTAAGCTTCTTTCAACCAAAGTTTCACTTGTTCTCCCCTCCTTATTTCACTCCTTTGCATCTGTATTTTTATTTTTCTTTCTTTCTTTCTTCAACTTGAAGTTTGAATTGCAAGGAAGGATTGTCCTAGTCTTAATGAGGAGACAATGAAGTCTGGGAAACTTGCCAATGAACCCATGTGATGTATCTGTCCTTTTCCAAGATCAACCACTGATAATACCAACGAGTAAATGATGATGTTAAAGATATCTTGACTGGTTTAACATACATAGATCATCTCAATTATTATAAGGTTGAAAGTTGATTGAGTGGGGAGTCGGAAGGTGTGCCCATGACTGACCAAGACTAAACTAAAACCAAGCTAGACTTGCCTCGAGATCAAATTTCGAGTTAAGAGGTTGGTTCAGGCTAGGCAATTACCATAAAGTAGACATTGAAATGCACTAAAGAGTAGGGCTGGGCAAGTACGGGTAACCGGCCCAAAAGCTAAAAACCGAAAACTACTTCTACAGTAAAAAAAAAATACTTCATTCATCATACGTACAAAAATTATATAAAAAAATTACAAAAAAAACCATACAACAAATTACAAAAAAAATCTCTGATCTGAGATCTGGAAGAAGAAGGCAGATATGAAGAATCTCTGATCTCAATGTCAATCTGAGATCTGGAAGATGAAGGCGGAACTGATCTCAACTCTGATCTCTGATCTTCGACTTCGACCCTTCGTCTGTGTGTGAGAGGGAGAGATCGTGATCTTCGACTTCGACCCGTTGTCTGTAAGGTGGATCAAGATATGATCTGAGATCTGATCATATCTTCTTCCTCGATCTGATCTAATCTCAGATCTGATCAAGATCATATCTTCTTCTTCGATCTTGATCAAGATCTTATCATCTTCTTCGATCTTGATCATATCTTGATCAAGATCTGATCATATCTTCTTCTTCGATCTGATCTTATCTCAGATATGATCAATATCTGAGATCTGATCTGATCTTCTTTGATCTGATCATATGTTCGATCGATCTGATCTTTTTCGATCTGATCTTTTTCGATCTAATCTGTTCTTCAGACATTTCTTCTGTAAACTAAAGAAGAGAATGCGATCAGGGAAAGAACCATTGGATGCAATCAGGGAGACATTTCTTCTGTAAATTCTCACAACACATCAGATTAAAGCTCTGGCTCTGGCTCGGACGGTTGGCTGTGATGGCGAGGAAGACGATGGGGACGACAACAACTGTTGGGCTGCGATGTCGTTGGGGTATGTGAGGATGGGTGAGTGGGTAAACGGTCAGTGAATGGTTGACAAAGGAGAAGGAGATGATGATGATGGTCTGTGATTGGGTTTGGTTCAAAAAACCAATTAGCAACTAGGAAAAGGCGGGGAAGGGAGGGGAGAGGGAGGCGGCCGTGATGGGTGTCGAGTGAGATTTTTATCCCGGCTTTGGGTTTCTTCTCTGATGCTGGGGTCTTCTCTGTCACGGCGGACTTCTCCTCTGTCAAATTTAAATTTATATAGAGACATAGGTAATTGAAGGGGATTGGTTGAGTTGGTTTCACGCGGATCGGTGACATGGTTTGGTTTAGTGCATTGGATTAAGCTAAAGTTTTTGGGTGTTATTGACAGTTGCGTTTGATTGAGCTAATTTTTTTGTGCAAAATAATTTTTTTTAATATTATATTAGGGACGGTTTTTTGCCGTAGCTAATAAAATATTATTTGTAAGAGTTAGCGACTGTTATTTGCCGTCGCTACTTGTTTTATATATATATATATATTTTAAAAATCAATTAGCTACGGTATGTTTGCGTCGCTAAATGTTTTCTATATATATTAATAAAATCCATTAGCTACGGTAGAAACCATTAGCTATATATATGTTTTCTATATTTATATATATATATATATATAATTTATTTTTAAAAAAAAAACCATTAGCTACGGTAGAAACCATAGCTAATGAGTTTTATTTGTAAAACGTAGCTACGGCTCTTTTGCCGTCGCTAATTCTTTTATATATATATATTTTTAAAAAACCATTAGCTACGGTAGGAAACCGTGGCTAATGAGTTTTATTTGTTAAACTTAGCGACGACACTTTTGCCGTCGCTAAATGTTTTTATATAAATTTAAAAAAAAAACAATTAGCTATGGTAGGAAACCGTGGCTAATGAGTTTTATTTGTAAATATAATTTTTTTTAAAAACAATTAGCTACGGTAGGAAACCGTGGCTAATGAGTTTTATTTGTAAAACTTAGCGACGACACTTTTGCCGTCGCTAAATGTTTTTATATAATTTTAAAAAAAAACAATTAGCTACGGTAAGAAACCGTGGCTAATAAGTTTTATTTGTAAACCTTAGCGACGACACTTTTGCCTTCACTAAATGTTTTTATATAATTTTTTTTTAAAAAACAATTAGCTACGGTAGGAAACCGTGGCTAATGAGTTTTATTTGGAAAACTTAGTGACGACACTTTTGTCGTCGCTAAATGTTTTTTATATAAAATTTTGTTTTTTTAAAAACCATTAGCTATAATAGAAAACCGTAGCTAATGAGTTTTATTTGTAAAACTTACCGACGACTCTTGTGACGTCGCTAAATGTTTATATATATATATTTAAAAACCCATAGCGACGGTAACCTACCGTAGCTAATGTGTTTTATTTGTAAAACTTAGTGACGGCTAAAATACCGTCGCTATTACAAGCTTTAGCGACGTTTTATGCCGTCACAAATTATTTAGCGACGGTTTTTTATACGTATGTGGTGAAACAGAATCAGAGACAGTAGCGACGGTTGGATGCCGTCGCTAATCTTTTAATTTGCCGTAGCTAATGTTTTAATTAGCGACGGTATTAAAAACCGTCGCTAGTTTCCGTAGCTAGTAATGCATTTTTTTGTAGTGTCTTTTGGCTTGGCTAATTGCAAGGTAAGATTCTCTTCTCTTCTCTTTTTTAATTTTTTTTTTGAAAATAGAAGAATACAGAGTTCTGTTTGGTGAAAGTGACATAAAGTTGGGAGTATGGGTAATTGACAAATGTTTGGAAGAGATGGCAGTACCTAAACGAAAATGATTATCTTGGTCATCATTTGCAACTCCTTTAAAAAATTCCTCCATCCGAACCATCCCTCGAACAACTTAAAAACTGATATGGTTTTAAAGAGGAAAATGAAGTAGCATGTCTTTATGTGGTCTTCCTTGCAAGATTCACATAAGTTTTTACATTATCCGATCTTAGTGGCAACCTAGTCAGGAGCTTACATGAAGTTTTTTATATCCTTCATTTTGTGGATGGTAGAATGAACTCCTTGAGGTTGAATAACAGAAAGAAATGCTCATTGGCCCAATTTTTGTGGAAAAAACATTTCAGTGCAAAGAATTCACTGATTGAGGCAAGCCAATCTCAACCCAACTTAGATCTTGTACCTGAGAACATAACGAAATTGAACACTGCAATAGTGCCTCAGTGTGTATGGGATGAATTCGGTATAAAAAACTGTTGAAAGATTCTTGACTTCTGTTCTTCCTGTTGATTCTTGACTTCTGTTCTTCCTGTTGATTTTCTTCAATTGCTTCATGTTGGGTTTTCTTCAAACCCGTATCAAATTTGGGTTCCTGTTGTGTGTTTTCTTCAAACCCAAATCAATTTGCTTCTCTTTTGTGTGTTTTCTTCAAACCCAAATCAATTTGCTTCATGTTGGTGAACTTCAATAGGGAAAGAAAAGGCTTTGTGTGTTATACGCAACCACAATTTTTGCTATGTACCACCACCACATTTTTTCATCGATCTGCATGTTGATCTGCTTTTTCTGATATGTAGATCATGCCTTCACCTTCTGAACCGATGTTGATTGATAGCGATGGTGAATCCAGTTCGGTGGATATTGTTCCCTTAGCCGATCTACTGAAAAAAGATCTTCTAGCTGACAAATCTGGGTGTACTAACTTGGTTGAACGTCTACGTAGATCAGCCGACTTCAGTAAGTTTCAAATGAGTTCATCCGCCGAGCTACGTGAAGAGGCGTTCTTATCTTTTTTTAGAGGTATCATTATGGTTGAAGAGTCTATGAGACATTTGTCTTATATGTCCGAATCTGCTACTGTCACTGCCCCTACTGTTGATCAACTGAAAAAGTTGGAGGAAGACAATGCGAAGTTGAAAGCTGACCTTGGAGGTATTGAAAGGGTGCTTGAAGCTGAGCAGTAGTTACACCAAGAAAAAAGTTTCCAGATCCTCCAATTGGAAAATAAGTGTGTTGATCTGCAAACTTCTCTGTCTAATAAAAACTCTGAGCTGGTCTTTCTGAATCTCAAGTTTAATGATCTTACCCTGAAATATGAAACTATGAAACTAGAGATGGAAGAGTTGGATACCTTACAAAGAACCCATGAATTACTTGAAAAGGAGTGCAACGAATTCAAGTTGGAGGCAATTTAGGCAGTTGAGAAGCGTGCAAAGGTTGAAGAAGACTCCTATAAGCTCGGTTATCACTACACCAAAAACACCCATCAGCAACGGTTTGGAACCGTGGGGGTAACCAATTGTCACGGCTTAGAGCCGTGGGCAGTAGAGGCGTCGCCAAATCACCATTAACGGCTAAAAACCGTGGCAAAACATATTAGCAACGGTTTTATGCTCGAGGACGGTTGATGATTTAGCCACGGTTATAAGCCGTTGCAATAATTTTAGCCACGGTTTTAAATCGTGGCAAGTACTGGCCACGGTTTTAAACCGTGGCAAGCTATGGCCACGGTTCTCAGCCGTTGCAATAAATTTAGCAACGGTTTTAAGCCGTGGCAGGTACTGGCCACGGTTCTAAGCCATTGCAATAATTTTAGCAACGGTTTTAAGCCGTGGCAAGTACTGGTCACAGTTTTAAACCGTGGCAAGTTATGGCCACAGTTATAAGCCGTGGCAAATGATGGCCACGGTTTTAAGCCGTGACAAGAATAAATTACCCCGATTTAAAGCCGTGGCAAACATGAATTACCACGGTTTTAAGCCGTGGCCAGTAAAAAAAAAATTCAAAAAAAAAAAAAATTAGGTTTGTTGTGAGGATTTGAAACCGTTGCAAAATAATATAATACAAAAAAAAATTAAAATTTTTTTGTTGCTGCAGCAAAATCACAGCCGCCACACACCTTGATACCCATAAGAGCAAAATCAAACATCATGATGAAATGAACCCCAATTCTTATAAAATTAACCAAAACCCTGATACCCATTACTTCATTTCAATCAAACAGTAAATTTATTCATCCAGAACTTACAGAAATCGTATTAAAAAATACCCAATCCCTTACAAACTCGGATTATTCATGAACAAAATCCATAAGTAAACAAACAAACAAAATCCACAAGAGCATAAGTTTCTCCTATACATGTTGGGTGATGGCAGGCTATATCTGATTGTCCTGGCAGTTTGCCCTTTTATTTAACCCCATAGGGAAAGAACTCTCATATCTGAGAAACCAAACAAGAACTCTGGCATCTCCCTGCCGATTGCATTTATGTCTACAAAACAACCTGATCTGAATTAAGTTCTTCAGGTTTTCTGGTATTTCTCCAGTCAGACCATTTGTGGACATTATCCCAAGTGTTTGAGCTGACTGCAATTGCCCATGTCTGACGGGATCATATCTGACAAACTATTCATGCATGTTGAGATCAAGTTTCTTATTGGTGTTGAGTTCGTCAAGTTCCAGCTCAGTTGGATAGACTTAGGTATAGTAGTTCTGTTAAATAGTGAAACTGGGGTGAAAAGTCATTCAGAAATAACGATAATACTATATGCATGGAGCATAACAGGGGTTGAAAACGAGCAAGAAATTGAATGACTTGTAGCTAATGAGTACCATGGATTGATTTCAGACATCATACATAAAGGAAACAAAATGCCATAAAAACAGGATATCATTAGTCTTACTAACCAGCCAATGTGCCAGACATGTTACGACTTCTTGAAGAAATGGGGCATTAACATCTCAGATATCCCCAATACTAAAGGGCTCTCACATCTAAGAAGTTCTTGAAGCTTGGCATCACAGAAATGGGGCATCAACATCTCAGCCAATGTGCTCTCACAGTTGCTTCACAATCTGATACAAACATAACAATGCTTTTAGGATTCTCATTCTCCAATATAAAAAATCACTGATTATAAAGAACGTCAAACATAAATATCTGGAAAGCAGATATTATTTGATTAAAAGGAATAAATGACTTGGGTCCTGGGAACCATTAAGGTAGCATGACGGTGACATGGACTCATGTAAAACAGGCAGTGGTCCTGACCTAAATCATAATAATTAAACAAGTAGTGAAAAGAAGAATTGTTTTCGTACAAGATGCTTAATTACTCTAAGTATAGGAAGCATTCAAGATACGATCACATAGAAGATAGTTGATATGCAATTGCATCCGCAGCTCATAAGTTTATAAATCAATATTTCCAACTTGAGCTGCTCAAAGTTCAAAAAAGAATGAAAGCTTGAGAAGGAAAGTTAACATCTAAAAATGTGACGAAAATGCCATTCATTTCCATGCAGATCAGTGGCAACCAATTCCTGCCAAGGTGGATTTTGGGACATATCCTAGAACAAGAAAGCCGCAGTGTAAGCAACATAAAACAAGTTGCAACTTGATTGCTACAACCTGGAGGAGGTATTTATTTAATTAAAATCTCACCAAAGGCGCCAGGCAATCATCAGCATGCCTCCGAAGAACAGAGAATCCTCCATGTGTGCTCGTGTCAGAAGCAGTTAGAGTCTTGCAAAATGAATGGACTGTGCACGTTTGAGGCTCTGGTAGTAGAGGATCTGGGCTGGTAACTTCAGTTTGCTGATCCACAATGCAGAGGAATAATAAATACACACAAGCGTGATGAGAAGGAAGAGAGATGAGTGAAATGTTGACAAATAAATATCTTGAACAGTATTCAAGTGCATGTAGTACTGGGGATGTTGGAAAGCAATGGTTAAACTGAGGACATAAAGATCGTCAAAAAGGACAACTTACTTCTTGATCAACCATTTACGTAACATATCCGGGAAAAAATTACAATCTAAAGCTAAATATAACTTGATCAACCACTTCTTTTCAAAAATTGTAGGGATGGTGCACCATCAATGTTTGGAAATAAATTTCATGGCGAGAACACCGCTACAATTCAGGATCTCAAGTACTTCAATTTAACAAATAAATCATAAAATCGAAATATCATCTGTACCCTGATAAGTTCTTCTTGCATTTCTAGGTATTATAGTTTCCTCTCCCTCTCCCTCTCCACAGAAGCGGACTCTAAGAACAGAAAACATTGATCTACTGACGTGTCTAACATCACGATTTTAAATAAATGGATGACAATGACTGACCATGAAAAAGAACAGAAAACAGTAACTAGACTGAGTTGGGAAGAGAGTGAAAAGTTGGGCTGGTGATGTATATCAGGAAAGAGAAGGATGCAAGATAAACATATAGAGAGAAGGAGCTAATCGAAGGATTGGAGAAGACCAAAACAACAGAAATATTATAGGAAAAGCACATCAGCTAACAACTTTAACCCATATTGTATCCAAAAGTTAAACAAACATTTAAAACGATTTAAAGCTAAATATGGTAAAATTATATAAGCTGCAGCTTTTGGATATATTTTGCTGAACCATATCAAAAACGAGAACTCCTGTATAAACTAAATAAATTATTATATCAATCCCATACCTCAACCTGCCTTTGAAGCGATTGGACATAATTAATGATCTCATCAAGCATTACAGCCTTACCAGTTACCTATAAATACAAAGCTCTAAAAGAATCAAATTACAATTACACCAATAAACGTTGGCGAGATATTAATGTAACAACCTTAATTCACAAAATGAAGAAAATTACCTTGCTACAACCAGGTACTAAGTCTTGAAGAAATTTCATCCTTTCACTGATCTTCTCCCTTTTTACCTGCAAAGAAGAAATCCCCCTTGGTAAAAAAAAACTCCCAGAAGTAATAGCTAAATTGAACAAGATCGATGCTTCACATAGAATACTTACTCGCTTTGCAAGACTGTGGCTGTTTGTTGCCTGACCCCTTCTTGCTCTAACATGAATGTAATCTTCTTTCGGTGCATCTGAATTTGGAGAGCTATCTTTACTGTTTTTACTAACTTTGGCAGCTGATGTTGCGTTTTGGTCATTTTTCTGCACAGTTTCATTGTTGCCCTTCGCAGTTTCACATTTGTTCATATCCTTGTCCTATAAGAGAGTATAATGTTACTAGGACCACTCAACAACAACACACAAAAGAATTGATAACCCCAGAACCCAAACCAAGTACCTCAGAATCACAAACATAAATGAAGTATTAAAAAGTGAAGAATCAACAAAAGGACATTGAGTTCAGTTCAGGGGATCAAATAACCACACAGGGAGGCAGTACTAAGTAAGAAAGAAGAACCCTAAAATCAGAGCTGAGAGTGAGTCAGAGCTCTGAAATAGAGAAAGCAGAAACTAAGAAAGTTAAAAGAGAAAGATACCCATTAGAGATTTTTTGCTACTTTTGGGTACTCTGCCTTCTGTTATGTTCAAGCTTTACAACCCCCCCTTCATTGCTGCACTTCTTCCACATTGTGTACGGGTACTAATGTTTTACAACTAACACTGTTCAAACTTGGCTATGCTTTGTGTTTTCATATATTCCCTCAATACTATCATCTTTCATGCACACAAGAAAGATTGATCACTTACATATTGGGTTTGCAGTCCTCCCATACTGGCTGAGCGCACAGTCCAATCCCTGAATGACACATTTCAAAAACTTGTAAGCAATGCAAATGTGCATGTTTGTGATGAAATGAATAACCAGTAAACTACCTTATATCTATATTTTTTTCCTCCCGCTCCTCAAAATAGCGGCTCAACATTCTCTCTCGCTCCTCTTTCTTCATTGCCCTTGCCACATATAAAGCCTTTGATCCTACACAAGAAATAAACAACATTTAATATGACAAATAGAACCACATTTCATTAATCACAGAAAATGATACCACACTTCTAAATTACCAAGTGCCACTCCCTTCATCCCCTCAATAGCGTTTTTGGCACTGTCATGCATTGCGTAATTCACAAATCCAACGCCCTTTGAACAACCATATTCATCCTTCAGGATCACTAGGCTTTTGATATTCCCAAACTCCAAATTTTTTTCCTTCAGATCATCTTCGGTTATCTCTGGATCCAGGTGTTTGATGTATAAGTTTGTGAACCAGAGACCAGAAGAGCTTGTGTCCCTCTTACTCTTACTAATGAAAGGCGCAACCTAGCTATACCAACAAAAAAAAGGTTTTAAAATAAGCAAACACTTTAAGACAATTAGAGAAACTAATTTCAATGGACATTAGGGGAGAGTCAGAAAACATTTACATCTTCTTCCCATCAACCATGGTGCCATGAACTAATACGATAGCTTTTTTCGCAGATTCTTCAGCTTCAAACTGAACAAACCCAAAGCACTTGCTGGTTCCTTCTGGAGTCATAGCAACTTCGCAGGAAATGATCTTTCCATACAATGAGAACATATTGTAAAGCTTCACATTGTCCACTGCCTCATCCAAGTTCTATCACAATGCACCGAGACCATCACATTAGTAAGTGTCAAACCAAAATAAATACTAAGAAAACTAAATGGACATTTCTGCATAAGCAAATTATACCTTAACAAATACATTCCCAACTCCATTCATTCTGGCACTTGGGTCACGTTGAGACCACATCACTCGAATCAACTTCCCGTTCAAAGGAGTGTTGTTGAGTTTCTCAATGGCCAGAGTTGCTGATTAAGAAAGGCATAAAGAAGAAATAAGTTAGATGGCATTAGTTAGACATTAATGGATATTAAAAGGTAATTAAACTTCAATCTGATTCCATAAAAGAAACAAATCAATCTAATGAGTTTGAGCATGGAAACAGAACTTCATAAAGAAGAAATCAGTCAAACCAAATCAAAGTTTCCCCAAACACAGCAAATCAACCGATCCAAGTTCAAAACATTACATGCAAATTTAAAGAAGAAACAGATCTGCTTTGACTGAAGACCAAATCAATAAAAAATTAACAAATCCCCATTGATTAAAGAGGGTCAAATCATGATTAACCTGAGAAACAAAAGAAATCAATCAACCCAAGTTCAAATCCATGCATGGTCAAGAGATTGATATTAATCAACCCTTTAATCAAAAGGTTTCCATCATCTAAATCATCAGCGTCTTGGGTTGCAATCAGATCAAACAAGAGAACAGGACAAAGAGTCAGATAGAGATGAACAAATGGATAAATTATAAAGTCAGCACACATATATGACAAAGTAACTTAGTGACTGAAAAAGAAGATAAAACATCCAAAAACATCCTTACAAAAAAGGCTCTTCCATTAACTGGTGTATACCTTCAGAGCCTTTCAAATTGTCTAGAGGATAACCAAACAAAGGCCGATGGGCGAGTGGCTTGGGTCCTAACTGCAGCTCTGCTAGACGTCTTGCCTCAAACTCAATAGCATATTCACGCTCTTCCATTAACTGTTTCCTGAAATATCAAGAATTGTCGTAAACTCTGGGGACTGCAAGGTTTTCAACATCAGATGTATTAAGAACATTAAACAACAATATACCTCACTTAATCAGAATTGTCGTAAACTCTGGGGACTGCAAGGCTCTTCCATGAACTTACCTCTCGCTAGGCCTAATCTTTCCCTGTAAGGTTTCACCAGGACACGAGTTCCACGAACAAAGTGGGGGTTACCCTTTGCTAGTATCATCTTGACAGTTTCAGGATACACAAATGTCACAAACCCAAAGATTCTTTTCACTTGGCAGGGAATCCTGACATCTTCAACAGGCCCAAAGCTCCTACTAGCACAAAATCAACACAAAAAGATAGGATAAGTACGAGTAAAAAACTATTGAACTTTGCATGCAAAACTATGGTGACATCCTTACTTGAAGTAGTCTGAAACATCTTCCTCAGTGAAGATGCTCTCAGCTGGGAAAGTCAGATAAATTTGCCTCGAACCAATAACAATTCCACCAGGATCGCTCTTCTCACTCCGGTAAATTTACTCAGCTCCTCTTTTGCTGCCACCATTACATTGCTTCCAACATAGTTGTAACTATCAATCATCAAGTTCCACATGATTCTTACACCATACGAAGAAATCACCAACGTCCAAATCCCCCATCATGTCTCCTTTTGGATCACTCTTGTAAAGTTTCACCTCAGTCCTATATTTGAAGCATAAGGAAAGTCTGATCTCTGTTGTAGGGTTCAATGATCCATGGCAATCGCAAGAGAATCGATGGATATGATCTACAACCTCTATTGCTATCGCAATGACATTCTTATGCCAATCACAAACTTTGTAAGTCCTTGACACTGAAGGAACATGATTGCTTGGAGAAGGAAACCTCGCAACACCTTGAGAAGATGGTGGTAATGGAGATGGTGGTAATGGAGATGGAGGTAATGGATTTTATGGTTGCCTTGTCGATTGTGCACGGGATGAAGGTGTATCTTCAGTTCTTTGTGTCCCTCCTTGTGTTCCCTCACTTGTTGATGGTCTCACATAAGTTCCATTTTCAAGTCTCTCTCATATCCATCTAACATTTTCTTCCAATCTATCATATTTTTCGCTAAATTTTTTTACTTCCAATGTTTTATCCAAAAGCAATTAACGAGCGGGAAGTGCAGCATCATACTTCCTTTTAGAGACGGTGGTTCCAATACAACGAACACGTCCCCTTTCTTCTTGGCCAAACACTTGGCTTAGAGGATCATTATCAATAGTGAGGTCAGTGGTACCCTGGGTTGAAGATTCTTGCAAGGCGGCCTTTTTTGCTTTAACTTGTTCCTTCAAAAGAATGAAAAAATAAAATAAATCAGGACACAAATAATATTCAAACAACTAAAATGTAAATTAAGAATTGTGTATAAAAGACATCATTGGGCACATACCATAAATAGTTCAGCACCATGCGTGGGTTTTCCATCCTTTCCCGTGTGACAAGCAATCCATATGTCAGTGCGTGAGACTGGTTCCCCATCAGGGTTCTTCTCAGCCTATATACTTGAAAGATTAGTCTCAGCCTATATAGTTAAATGGTTATTATTGTACTAGTAGCTAGAAACTCAATTACCATTTCATACTCTACTTCTGCAGCACTCTTTTGGCCACCCCCATATTATTCTAGTAAACTAATTTCTTTGACTGGCTTACCAACGCTATCAACGGCTGACCAACGACACCTAGGACTCACCAACTATTCCCCCCGGAAAAAGATGAATGGCTCTGATACCAATTGTTACCTAGGTACTACTAGAACAAGAAAAACAATGAAATCTACAAAGAAGACAAGATATGAATAACAAAGTGAAAAGAAGATAAACAATTACTGTCATACAGATCAGATAAAATACAACAAGATCTAAGAAGATATGCATAAAAACCATTTAGAGATTATTCTTTTATCAGAATCAATCGATCGATACAGCTCTAAGACAGTTTCCTGTTTGACACTTAGAGATTAACTGTAAGATCTTATCAGAGATCTGAAAGAAGAATGGATTTTTGGAAGAAAAGAGATAGATAATATGCTTTTATTGAAAGATAAGAAAGTAATGTACAGGAGACTTACTGGATGGGAGAGGAAAGCTTACAGAGATAAAGCTCTTAGGGTTACATAAAAGGTTGGGGTTCTAAAATCGTTTGTCTAACAAAGGGAAATTACATTCTTATTTATAGCAAAAGAAACCCATGAAGCGATAAGGCTTCTGGAAAGAGATTAGCTGGATGCCTATCTCTCAGTTGGCTGGTAGCGATAATTGAGGGAGAATAATGCAACATGATTCATCATTCACCTTTTGACTTTTGTGGATGAGTGGATCAACTTTTGATGCACGCGTCCTTTGTAAACAGTAAAATAAAGATGCTGTCGGGTACTGTGGCCGAAAGCATAATTGTCTGCTTGCGAATGCTGGCAGATTCTTGGAGAGACAACATAATTGTTAGGTTGACGTAAATGGCGGAAAGATGCCATAACAGTCATCCTCATTGGAGGGTCCACTGGAGGACTCTGTAGCTTCGTCTTCATCATCTGAATTTTCTGAAGCTATCATGGAAAGAGTTTCTAAGAGCTGGGCTCTTGTTGGCTTGCCGCGGAGTTGCTTCTTAATATGATCTTTAAGAAGCTTTGCTTGATAAGGAACTTGAGAAGGCTTTATGATTGGAGCAGCCGGAATAGGTTGTCCAGAGAAGAACCTTGAGACTCCATCTTTGGTAGCATGATTGTGGTCGAAAGTCGGCCACCATTTGATTTTGAAACGTCTGCAGAACCAGAGCGGTGGTTGAGTCGACTGATTGATGGTTGTGAGAGCAGATACAGAGAAATCCCAGCAGGAGATCCATGTCAGATTGAACTTGATGAAGAACTACAAGAATAGAACTTGTTGAGGTATCGGTGCAGGTGGTTGAAACTTAGATTTGAAAATTGTCCATCCTTCATTGACAGGAGGAGGAAGGATTCCATCTTCGGCGCCGAAATGATTCCACCATTTGTGTTGAAACCATAAAGGAATTGAAGATTGCTTGAACTTTTTGCAAAAGAAGAAAAACCATGAATGAGAACAATTCTGGGAAGGAACGAAAAGCTCGATTCCAGGCTTGCTTGTAATCTTGATAATTGTAAGATGCAGGAAGAAAGTTAACAGAGAACTTCTTGTGGGAGCTTGGATGTTGCTGCCAGTCAACTTCTGTTATAATCTTCAAGATCTGACACTTGGAATGAGAAATCTTTTCGGAATTAGATTTCTCTTTGTTATGAGTGACTATCACAGAGTCGGTATCGACCAGGATAAACTCATAAAATCTTTGATGCTTGAGACCATCAGATTCTTCAAAGAGCTGTGAAGCAGAGAAGACATGACGGGTAATTGATTGGGGATCTTTGATAAGTGAGTAGAGACTGGGCTCGAGTAGCAGGAGAGGCTCGAGACAAGTATTAGTCACATATTGATTGGGATGAACTTGAGGCTTCTGGAAAGAGGCCATTGAACTTGATTCTTCAGCTTCCTGGATAGGCTGAAAAGGATTGGTAAGGGTTGTTGCATAAGAAAAAGGGGACTTGTGCTGTGTCGCAGAAGGCGGCATAGCATATTGAGACTTGAACTGGGGTCGTGCAGAGGGAACCTGCGAAGAAGATGAGCTCTGCGAACTCATTTTTGGATAAACTCTCTTATGAGGAAGTCAGCAAGAGAATTGTCAGAGCCATTCATCTTTTTCCGGGGGGAATAGTTGGTGAGTCCTAGGTGTCGTTGGTCAGCCGTTGATAGCGTTGGTAAGCCAGTCAAAGTATGTTGGTCAGCCATTTTGAACCCTAAGTAAGTCGCCATGTTGAGCGCAGGTTGAGAGGGTGAGGTGGTCCCATACCGGTGTTCCAGCTGTAGGTGGTCTAGGCATAGTGTTCCCATTACAACCCCAAGAAACAGAAAAAAAATGTCTTTGTTTTCAAGACTTTCCCGTTCTTCTAGTTCTAGGACAAGCAATCCAAATTTACAAAACAAGATGGAATGTAGAATTCCAGAAGTTGAAAAAGATTTACAAAACTGGTCTATACCATCAGTTCCTTACAAGAAGATTTACGAAGTATCTCAATCCTTTTTCTCTAAAAAAACTGAAGATTTAATTGACATAGTCGAACAGACTGTGCCTCTCAATGGATCTTTAGCTTCAAAGCATTTGTTTTCAGCTCAAACACTTGACTATTTACTTAGCCAAGATTATAAATACATCCATATTGGGTTGATCCAGATCGGACTCAAACCCCTTACAAGAATAGGGTTAGATATCTGTGCCTTAATTGCACTCCGCGATTGTAGACACAATAGGTTTCACGACTCTCTGCTTGGAATAGCAGAATCAACTCTGTCATCGGGTCCATTTTATTTCAACTGCTACCCCAATTTCTCAGTGTCTCTCAAGGATCCAAACATCCTTGAAACACTAACCCTCAATATTCAGACCTCTGGTTTTGATATGATCGAAGGTTCTGAACCCTTAGCTCTCATTTACAAGATCACCTTTAAAGCTATGAAGACTCAGTTGAGTCCAAAAGCTTTACAAGAGTTTGATAAAGGATACACAATCCTTTTTCAAGCTAATAAGGAGAAAACCAATGTTATTGTTCCAAAGACAATTCATTGGAATCAAGTAACCCTTCCAGAATCTTGGAAGATTCAAGAAGCAACTATTCCTAGAAAACCTCCTTCTAGTCAGCTCGATCATATGTTCACTTTTCCTAATGGATCAGTTGAACTTCGTTTTTCTGAAGCAAGAGTCACATGACTTAACCCTTCAGATTTTCAATCAGGACGTAGATCTGAAGCATCCTTCAGAACTACTCCTGCTCACATCACTAGAGCAACTACACCTGATGCTCTACCTCACCTTGATCTTGCAAATATTAGACCAAACCCCCAATATCCGCAAATCCCTCAACCAATTTACAATCCTCCTGAACAAGAGATTGACCAAGAACATCAATTTCCTACTCAATCGGAAATGAACTTTCCACCTTCTTTATGTTGTCTGTCTAAACCCTTCAATCTTAACAAACAATTGATTCAAACTGAATTCATGTCAGAATCTAATAAGAAAAGACGTCAATCGTTCTATGCTCAAACCAATGAATCTCAGAGAACAGATTTAGGTAAGAAATTTTATGAATGTTGTGAAGAAATGAAAAAGAATTTACCTTTCTTAGACTGGTATTTTAATGTTCATCTCCCACATATTCATGTTCTGAATGTTTCTTCCAAAATATGGAACTCTACTGAGAATCAAAATATCAATTCCATTCTGCCTCCATTAAGTGAATTCACATTCAATACAATGGGACAAGATCTTGTTGCTTCTCCCTTGAAAGATTCCAATTCTAAGAATCAATCAAAAGGATTAAGAAAAATTATTCAGCAGAATAATTATACTAATATTCTTCTCCATGAACTTGGCGATAAATTAGTACAAGATCAACTTTTACAAAATGTTCTTAAAGACAAGAAAATCCAAGAAAAACATATTGCAGAAACTCATAAACAAACCTTCTTCCAACCAACAACAGTTTCTCAAAATGTTTTCACAACTCCAAGTCAAATTATCAAGGAAATTGTTGATAAACTTGAAGCATTACAACTTGGTAACAAACTCAGAATTCAAACTCTGTCAAATGCTGATATGAGTGTTGAATCTGACATTAGTGCTGATTTTGATCCTATGGCCGAACTTGATAACCTCAATTTTATCAACTATCAGGTCAATCCCATTAAGCATGCTAAAACAACAAAGTCTTATGGCAATTATCAAAATCCACTTCCTAAAACAAGAAATTTCTATCCAAGACCATCCTTACCAGATATGCAGTACGAAGAAAGGTCACTGCAAACATTTGGTTCTTTTACTACGGGTAATCTCTATATTTGGAATATAGACGGATTATCTGAAGACGGTCTTATTGAAGTAACCCAAGAAATGGTTATGCTTGCTTCCACTCATCGCAGTGAAAACAAAGATGATAAGTCCATTGCTCAAATTATCATCGCTGGTTTCCGTGGATTAATCAAAGGATGGTGGGATAATTATTTCACTCTACAAGAAAAACATACTATATTACAAGCAGTCAAAATTGGCCATGATGGACAGCCAATGAAAACTGACCAAGGACAATTTATTCCTGATGCTGTAATTACTTTGATTACCTGCATACTTAAACATTTTATTGGAAATCCTAGTGAATATCAAGGTAAATCTAAAGATTTACTTATGGTTCACAAATGTCCTACTCTTAGCCATTTTAGATGGTACAAGGACATTTTCCTAAAAAAAGTTATGCAACAATCTGAAGCAAGTAATCCTTTTTGGAAACGAAAGTTTCTTTCAGGTTTACTTGTTATCTTTGCAGAAACAGTCAGGAATAAGTTACAAGAAAAATATCAAGGAGATATTCCATATGATAGTCTTACTTATGGAGATCTTATTGCCTTCATTAATGGATGTGCCTTACAAATATGCAATGATCTTAGGCTTAAACACCAGCTTAAGAAACAACATATCAATGGACCTAAAGAACTCGGTGATTTCTGTCATTAGTATGGATTTGAAGATTTTCGAATTCCTGGTTCGAATTCTCATTCCAAACAACTCTACAGATCTCATCCTGCCCGTCAGTACAAATCCAAAAAGCCTTATGGGCCTAAACAACCCAAAGACTTGGACAAGTACTATAGCAAGCCCAAAAGGCATGGGACTCA
This sequence comes from Berberis vulgaris, assembly GCA_963556465.1. Lineage (NCBI taxonomy): Eukaryota > Viridiplantae > Streptophyta > Magnoliopsida > Ranunculales > Berberidaceae > Berberis > Berberis vulgaris. The sequence goes on along the minus strand of OY747129.1, from coordinate 30,031,832 downwards.
TAAACCCAAGCCCGAACATTTTAAGAAACATTACAAGTCCAATTCAAAACCCGTTTGTTTTAAGTGCGGACGTCCTGGCCATTATGCAAAAAATTGCAGAACGGCCCAAAAGATTCAAGCCTTACAAGCTCCTGAAGAAATTAAGACCATGTTTCTTAATATTCTAATGGATTCTGAAGCTGATTCTTCTGATGAAGAACTTCAGCTCTTCCATATCAATCGCTTCTCTTCAGACTCAGATATCTCTGATAATTGTGCAGAAGCTTGTCATTGCAAGACTATTAACATGTTATCGAATAAGAAACAATCCAGTATCTTATTAGATTTTGTTGACAAAATCGAAGATTCAAGTCTTAAGACTGAATATCTTCAGCATATCAAAAACTCATTAACCAAAACTCAGAACATTCCTGAAGTTGTTAATCCGTTTTATAGTCACAAAGAAGTCATAGATAGATTCAAAGGATCTACTACTACTTCATCTTCTGTCAGCATATCTGACCTTCAACATGAAGTAAATAATATCAAGAAAGATATTACTTTACTTAAACAATCCCAACTGCTTCTAGATCTTAAATTCCAAGATCTTCAAACAGTTCCTCAAGAAGCTTCTTCTTCCGAACCAGTTTCTCAAGAAGAACCTCCTCAATTCCTTCAAACTATCAATCAACCTATACCCTATCAAGTTTCAATTCAGAAATGGTATGTTTCTGTTCATCTCTTCATCAAGAAAGAAATCCTAATTTCTACAATAGCTCTGATTGACTCCGGCGCTGATATGAATTGTATTCAAGAAGGAATTGTCCCTGCTCAATACTTTTCTATCACAAATCAAAAATTATACACTGCTAATGATTCCCCTCTCAAAATCCAATACAAACTTACCAATGCACACATCTGCAAAGATAAAGTTTGTATCAAGCAGCATTTTCTACTTGTTCAAAATATGGCACATAAAATGATTTTAGGAACTCCTTTTATATCTGCAATTTCTCCTTTCACAGTCACTAAAGAAGGTATTAAGGCTACCTATTTAGGTACTGATATCGAATTTAAGTTCTTGTTTAAACCTGAAATATTTGAAGTTAATCAGATGAATCAAAAGGTTCAATCTCTTAATCTTATATCTCAGAAACAACAACACTTAGATTCCCTTAAAAAGGAAATTGAGTATAAAAGAATTGAACAACAAATTCAAGATCCTAAATTACAATCTCAGATTGTCCAATTTCAAGAAAAGATTAAAAACAATCTATGTTCTGATCTTCCCAATGCGTTTTGGCATCGAAAACAACATTGTGTTTTTCTTCCCTATGAACCAGATTTCGATGAAAGCAAAATTCCAACTAAAGCTAGACCAATTCAAATGAATTCTGAGCTTACGGAATATTGCAAACAAGAAATCCAGCAGTTGCTTACCAAGAATCTCATTCGCCACTCCAAATCTCCCTGGAGTTGTTCAGCCTTTTATGTTCATAAAGCAGCTGAACTCGAAAAAGGTAGTCCTCGTCTGGTTATCAACTATAAGCCCCTTAATCAGGTCTTATGTTGGAACAAATATCCTATTCCTCATCAAAGCACTCTTTTGAAAAGATTGCATTCTGCATGTGTTTTTTCCAAATTTGATCTCAAATCTGGATTTTGGCAAATCCAAATCCATCCCAAGGATAGATATAAAACTGCCTTCAATGTCCCTTTTGGTCATTACGAATGGAATGTAATGCCCTTTGGTCTCAAAAATGCTCCAAGTGAATTTCAAAATATCATGAATGAAATTCTCTCTCCCTTTTCACACTTCACAATTGTGTATATCGATGATATACACGTTTTCTCTGAATCTATTGCCGCCCATTGGAAACATTTGTATCAATTTGAAAAATGTATTCAAAACAATGGCTTGGTTTTATCGCCTACCAAAATCAATCTCTTTCAAACCAATGTTCGTTTTTTAGGACATACAATCTCACATGGAATGATTACTCCTTTTTCAAGAGCAATTAATTTTGCAGACAAATTTCCTGATGAAATCCGGGATAAAAATCAATTACAAAGATTTCTTGGATCTTTAAATTATGTTGCAGATTTCTATAAAGGCCTCCGTGTTTTACTTAAGCCTCTTTACAATAGACTTAAGAAAAGTCACGGCCCATGGACTAATGCTCATTCCCAGATAGTCCGTCAAGTCAAAGCCCAAGTCAAGAGTCTTCCTTGTTTAGGAATCTCAGATCCCAAAGCTTTCGAGATTGTAGAAACAGATGCGTCCAACCAAGGGTATGGTGGTATCCTTAAACAGCGTCTACCTGAATCTACTTCCATTCAATTAGTCCGATACCATTCTGGTATTTGGAACTCTACCAGATCAATTACTCAACTGTCAAAAAAGAAGTTTTATCGATTGTTTTATGCATCATGAAATTTCAAGATGATCTAACAAATCAAAAATTTCTTTTACGAGTTGATTGCAAATCCGCCAAGGAGATTTTAACAAAAGATGTTTTAAATCTCGTTTCCAGACAGATTTTTGCCAGATGGCAAGGCTTGATTTCTGCTTTCGATTTTGAAATCCAATATATTAAGGGAGCAGACAATTTTCTTGCTGACTTCCTCACAAGAGAGTTTATCCAAAAATGAGTTCGCAGAGCTCATCTTCTTCGCAGGTTCCCTCTGCACGACCCCAGTTCAAGTCTCAATATGCTATGCCGCCTTCTGCGACACAGAACAAGTCCCGTTTTTCTTATGCAACAACCCTTACCAATCCTTTTCAGCCTTTCCAGGAAGCTGAAGAATCAAGTTCAATGGCCTCTTTCCAGAAGCCTCAAGTTCATCCCAATCAATATGTGACTAAGACTTGTCTCGAGCCTCTCCTGCTACTCTAGCCCAGTCTCTACTCACTTATCAAAGATCCCCAATCAATTACCCGTCATGTCTTCTCTGCTTCACAGCTCTTTGAAGAATCTGATGGTCTCAAGAATCAAAGATTTTATGAGTTTATCCTGGTCGATACCGACTCTGTGATAGTCACTCATAACAAAGAGAAATCTAATTCCGAAAAGATTTCTCATTCCAAGTGTCAGATCTTGAAGATTATAACAGAAGCTGACTGGCAGCAACATCCAAGCTCCCACAAGTTCTCTGTTAACTTTCTTCCTGCATCTTACAATTATCAAGATTACAAGCAAGCCTGGAATCGAGCTTTTCTTGTTCCTTCCCAGAATTGTTCTCATTCATGGTTTTTCTTCTTTTGCAAAAAGTTCAAGCAATCTTCAATTCCTTTATGGTTTCAACACAAATGGTGGAATCATTTCGGCGCCGAAGATGGAATCCTTCCTCCTCCTGTCAATGAAGGATGGACAATTTTCAAATCCAAGTTTCAACCACCTGCACTGATACCTCAACGAGTTCTATTCTTGTGGTTCTTCATCAAGTTCAATCTGACATGGATCTCCTGCTGGGATTTCTCTGTCTCTGCTCTCACAACCATCAATCAGTCGGCACAACCACCGCTCTGGTTCTGCAGACGTTTCAAGATCAAATGGTGGCTGACTTTCGACCACAGTCATGCTACCAAAGATGGAGTCTCAAGGTTCTTCTCTGGACAACCTAATCCGGCTGCTCCAATCATAAAGCCTTCTCAAGTTCCTTCTCAAGCAAAGCTTCTTAAAGATCATATTAAGAAGCAACTCCGCGGCAAGCCAACAAGAGCCCAGCTCTTAGAAACTCTTTCCATGATAGCTTCAGAAAATTCAGATGATGAAGACGAAGCTACAGAGTCCTCCAGTGGACCCTCCAATGAGGATAACAGTTATGGCATCTTTCCGCCATTTACGTCAACCTAACAATTATGTTGTCTCTCCAAGAATCTGCCAGCATTCGCAAGCAGACAATTATGCTTTCGGCCACAATACCCGACAGCATATTTATTTTACTGTTTACAAAGGACGCGTGCATCAACAGTTGATCCACTCATCCACAAAAGTCAAAAGGTGAATGATGAATCATGTTGCATTATTCTCCCTCAATTATCGCTACCAGCCAACTGAGAGATAGGCATCCAGCTAATCTCTTTCCAGAAGCCTTATCGCTTCATGGGTTTCTTTTGCTATAAATAAGAATGTAATTTCCCTTTGTTAGACAGACGATTTTAGAACCCCAACCTTTTATGTAACCCTAAGAGCTTTATCTCTGTAAGCTTTCCTCTCCCATCCAGTAAGTCTCCTGTACATTACTTTCTTATCTTTCAGTAAAAGCATATTATCTATCTCTTTTCTTCCAAAAATCCATTCTTCTTTCATATATCTGATAAGATCTTACAGTTAATCTCTAAGTGTCAAACAGGAAATTGTCTTAGAGCTGTATCGATCGATTGATTCTGATAAAAGAATAATCTCTAAATGGTTTTTATGCATATCTTCTTAGATCTTGTTGTATTTTATCTGATCTGTATAACAGTAATTGTTTATCTTCTGTTCTCTTCTGTTATTCATATCCTGTCTTCTTTGTAGATTTCATTGTTTTTCTTGTTCTAGTAGTACCTGTGACAGTAACTGTTTATATTATGTTCTCTTCTGTTATTCATATCCTGTCTTCTTTGTAGATTTCATTGTTTTTCTTGTTCTAGTAGTACCTGGGTAACAATTGGTTCCACTCATCGCAGTCATCTCCCTTTAATCATCTCCAACGAATTTCTTCTTTGAGTGGAAGCAAGCATAACCATTTCTTCTTTGAGGAGGCTATCTTCCCCTTAATCATCTCCCTTTGAGGCCCATGAATTGGCATAAGAAGCAAATTAGTTTACTAGAATAATATCTAAGAGTGTCTGCTTAATCAACTAGTATTCAATAGACATGGAATACATGGGAGTACCCTACTACCTCCATCTTTCCAATCAGTTTCAGTTCATCTGATACCAATTTTGCACCCAGGACTACTAGGTTTCAGAAAGCAAACTAAACTTACAGTCTAGAACAGATACTTGAACACAGGAGAAATAACATACAAAAATAGTAAAACACACAGATGAAAATAGACAAGAATAACAATAATCATTTGAAGATACTTCTTTGAACAGTTCAAGAGAACGGTGCCGATACTAGGTTACCGCTAGTATAACGAGGTGTTCATCCAAGAATTGTTCTTAGAATTGTTTTGAGAAAACAAATAGAAATAAAGATATGCTTTTATTAACACTACCTCCATCTTTCAATCAGTTTCAGTTCATCTGATACCAATTTTGCACCCAAGACTACTAGGTTTCAAAAAGCAAACTAAACTTACAGTCTAGAACAGATACCTGAACACAGGAGAAAGAACATACAGAAATAGCAAAACACACAGATAAAAATAGACAAGAATAACAATAATCATTTGAAGATAATTCTTTGAACAGTTCAAGAGAACGGTGCCTATACTAGGTTACTGCTAGTATAACGAGGTGTTCATCCAAGAATTGTTCTTAGAATTGTTTTGAGAAAACAAATAGAAATAAATATGTGCTTTTATTGACACTACCTCCATCTTTCCAATCAGTTTCAGTTCATCTGATACCAATTTTACACCCAAGACTACTAGGTTTAGAAAGCAAACTAAACTTACAGTCTAGAACATATAGTTGAACACAGGAGAAAAAACATACAGAAATAGTAAAACACACAGATAAAAATAGACAATAATAACAATAATCATTTGAAGATAATTCTTGGAACAGTTCAAGAGAACGGTGCCGATACTAGGTTACCGCTAGTATAATGAGGTGTTCATCCAAGAACTGTTCTTAGAATTGTTTTGAGAAAACAAATAAAGAATTATTCTTAGAATTGTGTTGATGAATGTTCTAATATGATGTGTATTATTCTTCAATCATACCGCAATAAAAGATAAGTTGAGAATTCAACATATACCTTATCCTCTTCGAGTTTCTGACGGATCTTCTCCCTTGCTTTTCTCTCTTCCTCCTTTTCTGCTTTCCGCAAGGCAATTATCCTACAACTGGAAAATGAATCTATTTTAGTTTTAGGGGGCAAACAAATAAATTACACGAACGGAATTTCTTGAAAAAAAAATACTAAGGATGTAATAAAATGAATCTATTTTAGTTTTAGGGGGCAAACAAATAAAATGATGAATGTAATATTGTACTATAGCTAGATCAAAAAACTGGATTCCTGCAGCTTCATTCCAAATATTGTAAAGATACTAAGGAATGATGATTAACCATGGTATTGTTAATTACATCTACATAATGAAGTGGCTTTGGGAATATATGAATTGAATACCTTCCTTCCTCTAAGACCAAGGACCATGTATTTAAATAAAAAGACTCCAAAGTCGTCGTCTACACACACCTAATGACATCGTTATTTGGTGTTAATGATCATCTAGCTCACTCGTTCACATCCCAAATATGTTTTCCTGGAACCTCACCACCACCTTGTGCCTCTCAATTAAGCTTTCCTTAACCTCGGGTAACTAGCACATAAAGTATTAGAGTTTACTTTTGATGAGTTTTTTCTTGCATGCTCATCCATCCTTTCTTTCATCTCTAGTTAAAACGGTATGCACAAGTTTCAGGTTATGCATCCAAGATGATTCTAGCTGTTCACTTTAGCTTAGTCACCATCTATCTTTCCTCTTTAGCTTAGTCACCATATATTTTTCCTTGCCAGTAAACCATTACATGTCTTATTAGTTAGGTATTAAAATCAAAACGTGTTTTCTCTTTGAGTTGAGGCTTCTTGATTGAAATACGAATGCTCAATGACAACAACTGCACGTCTACAACAACAACAAAAATGACAGGAATTCTTCAATGAACCCAAATATTATTAAGGAACCCAATTTTAGCTGATAAGGAATAAGAACAAAACTAACACGACATTACATCCTCTTTACCAAACTCTCTCTCTCCTCCAACCCAAATATCCCTTAACTTCCGATTTTTATTTAAAATGGTAATAGAGAGTAGAGACATGAGGATCGTTGTGGTGACAACTATTCTTATGATTGCCCAATGACGTGTTTACCATATCACATGTTATTGCTTGGCAACCCTTTGTTTTCTTTATCCTAGAAGTTTGGCTGAAGTATTCATTGTGTTTTTGTTTGTGTATGCTTAGGTATCAAGCTGTAGCATTCATTGAAGCATCTGCACTGATCTACCGAGATGGCAAGGTTTTGATTTATGCTCAAAACTTTTTGATTTGAAATTAACAAATGCATTAGGTTGTTTTTAATACAAATTCTCTCGTTGCGGATAAGTTGGTGTGATATGAGCTGTTTAGCCTTTCCTTTCTATTTGTTTTTTTTATGCTTTCATGTTGTTGATGATAACTAGTCACTAAAATATCAAATAATTATTTTCCATAGATTCTAACATGCAAAACATTAAAAGCATAGAATCTCAAATAAATATATAAAATATGTTTGTGTTTTTCAAAATTTTATTATACCTAAATTTTGTTTCTTAAGCACATCAGATGAAATTTTGAACCCAAGTTATTAAAGATGCAATTGTATATTGGCACTTTTATCCCCTATGTTGAGTTGTCATGATAAGTCAAATAAAATAAGTATAAAAAGATACATATATGTATATAACATATTAATGTATAACTACAAAGTCGTAACACAATCACTAGCCATAACCAAACAAATCTTAGTATCTCTATCTCTAAAGCTCTTAAAACATGTAGTAAAATAGTAGTCATTACTCATAAATCATAGAAAAATAGGAAAACACACCAAATAATCATAAGTTTAGAGTTCAAGCATACATGGAAACCTATTTTTTGGGCAAGGGCATGAGCTTCATTCTGCCTCAAAACTTATGTTTCAAATCGTACACTTCACTTATCTGAGGCATAAGCCTTGTCAGCTCTTCATAAGGTTTACAAGCCTTAGTTCACCCAACAACCGCCTTGCATTGAGGCAATGCATTTTGGAAAGAGGAATATTGAAGAACTCTTGACTATAAAGAATATTAAAGTAACCCATACATATTGACAATAGTATGATTAAAATTAACAGAACATCTATGATGTTGGTGGGTTGTTCAAAAGATTTTTATATGATGTTCATCATTTTGTATTTACGTATGTATATCCTTTGGAAGTCATCATCTTAGCCATAGAGTTGAAAGTTGAAACAGTATGATGATTTCTACACTAAACTAAAGCTAAAAGTAGCACTACAATAAACCCTAAAGAGATAAATAGAAGAACAATCAATCAAAACCAACTACAATGTTCAAACTTATGTCTTATTTATAAGCTTAGTACCTTCTTTGACTAGTAGACTAACCCTAACCCTACCTTAGCTAATGCTCTAACTAATATGGACTTTATTATATCTGGCCCAAATACAAATTATATTAATCAGTTACCTGCTTACATCACAGTTATAGTATGTTTGGTACATATTATGATCACGATACATATCATGAGGCCTCCCTTTCATGTCGCAGAAATATACATACCAATACCTGACCTATTAGTGCATCTACAAGTTGTATCAAACAAAATGTTGGAGACTTGGAAAAAAAAACATTCAAGGTTCTATTTTCAGTTTGTTTTTTTTTTTTTTTCCTTTTTTACTTCCTTCAAAGACATCTAAAAGTATTTGAAGGTATTTAAGCGTTATATATAATGGGGATGTTTGTTTTTGCCACTTAATCTAATAAGAGGCCTGGATTTCGTGAAATGCAAAAGGTTTTCAAGAAAGTCAAATCTCTAACTTGGTTAAGAGGCTAAATAAAACCCCTTTCGTCTTCTTAATTGTTTGTATGAATCAATTCGAACCCTAGAGATTCAAAACCTCTAAATAAAAAAATCTAGATTCAGAAACCCTAATTTCATCAAACAATTCACGCTTCAGATACACTTCAATTCACTCTTCAAAAATTTACACTTCAAAAATTTAATCAAACACTTAGCACCCCATAAAAAACTAAGATAGAAGACACAAAAAGAAAGCAGAGAGAGAGAGAGAGTACCTGTACGAGAGAATGGTTTGGAGGTTGTAGTCGCTGATCGATTTTGCAAAATTGTTTGGAGGTTGAAGACGCCGAGGAAGGAGGGAAGACCAGGGAAGGAGGGGAGGAGGGAAGTCGACAGAGGAGGGAAGGAGGGGAGGAGGGAAGTCAAGGGAGGGAGCAGGGAAGTCGAGGAAGCAGGGAGGGTCGATGTCGAGTGGAGGGAGCAAGGAAGTCGAGTGGAGGGGAGCAGGGAAGGAGGAGCTTCGAGTGGAGTGGAGGGGAGCAGGGAGGGTCGAAGTCGAGTGGAGGGTGCAGGGAAGGAAGAGCTTCGAGCGCGTAAAAGGAGAGAGGAAAGAATCGAGCGCCAAAAAAACCCGCCCAATTTTTTTTCAACGTTTTTAGTGTAGCCACGGTTTTGAGCCGTTGCCCATTATAGCCACGGTTTTGAGCCGTGGCCATTTTTTTTAGCCACGGTTTTAGGCCGTTGGTCATTATAGCCACGGTTTTTGGCTGTGGCAAATATACCAACGGTTTTGAGCCGTGGCCATTATTTTAGCCTCGATTTTAGGCCGTTGGTAATTATAGCCACGGTTTGTGGCCGTGGCCAATAAACCAACGGTTTTCAGCCGTGGCCAAATTTTTTTACCCACGGTTTTAAACCGTTGGTCATTATAGCTACGGTTTTTTGCCGTGGCAAATAAACCAACGGTTTAGAACCGTGGCCATCTCGGCGTAGCTAAACTGGCCTTTTGGTGTAGTGTATGTTGAGGGTAAAGGAGGATGTGCACATTTTTTTTTGCAATAATTGATGAAGATGTTGATTTTCACCTGCAGGTTATAAAACTTCCATTTACTCCCCCCGAGCAGACTACTCCTGCTTCTCTTGCTGAGGTTGCCGGTTCTTCTACTCATGGTGAGCAAGGAGATATCGCTGCTGCTAATGACCTTGGCCCTTCAGCTCTTTCTAAGAACATGTAGTCCTTAAAATGCTTTTGTTTATCAGTTTTGTTTTTGTTTTTTCATGTATTTGAATTGTGGTCTGCTGACCGACTTTGGTTATTATGAATCCAAACTTTCCTTGTTTTTAGTATGTTCAACTGTCGTCTCCCATACCAAAAAACAATGCATGAATAATAAACTTACACTACACCAAAAGGCCTGTTTAGCTACGGGGAGGTGACCACGGCTCTAAGCCGTTGGTTTATTTGCCACGGCTAAAAACCGTGGCTATAACGGCCAACGGTTTATAACCGTGGCTAAAAAAATTACACCAAAAGGGTTGCCACGGTTTTAAACCGTGGCTATAACTGCCAACGGTTTATAACCGTGGCTAAAATTGCCAACGGTTTAAAACCGTAGCTATCAGATTTACACTTTGGCGAAAATATTTTCGCGCTTTGGCGAAAAAATTGGGGAAAATAGGTTCTCACTCTCTCCACACCTCCTCTTCACAGGCACGGATTCTCGAAGCAGAGAAGAAGAAGGACGAAAGAAGGAGAGGACGATAGAAGAAGAAGAAGAAGAAGAAGAAGAAGAAGAAAAAAAAGAAGAAAGTTTGAGAAGGTAAGATCTCCTTCTTCTTCTTCAGTTTCTTCTTTCCAGTCGATTTCTTTCTCTCTCTGTCCAAATCACAAGTAGAAGAAGCATCTAAGCATCTCACCCCCTTCAACTAGTACTAATCGCGTTGGAACTCGGAACCCCAGGTTTGCCCATTCTTCCAAATCTCAGTTTCTCTTTCTCTCATGCTTATTATCAACCATTGGGTATCTTTCTAATCAATCACAAAATCAACCAAATGATCACAGCAAGAAATGGGTTTGTTTTTCTGTCGAAACTAATTCGTGGGTTTAGTTTTATTTTTGTTAATAGTTTCTCAACCGGTCTGTTTGGTTGAGTTGGCTCTGTATTCCTTAATTGGGTTGTTTTTTGTTTTATCAAAGTGTTGTTCTTTTTCTTTTCATCATTAATTGTGGTTTGTTTTTCTTCTTGTTTACATGCCACTGTTGAATTCTTGTTGTTTATGTTTGTACTATGGCTGTTTGGCTTCATATGAATGAATCATCACTTTTTCTTAGGGGTTTTCATTTACATCTTCACCATATAAGTCAAATTGCATTGTACAATTCGATCTCCGGTGCTTGCTCTCAATCCACTCTCCTATTCTTGTTGTCTTAGTTTTGGGCTTATACCCAATCTGTACTGAGATGACAGCTCAATGTTTCAGATAATTGAAGGTCGACCAAATCTTGAAGACAATATATAATGGTTTCTATATCTAGATTGGGTGTTTACTGATGCACTGAGATTATAGTAATTCTCTCAGGAACGGTGCTGACACTTTGTCTTTTATAGACTCATTGAGCATATTCTATTACAGGTATTGGATTTTCACAAAATTATTTTGTTTAAATGCTGGTCTTGTTTGTTCAATTCAGAAGGTCATTCTGATCTTATAGAAGCTTGGGCCAGCCATGCCTTTTTACTGTCACCTGTTAGTTTGAATTTGTGATTTACTTGAAGGATACTACAATACTCGAGTGGCGAGCAATCTTTCGAAAATGTGGGGGATTTTCACTATATTTCAAACAGTCTATTGCTATACGTCTGTTATGTTATTAGTATTACTGTGGAAATCTGATTTAATTTACCTTAACACTCACGTTTTTATGTGTTCCAGAGCTTGATCACCTTGTTTAAGACCAGCAATGATTGGTTAGCACTCTGATTTTGGACTGGAAGGGTTCAATTGAGATAGTAGAATGGAAAGGAAAAGGGTGGATGAATTTGAACCTGGATCAGTTCCACCTGTGAGACAAGTGGACAGATTCGGGTTCGTAAAACAAGAAGTAAACTCCCCCGATGATCAACCCAGGATTAGGTCTGCGATTGATCACAAGAGGTGGGTTTTTAATTGTTGGAGCAGATAATTATTTCTCAATTGTTCATAGTTTCATTTATGTCTACAATAGGAAACGATTTTATGAAATTATCATGTGGTGGTTCTTATTTTGTTCCTGTCTATATGCTTTGTTGAATTATTGAAGTGCTGAACAATTGGTATTAGCTTGAAAAAAATGTCAAACATAATTTTATCGAGTGTGATCATGTTGGTAAGATGCATCATAATTGAAAGAACCTTGTCTTTCTTTTCCTCCATTGAGATGACACCAAAATGTTTCTTCACTTTCCACAAAAATAGATCAGTTCCTTCGCATCCCTGAACCAACCATTGTCTTGGGCTCTGAAATCTTTGATCTTGTGTTTTTGTACTTGGACGGGAACATTGTTACCATTGCTTGTTTCAACAAAGCCCAATCGTCCTTCAAAATATCACTTGAACAAGTACGGCTGCTTGTAGCTGCCATAGAGGAGCGAAAAGGGGATACATTGTCAGCACTTGCTTGTGCATAATCAATATCATGATCTAACGTGTACTTCAATTTACCAAAAACGTTAATGTTTTAATTGTATTTTCTCATTCTCATTAATCTGTATGATAATTTATAATTAGAAGATGTCTCAAGATTAGATGGTTAAAATGTTAAATCTATGTGAGTGTTTATGTTACTAGAAGTTTGTGCACACTTCATTCTTCAGAAATGAAGTCTTGTTTGACATGATGGTGTGGTGTACAAGGAATTGTGAAAAATAACTATTAGCTGTCATTGATGCCCGCATTATATTTTGCAATGGATCCTATATTTTCGACAATTGTTCTAGAACCTGTTCTGATTTATTTCAATCTCAGTTAACTATTTTTTTTCTTTTACGTATTATTTCCAGGTAAATCAAAAGATGATGAAATCAACTCTTATCAATGACCTTTACGAAGAAATTGATCGGCTTAAAGCAGGTAGTGTATGCTTCCTGTTCTGCAGTCTGATTACTCATATGATTTTCTTTTGACATAGCATATTTAGTTGTAAATAATTGGTTTCTTTTTTGAAGAGGTTTATGATGCGCGGGAGAAAAGTGGAGTTTACATTCCAAAAGAACGTTACTATCAAGAGGAGAGTGAAAGAAAGGTATTCATTCAACCCTATTTTACAGTTCCATGATGGATAGTGGCAGGTGATAGTGCTTTTATCTAGAGTTTTCTTCTAAATCTTGACCAGGGATTATTGTGACACTTAGCTAGTATCTCGTATTTTTGGATTTCTAAAGTAGAGATTTGTTTACCTTTGTTCTATGTTTTTGGATCTCAGATGTAATATCTTGTGGGTGGGTATCAACCTTGGACCCGTGATATTATATGCCACATGTCTTACATCCATGTTAGTTGTATTTCCTTAACTAGAGTAGAGATTCATACTGACACCTTAACAATGAAAATAGTCTTATGGAATTTGGTTGGAAGTTTTTATCAACATGAAAATAGTCTTGTCCTTTTGTATTTGAAAAAATGGATATTTGTATGTGTTTCCTACAGGCTTTCAATAATTTGTTGTTTAACTTGAAGAAAAATGAAAAATGTACAAAATGTTATTCTCTGATGAGCAGTTTTGGAGTTAATCTTGTTGAAAGAATATGCAAAGTCGTTCACATAATTATTTAGCAAATTGCATATAGTAATAATATCAGCAGTGTCACGATCACTCTACATATGTAGTTAACTTATATATGCTTCTCTATTATGTCTGAATATGATCTTTTTGGTGTAGAAATATATGTGAGAGTAATGAACATCACAACAAGCATTCTCTCAGCTGCAAAAACAGTTGCATCTAATTCAGCAGTAAAACCATAACCCAAATCAGCAGCAGGCTCCCCAGGCTAACAAGCAGCAGGTACTTTGACTATTGCAAGCCTACTTGTCTTTTAGAGATTTATACAAGAAAATATATCAGGTACTTTATTCTAACATGTTTATCTAATTGGCAGGTTTTTGTGACTAAAAATGGACAAGAGTTGACAGGTCAAATGGCTTACAGGCAAAACAGGAAGGTAGTTCTAAAGATATTTGATGATAATTAACAGTACATTTCTTGTTGCTGAAAAGGTATGTTATCAATTTTTGAAAATTAGACTTATCATGTCTTGCTTTACATATAGCACTATAGCAGATTATATTTTATTGACTTTATGATTCACATACTGATTGATTGAAATATGTTTTTGTTATTGAACTTGGTGTAGGTAACAGTGTCAACAAAGAGTCCAAAGTCAGATAAGCAGTATGTCTGGGAATCTGTAGCAGACAGTAGCTCATACGTGATTAAGGAAGAAACTGATCCTCAAAAGCAACTCCCCCGAGGAACACAAATTACCCTTCATCTAAGACTATGTATCATTGTTGCTTTCTTGCTCATTGATGAACTAAAATTTGTCTCAACAGCCATTGAAACTCTACCTTTTGCTCTTGCAGCCTGATGACAAGTATGAATTCTCTGAGTCTGCCAGGATTCAAGGTTTAGTGAAGAACTACTCACAGTTTGTTTCCTTTCCTATTTACACGTGGCAAGAAAAATCAAGAACTGTTGAGGTTAGTATGTCATTCTGTTCTAGCTCTCATTATTGTTTCTTGTTGCCAGTTTGACTTTTAGGAGTCGTTATCTTTGAAATCTGAATATCTAAATTTTTCTAGGTCCCTTCTGGGGAGAAGGTATTGTTTATTGCATACTGTTAGCTTTCGAGTGCTCATTATACTTCCTTGTGTTACATTTGTTTTCAACAATTGGGCTTTGATAGCATAACAAGCCTTTAACATGGCGATGAAAACTTTTTTTTTATATGCTTTTACCTGCATCCATTTATATTCAAGTTATGTCATTAACTGAATTATATGCCACTTTTTGTTGACTTAATTATCTTATCTTCGATTCTTATTGTTTTGTTTATTATTTGAGTTTTCATGTATCTCCAGTTTTTCAAGTGTCATTCTTCTTCCAATGTTTTGAATATTGATAATCCAAATGAAGGATTCTTGATTAATTTGACTGTAAGGAATGTATCTCTATTGTCTGTCCCGCATCCCTCCATACCTTGTAAATTATTTCAGTGCTTTCTGCACTAGTTTTAAGCTTTAACATCCTGCTCCTTATTACTTTGAAACTTCATCCCTGAATGTTCATTTTATGTTTGAAAGGAGCCACAATCAGTTGCCATGTCCTCTGGTGAAGTGAATGATGAGCATAATGCTAGGGTAGGTAATGATAATGGGGTCTCTCCTTTGCAAACTCAGTTAGACCCGCCACTTGTTCAGCAGCATTGTGGTTTTGCAGGCATACTATCCTATCCAGTTTTCTTTTGTTATGGTTTGATCACACAACCACTTCTATGAATTTTCTAACTGGTGGGGTTGGGGTTGGTGGTGGTGGTGGTACTGGAGGAGGAGTGGTGGTACATGAAAGAAGTTTTAATGGAGTACCAATGCTATTGAGTACCGAAACTATTGAAGAAAGGTTTACCATTGTTAACGCTGTACCAATGTTGTTGATGTGTAGTTTAACTACTATTTGTTTTCAAGACATTTCTATTAATACAATTGTATGACTAAATTTAGTTTCTGAGAAGCAATTTTGTTGATTATCGTTATAATCTAAAAACTTTTTATGTTGCCTCCCAGTAAAAAAACTTTAAGCACATAGATGGTAAGCTTGTGTTATGTTATATGTTTGGATGAAAATGAGTTGTTTTCTTGTATTGGGTTTCATTGATTTGCTCTATTTTTGTGTGTGGGTGTTGTAGTAAGAGATTGATCAAGCTTGTGTTATGTTCTCTTGTGTGTCGTTTTGATGTTAATATGCAGGGTTTTGACATTAACTTGAAGTGTCGTGGACTCGGAGCAGCGAAGTTTGCTTGCAGGGTTGGTCTGCCAAGAATTGGAGCTGCTCTGTCTAGTTTTTTTCGGTGCTGCAATACACTAGACAACACACTCTGTTTTGACAGAGTGGTCTGTCCTGATGCACTCTGTTGCTTTTTTTTTTCTTCTAAGCTAGCCGCCAGGCAATGTTAAGAGTGGAACTCTTCCTCCATGAGGAGCAAATGTCAATAAAGGAATCTGGCACCACTCAAAAAATTCAAAAGCGAGTCAAGAAGAAACTCTATAAAACCAACAGGGTTGAATGTTACAACAGCCTCTCAATAACCTGCAAATTGCAAGATAAAATAAATAACTAAATTGTTTGGAAAACATATAAGAAGATAACTAAAGGAAAAAGAATTTAGAGATATGCTCTTCAATAACAATTTAATGGTAAAAAGATCTCCTATGATCTTGGTTTTCATCTTTTGCATATTATTAGTAGTAGCTAGTAGTATACTTATCCTTTCTTGTATGTTTACTAATTTTTGTTTGGCTTTCGGTTTCTTCTATGATTTAGGTAAGCATCGACGTGAAAGTTACTGCAGAGATGCCAATGAAGAAGGTCATTTTACAAGAGGCCTTAGCTTGTAAAACAACCTGCGTTGTTCTTGATAGGTACAATTTCCCATTAATGCAACGTCCTGACCTCAAATTTCACTACTGTAATATGGTGAAAATGTTCATGCCGGCAACTTGATGAAGGATGATACCTTTTATTTTCCCGAAGAAGGTTATTTTACAAATTACAAGAGGCCATTGCATATGATTTTCATATGTCTAAGATCCATATTGAAGATTGTGTCAGGTGTGTATACTATAAATTTGAGCAAAAAAGGCCACTAATAATTTAAGCTTCTCCCAAATGATGGATTTGTAGTTTTTGTTGGGAGTAAGCATCGTATGCACTTAGAGCACTGAACTTGGAGAGCTTTTTGGTGTACTGGGCTATTTGTCAATTTCATGGTGGAAATTTTGTGATGTAAATCTGTTCAGTTCTTTCCATCTGTTATCAGCACACAATTTTTATCATCTCACTGTTGTAGATATATTCATATTATATGGTTTCATCTACTAAAATCTCTTTCTTTCACTTGTATTTAAATAAATTTCCACTTTTTGCTATATTCATATTATAGCAGCAATGGTGTGTTTCAACTTTCTGCTTATATGTTATTATTGTTCCATCTCAAATGCATTTCACTTTTTTCCTTTACACTGATTTACATCATTGGGTTTACTTAATGAGACAGGGGAACCGAGCTATTGCAGAGATTCAATTTGCGGATTATATTTTTCCTGCTTTTGATCAGGCAAGCCTACTGTTTTTGCACTTAAACTTACTATGTAGTTTTACAAAATTTCTTACTGAAGTCTTTTCTTGATTTGTTGTTGTTGTTGTCGTTATAGATTGTCAATGAAGCCGCCAAATTCAGATATCGTAGTGGGAATCAATTCAATTGTGGAGGTTCAACTTCTGTCTACAACATTTTGGTTTCTTTTTATATTCTCATGGTGATAAGCTAAATGTGTTGTTCAGGTTTGACGATAAGATCACCTTATGGAGCTGTAGGCCATGGCGGGCATTATCACTCTCAATCTCCAGAGGCTTTCTTTTGTCATGTTCCAGGTATCAAAGTTTGTTCTCTTCATTCCCTGCATTCTTGTCTGCCTGTTCTGGCTGTGTCTCTAACTCAATGGTTATAAGAGGAAAAGATATGGATTCCAACTCACAAATCACGAACTCTGAATGCTTTGTGAGAAGGAACAAGTTTTGGGTGCTTTCCATCACTCGATATGAGACCCCTTTGTATCACTTTGGATGTGGCAATTATTTATTTACTTCTTGTTTGTATTACCTTGTTCTCTCATCAAACACTGCTCTGGAATGTATCAAAGTAACATTTTGCCTCCCATTCCAAGTGTTAAAAAAAGTATTTTTCCTTGATTAGCCAATTTTATTCATCTTATGTCCGCCAATATGAATCCAAGGTCTAAATGTAACCCACTAAAATTTCTTGGATAGGTGGTCATTCCTCGAAGTCCACAACAAGCAAAAGGACTACTATTGTCATGCATACGTGACCCAAATCCTACCCTCTTCTTTTGATATTTGTGGTTTTGCAGGATGGAATATTTTGTGAACTGATAGACTTAAAAACCTTGATCCCTTGGGACAAAGAAACAGTAGAAGCCTCCGTCAGAAAGACGGGAAAGCTACTTGTGAGTGAATTTTTTCTCTACAATATTTTTTCTAATTGTAGTTCTTGCATTTTAACCAAACCTCCCTATGTCCAATTGTTAGGTTAGTCATGAAGCTCCAGTGACGGGAGGTTTTGGAGCCGAAATCTCTGCTTCTATTGCTGAACGCTGCTTCTTGAGGGTAAGTTCTTTCTTTTGGTTATAATACAAATATACAACACTGCTCAAACTAGCTTGTTTTCCATCTGAGGCATGGTCTACCTTATCTTTGAGTAATTTTGAAGACAAAACAATAGCCTTTAAAGATTAAAGTGGCAATAGTTTAGAGGTGGAGTTCGGGGTAATGCTCTGGATAGTATTGTCAATGTCTCTGCTATTTATATGTTTTGTTAAACATTTAAATCTATGGTGAATTTGTAGCTTGAAGCCCTCGTTGCTAGAGTGTGCGGCTTGGATACCCCATTTCCTTGTGTTTTTGAACCCTTTTATATGCCCACCAAGAACAAGGTTAGTTATCTTCAAGATTTCAACATATGAAAATTCACGTTGTTATTCTGCTGCTTGGGGTCACGTCATCTTACTTTTGAACACATGGGATTGTGTAGACTGATATGTGTGTTTTAGCTTGCTCATCAATGCGTGTGCTAATATTATGAAGCCAACCCTCTCATCAGTGACAAATTAATGTGTCCAATTTTTTTTCTTTAATGAAATGTGTACATATTAGAGAAACAATCAAAGTAATAAAAACATTTATTATATTAGCTAAGGCTTATTTGTTTAAAAAAATGCCTACAGTCTAATATGTTCAGGCAAGTTTTGTTGCACTGCACTCCCTTCTGATCATGTGCATAGCAAATCAGTTGAATAAACAAGAATTAAAAATAGATCAACTCATTAGCACAGTGCTTACTTATAGTACTTGATATTGAACAACCTTAGATATAGAATGAAATTAATATGGATGCAAAATTTGCTTCAGAAAAAGATATGGCACAGTTAAACTAGTACCACAGAGATGTGTTTGTCTCAGAGTTGTAGGATGGTGATGTTTTTGTTATTTTGTACTTGAAATGTTGTAGTTTTCAGAGCTCCGGACAGCATTACAAGCACACCTATCTGATGGTGATCTCAGATTGATACTGGATGGACATTTAGCCCAATACGATGAGATATTCCGTCTTAATGGCATTGCAGCAAAGTCCGACATCTTCCATATCATCACCGGTATGTAGATAACTCCAGCCGAGCGCTGTTTCCTGTGGATGGGTGGCTTCCGTCCCTCTGAACTCCTCAAGGTCTGCTACATACACTTAACACACTCCCATTTCTAAAACTGTTAAAAATTATACATATGCTCTTCCTGATTTGATCCGATTATCACTGTTTTCTTTGTGTATGTAATTCTTTGTAAATAGCCATAATTGATTCTCCATGTTAAATCATGTTTATTTTAAGAACTAGGATATTCTGATGCAGCAAGTCAAAGCTAAACCTGCAAGGCTTTAAATTTATTCTCCATGAGGTAGTAGAGGAAGTCGGCCCTTTTCATGTTAAGCCTGATGGGAAGAACCTTTATCTGAATCCTTATTCTTGGAATCAAGGTATGAAATTCCGACACTCTAAAAACTTTAGATGCAATTAAACTGTTCCAAATGCATGTGCATCTTGCTTTCCCTTATCCTTGAAGTCTTCATCAATTTTTTTTAACTGTTTCTCTTTGGAAAATTATCATGAAGTCTTTAAGCATCATTCTTTCATACCTGTCATGGACTGCAGGGGCATTGTAGGAGAGGCAGTTGCGGGAATCACAATGAGCGCATGCACTCAGCCTGCTATACTTGCTAGACTGCAAGTGCGCGGTTCGCACTGGAGCTGTGCATTTCTCTGGTGTATAGGATGCTGTTGTTTTTTATGCAGGAGCGAGGATGCGCGTCGAGCAGGCTTGCAATGCACCTACACTCTAGTACCACATCCAACAGGTTGTTGGCTGGAACACTCTGTTGCAAAACAGAGTGTATGCTGGGAGCTGAGATGTTGCGGACTGATGGTTTTCTGCGGCCTACTGAGATGCTGCGGCCTGTTGAGGAGATGCTGTTGTTGTGCCCAGCGTCGAGATGGTGGATGCTAGGGATGGTTACTGCATGCTTCTGCGAAACACAGTTCGCGAGGGTACGATGCAGCGTCCTGTTGGCTGTTTTTCAAGGTGATTATTCAGATGGCGTTGGTGTTTCAGCGTGTGCTGGCTGCTTGGGCAGATTTACGCGCATTCTGGTTGGGTCATTTGTTTTGGCCTCAAGTCTTTTTGATGTTTTAAGTTCTGTCTTTGTCGTGGCAATTGTTTTAAGGACATGTTTTTTCTATTGTTTTGGTTTTAATACGGGTAACGTCGTAATGTACCCCCGTAGCGTTTGTAAGTCAATTTTTGATAAGTAATAAAGGTCTGGCATTCCATAGTTGACCCTCCCCACAGGAGGTTAATTTAAAAAAAAAAAATTTGAATTTTTTTTTACTAGCCACGGCTTAAAACCGTGGCTAAAATTTTAGCAAACCGTTGCTGATGGGGAAATTTGGTGTAGTGTTAGAAAATTTTCATAAAAATTTTATCATATATGCATGGATGTACCTTTCACTTATTGAGAAGAGGATGTGCCCTTCGGTTGAGAAGAGGATGCATCATTTCATCTGCCAAGGAGTGGTACTGTACCCTTCACCTACTGAGGAGAGATTGATCTCATGCACTTGCTGAGTAGGGTTTACCTTTCGTCTGTTGAGAAGAGGTATTTTATTCTTTGCTTATAAGGAGAGGTGTCCTACCTTCTGCTTATCTGAAAGAATAGTTGTTCCATACATTGTTGTACAAGAACTTCAAACTTGAGTTGTGATCTACCAAATGGGGAATTTGAGTAGATTTGTGAGTGAGAACTCAATCTTGTGTTATATCGTACATACTTTCATCTGCTGAAGAGAGATATGTTTTTTATTCGAAAAAAATACAAATACACCCTTTTATAGGACTTTTACATTTCTCGACTGAAGAAAAAAAAGTGCAGTGTTTACATATTTCCAATAGGTATGTTCCTCTACTGGAAAGAGTAAATACAATCAAGTTTTTTTAGTATGTACATTGCATTTCATTTCTAAAAAGATAAAATACTATAATTTACTTGATAGGTAGTATGCCGACGACAGAATGATCTGCTTGTAGGGTCCTCTGCTGAAGATGAGTTACACATAGTACTTTATGAGGTTGTTGGCATTCCATTGTCTAGGGATTTCTTTGCCTTCAAGCGTGTCCAGTGTATAGCTTCCCCGACCGCCAACTCTACTCACTACATACGGTCCTTCCCAATTAGAATCTAACTTTTTTGACCCTTCTACCTTCCTGGTGACGAAGGACTTTCTCAAAACTAAATCCCCAGGTTGGAATTGTCTAATCTTGACTCGCTTATTGTAATAAGACATAAGTTGCTGATGATAAGATATCGAATCAAATAACCCATGTTTGGATTAATTATTTCATCAAATAACTAATTAAAACACCACAGACACATTGCTCAGATTCAACAATAATGCTACAGTCGTATTTGGTATGATTTTAAGCACAATATTTATGTCATAAATTTTTTTCAGCTCAGTGGGTAAAATTGTCAAACAGTTATCATTCAGCACCTAAAAAAATACCTTTTAATTTTACAGCTTCTAATAAGCAACTCATTCAGAAGTAAAACAAACAATTCATTCAGTAGCTCGTTCAGAACTTCTAACTCCAGTTAGAAGTTAGCTTCTAAGCACTTAAAAAAAACAAAAAAATGATAGGCCTTACCAAATAGTGGTTAGCTAATAAGGATGTCTCGTTCAAGTTGTAACATACATTGCCTCCTTATTTTCTCCTTAATAAAAGGTGGACCCTGATCCTAGCTTATCTTTCCAATAATAATAATAATAATAATAATAATAATAATAATAATAATAATAATAATAATAATAATAATAGTCTTAATAGTTATAACTATGATTCACTTGGATGAACAGTGAATTGTCTTCAACCTGATTTTCATTTTCGATTTTACCCTTACAATTTAATTTTATTTACATTTAAACTCAGCTCCTCCTACATTTTATGATTACATCACATCCCCTCTAAATATGTGTTAATTATATCTAAGCCATTTATATAATTTATTTGAAACCCTAAGTATTTGTAAATTATAAATAGGTCCTACATCTAACATTTGCATTTTCCATTTTGCCCTCCCAACTTAATTATAATTACATTTAAAACCAATCCCTCCCCAACATTATATAATTATACCTAAGCCTTAATATAACTTATTTTAAGCCCCCAATTATATGTAAACTATAAACATGCTGTTATATTATTTTAAGCCTCCAATATTATTCATAAGTTTAATTTTTCTATTTTTAACTGTATTTTGAATAACTTAAAATTTAATATATTGATTTAAACCATTTAATATTTAAGTGTATGAATA